>OU745301.1:11404425-12004425 GCA_916618145.1 Emmelina monodactyla | reverse complement strand
ACCATAAACATTATGACCTTCGCTCAAATCGCCACTCGAGTCAAGTTTTACCTGAACTGAACTTAAAATGCGTTCTATAATAAGATCGATTCTTGAGTGGTGATTTGTATTTAAAACGAATTTTGACTTTTAGGCGACTCAAGCGTCGTTTGAACTTCAATCATTCAAAATTCGTTTTAAATACAGATCAGCACTCAAGAATCGATCTTATTACAGAACGCATTTTAAGTTCAGTTCAGGTGAAACTTGACTCGAGTGGCGATTTGAGCGGAGCTCATATTGTTTATGGTTCTAGTTGGTTTTCATTTACAAATTATTTAGTTTTAAAAATATATAAATATTTTATAGCACAAAGTTTAGAATACTGGATTTTTTCATAGTCTAAATTAAAGACTGATTAATATGTTAACACTGTAAGCAAGTAATAAATAGTTTTTTTTATGTTTTATTTAACTGTTTGTTGTTCTGTGTAGAATATCAAAAACCTTTTATACTGTGGCGACATAGATGGCGCTGATCGTCGCCAACATTCTTTCCCGGCGGTACGCATACAAATGACACCGAAATGTAGGGCAAATTCCGGTTTCTGAATACTTCATGATGCTGCACTTCAGCAGTATTGATACTCTATATATGTGTGCATCAATTGCACCATCAATATTAGGCAATCCATGATATTGTAGATATTGTCGTCAAAAATATTTGTTGTTTACAATATTTACAGCTACAGACTTTTGACAGAATCTAGTTCAATCTACTCTCAAGAGTGGTGTTGGTTGACACGATTTACGTGATCATAGATCAAATCCTCGCTTGAGTGGTGATTTCAACTTAAAAGTCAATTCAAAATATAAAAATACTCAATTGAACGTTGATCAACGACTTACGTTTCAAGAGCGGTTCTAAAATAAAAGCTTTACTTAAAACTAGTTTTAAAACTAAATTCATTACTGAGTTACATTCTATAATACGGCCCTAATTCTCTTTAATTAAAATGTTTGATGTTCCTTTAATCCTAGTTAGACCCTTTATTTAGTTCAAATAAGCGTATTTTATAGAAATAACCTGTTTTTTATTTGCTTTATGAAATCATTTTTTATTTGAAGATCAGATGAAACCGAAATTATTTTGATTTTTAATCAAATACTTAGTTTTGGTGATATAATCCAATAATCCTTGTTCTTACTCTCTGACAGTATCCTAAGTTATCAATATCCAACTGATTTACTTAAGAACGTGACATGATGAAGTACGGGTGTAATGTCACTGAGGAGGAAGGTAACTATAATTTAGTTTTTTATATGTTTCAATTAGAGACGGTTGCTAGGATGCGTACTGTATCTAAATTTACTAACAGAAATATCATCTACGCAATAATTGAAGGGCTGTGATAAGCTCATACGGCAAGACTTAAGCTTCTAGATAAATTTGGGTGGGTACTATACCATAATGTTTTGTTGAAATGCTGCCATGAGGCTATTGCTTTTGAATGTAACCTTGAAAGCTGGGTAGTTTAGTTGTTGTGTAAACTATGAATTTGTTTTTTTTAGAATACGGGATGGTAAAGTTGGATCTCTGTCTGGAGCCTAAGACAGACATCGAACAATCTGTAGACGAAGATGTGCGGTGTCCCGAAATCGACTGTTCCTACCCAGGAGATGACGTCACAATCTGTGCTATCAGGAAGTATGAAGACGGCTACTAAGTAAGACTCTTCAAAAACAAATGCCAAATGTTCACTCACAACTGCAAAGAAAACGTCACCTTCGACACGACAGAGATGTACTATTGTGTCCAAAATGACAGCCAGAAGTACGACAAAACAAGTGCTAGCCCAGAGAAGCTGAAGAACCTGATCGTAGTCACCAGCGATATGCTAGCACCGGGAGCAAACATCAATGAAACTATTGACACTTTCTTCGCGGCGACCCATATTGTGAATCTTCCTCTTACGGAACTGAACATTTCAGATGGTAACGCTTCAGATAGCGGCAGTGACAATTACAGGAGGTCTGTCAGGGTGCCGATAATGAAGCTGGTGAAGACTTTCAAACCGTGGACGATACGGCCAGATAAGATAAAAACGGATCGAATGTACATGCCTTTGATTAACTCGTGCTATCACAAATGTCCTAAGTTCATAGTAATATAAAGGTTTGTATCGGTACATGTATGATTTTAAGACAAAGGTTTCGGGTACAAATCAGGGGTTGCGCCGTTATAGTGAAAATATCATTTCTTTAAAATCGTGAGTCCCATAGGCCATTATGTGGTACCTTAAATACAAGCCTATGCTTAGTTTATGACAGTTCAGAAAAAATATACCTATTCTTTTTTTTCTTAACGCTCTACACAAAGATCTCTAAACTTTATCTCTGACATTTTATTTTACAGAAATGCCCGGATATTTACGCCCCCGTGTGTGGGAAAGCTGGAGTGATCAGTAACAATCCCAATTATGTTTCGTAATCATTGTTACATGGATTACGCCCATTGCAAAGTTTACTTCGAGAATAGATCTTATTACGCTGTTAATGACGGTACTTGTGTATTCACTTTAAGGACTAAATATTTTTCAAAATCATCACTTTGGTGCTCCTTACCTTGGCGCCCAGAGTTCCCCCCCTTCAATCAAGCCCCGCTAATTAGGGTCGCAATATCGTAATGAAGTTTGACTTGAAAATTGCCACTGTACCGTATTTCGGATTTGGCTCCACAAATAGAACACAATACTTCATCACCAGAAATTGATGCCTACATATCATGTAAATTCCTGACTCCCACACAGTTGCATGTTGATTTGTAAGGGGACCTGACCAAAATAACAATGTAAACAGACCTTTTGTAATACAATTATTACATATAGGTCAAGTCTAGTTTTAGGAGTAAAGTAATAAGAAAACAAAAACCTAAACCTATACACAGCGATTGGTATTTATTTAATCGAAAAATGGATGGGCAAAAAATAGGTACATAAGTACGACCTGTATAGCGCAGCGCTATGTATAAGTATACTCGGAAAATCCCGGGTTCGATTCCCAGGTTGTACTTACTTATTTAGTTACTAGAGGCCGCCGACTCCGTTCGCGTGGAAGTCGGTTTCCCGTGGAAATGAGAAGTTTTCCCGCGGTAAAAGTACCCTATGTATTATTCTAATGTATAATATATTACTGTAAAGTTTCATCCAAATCCGTCCAGTAGTTTTTACGTGAAAGAGTAACAAACATCCATCCATACTTACAAACTTTCACATTTATAATATTAGTAGGATTGGTATAATTCACATTGGCTAGTGTGTGGATGTATCTGAGAGGGTTCTTCCCTCATCCTTTGTGTGTTACTCGTACATAAGCTACAAGCTCTTAAGGTCACAGCACACATATCAACTCGGAAAGGGATCGCCACCGTATAGCCTTTCGCCTCGCCGTCAACCAGGCGTCAACCTAACGTATGCATGTAACCAAAGCGTATCAGCAGCTCCTGTACGTCAACTCGGCTACGGCTAAGCGACACCGCGCTTACGGCTCGCCGACCGCTGGCTGAACTGGTTGGCACCAAATCAGTTTGAATCCAATCGTTGAGTGTTGTGCACGGTTATAACGTAATAAAACAGATGTCCTGTTCCAATTGTAACTATATATTTTAATATGTTTGTAGACTGTGTTGTCTCTAAAAGAAAAAAAAATACCGGCCGAATTGAGAACCTCCTCCTTTTTGGAAGTCGGTTAAAAAATAGTAGTTAAGTATCGGTTTAGTTCGGTGACAATGTAGTTATCTATGAAATCGATAGATATAGTCATTATTTTACCTTAGTAAAAAAAAATTACTCACCGACAATATTATAAAGGTTAAAAAATAGTAGTTAAGTATCGGTTTAGTTCGGTGACAATGTAGGTATCTATGAAATCGATAGATATAGTCATTATTTTACCTTAGTAAAAAAAATTTACTCACCGACAATATTATAAAGGTTATATAATTTCCTTATACCTAAGAATTAAACATATGAGAAGGTAGGACATCTAATCATACGATGCAATTTCTAGACAGAAGTTTATACTGAAATAGGCTGGTTCCCGGTACCTACAAACGAGCAACTATCAGTACCTATATAAGTAACTAGCTAATGACCGCGGCTTCGCAAGCCTTAAATTCGGAGTAAAAACCCTTTTCCTATACTATATTATTATACATGTCGGAGTCGGTGGACATTAAATGAAACTAAAGGACGCCATCTACCGGCTTTTCATGAGAAACTTTGTAGAATGCAAGTGCCAAGCCTACCAAGAAACATTATGTCCGGCGCGTGCGCGGAAAGAATCCTGTCAGTGACAGAATAGCGCGGGAATTGGCCAGGAGCAGTCGTCTTTACCTTATTCAATTTGTAATCTGTTCTAAGTTTCTGTAAATCTAAGTTTAACAGTTTGTATTCTATTTGCTGTATCGGAAGTCGTCAATACGAAAGCTAAGTACCTATCTTTGTATCCTTTAATCATGTGAACTAGTTGTTAGATTCTGTTAAGTAATGTAATGGCAGGTTTTATAACGTTCCCTTGTATTTGAATTATGATAATGGCAGTGTGGAGTTTGTTCACCGGTTTCTTCTCCATACAATATGTCAGACAGATCGTAGCTGTCTTTATGAATCCGGTTAGTTAAAACAGAGTTAAAGGTTAAACTGTTTCTTTATTATTTCAAATACCCTTGTCGTTCCTTATGATAGTGAGGCAGGTCATTTCAATACAGTTGAATCAGTTTTATCCAATTATTAAGCTAAAGTAGTTAATAGATTGTTCCTATATTCTTTCATTATGCTTTAAGTTACTGTTTGCTGCCTTCTACGCCCACAATTGAGATCTTAAACATTCTGGCCTTTAGAAAAGACACCCGCGCTGCGACATACATATAAACCTTCCTCTTCAATTCCTCTATCTATAAAAAAAACCGCATCAAAATCCGTTGCGTAGTTTTTAAGATTTAACCGTACACATAGGGACAGAGAAAGCGACTTTGTTTTATACCTACTATGTAGTGAAGAAGAAGAAAACATAAGAAATAAAAATCTGTAAGAACTAACATTTTATGTTTATTAAAATGTAAGAAACTTTTTCTTCCTAACTTTAGTGACTCTTGACACTACTAAAGTCTAGTAGTTCTAGTAGAACAAGTTCTACTGAGTTCTACCAGTTCTGTAATGTAATTAGTTCCGAAATTCGTAGATATCTACTTCAGCTAAGGTCAGTCTTCGAGAATACATGTCCATTTCGTATTGAAAGGCAAATCTTTGTTGACCCACTACTGCGGTTACTTACTTCGTCTACTGGGCTCTGAAAGCACTTGGAAAATAATCCTCTGTGGTTGGTAGTGTTTGCACTGTAATTATTCTATGGAAAAAGGAAAACGACAAAAAATAAAAATAAAACAAAATGAAGTTTAGACGAAGATTGCTCGATGCAAAATCACAAAAGAAATATAGGTAGTTAGATAGGTACAAAAATGATCATATTCCCAAGACGAGATTATCTATGGGCAACTAGGAGTAATATTAATTCCAACCTCGAAATTCCCCCCAGCTACTTTTTGGAGTGGTAGTGTCTAGCTGTAGGCTCTGTTTGCAACGATTACTGGGCTGACTCGACCGGTGAAATACCACCGTCGCACAGAAAACCGACGTGAAGTAGGGACGATGTTCCTGCTTTTCGTTCGGCGAGTGCTGTATCCGGTGCCTAATTTACTCTAAGGCTCAGCAACGCACCCCCAACACCCACAGTGTTGCGGGCAGTCATAGGCGGCGGTGATCACTTACCATCAGGTGACCCGCATGCTCGTTTACTACCTATATTATAAAAAAGAAAAAAATAGACGAGATTACCTATGGGCAACTAGGAGTAAGATAAATTCCAAGCTCAAAATTCCCCCCCGCTACTTTAATAACTATTTCTTTCTATCTTTCCAACAGTAACTTCAGGTAGGCGTCCAATATCCTGTAGTCAAAACATGTCAAATTAACATTTTTAGAATCCAGGGGCCGAAAACCCATACCACATCTACAGAGCTATAAATAGTCTATCATCCTAATACTATAAACGTATACTAATATTATAAACGTGAAAGTTTGTGAGTATGTATGGATGTATGGATGTTTGTTTCTCTTTCACGTAAAAACTACTGCACGGATTTGGATGAAAATATAGGTTATAGATTATAATAGGTTATAGGTACAGTAATATAAGTTATACATTAGAATAACACATAGGGTACTTTTTACCGCGGGAAAACTTCCCATTCCCACGGGAAACCGACTTCCACGCGAACGGAGTCGAAGGCGGCCACTAGTATAGGTATAAATATTACTCACTACATAGATGAATTAAAACCAACATTAGTAACAATATGCCTTGTCTTATCAACCTTTTGTGACAGTGACAGGTTTGTAAACTGACAAAAAAATGACATATGTTAGTTTATCTAACCCACAGTGCATTCATGACTTAATATTATAAATGTGAAAATGTTTACGTCGCGTTCACGTGGAAACGGCTGGAGCGATTTTAATTAGTTTTGGAATAGATATAGTCCAACAACTTCGGAGGAAAATAGGCTACTTTTTACCGCGGGAATAAGTCGCATCCCCACGCGGAAATGACTTCTATCGCAGACGAAGTCGCGGGTACCCACTAGTACGTATACAGGGTGATTGGTAATGCGATACATTCCTTCTAAGAGGTTAAAGTAGAGCTTATTTGCAGTCAATTAAGGCATATCATGCCCAATCCGAAAATTGATCATTTCTGAGATATGCAACATTTAAGATTTTTTATAAAAAACCCCATTTTCGAAGTACAAATGAAACCTTTTAGTGAACATTTTTAAATAAAGTTTAATGTTTTGTTGTTTTATGGTAGCTTGATAACTAAAATGATATTTTAAATTAAAATTTGCTAAAAAAAATCATCCTTATTTTAGAAAAAGTCAAGAAACTAAGAACAACTTTTTAAAAAAGTTAACTCTTATGGCAATAAAAAGTGATTTTCTAAAAAAAAGTCCAAATAATGTTGCGTACAAATTACATAAAAAACTGCCCCAATTCATAAGCTATTCAAAAAGGTACATTTGTCATACTTAAACTAAGTATTTGATTGACAACTCTAATAATAAAAGAAGTAAGCCCTCTCTCTTAGATTGCCTCTACTTTGTGGTTACAGCTCACTTTTGCAGTGTTTTCTTTGGTTGATGTCGCCGTCTTGCACAGGGATAATGCAATAACATTACAGTCTGCCGTTAAATAAATAAATTTTGTAAAAAGCCAAAGCTTCAAGTGTGCAGCCTTTGCAGTCAAATAGGAAAAAAAGTGATAAGCGCGGAAAAAGTGACCTCTATTAAAAGATAACTAACTTCTTAAGAACTCTTGAAGATCCTTTCCTACGAAGACTTTTTGTAGCGATGCTGTCGCGCGTTAAGTAAACGCATGTTAGACGCAACGCGCTACATTATCGCAACTGTATCGATGCAAAGACAATACTAACGCATCGCGACTGAATCGTGGCTATGAAGGCGAGGGCACACAGTCAGCGACTGCTAGTCCACGGTATCGATGCGAACGCACGACAGCATCGCTACAAAAAGTTGCTGTGGGCGAGGGCCTTCTGTAATGAAGAATATGCAGACATTCTTCTTATTTACGTATTGTGTAACGGCAACGCTGTTACAGCAAAAAAAGTACTTGTTGCGTTTCCGTAATCGACGTGTGTCAAACGTTAGAGTGTTTTTGGGGACGTATCGACGTCTCAGAAAAATAAAGCTTGTATCCGCCCGAACAAGTAAATCTAGTAGACCTCGAATTTGGCGAAGTAGACGAAGAAATGAAAGATGTTTTTCGTAGAAATCTAGCAACCACCACAAGAGCTGGCGACATCGACCAAAGAAAAAACAACAAGGGTTGTGTAGTGATTAATGAAAAACATGTAGTAAGCTTTCTTTTTTTTTAATAGAAGTAACTTTTTCCGCACTCAGCATACTCTTTTTTTTCTAATTAACCGCAAAAGCTACACACTTGAAGGCTTAGCTTTTCAGAAAATTTATTTATTTAACGGCAGATCTTAAATGTTATTGCATTATCCCTTTGCAAGACGTCGACATCAACCAAAGAAAACACTGCAAAAGTGCGCGGTAACCACAATGTAGAGGCATTCTAAGAGAGAGGTTACTTCTTTTATTAGTAGAGTTGTCAATCAAATACTTAGTTTAAGTATGACAAATGTACCATTTTGAATAGCTTATGAATTGGGGAAGTTTTTTATGTAATTTGTACGCAACGTTATTTGAACTACTTTTTAGAAAATCGCTTATTATTGCCATAAGAGTTAACTATTTAAAAAGTTGTTCTTGGTTTCTTGACTTTTTCTAAAATAAGGATGATTTTTTTTAAGCAAATTTTAATTTATAATATCATTTTAGTTATCAAGCTACTATAAAACAACAAAATATTAAACTTAATTTAAAAAAATTCACTAAAAGGATTCATTTAAACTTCGAAAGTGGGGTTTTTTATAAAAAATCTTAAATGTTGCATATCTCAGAAATGATCAATTTTCGGATTGGGCATGATATGCCTTAATTGACTGCAAATAAGCTCTACTTTAACCTCTTAGAAGGAATGTATCGCATTACCAATCACCCTGTATAAATTGGTTAACCAAAACTATCAAACGAACTTGCTATTTATTTTACCCGCAGCAATCAGTACTTACTCGTAACGCCTCGTTAATACCGGGTACCTGCCTAGTTATGTTTACACCCTAGCACACATCATACTTAGGTAGTTATACAGGGTGTTTGGTGCATTTTCATTTGGCTACTCACCCTCCAAACACCCTGTATGACACATACCTACTAATACGCCTTTTGACTACCGGATCAAAAACTGATTTTGAAAAGAAAATATGATGAACAATGGTCAAAACGCATTGGACACAGGATTCTTTAGTGCCTTTCAATTGAATGGGAATATGCAATAACAATGGGCAGAATCCATTTTAAATAGTCAAGGTAAAACTTATGTTATTCGACTATTTGAAATTTAAAAAAATATTTTTTAGTTGTTATAAGCAAACTGAGCTTAGCTTTGTTATTTTAGTTTTATAACAAAAACTTTTAATATATGAAACATAGGAAGATAAGAATGGTTTGTATCTATGGTTAGAAAGCTACTAGTGATGTGATTGTGGGTATATTGGCAGCGGTCACTTACCATCAGGTATATTCGGTTGCTTGTTTGCTAGCTTATCTCATAAAAAACGCGGTATACCTAAACTGCCGTGTTAATGAAAAAGGGCACAATTAACATATTTATCAAAATTGAGTTTTACACATATTCGGAATCAGGAAAAAAGGCCTATCTATTTAAATTCATTTTTCTCCTTGTTTAAAAATGTCAGTTGTGCCCTTTTTCGTTAAGACGCCAGTATAGTCCTACATGTAGATTTAGTTTCTTACCAGTTGAGTTTTATATTCATTTATTATCATCGGAGCAAGTTAGCGATTTCTTGAACGACTGAAATCATATTTAATTAAACCGAAGTTAGTTTGTAACATAAAAAACAATATAAAATCAAGGTTAAGTAGGGGGTAAGAAAATGGGTTAAGTTTTCGATTCAGAAAACATAAACAATAAGGACTTAGTTAGTTAATATTAGTTAAAAAAAATAGTTTATCAATTTTCGGACATGGTATGATGTGACTTAATTGACTGCAAATAAGCTCTACTTTAACCCCTTAGAAGGAATGTATCGCATTACCAATCACCCAGTTTTATAAAAACTTGTTTACATCTTGTTCAATCTTGAGGATTTCTACAGTACATTCAACCGTGTAGGTATAATCATTCATTCGTTTTCACAGCATGGGTTTAATTCTACTAGACAAATAAGTCTAAGTATTGCTTTCCTATTAGCTAAATTGACATATTCAGCACACTTCCAATTATTTACTGTTCAAAAACTCGTACCTAACAGTCGCTAAAAACAACATGACTATAAAAACTGCTTTGTCCAACGTTTATGCATATAGTAGAAACATATGACTATGTAAAAAAGCTGTCACATTTTCATATAGGTAGGTATTTAGCAAAAAGATTTCAGGGAAGCGATTCTGTAACTGTCGAATTAATTAATTAATAAAAATTTAAAAAACAAAATGACTGTTTGGCCATACAAAGTATTTTGACGTTTTTTGATAGCAGTTTATGTAACTCGACAGTTACAGAAATTCTCCATCGGTGTGTTACAACCAAAACACACAACGTACATCAAAGCCTCAATATTTAGTTCCTCAAGCATGATTTGTCGCTGACAGACCGTATTACCGTACAGTACAACACGGCCGCTGTACAGTATGATGTGGTCATCCGACGGTCCGTTTACATTTCCGACGGAAGCAAATCAACACAAACTGGTCAATAGAACCTTTGATATACTGTCATGATCGGTTCTGTTTGATTGAGGCAGTGAACTGTAAATGCTGTTCACAAAGTTGGGTGGTGTTGTAAATACTAATCATAATAACATAACTGAAGTTATAAGTACTTAGGTCAATTTTTAACGTTTATCACGTTCATCTTCAAATATTTAAACCCCTTTTTGATTTTCAGTGGCATTAAACTTCTTTGTTGTTACAAAAAAAACTGTACCTATTATCCGATCAATTTGAAAATGCGCTGATTACTAGCATATAATTTGCAGTAAGGCACTTCCTTAACTTTGTAGGGATCGTTATAATTTGTGTAATATTTAATACTACCACACAAGTGTGTTATAGGTCGGTTTACCGCCCTCAAAACGGTGTTTTAAGGCTCACTTTCTGAACAAATGAGTTGAAAACATAATTTACATTCAATTATTAGTTATATAGCTCGCCTTCTGACTGTGTAGGCATACGACCTCGTTATGCACACATGACAAACTTCGGTCAATGAAGTCAACTGGCAGAGCGAGCGACATTATCTTAGTCAAGTATCGCTAGACACTTGATGACGCTTCGGTGACTTGTTGTGATTATTAACACTACACTTTGTACAGTAATACGTTATTTATTACCTTATTAAGTGTTTATTCTCTAATTTAATTTCTTAATCTATTCCTCTAAAAAAATTATGAGAAAGTGCACGTTAACGAGAAGAAATTACAAGAGGACGTACAAAGCGTCCAAATTGAGGCAAAATTTAATGACTAAAAATCAATTTGTAAATCAAAAATCCATCGAACAATCACATAAGTACTGGCTAATTCAATTATGGACTTTCGCTAATTGATAATATAACGCAACCGGCGACTCGCCACTCCATTTTACAAAGGCTTGATTAATCAACATTAATATCCTATCCCAAACAATACCTTGCCATATCATTGCCTGCGTTCAAACGTTGACTAATACCCGAATGAGATACCAAGTAACTGCTTTGATGTATCCAATCATTGAATGCGCTCCCAGACTATTACAGACGACCTAGGTACATGTAATACCTATGTTATCGATTGCGCACCCCCGGGCTTGCCATGGCAACCGCCCGGGCTAGCCTCGTCATAGCTCACGTTTTAATATGTGATCTTTTGTTATTAATTTACCGGGAATATTGGTTCTCACGTTACAATGACAGCTTTTGAAAGCAGCCAGAGAATTGACGTTTTAATAAAGGTGTAAAGTTTTTCCCTTGCGGCTATTGTGAAGCTGAAGTGATTTTACCGGTAAACACGTATTTTTCAGCGTTGTAAACACTGAGTGGACGAGCTTTCAAAAGATGATAGAATCATTGTTTTCCGTTAACAGGGTTATCTGTTACTAAAACGCACTTAGGGTAAAAGCTAAGGACAAAGGAAGCTCTGTTAACAAAGACTCCATTTATGATGTAGGTAATAATGTGTCGTCATTTTATTTTAAAGCTCAAAATACTTGATGCAAAATTCCGTTTGACAAACTGATTGAAATAGACAGGGGATGAATACCATGTTGATTAATTCTAACAACAGAATTGTAGGTAAACCACATTGTTGGTGGCCTGTACTTGGCACTGAGTACTTACATTTCAACTTTTATCGTAATAAGTAACAAAAGTAATTTGTTAAAAATATTTTCTAAATTAATTCAGACGAGTGGGCATTCTTTTTTGTTGCTTTCCTGATAGTATTAAAACCCACATATTGACAATAACAACTTACATAATATTTTGTAACGTTTTACGAGCCGTAATCCAACCATCCTGAAATCTTAAAATATATAGTTTTATGTTAATGCATATTAAATAAGCAAATCGATTATTGTTTGTGTTAACTTCTCTTCAACTAACATGTTACAAAACAATATTTATTTTCTTACAAAAGAATCACGACTTCGTTTTAAGTCTTTTCCTCTACTTTGTACTTCCCATTATATTCCATTGTGTTCTACACTACTTTTATAAGTCGGTACACCTTGAGTTCTGTTGATATCAAAACAAGAAATGAAATAAAAATGTGAAACAAACATCAATGGTTTGTTACATAATACGTTCCTACCTATCTTCCGCTTTAAACTAAGGATATCTAAGTAAGGTAGAGTTTTTCAATTTTATGCGAATGAATGTAACTAGCGTAGCGTTTAAATCGTTTTCGTACCGTTTGATATTTTTTCCATTATCGTAATTTTTTATCAACAGCTATCTAATATACTACTTTGAGACGCAAAAGAACAGATATAGAAGTTGTAACAAACTCAACAAGACTTCAATGGTTGGTATCTACAATCCTACATAGATTATTGAGATAGGCTTTAAGAGAATTGCGATATTCGTGATTGGGAATCTGTCTCCAATTAAACAGAATAAAAACGTATGCTTTGATGCTGTGCACGGGCATGCGGCGGAATATATTCGGTTTTGTGTAAATATCCTTTGACGTGATATTCGGGGAAACCAGGAAATTATGCTCACTGACGTGTTGCAGCGAGAGGGAAGCGTCAGGCAATGTGGGGACTGGATTATTTTTTATTCTGCGTCGGTCTAGTGTTCAACTTGTTTAAGAAAATTTACAAAATTCTAGTCTAGTGTAGTAATTAAATTTATTTATAAGTGTTATATTTGCGCAGGACACGACTGAAACAACTGGCTGCCATAAGCACACTGTTTATTTAAACGCACATACACAACATCTCTCCCCCATAGCTTACAACTATTAAATACATTTAGTTTGTACTTATATCAAATTATATTAAAGTTAAAAGAAACGTCGATAATTAACTGCAGGTAGGGTGCGTAGTAGCAATCGCGAAGTGGCACTGCCGCGCTCGGTTTCTGCCGGCGGCGCGTCGAGAGGCTGGGTATCGGGTACCGGTGGTTGGGTGTCGGAGGCCGCGGCAGGTTGGACGTCGGGTGCCGCGGCAGGTTGGACGTCGGGTGCCGCGGCAGGTTGGACGTCGGGTGCCGCGGCAGGTTGGACGTCGGTCGCCGCCGCCGTCTGCTCGTCCGCTGCTGACGACGCGACTTCTGCGTCGCTGGTCGGCCTCAGCTCCGCTTCCTCCCCCGCACTGGTTTCGCGGTCACAGTCCACATTACCGCTCTTTAATATGTCGCTCTCCACATCGCCAACCCAGGGCATGTTATTGTCAAACATAGTACCTCGATACAGTGCTAATTGGTTTTTATGTTTTTTCACTGTCGCAGATGTCTTTAAGTCCTTTAATAAGTATAACACGTGGCCTAAACGTTTTATAATCTCTCCTACGTTCCAGCTGTATTTATTGTTGTTTAAAAATTGTTTGTATAAAACCTTCATACCTACACTATACGATTTCTTATTTCGACCTCCGTGATATTTAATCTGCGAACACTGTTTACGTTGTACCAAATTAGATAAGAGTGCAGATGTGGGCGGTGGTCTCTTATTCAATAAATCAAGGCGAGAACGTAATTTACGTCCAAAAACTAACTGAGCCGGTGACAGAGCTGTTGAACTATGAATTGAATTCCTATAGTCAAACAAATATTTTAACAGTTTAAGTCTACTTTCCTTCAAACTACTGCAAGATAAAAGGCAAGATTTAATGCCCTTTTTAATAATTTTAACATAACTCTCAGCCTGGCCGTTGCTGGCTGGGTGATAGGCAGGCGAAAACAAGTGGGCGATACCATTACGTTGACAAAAAAAATTAAATTCTTGGGAAGCAAAAGTAGTTGCATTATCTGATACAATTGTATGTGGAACGCCATATCTCGACATGTATTGGAATAATTTATCTATAACGTCAGAAGAAGTTGCCGGAATTTCATACACCTCGACCCATTTCGTGTGCGCGTCAACTATCACTAAATACATACGCTTATTTATTGGCCCAAGAAAATCAAGATGAATCCTATAAAACGGTACACTGGGATATGGCCACGGCGAGATGGGCGCTCGCGGTGGTGAAGGCCGCAACTTGTTACATACAGCGCAAGAACCTATCATTTTTTCAATTGATGCGTCAATATTTGGGAACCATATCCGGGACCAAGCTTCAGCTTTCGTCTTTACAATACCTAAATGTGAATTATGAAGCTCTGACATAATTCTGGACTGCAGGACCTTTGGCAGTACTATGTTATGACCGCGTAACATACAACCGTCTTCCATAGATAGCTGAGATTTGCACAAAAAATAAGGTTTTAATTTGTTATCTAACACCTTCCGAGGCCATCCATTTATTATATATTCCTTTACGATACTAAGCACTGGGTCATTAGTCGTTTCTGATCTTAAAACATCGCGGGTGACAGGCAAACTATTGTCTGTTACGAAATTAATATAAGACGCTCGGTCATCGGTCGGCGGCAGCGGCGGCGCGCCCGCGCACTTGCCTGCGTGGTCCCCCGCCTCCCCCGGGCCCGCTCCCGGTAAGCCGGCGCGCGACAAATAATCTGCACTGTTATTCGCGCTCCTAACATACTCAATGCAATAATTATATCCACTCAGGAACAACGCGTATCTTTGCAATCTGTTAGCAGAGACTTCTGGGATTCCTTTATATGGGCCAAAAATCGAAATCAATGGCTTGTGGTCAGTCCTTAACACAAAAGGCACCGAACGGCCGTATAAATACTGATGGTAACGCCTCACGCCGAATATAATTGCAGTAGCCTCTTTTTGTATTTGCGAATACCTTTTTTCAGCCGCGCTTAGAGTGCGAGACGCAAACGAGATGGGACGTTCTATGCCATCACTTCCTATTTGTGTCAATATTGCACCCAATCCTGTGGGCGATGCATCCACTGTTAAAATTATTTTATTTTTAGGATTAAAATGTGCCAGTACTTGTTCAGATGTCAGACACTTTTTAATACTATTTAATGCATTTTCGTGTGCGCTCGACCATGACCATTTTACCCCTTTTTTTAATAAATCGTATAACGGACATAAAATACTGGATGCATTTGGGACGAAATTCCAATAGTAGTTTACGAGGCCTAAAAAAGATTGCAAACTATTTACGTTAGTGGGAATCGGAGCGTTTGTAATGGCTTTAACCTTGTCATCTGATTTTTTTAAGCCATGTTTATCAATCGTATAGCCTAAATAATGAATTTGATCTTTAAACAATTCGCATTTATCTTTTTGTACAATTAAACCGCAACGTTTAAGTCTCCTAAACACTTCGTGTAATCTTTCAACGTGCTCATGTTGCGTTCCTGTAATAAGAATATCGTCGAGTAAACAAAGCACGCCGTCCATGCCTGAGAGAACACAATCCATTGCCCTTTGAAAAATTGCCGGCGCACTTGTCAGTCCAAATGCCATACGAGTATATTTAAATAGTCCGCGATGGGTATTAATGCAGGTAATATTTTGGGAAGCATCGTCCAATACAAACTGATTATATGCCATAGATAAATCAATTTTAGAAAACAATTGTCCTCCGTGCAGTTTCGCAAATAACTCATGAACAGACGGTAACGGGTATTGCTCAGCAATTAATTGTTTATTTATACTGACTGAGAAGTCAGCACATATGCGTACGCTGCCGTTACGTTTTAAAACCGGAACTATTGGCGATGCGTACTCGCTATGTTCTACCGGTACTAATATCCCTAATGAGACCAATCTATTAATTTCCTCATCAATTTTGCTTTTTAAAGCAAACGCTACGGGCCGCGCTTTAAAAAATACAGGTTTAGCGTCGAGTTTTAACTGTAATTTTACCTTAAACTTATTAAATGTACCAAGTTTGTCCGCAAAAACATCAGGGTATTGGTTCTGGAATTTACTCAACATGTATTCGCCATCAGAAACATATTTACACTGTGTCAACCCTAAATTAAAACATGTCAAAAAATCCCGCCCTAGCAGTGGAGGTCCGTTACCGCGCACCACATACACATTGAGATTATTCGTTCGCCCCGCGTACGTTACGGGTACCTGCATTATTCCGTAGCAACTAATTTCGTTTCCCAAATATGTAGTTAGTTTCTTTTTGGCTGGATGTAAAAGATAGTCTTTAAAATATTGGTCGAAAGTACTTTTGGATATAACCGTAACTGACGACCCACTATCTATTTCAAACTTTAAATGCACCCCCAGCACTGTCACTGACTCGATCAAAGGTTGACCATTTTTACATTGAATTTTAAGTAACTTACCATCATCACCATCGCTCTCATCTACACCCTTATCGTCTACATAATTAACTTTGCCGCACATATTTCGCAAATGACCTTTTTGATGACACTTTTTGCATCTGTAATTTGCGTAACGACACTTAGACGCACTGTGGTTAGAACGACCGCACACCAAACACTTATTCACTGTGTCTTTCTGATTGGAAGACTTGCGCTGGATCTGGAAGAGTTCCCCCGCCGCCGAGCGGGACGGCGCCGGCGCCGCGGCTGCTGCTGACGCGCGTGCGCTCCGCATCGCCTCCGCTAGCTCCACGGCCTTTGCAAGCGATAGCTCCGCCAAGTTCTGGGCAAACAGCTTCTCACGCTCCGGCCCTGGTGCCATGCCCATGATGAAGCGGTCGCGTAGTGATTCTTCAATGTTGCTGAACGCACAGTGAGCGCTCAGCCCGCGAAGCCGCGCAGCCCACTGCGCGTGCGACTCGCCGTCTTGTTGCGCGGCGGAGTAGAACACACTCCTGTCACTAAACCCGGTACGTTTCGGGATGAAGTGCGCATCCAGCAGGGCTATGATGTCTTCGTACGGCACAGTTTGTATTTCCTTTGGTAGTGCGAGGTCTGATGTTAACTGGTAAGTTTCATCGGCGAGTGCGCTCAGTAGTATAGCTCTTTTCTTCTGACCAGTTGAATCTGTCGTCGATGTAATGTCATTTGCGATGAACCACTGAGCTAATCGGCCTTTGTAGGTTCTCCAACTTTGCACATTATGATCAAATAATGTTAAAAACCCAAATTGTGAGCCTGCCATTTTTTTTTTTTTTTCAATTGTGGGTATTCTCGTCGCCACTGTTATATTTGCGCAGGACACGACTGAAACAACTGGCTGCCATAAGCACACTGTTTATTTAAACGCACATACACAACATCAAGTAATTTAATTTATTTTATTATCTGAAAATAATTGAAAAATTATCTAATTTAAGATTATTAATCTAATTTAAGACGAATTTTTCGACGAAAAGTTGCCTAAAGTAAACACAAGGTTGTAAAAACAACGTTTATTAGTTTCGAGAAAAACTCTACCGTTGTAAAAGCGGAAAAAAACAAAATCAAATCCATTTCAAAACGAGTCAAAACAGTGGCGGCGACGAGTAAATTCGAAACTTTCAGGTGCACCGCGCCGCGTTGAAAAGAAAATCCGATGAAACTGCAAGCTCTATCCATTTTAGGAAGCAAATTATTCCATGCCTCACATAGGTAGTTATTCGAGGAATTCATTCAATACTGCTACTTCACTGTATACGGATATATGTCGTTTCTCTTTGTTCCGACAGGTGGCGCTGAGCTCTAAGCCTCGTGGTGTTCGTTAAGCTTCTCTTACTTTACTAATTGAAATTGCTTTGTAAATGGTCATAAGCTGTTGGTAGACAGTATCACCTCTACACTCGGCTCATGGATACACCGGGGGCTACACAATGGGAGTCAAAGCTCAGATTCGAGCCTGAAGGCTGGAAACAAAAATAATTCTCTTATGGACTTGCATGGTAGACTGCACAATATTGGGTGGCAGCAATTGCATGATTAGAAATGAAAGACGATTGACATGAAAAAAAATATGCTTCAATAATTTTTCACTTAAAGTTTTCACAATTGTTGAAAGTCAAAGTTAAAAATGTTTTATGCATTTTCACGAACAATGGAGTAAATTATTTTATCTTAAAGTGAAATACCTAAAACTAATTGAATAGGTAGGTCGAGAATCATAGGTCTCAAATTACTTATTTTGTCAAAACTAGAAAATTAAGTACATAATCAATTTTTTACGACTTACAATAACCACTACACACTTTTTTGCAGTTACTCGTCTATCTAGTCACTCTTGTTGCGTAACTCGTGACGTCATACCACCACTGTACGTACTGTATTGTAATGCACAGTACGACGTGGCTGTCCGTCCCCGCGCGGGTTCGCTAATTGCCTCACAACACCCACGGAACGCTAGATTAGCCTATTGTTAATGAAGCAGATCACAACAAGGTTATTTTTATAACGAACCTCATTATTAAAGGATTAAAACGCAGTTTTTTAATTTGTTATTTTATTTTCCGATGAACGTTTTATTTTTAAAATCCTAATAACAGAAAAACACAGTTTTCTTAAGACACTATTTTCATCGATATCAGCGTACTTATTTATTTATTTTTTGCAGTAATGGTAGTTTAGTTAATAATTATTTTACTAATGCAATTTGTGCCACACATCAAAAAAATACTTAAGCGTACATCTAAGAATTTACGTAAGTAGGTATCCGTTGAAAGTAAGTAAATATTTTTCACGTTTCAATCTGAATATAAGTGACGTCATCGCATTCGAATGTTATTCTATTCATGAAATTGTTAAGTTATGATAGGAAAGCAAATTAATGTCACCACTTATGTCAGCAAGACGTCCCACTCAAGTGGAGACTTGTTACGTTTGTCGAGAAGGTTTGACCTCCAATGCACAAGGAAGCTACTTATTTATTACTTTATTTTTAGTTCTACATACAGTGCTTGAAAAGCATATTTAAGAATTCAGACTTAGTTACGCAATGTTGAAACAATAAAGATTTATAACCCATACAAAATAGAGTTGACATAATCTGCTTAAGAAGAAAATAGCTGAAGAAGGAAATACTGATGATCTCAACCAATAGTTTTTTTTTCGTTAGATCATTCTTACTTAAAGAAAATTAATCGCCTTTGCTGGACTTTAGAAATACAACATGCAACCTCCTTTGAATTTAATTTAATCCGCGGGAACCATAGAGACGCAAACTAGTGATGTCCATCGAACATGCCGGCGAACGCTAGGGGTGTTCATGTTACCGATCATTTTATTTTTCATCTGTCAATATATGTATATGTACATATAGGTTACCTATGAACTGTATAGTGGTCAGGATTTAAATGAACGGTCAGTAACAGACAACAAGGGGGGAGCGGGGGGAATCGCCGGCGGCAAGATATGCAGCTGTCAGTGAAATCGCGGGAAATCATATCTTTGTTGTTTACATTTATAAAACAAATTGAAATGTTTCGTAACTTTATTATTTATTTATTTGCACCTTAAATAACATTTCATAATAACGGAATGTCATAAACATTTCCAAGAGACTTACAAAATAAAGAAGTTATTTAATAAAGTCAAATTTGTCATAATATTATTTATATAAAATCGATTAATTATACAATTTTGTAAATTTATATTTGAAAATTAATTAAAAAGTTGATAGAATAGGTAGGTACCATTATTATGATGCGGAAATGTACCAGTAACAATAAAGCAAACTTTTTTCACCATTAATATTTAGGGCACCTTTTAAAAAATACCTTTTGTTGTACGTAATATGTTATATTATAATATTTTAAAACTACCAATATCGAGTTTCAATCTCTAACTAGCAGATCTTGTTCCCTTAATCCAGTGTTACCAAAATAGCACAAAATTCGCCTGCGTCCGTCCATAACAATTAGTGGTTTGTATTTCCATCATTCGGCTTACATGCGGAGCTCGCTCGGATTTCAAGCTACAGGTAGCTAATTGCTTCATTGCATTTGTTGTAGTTGGAAAATGCTGTAAGGTAAGAGCACCAATTATGGCTCTGGACTAATTATGGTTTTTTATTGACATTTCTTCGAAAATGAATAGTCTGGAAAATTATTTTATTGAAATAGCAACTCTAATCAGTCGTGCCAGTACCTACCCAAAGTTCTTATAAGGATTGCGCCGCAAGTAGGTACATTTATAGGCTTTTTCATTTAAAAAAACAACATAGTTACTCTTGTCATTACAAGAGTAACTATGTTGTTAATTTTTGTAATTATTGGTGGAACCATTGATAACAAAAGATTAATTATACGCTCTAACCTAAAGCCCCATTGGAATTTTACACTTACTTTTTTCTGAATTCATAATTGGATCTGTATGTCGGAGAGAACACAGATTCGATGGACTTGGCCAGTTGAAGAACTACTTTACTATCTACCTTGCCTATGTTTTGAAATGTCAATGTCAATGTCAGCGACTAAATGAGATATTGGTTGCGTCAAGTTGTTTTAACTTGGGTGTAGTCGTAGCGAGGCTTTATGAGTGAACGACTGAATGAGTTTCGGTCATTTTCCGTTGAGTCTAAATAGCCCATCTATATTGTTGAACGGCTCTCTTATTGTTGTTTAGTTCGTGGGGCAGTGCAGACGTGTAGTGAATAAATCAGTGATGGCCACACGCCGAATTCACCGCGCTTCCTATATCCATTTACATCCTGACTATTCTTGATGATTATTGTAAAGTTGCTTAACGTTGTGTTTAATACACGCCCATACATCAAGTTCCACGTTTTATTTCGAAGTTTCCACCATGATCGAACCCAGTGATAACGAACTCCCCGACATCAGAAGTGGGATGGTGAAACCACTTACCACGAGCTACGGATGATGTCCTATGTACTACGAACTATGTGAAAACCTTTGTGAAAAGATTTTTGTGAAAACCTTTGTGAAAAGATTTTTGTGGAAACCACGTGCTACTAATGATAATAAAACTGCGTGTCATGTGCTACGGATGATGAGAAAACCACGTTCCACGTGCTATAGATGAAGAGAAAACCATGTTTCACGCAATGTGGATGATTAGGAGGCTACGTCTCACGTGCTACTGATGAGGAAACCACGTTTCACGTGCTATGGATGATGCGATAACCAGGTACCACATGCTACTGATGTAATAGCAATATGCTGCGAAGAGCTACGATGGATGATGTGGATACCTTGTGCTACAAATGATGTGATAACCACGTGCCACGGACGATGCGATAACCACGTTCCTCATGTTACGGATGACGACCCACGTTTTACGAATGATGGTGAAACCACTTGCCACGTGCTATGGATAATGAAGAAACTACGTTTCATGTGCTACGTGTGAGAAAACCCTGCTCCACCTGTACGAATGACATTCCATGTGCTGCAAATAACATCGACGGAAACGAGAAATTGAAGCAGCTTTTGGAACAACAGAATCATCATAAACCATCGGTGTGTAATTACGGAGGCGAGATGATACGGACAGGAAAGAAGAACATCCTAGGCCGCAACCGAGAGACTGCAATGACAAGACCAGCCATACCATCACCTGCTACCACTGCCGAGGGCCTATCCATTATGCGTTGAGCCAGCCCAACCAAGAGACTCAGTGGAACCGGAGCTTCCAAGGATATAGTGTGTTGGAAGTTAACGTCTGAACCTGTGCACCGTAGGTTTGCCAATTGAGATCCTGCGTTACGCTACCCAGTGAGAGTTTCTGTTTTTATTACGAGCTAAGTGTGTTTAAAATTATTTTAGACGAGTGTTATTTAGCCGTCTCAGTTTTCCCAATTGCTTAGAATTAATGTTTGCCGAACTATGTGATACTGTGTGATATCATTTGTTTCAGGAAAACTGCTAGTATGGTGGAATTTGCTTGATGTTTGATGATGATTGATGGGACTATACCAAAAGTCGTTCTGCTCGATCGGTATACCTTGGAGGGTGGTCCGTGAGTGCGTACTGGCGGTTGACTCTGGCGAACGTTAGGTTTCAGGGGAAACCATGGAGATATTGGCAACGAATATGAAGGAAGCCTTGTTGTTTAATTTGTTTTTTTAATAATTTTAATTCTAAATGAAGTAGTCAGTTAATGCTCTGAGTTTCGAATGGTACTACGGTACTATTAATTAAGACTGAAAGTTGTGACTTAAGTTTTGCTTTGTTATTATTCTGTTTTACATACTATGGGTCTAAAAAAATAATCTCTGAGTGGTTGTGCCTCTTTGGCAGTTATTTTAGACGAGTCTTATTCTGCCGTCTCAGTTTTCTTAATTGCGTAAAATAAAATATTGCCGAACAATATGATGCTGTGTTATAAAATTTGTTTCAGAAAAGCTGCCAGAATAGTGGAATTGCTGGAAGGTTTGAATCTGGTTAGAAAAAAAAGGAACCTTGAAGTACGTAGCAGTACCTACATTATTACGTTATACCCGGACACAACATGATTGGGTGATGTAAACATTTTGTAATATTTGAGGCTAAGTATGCTCTTTAATTCAATTATGTTTTGGCGGCAAAGGTGATACTATCGATTTAAATGAAAGTCATTAAAAGAGGGCACACGCATCTGGCTACTATCTACGCCTATCTACCTAACTACCTACATTTAGGTTTACAATTGTTCTTTAATTAGTATTCATTCTCTTAAACTATTTCATGTGTTACATTTCTTAATTGTTAGTTTAAAGTTAAACCAAGTTATTTACGCACAATAGAAATTATTGGTTTTTACATTTGGTGTTGATTGATGTTTAATAATGGTATGGGTACTGGTGTTATTAACAACTGTAATTCACATGTGTTTTAATATGTTTCGAGGATACATCGAATGGCGATTACAATAAACCAAAGCTGGATCCGCGAGGACGAGCAATGCTGACATCAGGACTTAACCCAGCGGTGCAGCAACAGAAAGTGATGATCCTGATTTACGAGCGATGGCGGCATTGCGGTAGCCGAGGCAATGTGCTGATTGACGTGTGAGCTGTGAATCTTCCACGGATTGTCTAGAACACAAAGGTGAATCGTATTCTTTCTTTCTTTCGATTCTAGTGCTGAATGCTCGTTAGTCAATGAAAGTTTTGGCGCGAAATTTTATGCGGGATATTTTAAAAGGGTTTTAACTGTGGCGTATTAGTCAAACGCGCGTATTCAGTACAGAACGAATTTTATGTCATATTGGGAGACACCATCGGACGCCTATAGGGCTGTCTCGAAGTGTAATGGACACCATCAAACGCCAGTAAGTCGAGTACACAATCAGACGCTAATTTAGCTGTCATGAAGTGTCGATGCTTATTGAGAGTTTGTGGACACAATCAGACGCCAGCAAGGCTGTCTCGAAGTGTCAGGGGCACCATCAGACGCCAGCAAGGCTGTCTCGAAGTGTCAGGGGCACCATCAGACGCCAGAAAGGCTGTCTCGAAGTGTCAGGGGCACCATCAGACGCCAGCGGGGCTGTCTCGAAGTGTCAGGTGCACCATCAGACGCCAGTAAGGCTGTCTTGAAGTGTCGGGGCTCGTAGACACAATCAGACGCTGATTCAGCTGTCTCGAAGTGTCGGGTCCATTGGAGCTGTCTTGAAGTACGCAATCAGACATCAGCTACGGTTGTCTTGAAGCCTACCATCAGACGCTTGAATGACATTACTTTGGCTATCGAACCGATCATTATTTTTATGATTTGACTAATTTGTTGCGTTTTAACTAAAGCTGTAAAGATAAAGTCAGATATCATTTGCGATGACTTTTGTTACCTTCTTACCTTATTTTGGTCAGGTTGACCGAGCGAGCTACTGCTGTGTTATTTCTTTTGCAGATTGCTATCACACGAGGACGTGTGAAGCGTCAGGAAGGCCGTGTCGGAGAGAACACAGATTCGATGGACTTGGCCAGTTGAAGAACTACTTTACTATCTACCTTGCCTATGTTTTGAAATGTCAATGTCAATGTCAGCGACTAAATGAGATATTGGTTGCGTCAAGTTGTTTTAACTTGGGTGTAGTCGGTGCGAGGCTTTATGAGTGAACGACTGAATGAGCTTCGGTCATTTTCCGTTGAGTCTAAATAGCCCATCTATATTGTTGAACGGCTCTCTTATTGTTATTTAGTTCGTGGGGCAGTGCAGACGTGTAGTGAATAAATCAGTGATGGCCACACGCCGAATTCACCGCGCTTCCTATATCCATTTACATCCTGACTATTCTTGATGATTATTGTAAAGTTGCTTAACGTTGTGTTTAATACACATCAAGTTCCACGTTTTATTTCGAAGTTTCCACCATGATCGAACCCAGTGATAACGAACTCCCCGACATGTATATATGCCTCATTATGAACTTACGTTAAATCAGTGTATTTTGGAAATATGTATTTTTTTCATCTTGTACTTGAATACTAGTAAACCGTTTCTAATTGTTGATTATCGTTTTTAAATGAGCAGCAAATGAAGCGTCTGTCCAATTGTAAATATGTTGTGTATATGTTACGGCTAATACCCGAAGTGCGGCTACACCTAGTTTTAGCCGGTTAGAAGTGTATTTTATATGGAAAACTGAAAAAAAAAAAATTATACCTACGTACATAAAAACTGGCTTCAATCATGAGTCGACGGAGTCCCGCTACGCGGGACTCCTTTTTCTGGGTGGTATCAAAAAAGTAACCTAACTAACCTAACCTATTGATGTTCTAACCGGCTAAAACTAGGTGTAGCCGCACTTCGGGTATTAGCCATAATATATATATTGTTTTTACACTATCCGTGATTTCGCGCGGTAATATAAAAGCATAAAGGTAACGTACCTCTTTGCCCGCGACATTTCGACAGGGTTACACCTATCGTGGTCGCGGGCGGACTGAAGCATGGCGGCGGCTGGAGAGACTACACTTAGCACTGACTGACTGACTTAGTGTCCTACCCTCACAAAACGTCGAAACCCTACCCTGTCGAAACGTCGGGCAAAGAGGTATGTTATCTTTTTGCTTTAATATTACCGCGCGAAATCCCGGATAGTGTAAAAACAATGTGTACAACGCGTGTTAGCTTAAAACAAATGTTGTGTAAAGGTGTCAGATGTCAGATGATCATAACTGGTGTTTGACAGGGGGTATATTTAATTATAATTATTTTGATGAAACTACTTAGTAATAATTCTATTTTAAAAATCTAAAACTTATAGTAAAACGTATAAATTATAGAGCAAATTTGGTTGCTTTACCTTAGGTTCGGTTACAAGCTGGTTTTGGGTTTATTATGTTGAACGTTTGTTGTATGAGAGTTATTTTCTCTCTTTGAAATTGATATTTAAGCTTTACTAAATACTTGTAAATAACATTTTAGTGCCAAATTCCATCACAAATCCATATCGAAACACGCGTCCTTGCGCAAATAGATATGTGACATTGATTCAACGTTCTCATTTTACCCTTTTTAAGATCGTATTACATTTTAATATTGATTGCAAATGGATTTACAAGCACACAGTCGTTGATTAGATATCCGGTGACCAATTTTTCAAAGGCCAGCAACGCATATACATTTTTCAATGCATATGTAATTGTGGGTGTATATGAGCGGCGGTGATCACTTACCATCACGTGACCCGCTTACGAGCAAGCGGGTGCTAGCTTCTCTAAAAAAAAAACAAAAACATTTAAAAAGGCTTATAGGCCAAAAACAACCGAAGAATCGCCTCTAGCATGTTCAAACATTGAGCTGAACTTTACATTTGCGTTTGCATCTCTACTAATTCTGTGGTTTGCATATTTTTTTATTCGCGTCACCGAGCGGCAAACGCGAGCAGACTACATCATACTAATTAAGCTATCAACCGTGCTGTTTTTACGCTAACGTGTAAATCCGATTAAAAATATACGTAAACAGCTTCAAAGTAGAGTAACGGAATATTATTAAGTGTTATTCTGTATCATATTTCAGATTATTAACCTATTAGTTACGTATAGTGTTCAAGCGGGTATTATAATTCTTAGATAAGTTAAACTAAGCAAAAGCTAACGCACCGGCAAAAGTACTGTAATTAATTAAACGATGTAGCTACTTATTAAGAAAAAAAAAAGAAAATAAATAAATGGGAAAACAGTTCTATAAAACGCAGATTTATTCACCGGCTGAAACTGTGTAAACAAAGACTTTATTAAATACTCAACCATGCACGGTAGAGAGCCAACTGATTTTGTTAAACCCGTATTATTAGTTCGTAAAACACAAAATACTACCGTCAGATATTGACCGAAAATCAGAATATCGCGTCTGATACTCTTTCCCGGCACGATTTTATACATATAATCGAGTTAGCCGACCCCGATGGACGCAGTTTTTTCCTTTTACAGCTATCGACACCACGCGCGCCGGCTCTGCTTGTGGAATTAATTTCAAATTTAGAATTGGACTTTAAAATTGGAACGCTATAGTTCATGATATTAGTTTGTAAACACAGCATATGTAAGGCTAGATAAGCCGCTTAAAGCACAGAAAAACTTTAAGACGTCGTCGTGGTTTCCGTAGAAAAGTGCCCTTAAGTGAAGATTTCATAAATCAGATAAAACTAGATTCAAAGCAGCTTAGAAGTGCTGTCTTGTTTCTTGGAAATATTGGCAAAACCAACTTACTTATTTATTTTGAAAGGCTTTGAATAGAAACTACCTTTGTAACTTGGTAGTTGTACACACAGCAGGGTATATCGGAACTAGTCAAAGTGATAAAGGGTGTAACAGAGAAGGGGTAGTGAAGTTGGGGGTTTCCTGCGGACAAGCCCGTTTGACTTATTAAAGTATCTGTCATTGTAGCTCGTCCGATGTAGTATCACATGTAGGCAATGAGACTTAGAAATGTTATGAATATAGAACATTTGTAAACACATTTCTTTTTCAAACAGGGTAATTTGGGAAATATGTAATTGGTAAATAAAAATATTTTAAATATCATTTATTTGTTGTCACACTGTTTCGAAACGGCCCGATAAATTTTCTGAAAATAGGACTTACAAATAATTATTTTTATTGCAGTATCCGTCGCTTCCTGGAAAGTAATATCTTTTTATGTATTCTTAAATAATTTAAGTTCACATAAAAAATCCAATACGGGAGATAAAAAAGTAAGTATACGTTATCGTTTTAACACTAAAATGTGTTCGTGTAATGCGTTTTGTGAGTCTCTGAATGTGTCTGAGCCGTATAGGAGGTCAAGCCAAGATTTTTTCAACGTCAAGACATTTGTAGTAAGACAGCCACGCGCCCACAAAGTTACCCGCATTTCCTCCCAAGTCCATAGGTTTGAGTCCACACTCGGACAGACGTTCATTCATATAGTCAGCGTATTAATCCAGGCCGCGTGACGTCATGACGCGGGGCTAATCGAATGATCTCTGTTGCTAGCTAGAGGGAGCCAAACTCGGGTATGGAAATTAATAGTGGTATTAATCGGATTTTTATCGGGAAATTTTAGCGGATATTTTTAGGGTGAAGCTATGTTTTTAACACCTCCAGGCATTATTTTTAATGAAATTGTAGCAGTATTTATAGAAAAGTTTATTACGTAAGTGGGGAAACTCAAAACTATTGAGATAATATATTTATAACTATATTTATAATACATTTCAATTTAATTATACTCTCAGTCAGACTTCAGTTATAGAATAGAAATCGACAAATTAAAAGTCGATAATTCTTTCATATTCTTTTCAATTCATCTAATAAAAAAAAATACAACATAGTAAAACTTGTCAAAAAAAGCGTATGAATCAAGTAACTTGAGACGCGAATCCTTACAATAAATTCCAACATTTTGAAATCAAGAAATCCTACGACTGCCAATATCACTACGGTCGAAAACGATATAGCGGGCAGCCCAAAAAATTGATAACATAACCTTTGGAATGTTGGTATGACTGACTTGTTGAACTTTTTTTAAGTATTGTCAAGAAATATACATTATGGGTCTGTGTTCATAATTGGCGCACTTACCTTACCTACTTATCAATACCGTGATTTTTATAGTGTGTTTATTTTGTTAATGTTCTTCCTTTTTTCTTGAATATTACGAAATAAGGGATTTTTTTGGTAAACTTAAAGGTAGGTAAATTAGGCCGACGTTATTGGCTACCTTACATGGGCCGTATTATAGAATGTAACTCAGTAATGAATTTAGTTTTAAAACTAGTTTTAAGTAAAGCTTTTATTTTAGAACCGCTCTTGAAACGTAATTCGTTGATCAACGTTCAATTGAGTATTTTTATATTTTGAGTTGACTTTTAAGTTGCAATCACCACTCAAGCGAGGATTTGATCTATGATCACGTAAATCGTGTCAACACCACTCTTGAGAGTAGATTCAACTAGATTCTGTC
The DNA here is from genome assembly GCA_916618145.1 of Emmelina monodactyla. Taxonomy (NCBI): domain Eukaryota; kingdom Metazoa; phylum Arthropoda; class Insecta; order Lepidoptera; family Pterophoridae; genus Emmelina; species Emmelina monodactyla. The sequence continues at coordinate 11,975,823 of OU745301.1, read as the reverse complement.
AAAAGTCTGTAGCTGTAAATATTGTAAACAACAAATGTTTTTGACGACAACATCTACAATATCATGGATTGCCTAATATTGATGGTGCAATTGATGCACACATATAAAGAGTGTCAATACTGCTGAAGTGCAGCATCATGAAGTATTCAGAAACCGGAATTTTTATTTTTCTATTAATGTACAAGTAAGAAGGTACCTCTGTCAAAACTGAAATCATGTCTCTTATTTTGGAACTTTATAATTTAGTAACACATATGCATTTTTGCTCTTTTTCAGGCTGTAGTACTGGCCAATTTATGGATGTGGTGGCAAGATGAGCTGGCAGTACTCATGACAGTAGAAAATATAATTGCGGTGGCATGTGCTGTACTCTGCAATATTGCACATTCAACAAGTGATGATGCACCTGTAAAGGATGATGAATTCCTCAGTTTGCAGGCAGATAGCTCCCAAGATTCCCAAAATAACTATGGAGGCACTGCAGAGGGTTTCCGTTATCCGTGAAAATCCGTTACTTATTAGTTAAAAACAAATAACTTATAATTAATTTTTTACGGATAGCGGAAACCCTCTGCAGTACCTCCATAGTTATTTTGGGAATCTTGGGAGCTATCTGCCTGCTTCTATATCTAATACTTCATGATGCTGCACTTCAGCAGTGTGTCAATACTTTTTTTTACAATTCTTTATATGGGCCGTATTATAGAATGTAACTCAGTAATGAATTTAGTTTTAAAACTAGTTTTAAGTAAAGCTTTTATTTTAGAACCGCTCTTGAAACGAAATTCGTTGATCAACGTTCAATTGAGTATTTTTATATTTTGAATTGACTTTTAAGTTGAAATCACCACTCAAGCGAAGATTTGATCTATGATCACGTAAATCGTGTCAACACCACTCTTGAGAGTAGATTGAACTAGATTCTGTCAAAAGTCTGTAGCTGTAAATATTGTAAACAACAAATATTTTTGACGACAATATCTACAATATCATGGATTGCCTAATATTGATGGTGCAATTGATGCACAAATATAAAAGCACAAGTGTCAATACTGCTGAAGTGCAGCATCATGAAGTATTCAGAAACCGGAAATCTTATTTTTCTATTAATGTACAAGTAAGTAGGTCTATGTTAAAACTGAAATCATTATTTTGGAACTTTATAATTTAGTAACACATATGCATTTTTGCTCTTTTTCAGGCTGTAGTACTGGCCAATTTATGGATGTGATGGCAAGATGAGCTGGCAGTACTCATGACAGTAGAAAATATAATTGTGGTGGCATGTGCTGTACTCTACAATATTGCACATTCAACAAGTGATGATGCACCTGTAAAGGATGATGAATTCCTCAGTTTGCAGGCAGATTTATTTATTTATTTAATAATCATTCATTTGTGCACTGACAGTTTCCCAATATGTGCACAAAGCAATTAAAACTAACATTTACAAAGTTACATAGTTACATTTTACAAAGAGTTGAAGAATTTTCTTATAACTTCTTCAACAGAATGTTGAGTACAGAAAAATAAATCGAATTCCTGGTATTGAGCAACAAGGTCATTAGCTAACGCCATGGCCCTACATGTAGGAGCTTGTTGTGCAGCGACGGTGCGAGTTCTGGGCAGCGCGAACAACGCGTGACGTCGCAGACGCACGTAGCTGTCCGGGACCGCCAGAGCACACCGGGCCAACGCCTCGGGATTGTTGATCCTACTGCCACCGAGAAGATCGATCACAAAAGTCAATAGAGCTTTTGCTCTTCTTAATTCCAAAGTATCCAGTCCTACCATACCGGATACAAACAAAGATGGAAATAGGTGCGGATAATAGCCGTACATTTTTTTATATAGATATCGCGCAAATTTACGTTGGACCTTTTCTAATAATAATCTGTATTTTGCTTCATGTGGATCCCAAACTATTGCATTATATTCCAACCGACTACGAACGAATGCGTTGTAAAGTAATATAATGCAGTTTACTTCTTGAAACAGTAATGTTTGTCGCATTACGTATCCAAGCAACTGATTGGCTTTTTTACATATGCTTTCTATGTGGGTGTTAAAGGTCAGTTCTGAATCAATTATGATTCCTAAATCTTTGACCTGCTTCGAGCGCTGAAGAAGTGAACCCTGAACTTCATAGTCAAATTCGAGAGGATTTCGTGATCTACTTACAGTCATCACCTCGCATTTTAATGAGTTAAAATCAAGTCTGTTTCGCCTGTTCCACTCTACTACTGCGTCGACGTCCAACTGTAAAGCTTCACAGTCGGTACGATTTTTCACTGAGATGAATAGTTTTAAGTCATCGGCAAACAAAAGACATTTAGCGCTTTTTACAACCTTGGGAAGGTCGTTAATCATTATAAGGAACTGAGTAGGTCCTAGTGTACTACCTTGACTTATCCCGGATTTTGTAGGGTAGTTATCTGATACGATATCGCCCAACTTTACGAACTGTTATCTCTCATTAAAATAATTAGCAAAGAGTCTAAGTAAATTTGGACTGAAACCAATCAAGGAAAGTTTTTCTAAAAGTACATCATTATGTACTCTATCAAAAGCTTTTTTAAAATCAAAATAGATAACATCAACCTGAGATCCCTGATTCAATTCCTGATGAGCGTAATCTAAAAAGTTGACGTGGTTTGTTAACGTAGAGCGCTCTTGGCGGAATCCATGTTGGCAATCGTTAAGAAACACGCGAGTCTGTTGCGTAATGTTGTGATTAAGAATTGATTCGAAAATCTTTCCAAACGCAGAAAGGACAGCTATTGGCCTATAATTGCTGACATCTGACGTGCACTTTCCACTCTTGAGAATAGGTATTACCTTTGATATCTTCCACAGTCTTGGGTAAATACCGGTGCGAAGAGCTAGATTGTAGATAAATATCAAAGGTTTTTCAAATGCTAAAGCACAGTCCTTGACTAAGAATGGAGGTATAGAGTCGGGTCCGGGAGATGAGTGGTCGCGCAGCCGACGCGCGGCGCGCCGGAACTGTGCCGCGGACACGGCGTCCACCGCGACCCGCGCGCTGTCGGCCGTCGAGCCCGCAGCTTGTGCGGCGCTCTCGGCAGACAGCGTCGCAGCGTCCGTTAGAAAAACGGATTTGAAATATTCCGCAAACGAATTTACAGCTTCTTGTCCGGAAACCGTTTTCGAATTGTATTGGAATTCATAACAAATCTGTCTCGAGGCTCTATTGTTTTGAATATATTTCCAAAAACATTTAGGATCGGATGTTATATTAGTTTGACACTTATTTATATATTGATTGTATGCCGATTTAATTTTATACTTGACTTTTTCTCTGTAATATTTATACATTTCTGAATTAAATTGATTATTATTTGATTTATATTTCTTAAAGTGATAATATTTATTTTTTATATCTATAATTATATCATTAGTGTACCAGCAAGGATAAGCATATGTACGATCACGACATCGTTTTTTTTTAAAAGGTACGAATGCATTAAGTAAGTTATTGATTTTTTGATAAAATAAATTAACAGTATCATCAACATTCTTACACTCATACAAATCATCCCAATCAACTTGAGCTAGAGATGTATATAACTCACCAAAGTTAGTATTTCTGAAATCCCTTTCAAGTACTACGTCATAGTCGGTGGGAGGCGCCGGCGCCGGCGCTCGGGCGGGCCGCGGGAAGGTGGCGCGCACCTCCAACAAATTTTATGTACTTGTATGTCACTGTGGCAAATAAAACTTCAACGTTTTCCCGCTGTATTAGTGGGTCCGCTGCGAGCAGGCGCAACTGTGCGGGTGCTCGGGCTGCCAGCAGCACCCCGCCCCAGCCCGCGTCGCCGTCGCCGCGGTCTCGGCGGACCACTTGCCAACCGCGGGGAAACATCTCACCGTCGCAAACACTGCTTGTTAGGAACGTTTCCGTCAGTACTAATAAGTCAGCTGATTCATTATAAACACTAAGCTTAAATTGTAAAAGTTTAGAACGCAGTCCACGGACGTTTTGATATTTAACCAACAGGGACTTAGGTTGACTCAGCTTCTTTGTTTTTGCGAAATCCATCACGCCAGGGCTTAATACATACATCCTCTGGCCAGTGTGCTGCTTGCAACACACTAGCGCTGTCGCGGGCTAGAATTCCCAGCTTGAAGGAAGCGTACTTACCTCTCGGCTTTAATGTCTCCACTGTGTAAGTGTCTATTTGGCAAATATTTTTTAAATGTTCTTTTATTACGTCGTCATCAGTTCCTTGCTTAACATAATAAAGATGGATATACTTCCATCTTTCAGATGCCTCAAACACCGACTTTCCTGTAGCCGTACCCCGTAAAACATTTTGCGGGGCCCTTGTTTTCTTGCCGGCTATTGTCCATTTGTTTACATCGGCGCTCGGTCCGGCGACGGCCGCTGTTGTCAACTGGACGTCATCGGGGCGCGGGGAAGCGACGGGCGTGCATGCGTCGGGGCTCGGGGGACACGAGGAGAAGGGAGTGACAGCGCGTGCGTGCGCGCTCGGGCACGGTGAGTCATCGCCAACGATGTTCGGTCTCGGTGGGACGTCAGTATTCGCTGTCGCTTTTTTCTGTCGTCCTCCTCCGGCAGCGATAGCCGAAACCGCACGAAGTTTAGCCGCTCGTGGTATTGCTAGCTCTTTTACTTCCTTAATATTAGAGCTTTTGGAGGTAGGTGCCGATGTTTTGTTGTCGAGTACTTTCTTTGTTTGTTGTACAAGAAGACTTTTGATCGTCGTATTTTGCTCAATAATCACTTTTTCCAGGCGATCCACTTTGCTTGTCAGATGAACGACTGCTTGTTGTAACTCCTGGGTTAGCTTTTCAAGCTTAAGATGTGACATTTTAGTTTATATCAAATTTAAACTCAGCGCGTGATATTGCTTACTCAAGAGAGAGAGAGAGATAGCTCCCAAGATTCCCAAAATAACTATGGAGGCATTGCAGAGGGTTTCCGTTATCCGTGAAAGATCCGTTACTTATTAGTTATTTGTAACAAAAATAAAGTACAAAGTGAAATGACTATTATTTTTTATTCAAAAGTTTGAATTTGTGAGCTTTAGTACTCTAATCATTATGAATATAAGCCTCCATCAATAAGTGAGAATACTCGTTTAGTCTGACGTTTTGTAAGCCCTATGTTAGTATTATAGGGCCAAGCGGGGCCTCTGAGGAGATTTCGGAAGTCGTATATGTACTTAACTGCGTTGAAATGTTGATAGCGCAATATAGGATTTGCCATACATTTCGGTGTCATTTGTATGCGTAACGCCGGGAAAGAATGTTGGCGACGATCAGCGCCATCTATGTCTCCACAGTATAAAAGGTTTTTGATATTCTACACAGAACAACAAACAGTTAAATAAAACATAAAAAAAACTATTTATTACTTGCTTACACTATTGAATCTATGCAGCGACTTTTGCGGCCGACTGTACACCGACACGTCACCGTAGTGCCTCCTTCTGAAGATGTCAATGTCACATAACTTCTTCTGAAGGTGTATTGTACCGTACAAGGGCGTCACGTGACTTTTATGCATATTAAAACTAGCACTGAGTACTTAGCAGCGAATATATTTACCCTTGAATAAAACATGTAGGGAAGTATGTAAGGTATGGTGGTACAGTGAGAAAATAAGGTTATTTGTGAAAAAAAGTATTTGAGTAATTTAATTTTATATTGTACAATACTTTCTTTACGGAAAAAGATGCAATTTATCCTATAATCCTTAAAAACAAGAACCAAAAGAAGAAAAACGTCATACCACCATATTGCAAGGGAAAATGAACCTTATTGCTTCCACAATGCAATTCAACTTTAACCATAGAATATGCATCTCCAATTTGGAACCCGATGTATGATGTATACGCATCACGTATTGAAAGCATACAGCGACGATTCCTACGATATGTTCAATATAAGTCAAAAAAATATGACCACAACTATTTTGTTAAGATGTAAGCATCATCATTTGCTGCCACTGCACATGAGAAGAGAACTGCTGGACCTTTCAATTCTATTAAAAATCGCACAAAACAAGATTGATGTACCCGAGCTACTAAGTAAAATTATTATTCGCACACACACCAAGCCTGACAGAGGCCGTAAATTACTAAATGTACCAGTCGTAAACTCAAACTACAGGCTTAACTCTTACCTTCCTCGTGTTTTCAACTCATTTAATGTATATAGTGATAAGTTAGATTTAGACCTATTTTGTACAAGTGTCCAATCCTTAAAAAGAATGTTTTTCACAAACTTTTTCGATAGAAGGTTTATAGAATAATGTTAATTTTTGTTATTGTTAATTTTCCCTACTTTTCTCTTTGATTTTTTGTATAGTATTTTTTATTTTTTTTTAATCATTTTTTCTTAAAACTTTGCACCTGGCTATTCCGTCTCTATCTGTGAAAACTTTTGATGGCCTTCAGTTTCTGCAACCCCTAACGCATTTTTCTTAACCTAGCTGTAAGTTTTCCTAAAAGTGTAAAATAAAATAAAAATAAATAAAATAGTCGCCTGTACGCATATAGGTGTTCAAAATGTTGCCTGTACATAGGTTTTAAAAATTGGTAACCTAAAAGCGCCTGAGGCTTTTAGGGAGGACCAAATATCGATGATGGATCACGCAATTCAATTACTTACTTTTGCATTCGGACATTGTCTGCCTGATCGATATGCTAAAATCTGTAGGGATTTTATGTAACTCGCTCTGGTAGCAGTTTCAAAAACCAGATTAATTTTAGTAATTTCACTGTGTTAGAGTTTATATTTAAAACATAATTAGTTTTGATCTGTGTTTCTTTTCGATTTAACTTAAGAATAAACCGAAAATTTAAAAAGAGATTTTTTGGAAATAAGTAAATCTAATTATTTTAAAACAATATGATTAAACTTCTGTTTATGTGTGCTTAAATAACGTTCTAGATGTATGTTTGAAATAAGAAAGAAAAAAGAAAGAAATGAAAAACGAGTGCATTGGTGTGTAATTTTTGGTCTTAAGTTTAGCTATTTAGTAAAAGTGAAGAATTATTATTTCATTATAAATTTATAACTGTTAAGGTTATTTTGAAAACGTGACGCGCAAATTCCTGGACTTGAAAATGTTTTTTTCTGTCTCGATAACTAAAGCCGTATTGATTATAGCTTATGAATCACGCTTTTTTCCGTGGGAGTCAAGTATTTTTCCCTTTAAAAAGCACTTGTTGCGATATTCTAGATTTTTCCACGATAAAAAAATGATTTCGAACATTGCATCAACATCTCACATTACAGAACAGAGATTAAAATAAATAAAAAGAATCGTAAACTCCTATCGTAATATCATAATTTAAAAAAATGATAAAGGTATAAAGTTGAAATCTCTACTATCTCATACTAAATGGGAGTATTTAACTAATGTAAAGTTTTTGGATATTTCTAGTTTTATTTTTAAAAAATTATTAGTGTTTTGAAATCAGTTTAAAGTTTATGATATCTGTAATAGTTACGGAATAATTGCCTGTGCACACTTAAAGATTACACCCTGTATAACTCGTGAAACTTTATTCAAACCTGTCTGTCTGAAACCTTTCTAACTGCGACTTTGTACGGCTTTTTCAATTAACTTCTGCTTTACATAGTTTTCAGATCCTGAGATTAATATTATGAAAATAAACATAAAATTCAGTGGAAGCTTATTGTCTATTTTTACAAAGGCGTAGTAGCAAAGGGCATATTGATTTTAATAAGATTATTAGAACGTGCCCGGTGTTTTTCTTTGTTAAACGAGAAATATTACACGGATTTTTAATAAGTAAATTAAATTTAAACAAGGTCTTTGATTGCTGGAAGGTTTCTCTGGAAACCTATGGATTTTTAAACTGACGCTTCTTTACATTTAGATTTAAAAATAAGTAGTAGGAAGATATTTTAATGTGTTGCTTGAATTTTTATAAGTTAACATGCTCAGTTTGATCATGGTCTTAATTTTATTTATTTTATTTTAATTTATTTTCATAGGAAAACAAACAGTGACTTAAGTCTAATTAGTGTTTTCACATTTAAATCTAGAGTTATTAACTACTTTGTTATTAACTACTTTCACAATGTTTTGGATATCAATTATATGGCACTATGAAACCAGTGCTCATACAAGGCTCGTTTCAAAGTACATGTTTGGCTGTTGAATAGATCAAGTTGAGGAAACGAATATAACCTATTCCAGTCTTCTGCACTTCTAACAAAGAATGAATTCTGCCTATAATTTGTCGAACAGTTGGGAACTGTTAGACAGAGTGGTTGTCTTAAACGTTTTGCTGGAACTTTTAAATAAATATTGCTTAACAATACAGGAGAGTCAACTTTACTTTGTGCTATTTTACTTAATTGAACTATGTCCGCTATGCGTCTTCTCTCATATAGAGGCAGCATATGTTGTCTCTTACATCTAGCCACATAGCATGGATCACGCCGCTTACATTTAAATTGTTGGTACCATAAGAATCTCCGTTGAAATGATTCTATCCTAGTAATGTACTCGTTATAGCGTAGATTCCATACTTCAGAACAGTACTCTAGGATACTACTAACGAAAGAACAGTACCTACAGTATTTTAATTACTTTTATGTTATGTAATTGAGAGCTGGCTCTCATGATGAAACCCAATGCTTTATTCGCTCTAGTGTCTATGTTATCTATGTGTACATCATAAATAAACCTTGAGTCGTGAATTACTCCTAGATTCTTTATCTGATCTACCTTCTTTAAAAGAGTCCCCATGAGGTTGTAGTTAATCAAAAATAATTTTGTTCATCTTTCTCGTGAAAATAATGAAGAAACATTTGGATACATTAAGTTCAAGTTTATTTATTTCGCAAAACTGTTATAAATAAATTAATACGAGTATTCAATTATTACTTTAAATTAAAGTACGCTTAGTAAAAATACATAGTTTTGCGGACTTTAAGATCCTCGAGCATTTTCTTTTTATTAGTGCAGGTAGCAAGAGCTCACGTGATGATAATCAAATCAAAATCAAAATTCTTTTATTCATAATAGAAATGTAACATATACTTATTGAACGTCAATGTTACAAACTTCGACTTTACCTAACCGTAGACCGAGAGAAAAAAGCCGGCGGAAAAAACTCCCAGCACTCTTTTCGGAACTTATACAAGAATTTAAAACGTGTACATTCAGTGAACATATAAATAATTTTTTCGTACCTGCCCGCACAACACTATAAAAGTTAAAAAAATATTAAATATTTAAGTGATCACCGCCGTCATATACACCCACAACCACATCGGAGGGCGCGTTGCTGGCCGCCGAGAAAGAGGAAAACTCTGCCCCCTTACCACAAGTGCTTATATCGAGACCTAATCATCCAAGTTTGGGGTTTTTAGTACCATAACGTCTTGCAGCGTGTGGTTCCTATTCTGAATACTTGCCGCGTTATTGGGAATACTGCTGCCGGTAGGCCATACCACATTTATAAAACAAATTTATCACTACATAGTATAAAACAAAACCACTTTCTCTGTCTGTCCCTACGTATGCTTAAATCTTAAAAACTACGATTTCAATAACTAAAATTTTTGACAATCAGCTGGTATTTTTTTTAAATTGATAACCCTGGCTAAGTTCTCTAGATATTTATAAAACTTTATAAAAGCTGTAAAGTCTAAATAAAAACAAAACATTGCATTAGTTAATTAATTAAAGAGTGAAGTTCATTAGAGTGTGCACTTTGAATCGAACTGTATAAACAGAGCGCGATATCTTCCTTATTGAAGCTTGCTGCGATCTGTCATCTACCTTGAAATCTGCTAATTAACTTACATCTGGCCCAAGTCTACAACTTTAAACTATACATTAATAATAATAAGTCTCCAGACTACCACACCAACTGTTTGATCCTAAACTAAGCAAAGCTTGTACTAAAGGTACCACACAATGGACTAGGGGAGAACCTAGTTACACCCTGACACGAGCCAATATCGAAAAACCACTTTAACGAAATTGTCCGACCCGGGGATCGAACCCGGGACCATCCGTTAAGCATAGCAGTCCTGTATATATGTTACGGCTAATACCCGAAATGCGGCTACACCTATAGTTTTAGCCTGTAAGAAGTGTTTTTAATATGGAAAACTGTAAAAAAAAAATATACCTATCAAAAAAGTAACCTAACTAACCTAACCTATTGATGTTCTAACCGGCTAAAACTAGGTGTAACCGCACTTCGGGTATTAGCCGTAACATATATACCGCTACACCACAGAGAACGTAAACATCACCCCAAAAGTATAATAAGCCTTTTCAACAGTGTGACGTCATAACACTGGTCCAGGCGACTGCCAAGTTTTTATATTTTGTATTCGACAAAAGAGTGCTGGGAGTTTATTTCCGCTAACTGTTTTCTCTTGGTCTACCGATTGTTTAAAGAAATAATGCGACTTCCATTATGTAAAGGCTTGTTTTTGTACAATGAATTAAATGTTGTTTATTTATTTTTTTCTTGTTTTTCTGAGACTGCTGTAATTAGTTGAATAAAAGGATTTGATGTTTAGATTTTTTGCCATTATTATATTGTAAAGTCGAATGTACTAAATGTATTGTTTTCTTGGTCTCAAACCTGTAGGTTTCAGAGTCCATAAGGTACATAGACACAAACAGCTTTTGTGGTTTATAAACATAGATAAGCAAATTAACTTCATTACATATTTACAAGTCAATCCAATTTCACCTTAAAGCAATGTTAAGTTAGAGTTTATTACTGAAATTCCTGTAATTTTACACTCACTAAAATAACCTAAAATACAGCTTTGACAAATTGCATCAGCGAAATGAAACTAGATTAATAACGAAGCGAATTCCATGCGAAATTGTGACATCGGTCGCCCTTTGTGCAATATGAAGTTGGACTCAAATATTTGAGCGCATTAAATTATTTCGAAATTTGTTACATACTTATTGGAATTTCCGGGAAGTGAGTTTCATATAACGGGTTTGGTTCGAATGTTATGTTAGGTTAAGTACCTACCTGAATGTGTATAGTCTTTAATTATTCCATGATTATTATATAGGATACGAGTATATAACTTCTTAGATTTACGCGATTATTATTACTTGAAATTAAACTCATTTTAACGGGTTTTACGCGTTTATTTTATTATTTTTGATGTTCCGACGTTTCGGCATTTTTGCAAATGCCGTGGTCACGGGTAGACTGAGATGTTTGACGTCTTCATAGAGTTAAGTAAAAAACGATTTTTCGAATTCACCGCCATCTGTTTCGTAATTTTCTCGCATAGTCGCTCGGGTTCACGCAGTAGACGCTGACAGTGTCTTTATTTTTCTGCTTATTGGTCTGCTGGTTGTTCTTTTTTATTTTGCTAAGTATTGGATCCCACGTTGGTGACAGCTTCCAACCATCTTCTCTATTGAAGTTAGGGTGTTTTTTAATTTCAATAGTTTCTCTTACCAGCCTAGGAATAAAATGTTTCTCTTTTGCTAGGATTTTAACGGTATCAAATCTTAGATAGTGGTTGGGCTTATCCATGGAATGCTCACAGACTGCAGATTTTGTACAGCGACGGTTTTTTACATCGGCGATATGTTCTTTTATTCGAGTAGACACGTTCCGTTTCGTTTGACCGATATATGAGAGCCCACAGTCACAGTCAATCTTGTATACGCCTGGGTCTTGTAAAGGGATGCTGCTTTTTACTGGACGAAGATGGTGGCTAATCTTGCTGTGTGGCTTGTATATGGTTTTTATTGAAGCCCGCTTCAGAATGCCCCCAATTTTGTCAGTAACACCCTTTATGTAAGGCATGTAAGCTGGTCTACGTTCAACTGTGAGTGGTTTGACGCGGTTTCTGCGACGACGACGTGGTGGTTTTAAGTCGTTGTCCCGAAGCACTTGTTTCAGGTGGTTGAGTTCTTTTTCAACGTGCTGGGCGTCGCAGATTCCACGTGCTCTCTGAAACAAAGAGGAGCCTACGGCAGATAATTGGCTCGGGTGGTGGTGGGATTTACCATTTAAATATCGGTCAGTATGAGTGGGTTTCCTATATACAGTATGACTAAGTGTACCATTAGGATTTCTTATTATTAATATATCTAAGAAAGCTAATTTATTGCCTTGCTCTAATTCTACAGTAAATTGAATTTTAGAATTAATTGAATTAAGATGGTTAAGGAAAGCAGTAACCTCATGTTTAGGAAGTATGGTGTAGGTGTCGTCAACATACCTTTTGTACATCTTCGGCATGACAGGTGCCAGTCGGAGCGCTTGCTCCTCAAACTCCTCCATGAAGATGTCAGCTATGAGAGGTGACACGGGCGAGCCCATGGCTACACCATCAACTTGGATGTAGAAGTTGTTGTTCCACATGAAGTAGCCAGATGTTAAACATAGCTCAAGTAGTTCTGCATATTCTTCAGGCAAGTTGCAATCAATTAGCTTCCTTTTCACTATGTCTATGCAGTCTTTCACAGGTATTGATGTGAATAAAGACTGAACATCAAAACTCACCATTGTGTCATTGTCGGTGAGTTGGAGGTCTTTGAGGTTCTCGACAAAGTGGTAAGAATCCTTGACATATGCACTGGTTTTTCCTCTAAGTGGTGGGTGAGAGTACTTTAGCAAGATGTTTGGCCAGTTTGTAGGTTGGTGTGTCAACTTGGCTCACTATAGGTCGCAAAGGTACATCAGTTTTGTGTATTTTAGGTAACCCATATAGTTTGGGAGGCTTTGTGCACGAAGATGTTAAGTATTTCACGTCTAAACTTAAGCGATCTTTATGTTTTTGTAATAAACTGGATGTTTTCTTCGTAATTTTAGGTGTTGGGTCAGACTTGACTTGTTTGTACGTAGATTCATCCGACAATAGATCTATGATCTTTTGGTTATAGTTAGCGCTCTTACGCACTAGCGGCTAACCGCGGGGGCGGCTAACCGCGCGGCTAGCCGCTTTTCCAGTTTAATATGCAACCGCTTATGATCGTACGCACTAAACCGCCACAAAATTTCAACCGCGGCGGTTGAATGGAGGGCCGCGGCCCGCTTCGCGGCTAGCCGCCATCTTGTGTATACGCAATGGCGGTTAGTTTGCGGCGAGCCGCCGGTGAAGTATGCACGTGTTTTGAGTTGCGCAGCCATGAACTTCGACACAGAGAAATTCATTGTTAAAATTCAACAACGAGAAGATATAGATACAACAATAAGAAGATACAATCACGAAATTTAGTATCTTGTCCTTTGATGGTGTCATATAAAACTGTTAGTAGTTCTTCAAATGACGAAACACTCATTCTAACATAGCCGAAAAATTTATCTTGGTGCTTCTTCAGTTCTTGAAAACAACTTGCGAACTGGCCGAATTCGTTGCGTGTTTCTAGTAAAGGATGAATCCAGTATCTTTTATTATATTTCTTTCGTTGTTTTCGGGAGTAAAAATAAATAACACAGGCTATCTCGACGGCGTCCATTTTATTTATGGGCCACGCGCCTTCGAGCGGTCCAACCGCTTAACGCGGTTTCATCGCGGCTGACCGCTATGGCGGCCAACCGCGAAGAAACCGCGTTAAGCGGTTGGACCGCTCGAGTCTAACCGCCTAGCGGCCAACCGCTAGTGCGTTAGGTACCTTAGACGTGTCCATGACTACGGTGGCATTGCCTTTGTCTGCGCGGAGGACTGTTAACTCTTCATTGTTGCGTAAGTTCTTTAATGCAAGGCGTTCTTCTTTAGAAAGATTCGATTTCGGAAGATGACTTCGCCGCAAAATGCCGGAGACATCTCGGCGAATGCTTTCAGAATCTTCTTTAGAAAGTTTATTTTGCAAGAGACAATCCTCTACTTGGCATATGATGTTTTCCACCGGAATTCTAGTTGGAGTTGGTGCAAAGTTTAAGCCTTTTGTTAACAATTTAGTAACATCACTTTCTAGGTTATGTTTTGACAGGTTGACAACTGTCCGATCAGTCTCTATGATTTTTGAAGGCGATCGATTGTCTATGGCTGCGTTCAGTAATGCGCGATGACTCATACGTTTATTTATTAGTTTTTCGTATTTATTAATTTGTTTATTTTTGCTGTTATTATAAACATGAAACGCCCTTTTATCTGTTAATTCCACAATATTTGAGAGATCCGATTGAGACAGCGCCAACCGCAGATCGTTTAACAAATTTTGAATTGAGACATCTGTTTGGAACGTGTCGTACCGATGTTGTTGAATCGACTTATATACTGGTCCGTAATTGCTGTCAGCGCGCTTTCTGCACTATTTGCGTGCACACGTTGGTCCATTAATCCGAACGTTTGCACACTCTGAGCGATCTGACGTCATTAGTGACGTCATCGTTCAGTGCTAACGATGCAAACAAAATATAGGTAGTGCACTGTGTGCAGCAATGTCAGATGAATGTCAGTCAACGCCAAACTGTCAACTGAATACTTTAATTTGTAAGATCTAAACTTTCGGACAAGTTTTGTTGAACTAATATTGTTTAATGTAAAGATATTGTTATTTTATTTCTGATGTGAATTTTTATTTTATTGTGGAGTGAATTAACCGAAAGGAATAAACGTGTTACTGGGAAATAACGCATCTTTTAATTAACAAGGACGAAAGCGTACAGTTATAAACTTTCTACAAAACATGCAGAACGAGTTATTGTGAAAACATTCTGTTTTGTTTTCAACATCGGTTTTTACAGCTGTTCGAAATTTCTATTTGAAAGTAAGAATATGAATTATTGCACTATTTTATCAGAATTATGAACACTAAGGCCCAATTGCAGGGAACGTGCTAACCTCAGGTTAGCGTCGGGTTAGCTAACTCAGGTTTAAATGGCGCCACCATCGATTGTAACTACTTCTTATTACAATCGATGGTTGCGCCATTTAAATCTGAGTTAGCTAACCCGAGGTTAAAACGTTCCCTGCAATTGGGCCTTAGTCTTTGAAATTAAAAGTTACTGCAGAGTTTTGATTTTTGTTGCTATGACAATTCAATACTTTAATATTCCTTTGATAGCTTATGCGGAATCTATTTTATAACGAACAATCACATCATTAATTTAAATATACCTACCAGCTATACACTCATCCATTGGCTGATTTCGAAATTTCTAAAATTAAAAACTTACTAGCCTACTTATACAGATAAAATATGGCACAGGGGTCGTTTAAAAGAGATAGTTCAATACCACCCGCTAGAGGGTGGAAAGGGTTTAAACGATTGTATACATCGATATCAGTAGGTAATTTAGTTTTTTACCCTTCTTTGAAATCTTTCAGTGATAAATTTAAATCATTTTTCAGTTTTCTCTTTCAGTACAAACCAACCAAACAAATCTTTAGGTAACTACTTATTACGTATATTTAAAAGTTATTTTGTAAGCAAGAGATAAATATTATATGAAAAGCTTACTCACCGGCATTGGATTTACGCAGCATATTACAGGAAAGTTGTGAAAATAATGTAAGCAGAGAGTTTTAAATAACAGATGCAAAGCAGTCTAGTACTTATGAGATAAACTGAATAACATACAAGGTGCTTTACAATGCTGTTTTCAAAGAAAGTGCTTTTAAAAGTATGTAAAAATACATATAAAAGCGATGCTGGGTTAAAGCAACATGAAAATAACCTTTTAATTTTGATGCAAACCATTTTAGTTTAAATAAATATTTTTTAATTGTTGTATAAGTAGGTAACCTTTAATTCAGCTAATGCGAAATTTTACAGTTAGTTAATCATTATATACTATGCATATTTATATAACTTCATTTAATTTCGCAAAGCAACACCTGATTTCATCAATTTTATTTTTATACACAACAAATTAAATAAAAATACAAAGCTAATTAATTATTTATAATCCTTTATAAATGGCCGTGAATCCTACACAAATGTAAAGATTTAATCCAATCAAAGCCTACGTAAAACTCTTGTTTTTAAAAAAGAAAACAAATCAGTGAAAATATAGCAATAAAGCGCTGCCTGAGAGCATCGCAACCTGCAAAGCCCTTCATGCTTGTCTGTCGTCATAGCAACGAGTTACAACGTGTTCTGAACCATTTATATTAGCTCGCTCTTTGATACGCCATGTCTGGTCCTCGATATATTGACAGGTGCAAATAAACAGCTCGGTTTCAGGCATAGTCGTCAGCGTAGGCAATATGTGATACAATTTGGGGATTAATTAGCGCAGGACGAACGTATTGTTTCCGTGTTTGGACGCTTTGCGCTTTGGTTGGAGTTGGTAAATGAGAGTGTGATGTCCGTGTTTGTTGTGGGTAAACTTTGGCTTTTCGTGGCTGAATGACGCTGTCGTTCAGTCCTTTTTTTTATTATGGAAGAAGATTTTCGTTCAGTCATTTACATCTGTCATATTGACAGATTCACGCGGTTTGTCCCGGCGCGCCTCCAAACTTGAGGGGGCTGCCTCGGTGGCCAGCCGTCGGCGGGTTCGCGGCGAGGGCCTTAACAGGGTATTCCCGTGTCCCCGCCATTATACGACGGCCAGAAGGACAACTCCAGGTTTTTAGTCGGTGCGAGTCCGACATAACATGTCTCCTTTCCCTGGAGGGGCGGGTATGCGTAGACATTTTCCTGGATCAACAAAAAAAAGGGCCGTTAGTATCACGTACTGTGTTGTGTAATGTTTACGTTCGCTGAAATAGCACACTCGCTTAATGAGCCTCTAATGAGGAGTCCTTAAGAACTAAGCTGGCGTAATTGATATGGCACTTGTGTGTGTAATGCTTGAAATGCTAATGTTTATAGGGGTCCTATATGTCCTAGCGATGAAATGAGAACTCCGGAACGTTCGGTAATAGGTATTTAATTAATGCAATAAAACACATGCGCGTGCGCAGCCGCTCAGACGCGAAGTGAAGTCGGTGGCGGTCGGCGCGGCCCGCGCGCCCCCCGCGCCCCGCAGATCATCTGTGCTGCGCGTACAGCTAATTAGTTATCTCTTTTATATAAAGCATTTCTGCTTTTCAGCGAAGTACTTGACATTTAATTGGCTTAAAGTAAAGCGTATTTAACCTCCGACAAAAAACAAAAATAAAAGAAATGTGATAACAGTAACAAATACTTCTGCGGCTAATTTTTTTTGTTTGATAACAATCCAGGCACAATCACACAAAAAACTTCCTCAATTATTTAAAACATCGTAGTGCCCAAAATTTGGCAAACGTTGCATTATCTTGAAAGTTATTTGAATTAAATATACAAGCTAGACAGACTAGCTTACTAACTAGATATAAGCTTTACAGTTCAGCAAGAAGGAAAATTGACATTCCAGGATATTAAAGTTGAGCAAAATTTAGTTTTTGTTACTACATTAACTTGTAACACAACCAACAGCCCGAAAACTGAAGACAAGCAAAGTGAAGCGTACACTACTATCTTACTTTATAGTAAGTTTCACAAGTGGTACTGGGCTGACTCGACCGGTGAAATACCACTGTCGCACAGAAAACCGACGTGAAGTAGGGACGATGTTCCTGCGTTTCGTTCGGTGAGTGCGGTATCCGGTTCCTAATTTCCCGGTAGTCATGGGCGGCGGTGATCACTTACCATCAGGTGACCCGCATGCTCGTTTGCTCCCTAATCATATAAAAAAATAATAATAATGTGTGAACCGTTTGATAGCTACGAGGTGGCTGCGAGTGAGGCATTGCCTGAAACAGCAAACCCGCAGAAACCTTACATTTAAATAGTTCCTATTTCTGAAATAAATCATTCTTCATGGGTTGTAGTAGTCGATGGTCGTTTGCTCCCTATATCATAAAAAAAAGTCTTAAAACCTATAAATTTATTTTTTCACCTATGCCAAGTTCCATTTCTTAATTTCCAAGACCCTTCAATTTGCCGGTATATTTATATTTATTTGTTGCGCAGCACTTTTGCAATTTCTGATCCGATTTTAATGATACATTTTCTATTGAATCGTTAGCTTGGAGTGTGTATTGTAAAAATTATTGAACATCAGGTTTCTTATTGAAAATAAAATAAATAAACGTGAAGCGAGTCTTAGTTTTAACATTTTATTATTACGTGAGCAGATAAAATTGTATTACAAACGTTTACTTGCAATTTCTTCATTGCAATAAATTTTAGTTCTTGAAATTATGGAACTCACTTCATACAAGGACGTAGTGTTTTACACAATTATTTTAAACATGTTAGCTAAAACATATTTGTCTTTGTCTATTTAAATTATTTAACGTTTGAAATTCGTTCGCAGAAAAGTACCTAACAATTTTTCTCACACAAAAAATTCACATGACGATCACAAACAAAAGAATGTGAGGCTCGAACCTAATTAACCTGTAATAATCCCCTACACAAGCTTAGCATGTATTTATTGCTATTTAAGTTTAAGTGTATTAATTAATGTGGATATTTATGTGAGCAATATGAAAAAATAAATTTTTATCCTACTATTATGATTAATGTGTAAATTTTAATGTCGTTGTTTATCATTGTGTGATATATTTTTCATATTATTATCGTGAAAGTTCTATGTCTGTTTCTCAATGACGCAAAGAAGGCTCAACGAATTCCATTAGATATCGGATCACAAAAAAGAATATTTATATGACGAAGACGGCAGGATACCTTCCGCAACTCTTCTTTAATCAACCATAAGCATAGTCGATCTCCGACATATATTTAATTCTTAAAAATAGTTATCTTGATTTGCAAAGCTCAGGCCGTTATTGTATGCTTGCTTTTTTACATGTTTAAATGCAATAAAGAGTATCTACTTACTTTAACGTATTCCAGGCTTCGGAATCATAATTGTTCGTAAAAAAGATACTTACTTAACCTGTAGCTAACATTCAGCGTTGGCGTTGCACCCAAGCCGCTGACGTTCAAAAACCGCCCGTGTGCGTAACCTCCTTCAGAAGTAGGAAACTCAACAAACGTGTAAACTATTCGTGAGTACGAAGATAACCAGAATGTACCGAGTCGTGTAAACTTGTAAAGCATGCCTGTGTGTCACGTCGCTCGGAAAATTAAGTCATTAAGTATGCAATTAACGACCTTAGCTTAATACCAGTAGCGTTTAAATTGACTGCTGCATTACTTGCGTAGAACTCGAATTTGATGTTTGCGAAATTGATCATTTGTGAAGTCAAATGAGCAACTTAAGGACGTGCTACTCGTATGAATAAACAAGACTTGACTTTGCGAGAGGTATGGTGTGCAAAAAAGATGTTTTTATTCTGACCTTCGGAATATCGGAGGTCGGGGCCTTGATTCGACTTTTATAAGCTACCAGCTGTGCCACGTGGGTACAACCCACGTGAATTAGAGAAAAAAAAATATTAAAATAATACTATTTTTGCATAATTTTCACCATTTTCGTAGCACACGCAAAAAAGCTATTTTTGCACCATCTTTGATTGCTGCTGCGCTCCTATAAATCGTAGCGTGACCTTTTATCTAGTGCCTGAGATTAGCGCCAACCCAGTGCCAGGATTATGCAATAAACCGTTAGCAAGCAAACCCTTCGACTAAACAAATAACCCTTTAGTTCTAGAGTATCTATCGTCGATTCTGTAGACTTTGGCGTTCTGTCTGGGTCGTAGTAATTAATCCACCTAGCCAGTGTGAATCGATTTATGATTGTAACAACGCAGTAAGGGTTTGCATCAAATCCTACAACCGTGCCCTTTGAAGCATACTGTGCATTATCTAGTTTTAAACTGAAGGTCACAAACAGAAAACAGTGCAAAGAGGACCGCGTTTTTTTATTTTACTAGACAACAAAGCCCATAGATAAACTTAACCTAAAAACAAATCCTACTAATATAAACGTGAAAGTTTGTGAGTATGGATGTATGGATGGATGTTACTTATTCACGGAAAGACGGATTTTGATGAAACTTTAAAGTAATATAGGTTGTAGGTACATCAGAATAAAACATAGGGTACTTTTTACCACGGGAAAACTTTTCATTCCCACGGGAAACCGACTTCCACGCGAACGGAGTCACAGGCGGCCACGAGCTACTAAATATATTAAAAAATAATTAAATAATGCAATCCTCTGTAGTACTTGAAAATACGAGCACTGCCTATTGTTCGCTGTGCTTGCTAATTCTATTGTCGGTGGTGGCAACGGCTTTTTTATATTGTAATCTAGTTTGAATTTTATTTTAATATTTAACAATTTTCCTAAGTCCGGCCACGGCTTTTTTTTCCTGGCATCTTTATAGTGTAGGCTAACTTAGTATTTTTGTTAAGACATCTTAATTATTTATGTAACATGTAGTAAACCCTTAGAAAAAGTTTTTAAAAGCAAATAAGCTTCCCCCGCTCATTAATTTTTTCATTCTTTTTCATTGCAACGTTGATGACATAATATTTTCTACCCCTATTGGGATAATTTGATTGAAAAATGACAGAATTAGTGTTTAAAGTAATTAAAAACGTCTTGCAGTTCCAGCAGTCAATAAAAAAAATATTGGGATTTTAATTCAAAGCACGGGGATTAAAATAACCTGGTAAATACGTTTTTTTTTAAATAGCTTAAAGCCTCACCTTTCCACCATTTCCTTTTGGCTGCTCATCCTCCAAACACCCTGTATATCGAACTGAGGAACCTCAATCTGTCTTTAAAAAGCCATGTAGGTATCAAAATTTAGTTAAGAAATTCCTATACTTACACATAAGAAACCTGTTCTAAACAGTTCTTCCCTCGGGTTTGAAGAAAGTTTCTTCTTATGAAACGATTGACAACTCGACTCGTATCAAAGAAACCAAGAAAATTAGCTGCAGAGTTCTTTTCAACTGGTTTATTAAAGTTCATAATCTTTAAGGTTTCCTACTCGCGGTTTATTTGTTGGTGTTATGAGATTATTTCCTGCTCTTTGAGGCTGATCGGCTGATCGTTAAGATAAACTTCGTTCAAGTAAAATTATTTTTCTACTTCAGTGTTTATTAGAAACGATATCAGAACATAAAATACCTAACTCTGTAAATGCCGGTTGCTGAATTGAATTGTAGTTTTAATTGTGAAATTATTGCAATTAGAAGGTATAAATGTGACTTAACTTATAAAATTATAACTTTAATTAATATGCTACTCTTCAGAAACCTGCAATAAGTTCTTTATTGTCAACTAAGCATATAATTAGATTTGCTTTTGGTATTTCAATCCATGTTCCTCAACGATTTTCCTTTACTTCCATTACTATTAAAGGATTCATAGCTACAGTTTTTAGAGATGACCTTTCCAAGAAATTAAAAAGAAGTTGAAGATTCAAACATGACATTTTGTGAAATTATTACTTACTGGCGTTCCATTTTTTCATCCACAGCTCTGGCTTTTCCCGTGGAAATAAGGTATTTACCCGCGGTAAAAAGTACATCATGCGATTTAACGTCTAGCGGAACCGATCAGTACTTCTTGCTTGTAAAAGGTACAAAATTACATCATACAGGTACTCATCATATAGTACTATTTAAATATTATTATCATAATCATTGGGAACCGATGTAAATTGTAAAATTATCTTTCATCACAATAAGAGCTTGTTATGCAACAAATTTGAGTGCTCTAGCCATTTAGTAGTTTTTCGTGGGAATTAGCCTTAAGCTTAAACTTGATAGTATTCTTTTTATTTTTGAATTAATAGTTTTAGCACCGTTTTATCAATATGGCGGCGCGAAAAGTTAGGACACGGGAAGGGCAAGAAAATCTATCAAAATTGAGTAATTTCCTATCTTACAGATTATTTTCCTGAGAAACCTAACCTTTCGTAATGCAGTAAGGTATATCCCTAAATAGAGAAAATAAAACACAGCTTCAACAACAACTTACATTTAATTATTTCCTAATGATTTTATAAAACAATGGACAGCTTAAGAGAATTTTTATAAAATACATCGTGTTTACAAAGATTTACAAATAAACATTTATACCTTTTACAAAAAATAATTTGAGCAGTAATATTCATATACATATAAATTATATTCTTTGATATAATTGTTTACAATGTAGTCCCTTAAACCTACAGGCAACTTCGCACGTCTTTAGAGAGTATCTGAATTAAAAAAAAAAACATTTATTCGTTCACTCAGCTGTCACAAGCCTATGGCCAACTTCTCATTCCTTTTTCGTGCGAGGCAATGAGCGCACGCGTCTCTGGAAAAATGCCAAAACGCAGCGCAACAGAAAAACTGCACCATTACGAAAAAAAGATTAAAAAGTTATTAAAAAAGCAAAATACAGCTAAACGACGACGAATTCAACGTTTAGATTCCTCGGACGACGATCATAATAATTCAGGTAAGAGGAAATATCGTTATTTTTTAAAAATGCTTACATTTGTCAAACAATGAGTGTTCAACAATTAAGTTGTAACCTTTTCATAGAAGTGCAAATAGAATCAATGTAAAAGTAAGTAATAAGTATCTTTTTATATTTTTAAAGTTACCAATCGAGATTGACTGCGGGTCAATCGCGATAACATAATTAGCTGCGGGCTATTTATGAGTCATTTTATGACCAAACATAAAGGTACCTGCAGTCTGAGGCAGACGCAGGTAATTTACAAGTATTGTCTGCGGGACAATATTCATGCATTTATTATAACAAATATCGTTATACCCTACCCTCAAATTTTTTATTTTTATTTTTTATTTTTCTACCTTCTAAAACTTAATAATTGTTTTAGATTCAAACAAAGATCAGAACAATACTGATCGCAATGAAGCAGAACCAGAAGCAGGGCCGTCAAATTCATTAGAAATTAACGACCAGATTTCTTACGACGTTCTCATGCAACCGGAAGCCGGTGAATTACCATTAATACCTGACCAAGAGACGACATCAGTCGAACCCGCAACTACTTCTGAGGTAACCCTAGTCCCAGAACTTATGGCAGCGTTAGTTGCATCTACTTCAGATAGGCCAGATTTTGGAGAGGACATTCATGTCAGCTTAGCTAAGTTATGGACTCCATTGTTACAAAAAGGCTTGCAGAAGGATGAGAAAGAAAAACTTCTAAAAGAATATCTCATACCCGGCAATTGTCAGCTTTTACAAGCACCAAAGCTTAACGCCGAAATTTCGGCAGCTATATCTGAAGTAGTGAGAGGTCGCGATAAAAAATTTATCGGGTTTCAACAACAATTAGGGACAGGTACCTCGGCAATCAACAGGGCCATGGATATTTTGATTTCTTCGGACAATAAAATTCAAGCGTTAAAGCACCTAAGCGATGGATGTCGTATTCTAATTGACTTACACCACTCCTTGACAAAGGATAGGATCAAATTGATCACACCTAGCTTGGAAAAGAATTTCCTTCATATTATACAAGACTCTGAAAGAGACGACAGTTTATTCGGCAGTTCATTGTCCGATAAGATTAAAGCTAGTAAAGCAATAGAACGACAAGGTTCTCAGATAAGAAAGACGTTTATAAACCAAAAACCTGCCACTGTTCAATCAACTGCTCATCGACCCGTGCCACAGGGAAACTGGGCAGGGCCTTCTCGGTACTTGTTCAACAGGGGGGGGCGGGGAGGCCAGAACCACAGAGGTCAGAGACCTGCAGCACCACGCCGGACCTATCCCCCGTCGAATCCATCGAAAGTTTACAGCAACCAGACCAGGCCACGTGCTCCACCACAGTAGCGCAGGTACATGCTGGTAGAATTAGTTTATTTTATCAATCTTGGTGTCAAATTACAAACAATGAAACTGTTCTATCGTGGATACAATACGGTTATACTATACCATTTTGTACCAAAGTAACACAATCTGTAGAACCTAAACTTAATCTTTCCTTAGACGAAAGCTATGATATGATGGAGGCTATAAATAAGATAATTGAATTGGGAGCAGTTACACAATGCGTTTCATTACCAGATCAGTTCATATCAAATATCTTTTTAGCACCAAAGCCTAATGGCGGCAAACGATTTATTCTTAATCTTAAACCCCTAAATAAATTTATAACTAAAACCCATTTCAAGATGGAGGATTACAGAACAGCTTTAAAACTCATACCGAGAGGCGGTTTCGTAGCAACTATCGACCTCAAGGAGGCTTACCTTTTAGTATCCATCCACAAAAGAGACCGTAAATTTTTAAGATTTAAGTTTCAAGCTCCCAATTCAAATATCTTAAATACTTATGAATTCACAGCCATGCCCTACGGCTTGTCAGTAGCTCCCAGAGTATTCACGAAAATAATGAAAAAGGTTATGTCGTACCTCAGAAAACAGGGTCATAAGTCAGTAATATATCTTGACGATATTTTATGTATCGGTTCTACCTTTCAGGAATGTACAGATAATGTACATGCTACACTCACAATATTGCAACGTCTAGGGTTTGTCGTCAACTACGACAAAAGTTCACTTAATCCTTGTCAGAAATGTACTTTTCTAGGATTCGTATATGATACAGAACATTTTTCAATGTCATTGCCATTAGATAAGCGCCATCATATTGCACAATTGATTCAGAAATATTCAAAGTTACCAAGAGTTTCAATTCGCGAATTCGCACAATTAATTGGTGTTCTAATCGCGGCTTGCCCCGCAGTTCGATATGGTTTTATATACACAAAAATTTTAGAACGTCAAAAATTTCTGGCTTTACTTCATCACAAAGACAATTATGAAGCAAATATCTCTTTACCTGATTTAATTTTGGATGATTTAAACTGGTGGCGGGATAACATATATACATCATTTTGCCCTATGAGAACTCTAAGTTATACGAAAGAAATATTTACAGATGCGTCACGAACTGGCTGGGGTGCTGTTTGTGACGGTAAAAAGGTTAACGGGAGGTGGAAGTTTGCAGAATTAGAACACCACATTAATTACTTAGAACTTTTGGCAGCGTTTTTGGGGCTGAAAAGTTTCGTAAAGGATATGCGGCAATGTGCAATACTTATTCGAATAGATAATACCACAGCAATAAGCAACATCAACCGTCAAGGTGGCATTCAGTTCCCGCACCTTAATACTTTAGCGCGATCCATTTGGCAGTGGTGCGAGAGTCGAAATATTTGGATATATGCATCTTACGTTAACACCAAAGATAACTGCGCCGACGCAGAGTCACGAAAGATCAACCCTGATACGGAATGGGAACTATCAAACGAAGCCTATCAGTCAATAATTAAAACCCTAGGTTATCCAGAAATTGATCTATTTGCCTCTCGCAGCAACGCCAAATGTGATGTATTTATTTCTTGGAAACCAGAACCGGACGCTCACGTAGTGGACGCTTTCACTATCAGTTGGAAATTTAAATTATTTTACGCTTTTCCACCATTTTCAGTTATCCTCAAATGTTTACGAAAAATCATAGATGATGAGGCCACTGGTATACTAGTTTTCCCCTATTGGCCATCTCAGCCCTGGTTCCCTCTATAAAACACCATTCTTGATTCAAATATTTTATTTTTCAATCCAAGTAAGCATCTTCTTCAATCCCATTTCAGGGAGCATCATCCTTTGCACCCAAAACTTACCCTGGGTGCCGCGAGGCTTTGCGGGCGGCTTTCACGTACCGCGGCACCCCTTCAGACGCCCAACACCTGATGATTGCGTCGCTGGCAGACAACACCATAAAGCAGTATAGTGTTACCCTGAAGCTTTGGTGGGAATTTTGTAATATCAATCAGGTCAACGTTTTTGAATGTTCAAAAACATTAGTAATGTCATTTTTATCACAACAATTCAACAATGGTTGTTTATATGGCTCACTTAACAGTCACCGATCTGCGTTATCCTTGTTTTTGAACAGTAACATCGGTTCTGATGAGTGTATTAAAAGATTATTAAAAGGAGCATATAGACTGAATCCAAGTCGCCCAAAATACACTTCAACTTGGGATCCACAATTGATACTCAACCATATATCTAATTGGTATCCAAACGTAGATTTAAGCTTAGAAAAAATTACCAATTAGCTAGTAATTTTGTTGGCCCTTTGTACAGCACATAGGGTCCAAACTCTTTCTCTTATACAACTTAATAACATTTCAATCAATCAAAATGGAGTTAAAATAGCTATAACGGAAATAATCAAAACATCAGCCCCGGGCCGTGAGCAACCTACGTTGTTTTTACCATTTTTTCAAGAAAACAAAAATATATGCCCGGCTTCAGTTCTCAAAGACTATATTTTTGTGACAGAATAATGAGAACCTCGAATGCCGACAAATTACTATTGACTTACAAAAAGCCCCACAAAGCCGTAAGCTCCCAATCCATAAGCCGCTGGATAAAACAAGTGTAGACGTAGGTACGTTTAGCGCACATAGTACACGCCATGCCGCCACCTCGGCAGCATTGGCTGCGGGACTCAGTGTGGACACTATCCGCAAGACTGCCGGCTGGACGACTACGTCCACGGCGTTCGCCCGTTTTTATAATAGGCTTATTTTAAGTGAAGGTGATTTTGCAAAGGCAGTTGTATTGCCTGCGAATACGAATTAATAATGTTATTAAAAAGTTATTTTTCATTTGTATCTTTTTGTTATTAAATTACCAAGATGTGTAATAATTATTATTGTTATTGAAATTAATAAATACAAATTTATGGATTTATAGTTTATTCATTTACTAATCAATAGATACTAAACCGCAATCAACAGAACAAAACTTAGGTCTCTAAACATCTACATTGTAAACAATTATATCAAAGAATGAAGCGACGAATTATAATAGATGATCAAACGAATCTTCGAATGAAGCGACTCATATAATAGCGATCGAACTTAACACAGTTCGTTTGATCATCTATTATGATTTATACAATTTAGAAATAATTTTTTGGCCAACTTTTATTCGAATAAAAACAAATAAAAATATTTACTATTCTACACATTTACTTACTTGCTACAACAAAAATGAAATTAAAATTATAAGCCGATTGAAATAAGTAAGGGTGATATTACAAAACAGAAACCTAAGTATAAATTTTACATGTAAAGTCGGACCAAAAATATATTTATCATTTTCAAAAAGTAGTGGTCATTTATCTTACTATTTTTTGTACAAAACTCATTCTTTTCAGATAACTAAACGTTTTTAGCGTCTTTAGGTTTTTTAGATCACGGAGTACAAAACCAATACAGCATTGCGTTTTATTATTGTCGTCATTTTATTTTTGTGTTAGCTCACACAGACATGGAATAAACACATTAGGTTTACTCCTGTTTTAGAGCAGTATCCAGTACAAGCTGTTATAAGCTCTGTTCCCCATGACAAATAGACTAAGATGTTCATACAACGTGGATACAGTTAAAAACTATTGACGTAGGAAACCTCTAAACATGACACATTTATATAAGAAAATATGTGCCTATTTAAAGATGGTCATATTGGATTCTAGCAGTCAGGTGTGAAAATTTAAGCTTTAAGCTCAAAGCAGCCATTTTGTTTTCCGTCGAGCAAGCGGGTCACGTGATGGTAAGTGACCACCGCCGCCATATACACCTGCTATTATTTTTATTTTTATGTTTAATGTATAAACATGTCATATCCAAAAGTATTCCTTAGTCATTGTGTCAATCAGCAGATCTTTTAACTTATTGTCTTAGTTAAAAATGAGTTTTTTTTTCTACTTATTTTGAATATTGGATATTGATAATTTGAACAAGTTAAGTTTTCACAGTTTTTTTGTAATTTATAAAGTATATACCTGCAAGATTTTGTTGATAAAAAAAATATTCAGAAAAAATAATAAAATAAATTATTATATTCTACTTACATCGATTTCAACACAAATCACAACATTTATTGACATACATCTTAGACGGTTAATTAAAGTTACAAACTCACTAATAAGTAATAATATAAATATCAACCAACTGAACTAACTTCTTAATTAATTCAAATCAGCAAAATGTGCAAAAATAAAATCACTTATGTAACAAAATATACGTTTAAAAAAGGCATGTAAAAATATCAACAATTTACCTTAAATATATTAACGTAATGTTCGTTAACTTATCTCGTTATGGCATTTTATAAACTTAAGTATATATTTTACCTAATAATTCAACATAATTATAAAACTATATAAATGATTCTAATAGAAAAATATGTTGAATGTTTACAGAAAAAAATTGCCTACACGCTACACACCAACTTACATTATTTTCGTTAAATATACAACGTGTTCCGAAATATATATACGTTTATTTTATATTAATGTTTGATGATAAATGGTTAAAGTGTAATTACTACCATAGTAAGAATGTGTATACGTCGCAATCTTTGGACACGGGACAATGGGAGGGACTGAGCCGTAATCCACCACACTGGCTTAGTGCGGGTTTGTAGATTTGCATAATGGTTGAGATAATAATCTACTATCAACGGCTCTTAAAATAAGTCAAGATATTTATGTCAACTAATTATTTTTAATCAAAACATAGTTTTTGTTTTACTCTATCAATTGCAATATATATATGGAACGTGTTTTATTTTTCATCAACATGGTAGCAAATGTTTACAAATAATTTTGAAGAGCCCGACCTCAGGCTTTCGGTGTACCTGTACTGTGTAAATACTGATATTAAAAGACATATGCATTTCTATTTATGACCCTGTTACGTATGCGAGTATATAGGTCACTTGTTATATACTCGCATCAGTTTGAAATATCTTTATTTAACAAAAAAAAATGATTTTCATTTAAATTTTTGTTTGTAATGTCGATCGATGGCAGCTATGTGTATATATTTTTAAGTATTATTAATTTTTAATACGATATTATATATTGTTAAGTTGAGTTGAATAATTGCGATACACGTTGTATAGTTAAATTATTTATGCAGGATGCAAGATGGTTAAAATGGTTTCATAGATGGAAAAGAAATCGCTAAAATCTAAGTATAAAGTAACAAATGAAGGTGTGTCGTACTTGTTCTTAGTATTTTATCGGAAATATTTGTTTTTATATATGATAAGTATTATAACAAATATATTTTTATAAAACTTTATTTTGGGAAAAAATTAAACCATACTTTTCACGTTTTTGAAAATGCGCTCTTCGAACTCTAATAAACCCATTTTGCACCTTGTATAAATGTTTTTTTTTCTGTTTTTTATTATTATTTTTTTATTTTTTTTTGGTTTCCTTAAATCTAAACATTTAAACACCACAACACAGTAACAACCATTAAGTTACTAATCTTATTAAATTAAGATCAGATTTTTCGATTGCAAGCCAAATATAATCATGAAGAATATATTTGTCCAACAATTGAAAAATTACTTCAAACAATTTAATAATTAAATGAAAAAATAAATTATTATCTTTTACAAAAAAATATTGTTAATTGTTTGTGTTAATTACACAAATAAATCTCAATGGGGAGATGATACAAAATACTCATAAATAAATAAATAAATATCTGTCATTAAAACTTATTTTAACAAAAAAAACTGCGTTCATGTCTTTTCTCCTGCTACGAACGCAACCGTAGCTGCTACGGCGTAGCATCTTAGGCGTAGTATTGCTTTGGTATATTAGCGTAGGCTTGTAAAGTTATATGATATAGTAGGTACTAAATTAAATTACAATGGTATTTTTAAAGAGTTATTCGTATACAATTTAACGTGTTATACAATAGTTTAAATAGTCTCTGCCAGCTGTATATTTTTATGATTTGTGCTCAAATTCATCGTAAAAATGTTAAGTTATCTTGACATAAATAGAGATTTAGCTAACTGCTCTTTTTATATCTGATAATTCATCCAAGCACACTGACACACGCTCACAACCTCATACTTTAATGTTCATGTTTATAAATTCAAATACATACATAAATGCATCAACAGAATAAAACATATATATTATATAACTAGCAGAACGGCTACGCGTAACTGCGCGACTATATATTCAGATATGCGCTCTTTCAAGTTGTTCCTTGTTTACTTAGGTAGGTACTAGATGTGAATCGAATCGGTTAAATGGTATAGCAGTCCATCGTAGAAGAATACTCACAGCTTTAATTCCTTCAAATTCTAAATTCTTTGTTTACCTACCTAGGTTAGGTAGGTACTAGATGCACTCAAACAAACACGCACACGAACACACGCACGCGCACAAAAACACAAACACACACTCACGCACGTTCACTAACACACATGCACTCATTAATAAAAGGTATTTACATAATAATATACTAGTACATAAACTTATTAAAAACGTATGTACACAATAATTACACGAACGCATACTCATTAATAAACCTTTGTACACTTTAAAAGAAACGTACAAAAACACATAAACTCATTTAAAAACGTTTGTACATATTTACACACTCGTACACAAATATATAAACTCATTAAAAACGTATGTACATAATAACACAGTAGTCCACAAACACATAAACTCTTTCAAAAACGTTTGTACATATTTACACACTCGTACACAAATATATAACTCACACACACATAAATTTACAACACATTTACCCTCCCACCTGACCTATATCTACTTTTTTATTTATAATAAAATTATATCACGTATGTACATAATAACACAGTAGTCCACAAACACATAAATTCATAAAATAACGTATGTACATAATAACTCACACACACATAAATTTACAACACCCTTTATTTTTAATTTAATTTACCCTCACGTCTGACCTATATCTACTTTTTTTATTAATAATAAAATCATGTCGTTTCTTATCTATCATAGTCTAAAAATATCAAATTAATCACGTAACTGAGAGATAGAAACAAATCAACACGGACGGCATTCAACTATGTCAATTAAATATTATTTAAAACTAACATACCGATACTAACTCGCGATTTAATGAACCTTTTCGAAATAAAAAGCGATAAAAACAAACATGAAATCTGTGACTTGGTTTTTTTCTAAATGTATGTCTTAAAAAAAATTAAAAATGACGATGAATTACTCTTACAATAACATTATATTACGTTCACAACAGCCATTGTTCCCTGAACCACAGTTTAATTTAACCTATGTTAATTATTTATAATTATATCTGTATTATCAATTGACTCGTTAATTGGCAAAAAAACTATGCGGCGACTCTTTGTGCTGTATCAATCATTTCATATTAAAACATTCAATAAACAGTGTTATGACAACGAGAAATTTTCTGTTTTTTTCTTGAGTGATTTGAAACGGACCAATACGTATATTTGAGTAAATGCTTAAAGGCTTCGTCCAAGATATATCGAATATCGAAAGGTTTCTGCAATTGCTCGATCGGAATGGAATTCAATATATGTCGTAACATGATATTGATTTTTTAATATATAAAATGTGGAAAGTTTTGTTATGAGTAAGTACCGACAGAGTCTAATATCTATACTTAACTACATTTTTTTGTATTTTTATGTTTTTTTCTTATTACTAATTACTTTAATACGATTATACATGAGCAAAAATAAAAGAAAAAAAGAATACTCTAATATATACACTTAATATACGCACTTGTAAATTTAAACATATGTACATAATTAAATTAAAACATTTACTCACAACGCTCATTCGAAGATCACATTTATTTTGTTAGTTATCCTATGAAATGGCATTCTGAAGTCTCCCTTTTTCGCCTCTTACGAAATCCACGGGAAGATACGGAGTGGCACTATTCTAAGCCGGGGCCACACGGCTAATACAAAAATAAATAAATAAATAGCCTACATGGGACATATCCACAGTTAAGCACAGGCCTCCTTCTCGGATAACGAGAGGGTTTGAGCCGTAATCCACACCGCCGCCGCCGGCTCGGTGCGGGTTGGTGGATCACATGATGGATAGTTATACAGTCATGTGGGTTTCCTCACGATGTTTTCCCTCACCGTTAGTGCGTGATAAACATGTACATAATTTGAAAAAGACCAAATTAGTGGTACGCCCTTGTGGGGATCGAACCAGGAACCTTCGGTATAGTAGACTCGTTCCTGTTGCCACTAGGCTACCACGCTGTATATAGATTTAATAAATAAATAATACTTATAACCGTCACATAACTTTAAATTGAGGATTAATAATAAAACTGATCACTAAATTAAAATCATAAGAACCTTCTAAAAAAGGAAACGCAAGTAATAGTTAAAACCGCGGTCAATTCCGTTGTGTGATTTGGAAAAGTATGCAAACAAACATACAAACAGACGCTAATACCTACATATTATTTAATTATCACTGATATTATACAATTATATACAATATGGACATTATATACACCTAATAAATATTTTTTAATTAAGATAGAACGTTATTATCATGGTATTATTCTATTTACGTCATAAATCACAAAGAGCTTTTGCTTATATAATACTTTTTTTTTGTTTTTTTTTTTCGTTTTTTTTTATATTAATATTAATTACAGCCATTTATTGACAAATTCTAACTAAAAGGTGATGAACGCCACCTTCTACCATTTTAAACCTCTTTTACCAATTTATACTTATTATAGACAATAAATTCTTATCATATTTAAGTGAAATGGCGAATGAAAACAAAACATAAAATGGTAAATGTATAACGACATGATTCGTAAATAATAAGGTATTTAATAAAAAAAAATATATTCAATAAAGTTTTTAAACAAAAATAAATAAATAAATTATTATATATATACATTTTTTTAAATAAAATGTAGGTAGCAAACGAGCATGCGGGTCACCTGATGGTAAGTGATCACCGCTGCCCATCACTACCCGCAACACTGTAGGTGTTGTGGGGTGTGTTGCTGACCTTTGAGAAAATTGGGCGCCGGATACCGCACTCACCGAACGAAAAGCAAAAAAACATCGTCCCTACTTCACGTCGGTTTTCTGTGCGACGGTGGTATTTCACCGGTAGAGTCAGCCCAGTAATCGCTGCAGACAGAGCCTACAGCTAGACTCTACCACTCTAAAAAATATTAATTGTTAAAACAATATTCTTCAATTAAAATAAAAATAAATACCTCTAATATAAATACTATTAACAATAACATTACTATGTGATACTTATGTACACTTCAAAAAGCACCATAAGTGTTCGGTGCTCTTAAAGAAAACCTAACAGTCAAATAGCTAGGAACAAATCAAACAGTATGTTAGACATACCTTTGAGAATCTGTATCTACATATGCACTTAGTTTAATAGCTCAGCTATACTGAGTCTTAGAGCGGTTAATTATTGAGATTTGATCCCTTCCTGTAATACTAAAAAAATTCGCTTCGAGCTACAAGTAATTAGACGTAGACATATTTTATTGGTAAAAAAATATTTACAAGTCAAAAATTAGGTACAACCTAGTAATAGAAAAGAATGTATAACAAAAAAATATATTAAAAGTCCATCGATATTAAATACAAAAAATATTAACAGAAAGTAATAAAAATTATAAAAAAAAAACGTTTGGGTGTAAAAATGAGAGAAAATAGTATAAACAAAAAGTAATTTAACTTGTATTATAACACCGGGTTATTCAGAAATATTTAATGTAAACTAGAAGAGATACTAGACTATAGATAACTGGTAATAAAAATTTTAGAACTAAAAATATGTTCATCAATTTTCTTGATTTAATTTGATTTCTAGTCCAATTATTTAGTAGTTCCAAAATGATTGTTACCATAAAACTCTTTTTGTTCGTAGGTGATTCTCAACGTTGATAAAAATCATATACATACTTTATAGAATGTAAAAAAATATATCTTAAAAAACAAAGATCAATAACTTAACAAAATAGAAAATAAACGGTCTATTTATATTGAATCGTTATTAATACGTAGTTAGGTACACGTGAGTAAACAAAACATCTTATTTATCTAATAAAATCTTAATATTAATAAGCTCGATCCAAAATTCTCATTCACACTACCCTTGCAAACGTAACCTCACATAACTATTAGTAACTTTACTTTACACAATGAGATGAAATCTTATAGTAATGCAGTCATTGATCACATTCTACCCTGTTTCCTGTTAAAGAAAATAATTGTCGGTTTAGAAACACAAATAATGCCTATTAACGTACCACTAGTGGAACACAGGTTCAATACATAAAAACTATCTTTCAAAAATATATATATAAAATACTAAATAAATATAAATAACTATAGAACAAAGAAGAATTGAAACTGCGAAGGTAATAGTTTTATGTCATTTTCGCTGCTTTTATAAAAGTAAAAAAAATATCTACAGTATTCTAAGATAAAGCGTCATTTTGCAAGAATAATTTAACATCTAATTTATCTACTGCCTAAAATTTACTGTTAAGTACGGTAATCGCGATGCCTGTTAGAGGTATATTGTCTTATTTTTATATTCTAACACACCCACACACGCACACACACTCACCCTCACACACGCACACACGCACACACTGACTCACACAATTTATATTAATTTATCACAACTGTTTATACTGCATAGTATATTTCTAAGGGACATAAAGCAAGTCTTAACGAATTTAGTATAAAATCTACTGAACACAAAACACTTTATACTTATATACACTAAAAGACTATATAAAATACAAATGCAAAATATGTTCACTTAAAAATTAAAAATAAACGTAATCATAAAAGAAGATATATCTCTAAAATTTATATTATAAAAACTCTCAAAACCCACCCTACTTATTTGCAATGCTATAATACCTACAAACAAGATTCTAAGAATCGGAATTTGGGTATTGGGTCCCCTTATCGATGTTACAAGTATAATTATTATGAACTATCGATTCTTAGAGCTCTGTTTGTAGTTAAAAAGTTAATCATCTGACGTAAACATCTTCGCTGTTAGTTCTATCATCATGTAAATTTACCTTTGCAAAATAAATGCCAAGTTTTAAAATAATAATAACTTATAATTCAAGATATATACTAAAAATGCAACTTATTGTTTGGGAAAGGGTCACAGTCCTACAATGTTATCACATTACAGCCTTTATTAACTCGTATTACTTAAACTAATGAAATGAAATGCTATCTACTCACTATTCGTGTTTAACACGCTACTACTTAATACTTTTTTTACGTTTTTCAAATTTTTTATTTTTTTTGGAATGATTGCACAGCTGGCCAGTATATTAAGAGAAAAAGGTAGGAAAAATTGTTATAAAGTAAAGGTAAAAAAGTAAAAAGGTGGCAATGTGGGTCAGACTCAGAATATATATAAATTAAAACGACTCTACCAGAGATATCTAATTTTGAGAGACTGGAAAATATTGAGTAAGTGAAGTTTTTTATTTTTTTATATAAAAAAGCAGCTTTTTACATTAGATTTACGAAAGCATTTGCTATTATAGCTTAATCCTACCTAAAATTCATGAATGTATTATGAGATAATACTAATTTCTGCGTAAATACTTAAAATCATTTTTTAAAATTTTATTTTAATGTTAAAACTACTATATTACATAATAAATGCCATGCCAAATGTCAAATGTTGAAGTTTTGGCAATTTTATACGTAAATTATTAATATTACGCATCTAAAGGTATTTACATAGGTACTTATTTATATATATATATATATGTACAACTGCTTTATAAGCCTCTTTAAACCCTGTTTCTGCTAGCGAAATAAAAAGCGATGGATGTTAAAAACAAACATGAAATCTGTGACTTGGTTTTTTTCTAAATGTATGTCTTAAAAAAAATTAAAAATGACGATGAATTACTCTTACAATAACATTATATTACGTTCACAACAGCCATTGTTCTCTGAACCACAGTTTAATTTAACCTACGTTAATTATTTATAATTATATCTGTATTATCAATTGACTCGTTAATTGGCAAAAAAACTATGCGGCGACTCTTTGTGCTGTATCAATCATTTCATATTAAAACATTCAATAAACAGTGTTATGACAACGAGAAATTAATTTATCACAACTGTTTATACTGCATAGTATATTTCTAAGGGACATAAAGCAAGTCTTAACGAATTTAGTATAAAATCTACTGAACACAAAACACTTTATACTTATATACACTAAAAGACTATATAAAATACAAATGCAAAATATGTTCACTTAAAAATTAAAAATAAACGTAATCATAAAAGAAGATATATCTCTAAAATTTATATTATAAAAACTCTCAAAACCCACCCTACTTATTTGCAATGCTATAATACCTACAAACAAGATTCTAAGAATCGGAATTTGGGTATTGGGTCCCCTTATCGATGTTACAAGTATAATTATTATGAACTATCGATTCTTAGAGCTCTGTTTGTAGTTAAAAAGTTAATCATCTGACGTAAACATCTTCGCTGTTAGTTCTATCATCATGTAAATTTACCTTTGCAAAATAAATGCCAAGTTTTAAAATAATAATAACTTATAATTCAAGATTTATACTAAAAATGCAACTTATTGTTTGGGAAAGGGTCACAGTCCTACAATGTTATCACATTACAGCCTTTATTAACTCGTATTACTTAAACTAATGAAATGAAATGCTATCTACTCACTATTCGTGTTTAACACGCTACTACTTAATACTTTTTTTATGTTTTTCAAATTTTTTATTTTTTTTGGAATGATTGCACAGCTGGCCAGTATATTAAGAGAAAAAGGTAGGAAAAATTGTTATAAAGTAAAGGTAAAAAAGTAAAAAGGTGGTAATGTGGGTCAGACTCAGAATATATATAAATTAAAACGACTCTACCAGAGATATCTAATTTTGAGAGACTGGAAAATATTGAGTAAGTGAAGTTTTTTATTTTTTTATATAAAAAAGCAGCTTTTTACATTAGATTTACGAAAGCATTTGCTATTATAGCTTAATCCTACCTAAAATTCATGAATGTATTATGAGATAATACTAATTTCTGCGTAAATACTTAAAATCATTTTTTAAAATTTTATTTTAATGTTAAAACTACTATATTACATAATAAATGCCATGCCAAATGTCAAATGTTGAAGTTTTGGCAATTTTATACGTAAATTATTAATATTACGCATCTAAAGGTATTTACATAGGTACTTATTTATATATATATATATATATATGTACAACTGCTTTATAAGCCTCTTTAAACCCTGTTTCTGCTAGCGAAATAAAAAGCGATGGATGTTAAAAACAAACATGAAATCTGTGACTTGGTTTTTTTCTAAATGTATGTCTTAAAAAAAATTAAAAATGACGATGAATTACTCTTACAATAACATTATATTACGTTCACAACAGCCATTGTTCCCTGAACCACAGTTTAATTTAACCTACGTTAATTATTTATAATTATATCTGTATTATCAATTGACTCGTTAATTGGCAAAAAAACTATGCGGCGACTCTTTGTGCTGTATCAATCATTTCATATTAAAACATTCAATAAACAGTGTTATGACAACGAGAAATTTTCTGTTTTTTTCTTGAGTGATTTGAAACGGACCAATACGTATATTTGAGTAAATGCTTAAAGGCTTCGTCCAAGATATATCGAATATCGAAAGGTTTCTGCAATTGCTCGATCGGAATGGAATTCAATATATGTCGTAACATGATATTGATTTTTTAATATATAAAATGTGGAAAGTTTTGTTATGAGTAAGTACCGACAGAGTCTAATATCTATACTTAACTACATTTTTTTGTATTTTTATGTTTTTTTCTTATTACTAATTACTTTAATACGATTATACATGAGCAAAAATAAAAGAAAAAAAGAATACTCTAATATATACACTTAATATACGCACTTGTAAATTTAAACATATGTACATAATTAAATTAAAACATTTACTCACAACGCTCATTCGAAGATCACATTTATTTTGTTAGTTATCCTATGAAATGGCATTCTGAAGTCTCCCTTTTTCGCCTCTTACGAAATCCACGGGAAGATACGGAGTGGCACTATTCTAAGCCGGGGCCACACGGCTAATACAAAAATAAATAAATAAATAGCCTACATGGGACATATCCACAGTTAAGCACAGGCCTCCTTCTCGGATAACGAGAGGGTTTGAGCCGTAATCCACACCGCCGCCGCCGGCTCGGTGCGGGTTGGTGGATCACATGATGGATAGTTATACAGTCATGTGGGTTTCCTCACGATGTTTTCCCTCACCGTTAGTGCGTGATAAACATGTACATAATTTGAAAAAGACCAAATTAGTGGTACGCCCTTGTGGGGATCGAACCAGGAACCTTCGGTATAGTAGACTCGTTCCTGTTGCCACTAGGCTACCACGCTGTATATAGATTTAATAAATAAATAATACTTATAACCGTCACATAACTTTAAATTGAGGATTAATAATAAAACTGATCACTAAATTAAAATCATAAGAACCTTCTAAAAAAGGAAACGCAAGTAATAGTTAAAACCGCGGTCAATTCCGTTGTGTGATTTGGAAAAGTATGCAAACAAACATACAAACAGACGCTAATACCTACATATTATTTAATTATCACTGATATTATACAATTATATACAATATGGACATTATATACACCTAATAAATATTTTTTAATTAAGATAGAACGTTATTATCATGGTATTATTCTATTTACGTCATAAATCACAAAGAGCTTTTGCTTATATAATACTTTTTTTTTGTTTTTTTTTTTTCGTTTTTTTTTATATTAATATTAATTACAGCCATTTATTGACAAATTCTAACTAAAAGGTGATGAACGCCACCTTCTACCATTTTAAACCTCTTTTACCAATTTATACTTATTATAGACAATAAATTCTTATCATATTTAAGTGAAATGGCGAATGAAAACAAAACATAAAATGGTAAATGTATAACGACATGATTCGTAAATAATAAGGTATTTAATAAAAAAAAAAATATATTCAATAAAGTTTTTAAACAAAAATAAATAAATAAATTATTATATATATACATTTTTTTAAATAAAATGTAGGTAGCAAACGAGCATGCGGGTCACCTGATGGTAAGTGATCACCGCTGCCCATCACTACCCGCAACACTGTAGGTGTTGTGGGGTGTGTTGCTGACCTTTGAGAAAATTGGGCGCCGGATACCGCACTCACCGAACGAAAAGCAAAAAAACATCGTCCCTACTTCACGTCGGTTTTCTGTGCGACGGTGGTATTTCACCGGTAGAGTCAGCCCAGTAATCGCTGCAGACAGAGCCTACAGCTAGACTCTACCACTCTAAAAAATATTAATTGTTAAAACATAATTCTTCAATTAAAAAAAAGATCTACCTCTAATATAAATACTATTAACAATAACATTACTATGTGATACTTATGTACACTTCAAAAAGCACCATAAGTGTTCGGTGCTCTTAAAGAAAACCTAACAGTCAAATAGCTAGGAACAAATCAAACAGTATGTTAGACATACCTTTGAGAATCTGTATCTACATATGCACTTAGTTTAATAGCTCAGCTATACTGAGTCTTAGAGCGGTTAATTATTGAGATTTGATCCCTTCCTGTAATACTAAAAAAATTCGCTTCGAGCTACAAGTAATTAGACGTAGACATATTTTATTGGTAAAAAAATATTTACAAGTCAAAAATTAGGTACAACCTAGTAATAGAAAAGAATGTATAACGAAAAAAAATATTAAAAGTCCATCGATATTAAATACAAAAAATATTAACAGAAAGTAATAAAAATTATAAAAAAAAAACGTTTGGGTGTAAAAATGAGAGAAAATAGTATAAACAAAAAGTAATTTAACTTGTATTATAACAACGGGTTATTCAGAAATATTTAATGTAAACTAGAAGAGATACTAGACTATAGATAACTGGTAATAAAAATTTTAGATCTAAAAATATGTTCATCAATTTTCTTGATTTAATTTGATTTCTAGTCCAATTATTTAGTAGTTCCAAAATGATTGTTACCATAAAACTCTTTTTGTTCGTAGGTGATTCTCAACGTTGATAAAAATCATATACATACTTTATAGAATGTAAAAAAATATATCTTAAAAAACAAAGATCAATAACTTAACAAAATAGAAAATAAACGGTCTATTTATATTGAATCGTTATTAATACGTAGTTAGGTACACGTGAGTAAACAAAACATCTTATTTATCTAATAAAATCTTAATATTAATAAGCTCGATCCAAAATTCTCATTCACACTACCCTTGCAAACGTAACCTCACATAACTATTAGTAACTTTACTTTACACAATGAGATGAAATCTTATAGTAATGCAGTCATTGATCACATTCTACCCTGTTTCCTGTTAAAGAAAATAATTGTCGGTTTAGAAACACAAATAATGCCTATTAACGTACCACTAGTGGAACACAGGTTCAATACATAAAAACTATCTTTCAAAAATATATATATAAAATACTAAATAAATATAAATAACTATAGAACAAAGAAGAATTGAAACTACGAAGGTAATAGTTTTATGTCATTTTCGCTGCTTTTATAAAAGTAAAAAAAATATCTACAGTATTCTAAGATAAAGCGTCATTTTGCAAGAATAATTTAACATCTAATTTATCTACTGCCTAAAATTTACTGTTAAGTACGGTAATCGCGATGCCTGTTAGAGGTATATTGTCTTATTTTTATATTCTAACACACCCACACACGCACACACACTCACCCTCACACACGCACACACGCACACACTGACTCACACAATTTATATTAATTTATCACAACTGTTTATACTGCATAGTATATTTCTAAGGGACATAAAGCAAGTCTTAACGAATTTAGTATAAAATCTACTGAACACAAAACACTTTATACTTATATACACTAAAAGACTATATAAAATACAAATGCAAAATATGTTCACTTAAAAATTAAAAATAAACGTAATCATAAAAGAAGATATATCTCTAAAATTTATATTATAAAAACTCTCAAAACCCACCCTACTTATTTGCAATGCTATAATACCTACAAACAAGATTCTAAGAATCGGAATTTGGGTATTGGGTCCCCTTATCGATGTTACAAGTATAATTATTATGAACTATCGATTCTTAGAGCTCTGTTTGTAGTTAAAAAGTTAATCATCTGACGTAAACATCTTCGCTGTTAGTTCTATCATCATGTAAATTTACCTTTGCAAAATAAATGCCAAGTTTTAAAATAATAATAACTTATAATTCAAGATATATACTAAAAATGCAACTTATTGTTTGGGAAAGGGTCACAGTCCTACAATGTTATCACATTACAGCCTTTATTAACTCGTATTACTTAAACTAATGAAATGAAATGCTATCTACTCACTATTCGTGTTTAACACGCTACTACTTAATACTTTTTTTACGTTTTTCAAATTTTTTATTTTTTTGGAATGATTGCACAGCTGGCCAGTATATTAAGAGAAAAAGGTAGGAAAAATTGTTATAAAGTAAAGGTAAAAAAGTAAAAAGGTGGTAATGTGGGTCAGACTCAGAATATATATAAATTAAAA
The DNA here is from genome assembly GCA_916618145.1 of Emmelina monodactyla. NCBI lineage: Eukaryota > Metazoa > Arthropoda > Insecta > Lepidoptera > Pterophoridae > Emmelina > Emmelina monodactyla. Next base: position 11,934,399 of record OU745301.1, on the reverse strand, counting down.
CGACTCTACCAGAGATATCTAATTTTGAGAGACTGGAAAATATTGAGTAAGTGAAGTTTTTTATTTTTTTATATAAAAAAGCAGCTTTTTACATTAGATTTACGAAAGCATTTGCTATTATAGCTTAATCCTACCTAAAATTCATGAATGTATTATGAGATAATACTAATTTCTGCGTAAATACTTAAAATCATTTTTTAAAATTTTATTTTAATGTTAAAACTACTATATTACATAATAAATGCCATGCCAAATGTCAAATGTTGAAGTTTTGGCAATTTTATACGTAAATTATTAATATTACGCATCTAAAGGTATTTACATAGGTACTTATTTATATATATATATATATATATATATGTACAACTGCTTTATAAGCCTCTTTAAACCCTGTTTCTGCTAGCGAAATAAAAAGCGATGGATGTTAAAAACAAACATGAAATCTGTGACTTGGTTTTTTTCTAAATGTATGTCTTAAAAAAATTTAAAAATGACGATGAATTACTCTTACAATAACATTATATTACGTTCACAACAGCCATTGTTCCCTGAACCACAGTTTAATTTAACCTACGTTAATTATTTATAATTATATCTGTATTATCAATTGACTCGTTAATTGGCAAAAAAACTATGCGGCGACTCTTTGTGCTGTATCAATCATTTCATATTAAAACATTCAATAAACAGTGTTATGACAACGAGAAATTAATTTATCACAACTGTTTATACTGCATAGTATATTTCTAAGGGACATAAAGCAAGTCTTAACGAATTTAGTATAAAATCTACTGAACACAAAACACTTTATACTTATATACACTAAAAGACTATATAAAATACAAATGCAAAATATGTTCACTTAAAAATTAAAAATAAACGTAATCATAAAAGAAGATATATCTCTAAAATTTATATTATAAAAACTCTCAAAACCCACCCTACTTATTTGCAATGCTATAATACCTACAAACAAGATTCTAAGAATCGGAATTTGGGTATTGGGTCCCCTTATCGATGTTACAAGTATAATTATTATGAACTATCGATTCTTAGAGCTCTGTTTGTAGTTAAAAAGTTAATCATCTGACGTAAACATCTTCGCTGTTAGTTCTATCATCATGTAAATTTACCTTTGCAAAATAAATGCCAAGTTTTAAAATAATAATAACTTATAATTCAAGATATATACTAAAAATGCAACTTATTGTTTGGGAAAGGGTCACAGTCCTACAATGTTATCACATTACAGCCTTTATTAACTCGTATTACTTAAACTAATGAAATGAAATGCTATCTACTCACTATTCGTGTTTAACACGCTACTACTTAATACTTTTTTTACGTTTTTCAAATTTTTTATTTTTTTTGGAATGATTGCACAGCTGGCCAGTATATTAAGAGAAAAAGGTAGGAAAAATTGTTATAAAGTAAAGGTAAAAAAGTAAAAAGGTGGTAATGTGGGTCAGACTCAGAATATATATAAATTAAAACGACTCTACCAGAGATATCTAATTTTGAGAGACTGGAAAATATTGAGTAAGTGAAGTTTTTTATTTTTTTATATAAAAAAGCAGCTTTTTACATTAGATTTACGAAAGCATTTGCTATTATAGCTTAATCCTACCTAAAATTCATGAATGTATTATGAGATAATACTAATTTCTGCGTAAATACTTAAAATCATTTTTTAAAATTTTATTTTAATGTTAAAACTACTATATTACATAATAAATGCCATGCCAAATGTCAAATGTTGAAGTTTTGGCAATTTTATACGTAAATTATTAATATTACGCATCTAAAGGTATTTACATAGGTACTTATTTATATATATATATATATATATATATGTACAACTGCTTTATAAGCCTCTTTAAACCCTGTTTCTGCTAGCGAAATAAAAAGCGATGGATGTTAAAAACAAACATGAAATCTGTGACTTGGTTTTTTTCTAAATGTATGTCTTAAAAAAATTTAAAAATGACGATGAATTACTCTTACAATAACATTATATTACGTTCACAACAGCCATTGTTCCCTGAACCACAGTTTAATTTAACCTACGTTAATTATTTATAATTATATCTGTATTATCAATTGACTCGTTAATTGGCAAAAAAACTATGCGGCGACTCTTTGTGCTGTATCAATCATTTCATATTAAAACATTCAATAAACAGTGTTATGACAACGAGAAATTTTCTGTTTTTTTCTTGAGTGATTTGAAACGGACCAATACGTATATTTGAGTAAATGCTTAAAGGCTTCGTCCAAGATATATCGAATATCGAAAGGTTTCTGCAATTGCTCGATCGGAATGGAATTCAATATATGTCGTAACATGATATTGATTTTTTAATATATAAAATGTGGAAAGTTTTGTTATGAGTAAGTACCGACAGAGTCTAATATCTATACTTAACTACATTTTTTTGTATTTTTATGTTTTTTTCTTATTACTAATTACTTTAATACGATTATACATGAGCAAAAATAAAAGAAAAAAAGAATACTCTAATATATACACTTAATATACGCACTTGTAAATTTAAACATATGTACATAATTAAATTAAAACATTTACTCACAACGCTCATTCGAAGATCACATTTATTTTGTTAGTTATCCTATGAAATGGCATTCTGAAGTCTCCCTTTTTCGCCTCTTACGAAATCCACGGGAAGATACGGAGTGGCACTATTCTAAGCCGGGGCCACACGGCTAATACATAAATAAATAAATAAATAGCCTACATGGGACATATCCACAGTTAAGCACAGGCCTCCTTCTCGGATAACGAGAGGGTTTGAGCCGTAATCCACACCGCCGCCGCCGGCTCGGTGCGGGTTGGTGGATCACATGATGGATAGTTATACAGTCATGTGGGTTTCCTCACGATGTTTTCCCTCACCGTTAGTGCGTGATAAACATGTACATAATTTGAAAAAGACCAAATTAGTGGTACGCCCTTGTGGGGATCGAACCAGGAACCTTCGGTATAGTAGACTCGTTCCTGTTGCCACTAGGCTACCACGCTGTATATAGATTTAATAAATAAATAATACTTATAACCGTCACATAACTTTAAATTGAGGATTAATAATAAAACTGATCACTAAATTAAAATCATAAGAACCTTCTAAAAAAGGAAACGCAAGTAATAGTTAAAACCGCGGTCAATTCCGTTGTGTGATTTGGAAAAGTATGCAAACAAACATACAAACAGACGCTAATACCTACATATTATTTAATTATCACTGATATTATACAATTATATACAATATGGACATTATATACACCTAATAAATATTTTTTAATTAAGATAGAACGTTATTATCATGGTATTATTCTATTTACGTCATAAATCACAAAGAGCTTTTGCTTATATAATACTTTTTTTTTGTTTTTTTTTTTCGTTTTTTTTTATATTAATATTAATTACAGCCATTTATTGACAAATTCTAACTAAAAGGTGATGAACGCCACCTTCTACCATTTTAAACCTCTTTTACCAATTTATACTTATTATAGACAATAAATTCTTATCATATTTAAGTGAAATGGCGAATGAAAACAAAACATAAAATGGTAAATGTATAACGACATGATTCGTAAATAATAAGGTATTTAATAAAAAAAAAAATATATTCAATAAAGTTTTTAAACAAAAATAAATAAATAAATTATTATATATATACATTTTTTTAAATAAAATGTAGGTAGCAAACGAGCATGCGGGTCACCTGATGGTAAGTGATCACCGCTGCCCATCACTACCCGCAACACTGTAGGTGTTGTGGGGTGTGTTGCTGACCTTTGAGAAAATTGGGCGCCGGATACCGCACTCACCGAACGAAAAGCAAAAAAACATCGTCCCTACTTCACGTCGGTTTTCTGTGCGACGGTGGTATTTCACCGGTAGAGTCAGCCCAGTAATCGCTGCAGACAGAGCCTACAGCTAGACTCTACCACTCTAAAAAATATTAATTGTTAAAACATAATTCTTCAATTAAAAAAAAGATCTACCTCTAATATAAATACTATTAACAATAACATTACTATGTGATACTTATGTACACTTCAAAAAGCACCATAAGTGTTCGGTGCTCTTAAAGAAAACCTAACAGTCAAATAGCTAGGAACAAATCAAACAGTATGTTAGACATACCTTTGAGAATCTGTATCTACATATGCACTTAGTTTAATAGCTCAGCTATACTGAGTCTTAGAGCGGTTAATTATTGAGATTTGATCCCTTCCTGTAATACTAAAAAAATTCGCTTCGAGCTACAAGTAATTAGACGTAGACATATTTTATTGGTAAAAAAATATTTACAAGTCAAAAATTAGGTACAACCTAGTAATAGAAAAGAATGTATAACGAAAAAAAATATTAAAAGTCCATCGATATTAAATACAAAAAATATTAACAGAAAGTAATAAAAATTATAAAAAAAAAACGTTTGGGTGTAAAAATGAGAGAAAATAGTATAAACAAAAAGTAATTTAACTTGTATTATAACAACGGGTTATTCAGAAATATTTAATGTAAACTAGAAGAGATACTAGACTATAGATAACTGGTAATAAAAATTTTAGATCTAAAAATATGTTCATCAATTTTCTTGATTTAATTTGATTTCTAGTCCAATTATTTAGTAGTTCCAAAATGATTGTTACCATAAAACTCTTTTTGTTCGTAGGTGATTCTCAACGTTGATAAAAATCATATACATACTTTATAGAATGTAAAAAAATATATCTTAAAAAACAAAGATCAATAACTTAACAAAATAGAAAATAAACGGTCTATTTATATTGAATCGTTATTAATACGTAGTTAGGTACACGTGAGTAAACAAAACATCTTATTTATCTAATAAAATCTTAATATTAATAAGCTCGATCCAAAATTCTCATTCACACTACCCTTGCAAACGTAACCTCACATAACTATTAGTAACTTTACTTTACACAATGAGATGAAATCTTATAGTAATGCAGTCATTGATCACATTCTACCCTGTTTCCTGTTAAAGAAAATAATTGTCGGTTTAGAAACACAAATAATGCCTATTAACGTACCACTAGTGGAACACAGGTTCAATACATAAAAACTATCTTTCAAAAATATATATATAAAATACTAAATAAATATAAATAACTATAGAACAAAGAAGAATTGAAACTACGAAGGTAATAGTTTTATGTCATTTTCGCTGCTTTTATAAAAGTAAAAAAAATATCTACAGTATTCTAAGATAAAGCGTCATTTTGCAAGAATAATTTAACATCTAATTTATCTACTGCCTAAAATTTACTGTTAAGTACGGTAATCGCGATGCCTGTTAGAGGTATATTGTCTTATTTTTATATTCTAACACACCCACACACGCACACACACTCACCCTCACACACGCACACACGCACACACTGACTCACACAATTTATATTAATTTATCACAACTGTTTATACTGCATAGTATATTTCTAAGGGACATAAAGCAAGTCTTAACGAATTTAGTATAAAATCTACTGAACACAAAACACTTTATACTTATATACACTAAAAGACTATATAAAATACAAATGCAAAATATGTTCACTTAAAAATTAAAAATAAACGTAATCATAAAAGAAGATATATCTCTAAAATTTATATTATAAAAACTCTCAAAACCCACCCTACTTATTTGCAATGCTATAATACCTACAAACAAGATTCTAAGAATCGGAATTTGGGTATTGGGTCCCCTTATCGATGTTACAAGTATAATTATTATGAACTATCGATTCTTAGAGCTCTGTTTGTAGTTAAAAAGTTAATCATCTGACGTAAACATCTTCGCTGTTAGTTCTATCATCATGTAAATTTACCTTTGCAAAATAAATGCCAAGTTTTAAAATAATAATAACTTATAATTCAAGATATATACTAAAAATGCAACTTATTGTTTGGGAAAGGGTCACAGTCCTACAATGTTATCACATTACAGCCTTTATTAACTCGTATTACTTAAACTAATGAAATGAAATGCTATCTACTCACTATTCGTGTTTAACACGCTACTACTTAATACTTTTTTTACGTTTTTCAAATTTTTTATTTTTTTTGGAATGATTGCACAGCTGGCCAGTATATTAAGAGAAAAAGGTAGGAAAAATTGTTATAAAGTAAAGGTAAAAAAGTAAAAAGGTGGTAATGTGGGTCAGACTCAGAATATATATAAATTAAAACGACTCTACCAGAGATATCTAATTTTGAGAGACTGGAAAATATTGAGTAAGTGAAGTTTTTTATTTTTTTATATAAAAAAGCAGCTTTTTACATTAGATTTACGAAAGCATTTGCTATTATAGCTTAATCCTACCTAAAATTCATGAATGTATTATGAGATAATACTAATTTCTGCGTAAATACTTAAAATCATTTTTTAAAATTTTATTTTAATGTTAAAACTACTATATTACATAATAAATGCCATGCCAAATGTCAAATGTTGAAGTTTTGGCAATTTTATACGTAAATTATTAATATTACGCATCTAAAGGTATTTACATAGGTACTTATTTATATATATATATATATGTACAACTGCTTTATAAGCCTCTTTAAACCCTGTTTCTGCTAGCGAAATAAAAAGCGATGGATGTTAAAAACAAACATGAAATCTGTGACTTGGTTTTTTTCTAAATGTATGTCTTAAAAAAAATTAAAAATGACGATGAATTACTCTTACAATAACATTATATTACGTTCACAACAGCCATTGTTCCCTGAACCACAGTTTAATTTAACCTACGTTAATTATTTATAATTATATCTGTATTATCAATTGACTCGTTAATTGGCAAAAAAACTATGCGGCGACTCTTTGTGCTGTATCAATCATTTCATATTAAAACATTCAATAAACAGTGTTATGACAACGAGAAATTAATTTATCACAACTGTTTATACTGCATAGTATATTTCTAAGGGACATAAAGCAAGTCTTAACGAATTTAGTATAAAATCTACTGAACACAAAACACTTTATACTTATATACACTAAAAGACTATATAAAATACAAATGCAAAATATGTTCACTTAAAAATTAAAAATAAACGTAATCATAAAAGAAGATATATCTCTAAAATTTATATTATAAAAACTCTCAAAACCCACCCTACTTATTTGCAATGCTATAATACCTACAAACAAGATTCTAAGAATCGGAATTTGGGTATTGGGTCCCCTTATCGATGTTACAAGTATAATTATTATGAACTATCGATTCTTAGAGCTCTGTTTGTAGTTAAAAAGTTAATCATCTGACGTAAACATCTTCGCTGTTAGTTCTATCATCATGTAAATTTACCTTTGCAAAATAAATGCCAAGTTTTAAAATAATAATAACTTATAATTCAAGATATATACTAAAAATGCAACTTATTGTTTGGGAAAGGGTCACAGTCCTACAATGTTATCACATTACAGCCTTTATTAACTCGTATTACTTAAACTAATGAAATGAAATGCTATCTACTCACTATTCGTGTTTAACACGCTACTACTTAATACTTTTTTTACGTTTTTCAAATTTTTTATTTTTTTTGGAATGATTGCACAGCTGGCCAGTATATTAAGAGAAAAAGGTAGGAAAAATTGTTATAAAGTAAAGGTAAAAAAGTAAAAAGGTGGTAATGTGGGTCAGACTCAGAATATATATAAATTAAAACGACTCTACCAGAGATATCTAATTTTGAGAGACTGGAAAATATTGAGTAAGTGAAGTTTTTTATTTTTTTATATAAAAAAGCAGCTTTTTACATTAGATTTACGAAAGCATTTGCTATTATAGCTTAATCCTACCTAAAATTCATGAATGTATTATGAGATAATACTAATTTCTGCGTAAATACTTAAAATCATTTTTTAAAATTTTATTTTAATGTTAAAACTACTATATTACATAATAAATGCCATGCCAAATGTCAAATGTTGAAGTTTTGGCAATTTTATACGTAAATTATTAATATTACGCATCTAAAGGTATTTACATAGGTACTTATATATATATATATATATATGTACAACTGCTTTATAAGCCTCTTTAAACCCTGTTTCTGCTAGCGAAATAAAAAGCGATGGATGTTAAAAACAAACATGAAATCTGTGACTTGGTTTTTTTCTAAATGTATGTCTTAAAAAAAATTAAAAATGACGATGAATTACTCTTACAATAACATTATATTACGTTCACAACAGCCATTGTTCTCTGAACCACAGTTTAATTTAACCTACGTTAATTATTTATAATTATATCTGTATTATCAATTGACTCGTTAATTGGCAAAAAAACTATGCGGCGACTCTTTGTGCTGTATCAATCATTTCATATTAAAACATTCAATAAACAGTGTTATGACAACGAGAAATTTTCTGTTTTTTTCTTGAGTGATTTGAAACGGACCAATACGTATATTTGAGTAAATGCTTAAAGGCTTCGTCCAAGATATATCGAATATCGAAAGATTTCTGCAATTGCTCGATCGGAATGGAATTCAATATATGTCGTAACATGATATTGATTTTTTAATATATAAAATGTGGAAAGTTTTGTTATGAGTAAGTACCGACAGAGTCTAATATCTATACTTAACTCCATTTTTTTGTATTTTTATGTTTTTTTCTTATTACTAATTACTTTAATACGATTATACATGAGCAAAAATAAAAGAAAAAAAGAATACTCTAATATATACACTTAATATACGCACTTGTAAATTTAAACATATGTACATAATTAAATTAAAACATTTACTCACAACGCTCATTCGAAGATCACATTTATTTTGTTAGTTATCCTATGAAATGGCATTCTGAAGTCTCCCTTTTTCGCCTCTTACGAAATCCACGGGAAGATACGGAGTGGCACTATTCTAAGCCGGGGCCACACGGCTAATACATAAATAAATAAATAAATAGCCTACATGGGACATATCCACAGTTAAGCACAGGCCTCCTTCTCGGATAACGAGAGGGTTTGAGCCGTAATCCACACCGCCGCCGCCGGCTCGGTGCGGGTTGGTGGATCACATGATGGATAGTTATACAGTCATGTGGGTTTCCTCACGATGTTTTCCCTCACCGTTAGTGCGTGATAAACATGTACATAATTTGAAAAAGACCAAATTAGTGGTACGCCCTTGTGGGGATCGAACCAGGAACCTTCGGTATAGTAGACTCGTTCCTGTTGCCACTAGGCTACCACGCTGTATATAGATTTAATAAATAAATAATACTTATAACCGTCACATAACTTTAAATTGAGGATTAATAATAAAACTGATCACTAAATAAAAATCATAAGAACCTTCTAAAAAAGAAAACGCAAGTAATAGTTAAAACCGCGGTCAATTCCGTTGTGTGATTTGGAAAAGTATGCAAACAAACATACAAACAGACGCTAATACCTACATATTATTTAATTATCACTGATATTATACAATTATATACAATATGGACATTATATACACCTAATAAATATATTTTAACTAAGATAGAACGTTATTATCATGGTATTATTCTATTTACGTCATAAATCACAAAGAGCTTTTGCTTATATAATACTTTTTTTTTGTTTTTTTTTTTCGTTTTTTTTTATATTAATATTAATTACAGCCATTTATTGACAAATTCTAACTAAAAGGTGATGAACGCCACCTTCTACCATTTTAAACCTCTTTTACCAATTTATACTTATTATAGACAATAAATTCTTATCATATTTAAGTGAAATGGCGAATGAAAACAAAACATAAAATGGTAAATGTATAACGACATGATTCGTAAATAATAAGGTATTTAATAAAAAAAAAAATATATTCAATAAAGTTTTTAAACAAAAATAAATAAATAAATTATTATATATATAAATTTTTTAAAATAAAATGTAGGTAGCAAACGAGCATGCGGGTCACCTGATGGTAAGTGATCACCGCTGCCCATGACTACCCGCAACACTGTAGGTGTTGTGGGGTGTGTTGCTGACCTTTGAGAAAATTGGGCGCCGGATACCGCACTCACCGAACGAAACGCAGGAACATCGTCCCTACTTCACGTCGGTTTTCTGTGCGACGGTGGTATTTCACCGGTCGAGTCAGCCCAGTAATCGCTGCAGACAGAGCCTACAGCTAGACTCTACCACTCTAAAAATTATTAATTGTTAAAACAATATTCTTCAATTAAAAAAAGATCTACCTCTAATATAAATACTATTAACAATAAAATTACTATGTGATAAGGTAAAAGCACCTAATTCCGCGGTATTTTTGCATCATTAAGAAAGGAACAGTGATATTAGGGATAAAAACGCGGTTTAGGGTAATAATATAACTTTATAAGATGGACGATCTAATATTCTTTACAAATATTTAAATACTTTTTCAGTTATCAATGGGTTTATATTTCAAATTAAGCAAAATGTAGGCTAAGCCAGAAAACACTAATTCCGCGGTAAAAATCCTAACTCCGCGGTAGTTGGGCACCTAATGGGAAAGGATATAGGGTACTTTTTACCGCGGGAAAACTTCTTATTCCCACAGGAAACCGACTTCCACGCGAACGGAGTCGCGGGCGGCCCTTGTACAAACAAAAAAGAATGAAAATTCATATTTACAAAGCTGATTAAATATGCTCGCGCACAAATTCTTACACACGCACACACAGTTATACACACAATCACACAGCTTTTCATTTGACAACCTACAGGCGTTCACAACAGGCATAACTAGGTTAGGCAAAACTTTTTATGTCGAAGATAACTTTTCCGTCAAATTATTTGTAACCGAGCGCACAGCTAGATAAAAATATTACATTTTTTCTGCATGTTATTATAATTTACAATAAATAAGCATCTGTATACCAAATTTCAAACAAAATACAAATACCTTGGTAATTCCTAATTCAGCACATATCAGCTGGTCGCACCGGCGCGCTCCAGTCAGCGTTCGCGTAATTTGTTAGTCCAGACTGCCATTCCTTTTGCTGCATTTCCAATCCCATGATTCTGCGTTGTTGGACCTGTAGCTGCTGTGGTGGTAGAACTGAAGGAGGCTGACTGAAGGCCTGCACAGATGGAGGCAACCTCGCAACTCTTACCCTTGGATCACGAAGCTCGTACTGCCTTGCCGCTTGCTGACTGGCCAGTTGCAGTTGTGACAGATTTTGTTGTTGTTCATAATGCAATTGTGAGCCTACGTCTTGGAAACTTGAACGTCTGTGGCTTATGTGCTGCGGCCAACAGTTAGACTGCGTTGAATATGGACTCGTGTAATAAGGGCCAGAGTAGTTGTGGATGTGAGACAATGCAGCAGCGGAATTTTGTCGAGGGTTATATTGACGATGGCCCTGTAAAGAACAATTTAGTTAAATTCGTTTTTTTTCTGACAACTTATCTTTTTATAGTATTTCTTACCTGTCCAGTGTCTTCCACCCGTGATTCATTTGGTTCACTTGTTGGTACATTGTTTATATTTCCGTGGTATGGTTTCCTCAGTTGGTACTGAACCAACGCTGTCGCGTTTTTAGTTATACTGATGTTATTATAATTGACAGCTTTATTATTTTGGCGAAGGTTCTTCAGATATTCTTGCTGCTTTAGAAGCTGCTTTTTACTGAATGAAGGCATATAATAGCTTTGATGGTATTGTGTTTTCTATACAGATCGCTTGTATTTTGCTGACGATTATTTTTAAGATCATTATTAGCAACAGTTGCTTTATCTTTATTAATATTTTCTATGGCGGATTTAGATATAACATCCGTAACTAGCTTTCCAAAAAAAGATAACGCTTTCTTTTTAGAATTTTCTGTAACATCCGAGTGGTCTGATATTACTTTCTTGGCTATACTAAATACTTTAGATATGACAGCTTTGTTGTGGTTGCTTTGACGTACTATTTTGTCAAGTTCTTCCTTATCTAAGGTCATTTCCACATCTGGGTTACTGTCGATTTCAATAGTCTCAATGGGTAGGTTTCTATTAACAGTATCATTATTGTTTTCATAAATACGATCTTCTTCGGCTTTGGCCAGAGAGAGCAATGTAGTTTGGTCAACATTAAATGCTTTAAGTTCACGCATGAAATAAAATTCTGATTCCTTCAGTTCAAATATTGGGTCGGTCAAGGTTTCAACATGTTTGGTTGGTTCTTTCAGGTCTGTTTGAACTCCGATTTGTTTTGTTGCTATTGAATCAGTTTCAACAGTCGCATCCATGATATCAATTAAATTTGTGTTAGTGTATGCATCAGATTTCTGTGCAACTGGTTTAGGTGCATATTTATGTCGTTCTGGACGCGGCAGGACTGGAAGTACATGTTTTAATGTCATAGATGGAACACTTGCTGTTTGATATTTTTTTTAATTTGATACGTTTATTTTTTCTTTTAGATCTGGGTTTCGATGTTTTGATTATTTTGTAACTATCAATCATCTGTTCTTCAATGTTAGTAACATTAAAATCATTTTTTTTGGTCATGGAGTTTTCATCTGATTGGCTCGAGATCTCCTCCACTTGCTCTTTTTTTTGATCTTCTCTAATTTCCCTTTCTTCTAGATCTTCACAATTTTTTCCTTGAGATCCTTCTTTCTTAATTTTAAGTTTCTTTTTGAATAATTTTATGTTCTCAAGCCTGTAACAAAGCAAATCGTAAATGTAGTCGATGGGCGTCGAAGAAAATGTAGGTACCTTTAGTTTATGTAGTAAAACATTGTAAGATATGAACAAAATACTTTTTTTCGATCGGTTATATAAAATCAGTTTATGCCCCTCTATCTAAATCATTTTACCAGCTTAGGTATACATATTTAAATGGCTTTAATGAAATGTTGATGATAGCTACAGATTAAAGTTTATAAAAATATCGGTAGGTATGTCATAAATAACATACCTAGAGAAGCAAATGAAATCAGGATAAAAGTGATTCAAATTCAAAATTATTTTATTCATCACAGATACGTAACATATACTTAATGAACATCAATGTTTCAAACTTCGACTTTACCTAACGCACAACCTAACCGTAGACCGAGAGAAAAAAGCCGGCGGAAAAAACTCCCAGCACTCTTTCTTCAAACACAAAATACAAAATTTAAACAAGTAGGCATACAACTAGACTAGGACATGAAAAACAAGTAAAACACAAGATGGGGATATAAGTAAGTAAAATCAAAAACAACTACTACTACTCATTATCATATCCTAGTCAAGCCTTTCTGCCCTTGTTATGAATTTTACTCTGCATAAAAGTATACTAAATTGTGACCCGACCACGCTTCGCAATGGTGTATCTAATTTTGGCCGACTTTCTTACCTTAAAAAAACTTGATCTTTATTTACTGAAGTGAAAAAAATACAAAGAATATGGTAAAAAAACCGCAAATAATTCCGTTAAGAGGTTGAATTTATATCTACAAATACAAATAGTTTATTTCCAAAAGGCCTAATACAAAAAAAAATAAGGTAGGTACCTGCGGCAAATAACAGCCATCTCAATTAAAACCTTCAAATTTCCAATATTTAAATAAAATTAATAAAATCAAGACATGAGACAAATATTTTCTTTATTTAAAGTTCAATCAAACAAAGTTTTTTTTTTATTTTCTCAATAATTTTACTTCACACAGAGGTTTTTAAAAAACACTCTTTATGGCCCGTTGGTTTAAAAAGGACCGAATTAAAATCAAGTTTTATAAGGCTTTACCGTAGTACATAGTAACTCAACGGTTTCTTTTTTGACTTATGGTAATTATAATTTATTAGTACAATTATATTTTCAACAAATCCTAATTAATAAAAAAAACTCCATGGGCCATATTAGCATAACGTAACAAAAAATTGCATTTAAAAGTAATTAAACAAATAAAAATAAAAAATACTCATGTGGTAAAGAAAACGGATCATAACAACAATTAAATGTTTACTAAAAGCAAAGAAAAGAAAATTGACAAAATGGAGCTTCGTATGATCATGGGTCCGCGGACTTAAGCTTTTCTATTGGTCCTTTATATATGTGCGAAAGCGCAATTTTATAATTAGGCTGATAGTGTGTTTTTTTGTACTGGCCCTTGCAAAGGGCCGGCTCTTCTTACCCGCAGGTACCTTACTTAACTTGACAAACCATACACAAATACCGATATTTCTTTACTTTGTGTAATAATGATTATGATAAAAAAAAACAACAAAATTTTAGTCAAATTCGATATTCTGCGATTTTAAGTTACTTCGGCTTGACAAATTTCATGTTTTTGGTTGTATTTTTATGTTGTTCCAACCTAGTTAATGACCAAAGTTTTGACTGTTAAAAACCTAAATAATTAGGCATTGCAGAGCTTACTCCGAAGTCAATCGAAACTTTAAAATGACAGTTCGAAGGGACTCAGAAACTTGACAAAACAAATACAATTTTAGGACAATGTAGCCCCAAAAAATAAATCGAAGACGAAACACATGTCGAATGAATAAGATTTTAATTTTTAGTTTTGCATTTAAAACGCTAAATTATTAATTTTGAAGTTATAGATACTGGAAAAAGGAACGCAAGGAACTTACTCCAAAAATGTCGAATGAAAATCATGAACTCCTTAGACAGGTATTTTTAAATTTTATATTAATAACAGAATTTCAAAGTGTAATTACTTTTAGTTATACCTACATTCATAAAATAATAAATTAATAGAAACATTTTTATTTTATTTCCTTCGTTTCGGCATATTTGATATTTTTGCAAAACATTGTAAAAGAGATTTAAACTAATAAAATCGCATTATTTCTTCACAAATATAGTTCTCTAAAAATTTATTTCGCACAAGCTTTAATTTTAAAAATAAATTGCATTTAATTGTTATACTTTTTTAAAAACTTATAAGTAAATTTAAAACTACGCAGTATAAAATTTGTCACAATTCAAAAATTTAATCACTTAGTTTGCTACGTTGAATTTACAAATGATTCATGACAGATCACAAAGTTACTTACCTTGCAATTGGAATAGATACTTTGACGGACTGTTTTCTTGTCTTTTTCAATTTAGGCTCGCTCGGGGGGGGCGGCGGCGGGGGCAACGGAGGGTAAGGCGGCAAAGGTGGATAATAATGACTATACGAGGAATATTTAACTGAACTACCATAATATTTTTTCCACCTTTCCATCGCGATCAAATAAGACGAACTTTCCATAACTAATTCACGTCAAAAATTGTGCAAAACATAACAGCACAAAAAAAATTAAACGCAATCCGTGCAATTACCGCGGCTTTTTTAATAGAGATCGGAACGAAATGTGAATTTTCGCAAGTTCCGGAGTTGGTGGCCGGGAGGTGTAAGGTTGGAAGGTTGCACGGGCTTGCACTGAATGCAAAAGTGCTCGCGACTGCATTTATACCCTAGGGGTGGGCCTGGAGCCTTCCCGCCCGCGCATGGCAAATCCAGCTCCCGCCTTCCGGGGCTCGCTGCATTTTATAAACAGATTTCCCGGGGACCTAGCTTTTGATTTGCGAACAAAGAACTATCTGACACACGCAAAATGTTGACCTGGTATTTTTTTGTTCTCTACATATTAACACATATAGAATAACAGAGAATTAATGTAAGTTATACCTACTTCTGGTTTCAGATGTCCCTTGCAAGAAAGTACACTTTCCAAAGTTCACGAACTCTTTTAGCTTTGTGCAGGCACGTCAAACTCCGCGTTTGCTACCCTTTAAAGTACAAATCGATGGCCTCGATATAATAATAGTTTTATTTTCCGCCAATGGCGAGTACTTACGTGGTGTTTCATATCTTGAGGCTGATATCCAATTTGTGTATTGACATGACGTGTCTTTCCTGCCGTTAATTAGTAGCACGTTGTAGCGATTTAATATTAATGACTCGCCTGGACAGTTATTTTTAGTACCGTCCTAATGTATTTGGTTACAAGCAGCGACTGAAAGAGTTAGTCCGTTTTGTTGTTTTTCACTTTCAAACATTTTCATCGTTTTCTTTTTGTTTTTCCTGTTGAGATACCATAAAATATGTAACTTTGTGAAAGGTTTGAAAAGCCTTTGTGTGTATTAAAGTAAGTTGCTTGGAGTCTAGCAAGGCTTTAGAAGTCATACAACTTTTGTAGTTTATCTAATGAGAACATTTAGCAGAATAAAAAAACGTATCCTTAAACCTAACCTTTAACCTTTGTGTATAAACTGTACGACCTTCGTCAATCCAGGTAACCTATTTGCCAGGTACCCTATGCTATAATTACTAAAATCAATATTCAGTTTACATAACGGCGAAATTGAATGCCCTTGTCCGGGCTGCGTAGTTCCGAGCTGCCTGGCGCCCGGGATTTCTAGGAAATAGATATCTAGATGACCTATATACTACGTGGAAATTATACGGATTATTACGAATAAACAAAGGAATGGAGTTAACTCTGTGTTTTTAACTCTGTTAGACGGCGACGCGCAGATGAGAGTTTATTATACCAAGATATTAATTTTGAAAAGGTTTGCTTTAAGAATAAAAAATTTTTTCTTGATCATGAAGGTTATTCAAAAATGAGTTTAAAAAAATAAGTTATCTACGTGTTACGTCTTAAGAACGTGGGTAGGTACCTAAGCAAGTAGGTAGCCTTTTACAAACACGGCTTTCTTTTATAAATCTACCAATTTTCGGTTTAATAATTGTAGGTATTCTATTCAGATTCAAAGTTTACATAATATTTACTCGACATTACAGTCCTTCAACTATCAGTCAGGTGAGAGGGGGGGACAATACCTCCCATTTCCCCCCTTCTCCCGGTGAATCCATGCTATTCCGCTTCAGTGAATTTGATAACAAGATTGTATGCCAACGCTATGATTTTATTTATTTCTGCGAATCAGATTCCAAATTAAGTTGAACTTTTAACCTGCCCTTTACTTTTTTTTCATCCTTCTAACGTCATTCAGGATTTCAATGTATTGTGTAACCATTTTATCTGCATATATTTCAGGTGTATTAATTAATATAGGTGCTTTAAAAAAGGCAATAAAACTTCAGGAAATGAAGAACAAAGAGGGGGATAGGGTTACTCCTCGTTTTTGCAGGAGGTCCAAACAAATAAAAGGCTAATTGCCGGCACAGACTTCATCTGCGGTCCTTTTATTAAATTCCGTCATTTATTTTACGAGTATCATACGTAATTGGAGACGCAGGTAAACTAACGAGTGATGATTAAAAATATTTTCTCTATCCGGCTCAAAGGACCATTTTCACTAGAAACTGCAGTGTGGTATTTGATATTACTTGGCTGGCTCGAGTGTGCATTAGTTTAATTAACGTTGAAGACAAAAATAACAAAGTTTCAGTTCATTTTATTGAATAACTTCCTGTTACAGCAGGTAACTAATAAAATTAAATATAAAATATCCGTAACCAAAGTATAAAATTTAAACAATCACCATAAAAATGCTACTATACTATAACAACATTTTTTTATAATTATACCTAACTTTTGCTGTTTTATTATCAAAACACAGAGTAAAATACCTATATACGACGTAAAATTTATATTTTAAAAACTTTAGTAAATGCCAAAGTTTAGGTATTTATAAACAAAGACAAAAGCCTAATTACGATGGGAAAACTAATCTTCGGTGCAAGCATGGAACTTTTGACGTTAGTAGACAATAAGCAATCCGATGATGATGCCATGTCGATGGTTCTCGCTACTTGGAAGCATGGATCTCCGCTCGTTAGGTCTTACCGAGGACTTAAAGAAATTTCCCACGTAACGAATTTTGAATGTTGCCATTTATTTGCACGTTGATCAAAGTAATCTATTCATTCATCATTCATTCAATTTTCACTGAAGTTACCATAGGAAAAAAAAAAACGGCGGGAAAATTCGACGCGTTCGGACGTAGTTTTTTCTTGTTAATTTATTTAATTCACTTAAATTGTGATCAGAGTCGTTTTAGTTAATTGTGTTTATTTATGTTTAGTAATTATATTTTTATGTAGTTTATGTAATCTCACCTCACATTTGGTAAGTTTTTTGTTTTTTCTATAGAGTAGTAGTTGGTCATGAATGAACCTCCTGATCCTGGAGGCAGCGGCCTCCAGGTTGCTTATCGTCGTTGATACTGCAATATGTCACATGTCAAAAGAAAAAATTTTTTTTTTTTTATTGCTATGTATCCAAATTCTGCGGTGCAAGCATGGAACTTTTGACGATCGCTTATTTGACAGATTTCGTAAAAAAATAGACTTGTCTCTACATTTATCGCTATTGGAAGCATGGAACTTTCTTAGTTAAGTCATCGTTACCGTTAACGAAACTTTAGTAGTTTTTGTCGCATATAACGAAAGAGCGAGCATGGAAGTTTTTGTCGAATTTTTGTCTGACATTTGTCATTGCTTATTTACGAAAATTTGTCTACTACTA
The DNA here is from genome assembly GCA_916618145.1 of Emmelina monodactyla. Classification (NCBI taxonomy): domain Eukaryota; kingdom Metazoa; phylum Arthropoda; class Insecta; order Lepidoptera; family Pterophoridae; genus Emmelina; species Emmelina monodactyla. Next base: position 11,915,940 of record OU745301.1, on the reverse strand, counting down.
AAAGTAGCTCGAGAAGTGTCGTAACATAGTAAAGAATACTTTAAAACGGAAATTTAGCCATTTTATAACTAAATGGTCATTTTATCCTGTTCCACAATTAAAATATTATGTCTTGTTTCAGTTTGTAGTTGCTAAGTAAACTACATAATATTATTAACCGAGGTTTTTTATCAAGGTATTTTAAAAATCACTTAATCTCATAAGGATGGTTGAATATGGGTTTTCAATGTGAACTTTACATTTCTCTCATGCCTATTCCAAAGAAAGTCTTTGCCCAGCGTTGGACATATACATTATATTAGGTATTTAAAATAAAATATTGAAAATCAAAATGCCTTTATTATTCTAAACATACAATAACAATAAACATACTAGTATTTCAATATTTTTCTAAGTAATAGTTGTAGTAGGTATATATTTTTTGTTTTATTTAACAATAAACAAGCTATAACAATAAATAAACTATGTCAAGGAATCCCTTGGAGGTGTTCGCTTGAATAAGGACCTTTTCAAGTTAATGCCTCCCCGTCTCTTCTCATCTTCTCTTGTTTGAACTGTTATTTCATCAAGCCGAGGAGGCTTGCTGGTCTAAGGTAGACCAGCAAGGATAAGGTAGATATAAGATAGGTAGTTTTCGTTTTCCTGCAGGTAAGCTCCATGTTGTAGTACTTATCCCAACATTCCCTTATGTCATAGCCACTCCCACTTAAATTTCTGAGCTTGCTTGGTTACGTCTACAATTTTCTTAGTCTTTTTCTGTAATTTTTGTTTTAAATTCTATGTTTAAGTCTTTATTAAGAGAGTTCTCTCGAATTTTCTTATAATAATTGAAGTTTATATTTAGTTGTCTTGATTTATGAAAAATGCACGTTTGGCACCCATGACTGTTGGTAATAACCTTATGTTGAATATCAAGCTCTTCTGTGCAACACGAAACATTGATTTATAAAATTCATAAAAGCCCAAAACAATTTCCATGTCCAATGACCAATTTCTGTCGAGATTACATCTTCCTGCTTTTGTATATAAGATATGCTGCTGTGTTTGTCACATTTTTCTTATTTAAGTTGTAATTTGTAATAAACCTAACTAATAAACCTTTTGGAATCTGATCCACATTAATTTAAAATATATTATTTTTATTTACAAACATTGTCTTTTTACATGACATTGATTAATCAAGCATGTCAGCTGTCATAAAAATTAAGGTTTTTCTACCTTGGCTATTGTGATTTCGGTCAAAATTGAATGATTGACGAATGAATTTATCATTTTAATTAATGTACAAATGAATGGCAACATTCAAAATTCGTTACGTGGGAAATTTCTTAAACTCCTCGGTAAGACCTAACGAGCGGAGATCCATGCTTCCAAGTAGCGAGAACCATCGACATGGCATCATCATCGCATTGCTTATTGTCTACTAACGTCAAAAGTTCCATGCTTGCACCGCTGATTTGCTAGCTAGCGGCAAAGTGTCGCATGTCTGCAATTAGCGCATTGAGGCCTACAAAAAAACAGCAATTTGTCATATGTCAAGTTGAGCTATCAAAATGTTACATGTCAACAATTGTATTTTTGTTTGTCCCCGGTAAATTTCGTCAGTTTCTTGGTAAGTTTTGCAAATAATTACTTTGTAATAAGTTGTTGGCTGTTTCATGTGCAGTGTGTTTGTAATATATATGCACAGTGACACAAAATACCACCAAAAACAATAGAGAAATTATTAGGTTAGATTCCTACTTTCCACTTTAGATTTTTCGTTTTTCTTTCGTTTAGAAAGTTTACTATTTATTTACAAGTAGTTATTACAATTTATATAATAATGTTTCAGTATGCCAAAGATGCCGAAACGTCGATTAAATACGTGCGAACCAGCACCTAAGAATGAAGAAGTCAAATTCAATGCAATTCAATGTTACCGTGGCAAAAAGATTTTGGGCTTAGTGCCAAGTTTAGGTAAGTACAACATAATTTATAGAAACTTTATGTTGATTTTCTTAGCTAGATACAATTTAATTACTTACTTGTTTTGTAGCCAAAGACAAAGAAGTACAATTTATCATGGTGTACATGTTGATGTATATGATGTACATGTGTGTATGTAATTTGGATTAGGTAGTGGCATCCTCTTCAAAGTTCGTTAAGCTTCCTAATGGCCTCTGACATGGCTTTACAAATGCTATCATGTACAACAGCCCAGATTATCTTACATGCCACTCAGGTGTAATGCCACTAGCGCAGCGGTCTCCCATCCAGGCCCTGACCACTGGCTGCAAAGTTGCTTATCATTATTGGATTGGTTAAGATCTACAATTCAAGCAGAGCCACTAAGCTAATCTTATCTTACATTAAAGTTACAAGTTCCTTACACTCAAATCTCTTGTTTGTTTTAAAACAAACATCTTGCAACTAAATATTGTTAATATCTATTAGTATACATACACAGATATTTTATCTCACAGTAAATAAACTAAACTTGTGACTTTTTTATAGCCGCCCAAAAAAAGGATAGTTTACCAGTTAATGTTGAAACGCAACCTGGATTGTTACCTCCGCAGTCTGCTCCAGCTACTTCCAAAATTGACATTGTTACAGGTAATTTATACTGTTAATAATTATATAATTGTACAGACATTTCTGCCTTAAGACCATGGTAATAAGTTTCTGCTTTTTTTTGCAGCCAGACAAAAAAAGGATAGTTTAGCCAAGGTGGATGCACAACCAGTTGATGTTGAAACGCAACCTGGACTGTTACCTCCACAGTCTGCTCTAGCTACTACCAAAATCGGCATTGTTACAGGTAATTCATATCTTTCTGCCTCAACCTTATTATTAAACCATGTTGAAATAACCAAATAAGTTAATGTTTTTTTTTATCCTGAATAGTCTAAGTTTATATAAAAACAAAAAATCATAAATGTTTTAAATAAAATAGTTAAGTAATAGTGTCTTATTTGTGTCTATAATTATATTGTGAGATTAATTTAAATTTAATTTTACAGTGCAATCCATGGAGGCAGAAAATGATGAAGAACAATTCTCATCTAGACTAGATTCTAGATTCCCATCTAGACCAGAAGCAGCTCAAGAAGTACCGGGAGATAAGAATACTATTGCTGTTGAAGATGAAGATAACACTGATTGTGAATCAGATTTGGAATCTAATAATTTAAAGAATAATTGTGAAGGTAATAATGCTAGCCAAACAAGTAATTTTTTATGAATACGTAAAGTCACGCCTTTTTCTCGTAGGGGTAGGCAGAGACTACATCCTTCCACTTGCTACGATCCTTACATACTTCTATCGCCTCTTCCACATTCATCAATCCTTTCATACACGCTCGTCGGTTTAGGATACTTTTGACCTGACCTTTCCTTAGAACATCCCCAAATCGGTCTAGGTAAGTTCGCCGAGGTCTTCGCCTTCCAACATTCCCACTCAAACTTGCCTTGTATATTTTGTTTCGTTAATCTCCTTTCCTTCATCGGTTCCACATGACCAAAAAATCTAAGCTAAGATTTTATACTTCTCAGTGTTTTCACAATCTCATCCATTTCAATCTCACTTTCATTCTTATTGTCTTCCACATCTGGTATTATGAACTCTTGCACTAGATCTTTTTCAAACAAGCTTTCAAAACATTCCTTCCATCTCTTAAATCCGCATTCCTCACCTTTCTATATTATTTTATACTATAATAATACTATAATTATTATTCAAAATTGTTTAGACAGTAGTATCTTTAAAAAACAAAACAGTTTCTTATGGCTTGTTTGTGTATATTGTAAGATAATTTGAATTTAATTTTACAGAACAAGCCATGGACACAGAAAATGATGAACGTTTCTCGCCTAGTCTGTTACCAGAAACAGATAATATTGAAATACAGGAAGATCCTTTTGTTTCTGATGACAACGACAATGATGATGATTATGAACCAAATTTATCAGACTTGTGTTCAGATCATCATGAAGAAAATAATAATCAAGATGGCAGAAAGCGAAAAAGAAAAAGTAAAGGACAAGCAGATCCTACATCTTGGAAAAGAGCAAAGAATTATGTAGCAAGGATGAAAGGTGAGCAGTATGTTGGATTTAAAAAAGATGAATCTGGAAAGTACACTCAAACTGAAAAAAAACCAGCTAGGAAAATCCTTGATCGATGCCAAGGTCACACAAAACGAGCTTTTAAAGGACCACAACAAAACTTCGAATGTGATTCAATTACTGCTGAACAGAGAGTGTCCATATTTAATCAGTTTTGGCAAATGAAGTCGTGGGATAGCCGTAAAATTTTTGTCAAGACATTGGTTACATCTTCTACTCCTAAATATCGCAGAAAAGCTGTAGATGATAATAAGCCAAAAAATAATTCATTTACTTACCACTTGAAGCTACAGGTTCAAGGAAAAGACAAGACTTTTCATGTATGCAAAAAAATGTTCACTTCCACACTCGGAATTGGAGATAGAACTGTAAGATCATGGCTTGTGGAGACAAATAATAATGAAGATGTACAACAGTCAGAACAGCCACCTACAGAGGTCATTGCCAATAACTCTGGAACTAAATCAGCAAGAGACTTCCTGAACTCGCTTCCGAAATTGGAATCTCATTATTGTAGAGCATCAACTAGTAAACTTTACTTGGAGCCTGTTTGGGACAGCCTGCGCCAGTTATTTCGTGAATTTGAAGATTATTGCCAACAAAACAATAAACAGGGTTGTGGGTGGAGATCATTTTATTTGACATTTAAAAAAATGAATTTGGCTCTTTACAGTCCTAAAAAAGATCAGTGCAATAAATGCCTTCTCTTTCAAAGAGGCAAAGTCAGTATCGATGAATATAATACACACCAATCAAGGAAAAATGATGCCAGGATTGAAAAGGACACTGACAAAATGTTGGCTGATTCTGCAAATTGTAATGTTTCTGTGTATACTGTAGATATGCAAGCTGTGTTATTGGCACCTAGATTACGAGCATCAGCGAATTATTACAAAACTAAACTAAAAGTGCACAATTACACAATATACAATCTTAATGATAGAGACGTTGATTGCTTTGTATGGCATGAGGCTAATGGTGGACTAGAAAGTGAAGTTTTTGCAACTATTTTAGTAAAATTTTTAAAAGAAGAAATTGAAAAACGTCGTCCTTCCAAAATTATTGTCTGGAGTGATGGTTGTTGCTATCAAAATAAAAACACTAAACTTTCGAATGCTCTATTAGAGTTAGCCATGAGAACGAATGTTGTAATTGAACAGAAATATCTCGAAGTGGGTCATACTCAAATGGAGGTAGATGCGGTCCACAGTATGATTGAAAGAAAACTCGGAAGAAACAAGGAAATTTTTGTTCCAGCTGACTATATTCAAGAACTTAAAAGTCTATTACCTGGGGACCATCAGCCATTCTACAACCTGTTAAAACACAAGACTTGCACGGGTATAGAATGCCCACACTTAATTAATAGTTAAGTAAGTAATTAATTAATAAAAACATACTTTTGTTGACTTCTGGTTTTATTTTTACTAACCTAACCTAACTTAGCCTATCTTAACCTAGCCTAGTCCAACTTAACCTAACCTAGACTAACTTAACCTAGCCTAGCCTAACCTAACCCAACCTAACCTGAAATAGCCTAGCCTAACCTAAAAAATTAAACTAATGGAAGTTCTAATCAGTGTCATGTCAAGAGATTTTGTTGCAATAAGTCTTATGTCAAATTGTAATATGTCACACGTCAAAGAGGTATCCACTGCTGAGATATAATATATAGCAATTTGTCGTATGTCAGATTTTAATGCTACCCTGTCATTGTAGTATTAATTTCAGTGCACAGATCTATTGTAAGATAAATAATTAAGATCTGTTACAAATAGGATTAATGTAGACCAAAGAATAAAGAAAATATGTAGTTTTTTCTTCCTCCTGAAAAGTTGACCCTGTCTGACATGTGACAACTTGCAGTATCAACGACGTTATAATATAACTATAAACTCAGGTAATGAGTCTGGAATGGACACGGACGGCTCATTTATAAGCGTATCAGGGAAAAAGAGGCGTGTACTAAGTGGTTCCAAAGTTTGCCGCCATTGTAACAAAAAACGACGCAAATCTAGATCGGGCAAACATACTGATCAAAATTGCGCTTGTTTGGAAAACGATCTCACTAAAATTTCTTCTCAATCTACTGCACCAAACGCAACACCTCAGTTAACTAATATTACCCAACCCCAGTCACTTACCACACAGCAAAACCATAATACTCATCAAAATGTATATGAACCGTTAACTAGAAAAGAATATGTTTCTTCAGATGCAGCTCCTTATTTAGTTCATGTCCAAAAAATAACTACTTCTCTAAATGATGGCTCCACACTTCACCCAATAACTTTCGGTGGATTTTTAAAAGACCACTCTATTCATAATATTGTTAATGGTAGTGTCAAAAGAATAGGGCGTAACAGGATTGCAGTCAGCTTTTCCAAATACTCTGATGCAAACAATTTCATTTCACATCCGAGCTTACTTAAAGAAAATCTAAAAGCATTTATGCCTACATGCAACGTCTCACGAATGGGTATAATAAGAGGAATACCTACTGACCTGTCTCTAGAACAAATAATACAGAAGGTTTCAGTACCTATTGGCTGTGGAAACATTCTTAAAGCTAGGAGGCTTAACTATAAAGTGTTTGTTGATGGTAGTCCAACATGGCAACCATCGCAAACTGTAGTACTAACTTTTGATGGTCAGATCTTACCTACTCGCCTACATATTACTTTCAATACCATTCCTTGCGAACTATATGTATTCCCAACAGTTCAATGTTATAACTGCTGTAGATTCGGGCACACAAAATTGCAATGCCGGTCAAAGCCCAAATGTTATAAATGTGGTCAGGACCACAAAGGCGACACCTGTAATATTGAACAAGATGAAGCAGTTTGCTGTTTGTGTTCTGGACATCACTTTGCAACTAGCAAGGAATGTCCTGAATTAAACAGACAAAAGGCTATCAAACTTTCTATGGCCACACAATGTATTACATATTTTGAGGCAATCAAACTACATCCACAGGTTTCAAAATCATATAAAGATATATTAATAGGGAATAGTATATTTCAATACAAGTGTGGAAAGGCTGTCATTACAACGAGTTCCGACCAATGTCTACCCGAGCCGAGGCACAGCCGAAGGCGAGGGTTGACAGGCGGGACGAGTTGCAATGACGGTTCCGCACGTGTAATGAACGACTATTTTTTATACAGTTGCGAAAAAATAAAGCAATTTAATAAAATATAAAATTAGGATCGTAAATGTCGAAATAACTCATTTTGAAAATGGCGCCATTTTTTCTTCACCCATTTGGTAGGCAAAGGTTACTATGCCCATACAGCCAAGTCTTCAGTAGAATTTTTTTATTGATATGAAATGAAAATGAAATATAATGAGATAAAATGAAATGAAACCAACCACACTAATTCAATCAAATCATTAAATCTGATATCGAAACAAACTAGTAGCTTTTTTTAGAAAAATACCTACGCTAGGTAAGTATTAACATGAATCATAAAAACTTCTTTGTTTTTTTTAGTAAAAACTTCATGGTTGGTTAATTTTTCTTTTTAATAGACATTATTTTGACAGTTGGGAAAGAGAACGCACGAGTGCGGGAAAGGCAAAAAAAAAGCACGCGTGTGTAATAGCCCACATCCCGAACGCTATACGTCCCTGCAATACGCCACTTTTTGAGCAACTGTATTAAAATAGTATATTTCAATACAAGTGTGGAAAGGCTGTCATTACAACGAGTTCCGACCAATGTCTACTCGAGCCGAGGCACAGCCGAAGGCGAGGGTTGACAGGCGGGACGAGTTGCAATGACGGTTCCACACGTGTACTGAACGACTATTTTTAATACAGTTGCGAAAAAATAAAGCAATTTAATAAAATATAAAATTAGTATCGTACCTAAATGTCGAAATAACTCATTTTGAAAATGGCGCCATTTTTTCTTCACCCATTTGGTAGGCAAAGGTTACTATGCCCATACAGCCAAGTCTTCAATAGAGTTTTTTTATTGATATGAAATGAAAATAAAATTTAATGAGATAAAATGAAATGAAACCAACCACGCTAATTCAATCAAATCATCAAATCTAATACCGAAACAAACTAGTAGCTTTTTTTAGAAATATACCTACGCTTCGTAAGTATTAACATGAATCATAAAAACTTCTTTGTTTTTTTTTAGTAAAAACTTCATGGTTGGTTAATTTTTCTTTTTAATAGACATTATTTTGACAGTTGGGAAAGAGAACGCACGAGTGCGGGAAAGGTAAAAAAAGCACGCGTGTGTAATAGCCCACATCCCGAACGCTATACGTCCCTGCAATACGCCACTTTTTGAGCAACTGTATTAAAAAACTATAAACAATAATAACACAAATAGAACTAGGTCTTTACATACTGTTCCTGAAAATAATACTATTTCATACAAAAAAACAGTTTTTCTTAAGCCCAAAACTCCAAAATTTGTTGATAAAGGTTATGATCAATCAGCACATAACAAAATAATTGAGGGTCACAATGTCCCTTCTTCCACTAAAGGTACTGTTATTAACTCTGATTTCGACTTTAGCTTTGACAAAATTAATGAACTTGTAACTTTCCTTTTTAATATGTACAATCAATTTAAATTTATGATACCGTCCAACGTTGCTTCTTTAATAGACCAACTACAAGATTTCTTTTATAAATTCAAACATGGATCAAATCATCCAGTGGAATTGCAGGAGCATAAGTAATAAAAAAAGTGACCTTATATATCTAATTAATAAGTTTTCTCCTATTATTGTTTCACTTTCTGAGACCTGGCTTGTACCAGGCTCCCCTTTCCGGGTTCCTGGTTATTCTTGTGTCAGAGAGGATAGAGTAGACGGATATGCTGGTGTTGCTTTACTTGTTAAGAATAATATTGTTTACAAATTAGTCACAATTCCTAACCACTCTGCAGAATTAAATATAATTGCATTACAAATAAATAAAATAGTCTATGTTTCCATCTATGTACCAAAATTAAACAATTACATTCTAACAGAAATCAGTAACATAATTTCTAATTTACCTAAACCATTTGTAATACTTGGTGACTTAAATTCACATCACCCTTGCTGGGGCTGTCCAGTAATAAAGCAACATGGTGCCGAACTACTAGAAGTCCTTGATATACACAACCTTTGTTTGCTAAATACAGGGAAACCTACTAGATTAACAGGGCCTTTAGAAAATATCAGTGCTGTTGACCTAACCATATGTACACCTGATTTGGCTTCAGTGTTTGACTGGAACCCATTAGAGTCATCTTTTGGGAGTGACCATTTTCCTATTTTATTGACATCATCATTAAAACGCATTTCAATACCAAAGCAAAACCGAACTTCAACTCGTAAATACCAGGTAAACAACAATAGTGATTGGCATTTGTTTTCACAGAAGGTTACTGATAAAGTCAAACATCTACCTAGAGTTTGTCATGGCTTGGAAAACGAAAGCTCTGATTTGTTCAAAAGTGCATTAATAGATGGCGCTGATGCAACTTTTCCTATTAAAAAAAAGTACTCTTTTAATAAAATCTCAACTCCACCTTGGTGGGACCGAGACTGCACAGACGCTATTAAAAAAAGGAAAGAAGCGGAAAAAAACTATTGCAATTATATGTCTGCCGAAAATTTTAAAACTTATACAGATGTAGCTAAAAAAACAAAAAGGTTATTAAAAAATAAAAAACGAGAAGGTTGGAAACAGTTTTGTTCTTCTATGTCTCCAAATACCCCTCTTTCCTTAGTATGGCGTAATGTCAAGCGATTTAGATCTGCCTTTAATGAAAGATCAAACATCACCATGAGCCCTGAATTAGGTAACGCATTTATGGATCATCTTGCGCCACCATTCGTTGAAGAAAATTTGATTTCAACTCGTTTTGATGCCAAAAACCCTTATGAAGGAGGAAATTATGAAAACTTAAATTCCCCATTCAATTATTATGAGCTCAAGGGATTTATATCCAAACTTAAAGATTCAGCCCCAGGACTGGATCATATTCCATATTCTTTTTTTCAAAACCTAGACAAACCGTCTCTTATATAGGGCAGGTGACCCGGTTTTGGCCACTTTAAGGATTTTCTCGACTTTGAGGCTTTCTTAATTTATGGTTTTTGTTATTACGAACATATTTCTTGCAAAAAGTCATTAAACATATATTAACCTAGCCTAAGAAAACCCTTTTTTTAAAGAACATCCAATAGAAAAATAAATCTATAAAAATAAAAAAATAAAGGCAGTATGTGCCATTTTTGGCCAGATTGACGCCATTTCTGGCCATGGTCGTGTGCCAGTTCTGGCCATCAAAAAATAAAATCAGATGAATTCAAACTAATCAAAATTAATTAATTAAATTGCACATTTTTTGCCTCAAATCAGGATATCTTGCCGTAAATCCGTCAAATCACGATCCTGAAGGTCTATTATTTAAAAAAAGAGTGGTAATTTGGCCCTTTACTACAATTTTTTTGACAGATACTTTATTATTAGAAAACCCAGCACGAGCGCAGTCTTTGATCCATACGACAAGTTCATTCTCTATTTCATTTCCAAGAACTGCCTTTTTTCTTTTTTTTTGTTGATCAGGAAAATGCCTACGCATACCCGCCCCTCCAGGCAAAGGAGCAGGGTTATGTCGAACTCGCACCGACTAAAAACCTGGAGTTGTCCTTCTGGCCGTCGTATAGTGGCGGGGACACGAGAATAGTCCTGTTAAGGCCCTCGCTGCGAACCCGCCGACGGCTTGCCACCGAGGCAGCCCCCTCAAGCTTGGAGGGGACAAACCGCGGCGCGCCTGCCCCCTCACGTTCCCTTGGTTAGCCACCGATCTAGCCCTGTGTCGGCGGCCTGGGAACCACCCCAGGGTCTTTGGCCGTCGCCGCCGACCCGGGACCTCACCAGCTGGAGTCGCCGACACGCCACACGCCCCTCCGGGCGTTTCAACACGCTGGGCTTACGCCCAGCTGCAGCAGTCCCCCTCTCGTGGGCCGGACTGCTTCACGACCAGCCCCGGTGTGGGATTTCGCCATCCCGCAACAATGAACCCTAATAGGAACACGGTTGTGGGACGCACAGGGTGCACCGGGCCGAACCCCTTTCCTTCCCTGTGGAACACAAGTATTCCAGGGAGCAGGAAAGAGGACGGCCGCACGAAGAGGTATCCCACGCGCATTCCAAGAACTGCCTGGGGTCCTACATGTTCAAGAGTTTTAGATACTTTTCCTGAAATTTTATGTCGCAAAGTCGTTCGAGGTACATTAAAATCTCTATTAACAGTGGAAACGGGCATCCCATTCTTAATTGCGTTCAACGCTAAAGTTATTTTATGTGTAAGTACTGGAATTTTCTTTTTTTCACGGCTTCTTTTTTGTCACTATTTGATTTTGGTTGAGGCATTTTATTGTAACTCTGAAAATAAAAAATACACTTACGTTGGTACGTAAAGCCAAGTAAAAAAACCTCGATAAAATATAAATGGCCAGAAGTGGGGTATCTATGTACACCACTTTTGGCCAGCCACGTGGCCAAAGATGGAGAAATACATGATTTTGACTCCATTAGTGGCCACCTGCTCATAACCTCGCTTCATAAACATATGGCGACAAAATAACTTTAGTTCTACTTAGACAATATATTCTTCAAGTAGTATTAGCATAAAAATCCATAAAATAGCCAAAGATTTAAAAAATAAAAATTTATTAGTCACCCGCTCGCCTTAGCCATTTTACTAAGATCTAAACAATTTCGCGCTCACCTAATAAGAATGTCTTGTTGCATCGAAGTCAAGCTTGACACATCAATGCTATCAACGGTATCAGTGCTACCAATATTCAATATTCTAAATAATATAAACTATAGATTAATAAATTTGTTTTTGCCTTAGTTATAATTATTTGAAACCCCAAATGGCCACAAAGGGGTCGGTGGCCACAACCGGGTCACCTGCCCTACTATCTAGACTTAGTTAATTCTGTATTCATTACTGGTAATATTCCTATTTCATGGAGATCACAACCTTTATATCCCGATACTAAAACCTAACAAAGATAAATCTGATCCATCGTCATATCGCCCTATTGTTCTTGCTTCTGTTCTTTCTAAAATAGCTGAAGGTTTGGTCAAAGTCCGCCTTGAATGGTTTCTAGAACATAACAACCTCTTAGTTCCGTCTCAATTTGGTTTTAGGAAAAGCAGAAGCATTATGGATAATTTGTCTATATTCACCAACGAAATACGTTTAGCCTTTAGTAAAAATGAGACAACAGTTGCAGCTTTTCTAGATATTAATTCCGCTTATGACAATGTAATTCCATCCATACTTAGAAACAAAATGATTGAACTTAAAATACCAATCAGGATTGTAAACTTAGTCATTAATTTAATATCAGAGAGGTTTATTACTTTAAATGTAGGTGATGACTTTTCTATTAATCGAACTATATGGAAGGGCCTTCCACAAGGATCTGTTTTAAGTCATTTATTATATAATATCTATACATATGACATTGAATCAAATATCCCAAAAGAATGTAAATTATTGCAGTATGCGGATGATCTATTACTTTATGCTACTGATTCCAGTGCCTTTCTAGCCCATACTTTCCTAGCCCGTGGTTTGAACAAACTGAATAAGTATGTACGACTAAACGGCTCTAACTTTTCTATATCCAAATGTTGTATAGTTTTCTTTTCTCGCTCTCGGTCTCAACCATATTTACCAATATATATTGATAACGAAAAGGTCGATTGTCTTACCCAAGCTAAATATTTAGGTATTATTTTAGACTCAAAGTTATCATTCTTACCACATTGTAACTATGTAGAAAAAAAATGCGAAGCTTCTCTAAATGTTATAAGATGTCTCACTGGTGTATGGTGGGGTGCTCACCCTTCTACACTAAAGCTTATATATAATGCTTTAATAAGAAGTATTTTAGATTTATGTTCTTTCCTTTTTGAACCTTGTTCATCTGCTGCACTTAAAAAATTAGATCGTATACAATCCAAAGCTTTAAGAATTATTTTAGGAGCAATGAGGTCTTCTCCTATTAATGCAATGCAAGTCGAATGTGCAGAGCCTCCACTTAATTTAAGACGACAGTATCTGTCTGATAGATTTTTATTTCGATGCACACAAATAACTAATCACCCTTTAACAGAGAGTATCAAAAACCTTAATAACTTATTATATACCAATTATTGGTCACGTAAACAGCTTCCTTGTCTAGTCGTTAGTTTTAAAAGACTTCTTAAAATAAAAGCTCCCACTTCCAGCGAAAAACATTTACCTATTTTCACAACCTTGTTTGAGGCATTAACATTTGAAATCGATGTTAATCTAAATATAGATATTTTAAAAAATGATTCTTCAGCTAATGAAAAGTTTTCTTACTATCTTCAGGCACTACCAACAAATTCAAATTTTATCTTCACTGTTGCGTCCAAGCATAATGAGTGTTCATGTGTAGGTGTTGCATTCTACCATACACAGTACAAGATTTTTCAACAAATTAAATTGCCCCCTGAATCATCTATTTTCACTGGTGAATGTTTTGCAATTTCTCAAGGCTTTAGAATACATTAAACTTGCAAGATTAAAAGATACAGTAATATTTTGTGACTCAAAAAGTGCTCTCCAAGCTTTGAATAAATATTCCTTTAAAGATAGTACAGTTATAGTTAAATCAAAACAAATTTTGTATGAATGCATGTTACTTGGTTATAACATAAGTTTTGTCTGGATACCCAGTCACAGCGGAATCAAGTGTAATGATAAGGTTGACGTACTTGCAAAAGCTGCGGTGGAGTGTGGAGATCTTGTTCCATACCATAATTTCAGCTGTGATCTCTTAGCTTTGTCTAGTATTTATCTCCAGGATTCTTGGAATAAATATTGGACAACAACAAGCTCGTCAAAAGGAAGATATCTTTTTAACATTCAACCATTTATTTGTAAATTACCATGGTTTGCGAAGATGGGGTTGGGTAAATCTGCTACAAGTATGATCACCCGTATGCGTTTAGGTCATGTCTGTACCAATGAACATCTAATGCGGCTCGGCATTGTGCAGACGCCGTGTTGTTCATGTGGTGCTTTACATAGTGTAAATCATATCTTTTTCCAATGCCCTTTGTATGACCGATCCGATTTTCTTCTGTCTTTGATTCATTTGAAAGTCCCTCTACCCACGTCCATACCTGTCCTCTTATCAACCACTAATATACATATTTATCAATAGGGGATATTCATGTTTTTTTTTCTTGTCTTAAATTAATAGCTTACACCTTTATAACATAGAAAAAAATATTAAAAGGCTTCAAAACACTCTAGATATTTTTAAAAACGAAATTTAAAACATTGAAAAAATTTGAGCAGTTGAAACGCCGCCATTTTGCGCGCGCTTTGCGTGACGTCACACGACACGTCCAGTGGGACTTTACTATGAACTTTTCAGTTATTTCATACATATTTACAGTTTTAATAGCTTTAAAACCATGGAAGAAGCCAAAAATTATCTTATAAATATTGCATAGTACCGGAGTGCACAAATACTATTCGAAAAAACCCGAGAAAGTGTTTTTTTCGTATTTCAAGTGATGCGAAAATACGAAGACGGTCGTGTAAGGTGATGAGAAGGGATAATATATCTCCTAAATCTTGTTCATATTGTTGTAAAGATCATTTTAACGAAAGTATACTTTATTTATATACAGCTTAATGTGAATTAGTAAAAAGTAAGTTTTGCATTAGCTATTGAACATTAGAAAATTCGGTATAAAATTAACCTACCCTATAAGAAAAGATCAGTAGCTATAACTTTCTATTAAAACTTTATTCCTGTTGTGGTTTTAAGATTTTTTTACGGTAGTTGATTTATTTCAGGTAAAGGATTATGGTCTTAAATATACTATAAAACATCCTCTGATCTCTGCGCTCGTATAATCGGGTTTCGATGCTGTCTGCGCGCCTACGTCTTTTCTATAGCAATACGTCTCAACTACATATTTGGTCTAGTTTTTGTTTCTTTTCTTTGTATAACTTCACTTGCCAACCAACCGTTGAACACGCAACATCAAATTGTAAACCACATTAAATCGAATATCAAAGAAGAATCTGTGGTTGTCATTTGCTGTACCACCACAACCCACATCGCGCCTTGGAGACGCGACAGATGCAAAATTATATGCTATCATAAATGCACCTGTTCTCGGTAGATTGTCCTAATGTGCTATGACAGAACCAGCTTCAGTCATCGTCAAAGATTCACTACCAATCTAAACTAAACTTCATTACAATCAGCACAAGAATATAGATTAAATTTATTTATTTTTTTCACAAAAACTTGTAAAACAGTATAAGTTTCGACGCTGATGAATGCAATGTCGTGTCAGATGACGTCACATTACGTTCGACCAATGGTGGCCCGTTTTGGAAGTTTGAATTTGCCTCCCTTATTTTGCACTTTTTAAATATTATTTTAGGGGTCTAAATAATAAATAAATTAAAAAAAACTTTTGCATCATAATATAACGATAATAAGTATTCAAGAAAAAAATATTTTAGGCCATTTAAAATTTTATGCATATCCCCTATTACTATCTACCTTTCTGATGAACAATAATATAAAAATTTAATATACTATGCTTAGTTTTATGAAATATTGATAATTACTGTGTATTATAAGTATAAATCTATTTCCAACCTTTCTGATCCTTTATCCCTCTCCCGCGCCCGTATTTTTTTTTATATAAATTGTATTTCCTTATGTTTTAACTCTAAGTAAAACAAATCTTTACTTGACACTGGCGTAATGCGCTAACTGTGCCAACGCCATTGAAGAAAGAAAAAAAAAAAAAAAAAGTTACCATAGCCAAGGTAGATTTTTAAACACGATGACATAAAAATTGACAGAGAGACGAATGACAGATACTAACATAAACAGCGTTGCCAAATTGGGGTACTTTTACGCCATTCTGGCGAAAAATTATGACACTGACGAGATTTTAGCGAAATAGATACAGATGTACCTGGGTGAAAATAAATTTGACAGGCGAATTTTTATGCGATTACGACTAAATGTCCATATTCAAGGCCGAAAACACGCCTTTAATCAACAAAGTTACATGACGTTCTTACAGCTAGATAGTTTTAAAGTTTGTTTATAAATAAAAAAAAATGGGTAATAAAGAAAAAAATATCGGTGAAAAAAAATAATCGTTCAAAACAACATAAAAATATGTTTGTCTTTATAACCATAGGAAATGCATTTTTGGTTATAGGGGATATTCATTTTTTTTTTCTTGTCTTAAATCAATAGTTTACAACTTTACAACATAGAAAAAAATATTAAAAGGCCTCAAAACACTCTAGATATTTTTAAAAACGAAATTTAGAACATTGAAAAAATTAAAGCATTTGAAACGCCGCCATTTTGCGCGCGCTTTGCGTGACGTCACACGACACGTCCAGTGGAACTTTACTATGAACTTTTCAGTTACTTCATACATATTTACAGTTTTAATAACTTTAAAACCATGGAAGAAGCCAAAAAATTATCTTATAAGTACTGTACCGGAGTGCACAAATACTACTTGAAATACACCCGAGAAAGAGTTTTTTTATATTTCAAGTGATGCGAAAATACGAAAACAGTGGTGTAAGGTGATGAGAAGGGACAATATATCTCCTAAATAACTAAAATAAATGCAGTTCTCGATAGATTGTCCTATGTGCTATGAAAGAACCAGCTTCAGTCATCGTTAAAGATTCACTACCAATCTAAACTAAACTTCATTACAATCAGCACAAGAATATAGATTAAAATTATTTATTTTTACACAAAAACTTGTAAAGCAGTATGAGTTTCGACGCTGATGAATGCAATGTCGTGTCAGATGACGTCACATTACGTTCGACCAATGGTGGCGCGTTTTGGAAGTTTGAATTTCGCTCCCTTATTTTGCACTTTTTGATTATTGTTTTAGGGGTGTAAATATTAAATAAATTAAAAAAAAACCTTTTCATTATAATATAAGGATAATAAGTATTCCAGAAAAAAATATTTTAGGCCATTTAAAATTTTATGCATATTCCCTATTCTTCGGAGTTTTTTTTTTATAATCGAATTTGGCGAAAATTACAAAATTACAGTTGGCAACCCTATAAACATAAATAAAGTTTTAATTGTTATTCTGATGATAACCAAAACAATAAAAAAACTAATTTTGAATTATTTAGCCAATGATGTCGCTTAAGAGGTAGGTATCAGTTAGCATTATCATACTGGCTATTCGCAAGTTGCTTTGTTTAATAACAATGCCTATTACAGGAATGCCCGATGCACGCAGGTGCAGAAAGAGGCTCTAATTGCCTATATGTCGGAGCATAAGCAACTAGGCCTCAATTCCTATGTCTCCAACATGGGATCTCAGAGACACGCTCAGTTATAGGCCCAACTCGCTCAAGAGTTAAATGAGTTGGGTCCATCGAAAACAGTTGAGCAGTGGAAAACAGTAATATGTTCAACCTGTTTTTATTAAACTGATGCTTTTTTTGGTTAGGTACTATCACTCAAGTCTAATAATATTTCTGATGACAGACTGGGAGGGATTTAAAAAGTCGGGCCAAAACTGCCAATGCAGAACGTCACCGAGCTCACCAGCGGACTGGTAACGTCCAAGCCGTTCCGGTTTTGTCAGTTGCTGACAATGCTATATTGTCAGTGATTGGCAAAACCTCGTCTGAGGGACCCGAAAGTGGGCTTGGTGGTAAGTTTATTTTTATACCTTTTGAGATTTGTACTTACATTAATTGTAATACCTAGTAGTTTTTGCATTTATCACAGATAAACAGTTAATTGTTTGTTTAATAGGCGACAATGAACTTGCACAACCGGGGCCTTCAACTCCTATTTGAAGGCCTAGTTTAATATTGGGTAAGTCATTATTTTACACTACATAATTGAACTCATTAATGTGAGGGGTTACCAAGCATATCCGAAAGTGGGCTTGGTGGTAAGTTAATTTTTATACCTTTTGAGATTTGTACTTACATTAATTGTAATACCTAGTAGTTTTTGCATTTATCACAGATAAACAGTTAATTGTTTGTTTAATAGGCGACAATGAACTTGCACAACCGGGGCCTTCAACTCCTATTCAAAGGCCTAGTTTAATATTGGGTAAGTCATTATTTTACACTACATAATTGAACTCATTAATGTGAATTATAAAAATTAAATTGTTTTTAGATGCTGTGGAAGTTGAGTTTGAAATACCTACAACGAGTAAGTTTTTTTGTTACAGAATTTGGTATTGCTGTCCTAAGAACAGAAAATTTGCTTTATGTTTATAAAATTATTTATCTTTTAGATGCAGACCTCCAAGAGCCTCACCCAGTTACATCAGTCCCAAGGCCGAACAGGCCATCAAATGTAAAAAAGGATTTGGGGCAAATTTATCAGTCCTGTTCCAACTCCACCCTAAGTGTATTAACCGTAAGTATTGTTTGTTGGTATTATATAAATAAATAAATAAACTCCTTGGAGCTTTGCTTGTGATAGGAAGTTTTGAAAAAAGCAGCTCTAGGGCAAAATGCTTTGCCAATGTGTTACCTACCTCTATTCCAAATTTCATAAAATATGTTCAGTAGTTTAGATTAAAACACTCACATTAATATATATTATATTAATATCAGGTGATTTTATATTTAAGTGTAATAATTCCCAGGACATTTCAAACCACCTTCAACAGCGAAATGCTATAGAGCAGGAAAGAAACAAAATTTTAAAAGAAAAAAACCAACTTTTAGAGCGGTAAATCCTCATACATCTGTAGATTTTCATGTTACCTGCAATCTGTATTTTCTGGTATTATAAACAATTCTACAAACATTTCATTTATTTAAATGCCTTGGTATGTTGTTGTACAGATTGTTTGTATCACAAGTTGTAGATTAGGTATGTAGATAGAATAGATTTAGCTAGTATTTTAGCAAAATTAAAATGTTATGTGATTTTATCGTATGAATATCTTCATTTAAATTAATAGTGCTTTTATTTACAGATTGCTGTCCCAGAACACTGTGTCTTATGTTGATTTAGAGGAAGATTAATTATTTTTTTTAAACCTTTTTGACCTTTTTATTTGATTGTAAATACCTAGAAATAAATAAATAAAAACTATTTTTTATTGATTAATTTTTATTACTTCTTTCATACATAACCTTTTTCATATTTTAAATTAGAGGGTATTTTATAATGATTATCCCGTGGACTTGATGAGTAAGAGGTGGAAAAGTACCCGGGACAAAAGTTGATGCATGAGTAGCTGCGGGTGATAATAATGCAAGTTTTAGTTTCTATTAATGAGATTAATCAAATCTCTTTGTCTTTGTAAAGCTGCTTGTCTCAGTCTCAAAACTGTGTAAGGAGGTTCCGCTTCAATTTCTTCGCTCCCTTCAAATTCAGGCATTGGGGACCTACAATATAACATAATTATTTTTATTTATCTACTTATATAAAATACGCTATAGTTCATCAAGTTTATGAAAATGCTGTTATTGTTTCAACTGCTTCCCTTACTAATAATAAAAATAATATAAATAAAACGTAACCTGAAGTGATGCATCATATTATAAATTGTGCAGCAAGATAAAATTATCATGGCTGCAGTCGTTGGCTGGTAATGAAGCACCCTATCCTTCCGTAAACATCAAAATACGGCTTTAAGGATGCCATTTGTTCTTTCTACGCAATTTCGGACTTGTGTAATTTTTATGTTGTAAAAATGCTCAGGTGTTCCTTCGCTAGGGGTTGGTAAAATAGGAGTCAGCATATATATTTCCTTAGCATAGCCTGAATCACCTGAAATATAAAACATAATAATTTGTATAAAATTACACAAAGGTAACTTATTGGACTTGCATTTATATAGTTAGTTAGTCTGTTACCAATCAGAAAATATTTTCCAATTCTGTTGTTGGTCAATCTTTCCATTTCTGGCTTGACTATGCTAAGGTTAAATATACCTATGTGAATCGTGACTTGAACCGGGGAATCTGGCATTTAAATTTAGAATTTTGCAATTTACATCACAAATCTGAAACAATAGTTTAATATGTTTTGTATTAAGTGCCTTCATAGACATTTTATTTCATAAATTTGTAATAACTTACTAATTGGGTATTTATAGAATAATAACCCTTTCTATTTCTGTACCCTTCTGGAGGATTGTTGGGGTCATTGGAGTACGGAGTAACAATTGCAATGTGAGTGCAATCAATGCACCCCAAACAATCTGGCACTCGGTACTTGTCTTCAAAACCCGCAGATACGGCCTGTCTTCCAGCTGCAGTGGTTGGAAACTTGACGTAGGTCGCCAAGAGCTGTTGCACTATTGCGTGAGAAACTTCTCGCACAACTTTGCTCACGGTGGTTTGACCTAGCGCCAAGTTAAATTCCTGACCGTCTGCACGCTGGTAACTACCGACTGCGTAAAACCTTACGGCAGTGAGCACCTATGAAAATATTGAAATATATTTTTAGATATATTAGAAAATAGATAGTGTTCAGTTCAGTACAAAGTGTCAAGAATTATACTTACAATCGTATGGATAGGCAAGCCACTACATCTGTCCCGGCTCAAACTTGGTTCCAAGCTGTTAACAAGGTTATATCCAACTTCCTTGTTAACCCTGAAAAGCTTCCTGAATACATTTTCGTCCAGGTCAAAAGGATTATTTGCATCCCGCAAATTTCGCCTGTACAGCCTTACTGCTGAATTATTTTGTCGCCGCTCCTCCTCGGCTATCAAAATGAAACCGAAATCCATTTTTTCTTCACTTTTAAAATGGTTATTACGTCTTTGTTCAATACTAAGCTCCGACCTACGACACTTCTCGTCTCGAGCTACTTGTAGTAGTAGACAAATTTTCGTAAATAAGCAATGACAAATGTCAGACAAAAATTCGACAAAAACTTCCATGCTCGCTCTTTCGTTATATTCGACAAAAACTACTATAGTTTCGTTAACGGTAACGATGACTTAACTAAGAAAGTTCCATGCTTCTAATAGCGATAAATGTAGAGACAAGTCTATTTTTTTACGAAATCTGTCAAATAAGCGATCGTCAAAAGTTCCATGCTTGCACCGCTTATTTGACAATACATTTGACCATAGATTTATTATCTTCGCTCTCGCTCTTACAAGATGGAGCACTGCCTGTAAACGGGCGTTTTTCAAAAAAGTTGACCCGTTACTGAACTGGAATGTTACTAATTTTTTGAAAAAAAATGCTTTTTTTTTTCAAATTGTTTATAATGTATTAAATGAACTTTTTAATGATACCATTTTGTTTTTTAATTAAACAGGTAGTTAAACCAAAAAATGCGTTTTTGTGAGCACTTAGGGTACAGTTAGTTCCAATAAGTAATACTTTTAATACATATCCTTTTAATAAAAGCCAGAGTATTTTGTATTTTTTTATTTCAATTTTTTATCATTTAAATCAGTAACTTGTATTATTTATCATAAAAAAAAAAATAACATATTTCCACGAATTATAAATGAAAATGCTTCCTATAAGTAACATTTGTTTCATAATCTCCACATAATATACTCTTTTAACAAAAATACACAAGGTAGAAGACTTAATCTCTTATAAATTCGGATAAATCATATCACAATGAATATTACTTAGTTGTTACATTAAACATGTTCTTACAAAATTAACTAAAAAATGATCATTTTCTAAACCAAGTCTCACTGTAACAAATTACTCATTGGAATAGGCATGATGACAGATTTTGAAAAACTGTTGAATCATATTCAGAAATATACATATACTTATTGTAAAAAAAATCATATTTCGGAAAAAAAAGCATGATTTATATGAAAAAAATCAATTTAAAATTTTATATTTAAAATTCCCACCAAAACGCTCCAAAGTGTCATGGCGTCGATTTTGACGTCACATTCGAGCAGTGTTACCAACTCGAATTTTTATAAATCCTTCCGTACGACTCTAAAAGTTGGTAGTTTCCGACCAAACTCAATTCGAAAAGTAGGTAGATCTACCAATTTCTTTTTTTCAAGATTTAGAAGGAATCTGCACGGTCGTATAATATCTATAACCGATTATTTTAGTAAAAATAAATTATTTTTCTGACAATTTTTAAAAAGCAATAAGAAAAAACTAAATTGTTAATTTTAAGAATAAAAACAAAATTAAAAAAAAATCCCATCCCACTAATTTACCCCCTAAATTTGGGGGGAAAACCCCTAAGTTGGGAACCATGCTCTATAGTGACGTCATTCCCTCTGATTGGCGTTCAGAATATCATGGCGGACTGTAGTATTTTGTAGATTTATTTTTTAAAAATATTAATTAATCTCGCTTTAATTATAATAATACCTTGTTATTTTTTAATATTTTATTTACGTTTCAATAGATGGTAGCATAATTTTTGTGTATTTTATTCACAGTCATCATGCCTATTCTTAGTTACTAACAGGAACATAAAGCTAAGTTCACAGTACTAACTTTTTATGATAAAACACAACAAAACAAATAACAACAAAATCAATTTCAATATAAATGTTACGGCTAATACCCGAAGTGCGGCTACACCTAGTTTTAGCCGGTTAGAAGTGTTTTTTATATGGAAAACTGTAACAAAAAATATATTCCTATAAATATAATAACTGGCCGCAATCATGCGTCGACGGAGTCCCGCTACGCGGGACTCCTTTTTTTGGGCGGTATCAAAAAAGTAACCTAACTAACCTAACCTATTGATGTTCTAACCGACTAAAACTAGGTGTAGCCGCACTTCGGGTATTAGCCGTAACATAAATAAAAAAAAGTAAATGATAATATTACGCCACCATTATTGAAAAATAACGGACTTGTAGAAAATTATCCTAAAACGCAGCGCTTTTAAGCTAATTAACATGATTAAAATTCTAAATGTTATTCGCCCTAGTCAGTCTAAAACCTTTGTACCTCTCAATGTTTACAGGATTTATCCTGTCTAATTTTTTAAACTAAAACTACTTGCCACGAGATCCAGATTATAACATGGTATCCTTTATCGACGAAAGTTGTCTGACAGATAGTCACTTGGCCCTACTTATTCTATGAAGTCATAGTTTCATAAGTTGAATTGTGGTAAAGTTTTAAGTACGATTTTATAATAAACAATGCTAGGAGCGGATTGCTATTGTAATCTTATGAAAGAAAAATGAATAAATAAACTACTAAATAAATACTACGCTAACTAAAACATTTTGCTACTTGATCGTTAAGTTGATGTTTACCTAGGCTGGTAAATATAACAAAGTTATAATGATAAGTTGGCAAATGAAATTTTGGAAAACGATCGCTGGCAAGTGATTATCGGTCAAATGTTTTTCAAGAAAAGGCAGAGAACCTCTTTATCATTCATCGGAACCAAGACAAGGGGGACAGATGTAATCAAAAAAGTCTGTTCCACTGCATTTCAGACATACATCACTTTTACAAACCATGCACTTGATTTTACTCTTTACGTCCATTTTACACAACTTACAGATAATGCCTTTTTTTTAAAATTGGTTAGAAGAACCGTCATTGTACAAAAGAGACCTCGCACATGTTTTTTTTGGTGGTGGTGGGGAGTCTCCAGGATATTTAAAGCGAACGCCTTTTTTAACACATTTGGGAGTAGAGACTATAGCAGAATCACAGTTGTCCAGATCATCAAAATTGGTATCAAGATTGAAACTTAAATTAGTAAGATCGATATGATCGGTTACAAAATCGATCGAAAGAAATGGAGAAGGTAAAATACATTCTAACTCTGGAGGCACAACTATAACATTTGGTTGGTCTGTAAGATCAGCTTGACTAATATTATGATGGATTTCATCACTAAGCGGCTTGTTAATAATTCTGACATTACTTGGTTTTGGACTTGGCTCAATAGGAACAAGCTTATGTAACTTAGGGCTATGACAGTTACATAAACCAGCCTTGTCACCACAAAAACAACTAAGCAAGCGATATTTCACGGTATTTTGGGAAAACGAAATTATTTGGTGTAATTTCATCGTTCCAGGCACAGCAGTAATATTCGATGGAATAATTTTAGCAATATTTTTTAAGTCAGTATCGTTAACGTAAAAGCATTTTACGGTTTTCATTGCGTTCGACAAAACATTAAAGGCTTCTGTTGCATTAGTAATATCACAGCCGTAGGAGACTCTCTTATCTAATTGGCGTTTTACACTACCCCCTACACCATCGGCGATGCTTTTACCATGGCCACTTTCTGAGAACGACCATGTGGAGTAGTCAAACTTTAAATTACGTGTAAAAAAATTTAACAAGAAAAAAATCTTTTTTTGGCGGTACTGGCTAGTGGGTCCGTCGGAAAAAAAATGAATAACGGAAACTTCAGGGTAAAGTTCCCTAGCATATTTAACAACAGGTAGTAAATGGGCCCAGATAGCTTCAGGTTCATGGCAATTATTATCCGAAACGGTTGCAAATGTTTGACACTTATCATTAAAAAATATTGCACCGGTATGGAGGGTTATAGAATTTTTAGATGCACCAAAGTGAATTGCCTGAACCTCATGCGCATATTTGCATTCGTAATTTTCTGAGAAATCACATAATATTGCAATCTCACCACTTTTTAGGGTTCCGTACCTCAAAAGGAAAAAAAACGGAACCCTTATAGGATCACTTTGTTGTCCGTCCGTCCGTCTGTCAAGATCCTTTTTCTCAAAAACGCGTGGAGGTATGAAGCTGAAATTTATATCAATTACTCAGGTCTACTGTCCCTTGAAGCTGTGAAAAAATCAAACTTCTAAGCCAACGCAATCAAAAGATACAGCCGTTTATGCCGCAAATTATGCCGCAAGTCGACACTTGCAAGGGAATCAAAACCTACAGGGTGCTTCCCGTGAACTCAGAATCTTGAAATTTGGTACGAAGCAACGTCTTATAGCATAGATAAAGGAAAAATTACGAAAACCATAAATTTTTAGTTACATCACATAATATTTTTTTTTTAATAATTTTAACCTTACTACCCATTTCCTCATAAATGCGTAGAGGTATTAAATTGAAATTCTTACCAAATACTCAGGTCTATAATACCTTTAAGCTGTAACAAAATCAAACTTCTATGTCAACGCAATCAAAAGAAACAGCATTTAAGCTGCATATTTTGAAACTCGCAAGTACTCGCAAGGGAATCAAAACCTAAAGGGTACTTCCAGTCGACCTAGAATCTTGAAATTTGGCATGAAGCAACGTTTTATAGCACACATAAAGGAAAAATTCCGAAAACCTTAAATTTTTAGTTACATTACAAAATATATATTTTTTTAATAAATATAAACTTATAAGTTGGAATTCATATCTAATACTTAGATCTAATTGCCTTTAACCCGTGAAAAAAAAAAATCTAAGTCAACGCAAAAACGCAAAACGCAAAAGTACAACCATTGATACCGCATATTTTGAAACTCGCAACTACCGCAAGGGAATTAAAACCTAAAGACCACTTCCCGTTGACATAGAATCTTGAAATTTGGTAAGAAGCAATAGCTTACAGCACAGGTAACAGAAAAATTCCGAAAAGCTTAAAATTTTAAGTAGTTTTTGCAGGTTTGTACGGAACCCTCGGTGCGCGAGTCCGACTCGCACTTGGCCGGTTTTTAAATTCTGAACACATTTTCGATATTGTCTGTGCTGTTCTTTCCAGTTATAAAAGTGCATTTTAAAAAGTGGTATTTTTTCTAAGAATAAGGATGTTAATTCCGCGGCAGTACCAATCTGTTCTTGCTTAGTTGTTTTTTTGGTTACATATTCTTTATTAGCTTTCTGATATTTGTGGTCAATTCTTACCCATTGGTACCACTTAATACTATCATTGGCTTGATTATCATCAAATTTTAAGCGAGGAGGAGTTTTGCAAAACTCACAGCGACCGTGCATACAATTAAATGAAGTAATATCACAAGAAAATGACTTGACAACTTCGTCAATATTTTTGTAAGGAATGATAGATCGTAATTTTTAAGAAGAAAACAAATATAAAAAGTTGCTGTGTTTTATGCACATGCATGTGTCTCTTGCAGCACGGGTAGGGGCTATAAAAAAAAAAGGCTTACACCGATAAAAGGTTGTAAAACCCATTCTGCCACCTTCTTTCCTATACATATGATAAGTATTGTAAAGAGTGTCCAGCAAATACCTTATTTGCATTTTTTGTTTGTTTCTAGTTTTGCACTCTTTTCTAGCAGCTGCACATCTAGATACGTCGTCTCGGAGGTAGAATAGCGCAATGCTTTCTCGAACCTTAAAAATAAATGAAAACTACTTATGACATGTAAGTTTGAAGTGTCTCGGTATTTAGCATTGTAGCTCCAAGCAAATATACTAATTTTAAAACTTTATCAAAATTATTCATTAGTGTTTTTTTTAATTGATTTAAATATTATATACTATTCGTGTTCGTACAGAAAATATATATATGTCGGAGTCGGTGGACATTAAATGAAACTAAAGAGCGCCATCTATCGATTCTCATAAGAAACTTTGTAAAATGCAAGTGCCAAGCCTACCAAGAAACATGACGTCCGACGCGGGTGCGGAAGGAATCCTGTCAAGAGAGAATAGCGCGGGAATCGGAGAGAGGCAGTTGTCTTGTCCACATTCAATTTGCTGTTTGATTTTATATTGAGTGTGGGCGATAGATAGTGGACTGTATACGAAAATTCTAAAACTAATTAAACGATAACGACACGATAAAATATATTTATGCTGTGTGGTCAAATAAAGTATAAAGCTTTGAAAGCTGGACTCACCTGAGTGTGGGTGAAGATGTGTATGCACCGCTCCAAGTACAAATATCTTCGGATTGATGTCGGCTGATCTAGACTTACCTTGATCGCTCCTAGAATACCTGACTGGTTTGGTGATATATCTGCCGACTCGGAATCCAGGATCTCCACTTCACAATATTGTACACACACAAACATAAACTAGCTAGCTACTACTAACTAACTACTAAAACTACGACGAAACGATAAAAGCGATAAAAACGATAAATATACGAGAACGACAAAACGATAGGTGCTACTACAGAGCGGGCGAATTTTAAACTCAATGTTGCCAGAAGGGCAACCGAAAAAACCTACAAAATTTATTGGCAAGTGTTGCCAATTTAAATAAACGTGAGCTATTTAGAGCGAACATTCCGCCCACCTAAATACTACGATTTACGAGAAAGCGAAAAGAAACAAAAAAAAACATATAATAGCAAAAATTTAATAAAAATAAATATTTATAATCTACAATCGAAAACGTACAAAACAAAAAAACATGGTGGTGGTCAGGCTCAACAAGCCGGCCACTCATCGACAATGCAGGATCTTCGGACGCCACGCGACCGCCCACCATGAGAAGACCCGCATCATCGACGAATACCTAACGACAAATTAGTTTGTCAACAGGACAGTTGACAACATGCATCCTGTCTTGGTCAGCAAACAGCGTAAGCAATTTAAGCTCCTGCTGCATGACGTCTGGACAGGGTGCAAGATTGGCAGAAGGCCACTTATCCTCCGATTCTGTCAACCACGACGGACCAGACCACCACTGACTCTTTTCCAAAAATTCGAGAGGCAGAGTGCCGCGTGAACCATAATCGGCAGGATTGTCCAGAGTTCCCACATGACGCCAGCAGTTCGGTGGAACTTTGTCCTGAATGTGGCTGACTCGGTTAGCAACAAAAGTCTTCCATCTCGATGGACAAGACTTTATCCAAGACAAGGCTACACTTGAGTCAGACCACGCGAAAAGTTCGAAAGATTGCTCAGTAAATGCCAAAGCATCCACCACCGACGACAAAAGGTCAGCAAGTAAGACTGCCCCCGGAGCTCCAAACGGGGAATCGACAGTCTTTGTAGCGGGGCTACCTTAGTCTTGGAGCAAATGAGTTGTACAGCTATATCTCCCGAAAGCGTAACAACTCGACAATACACAGCTGCGCAATAGCCTCGCTCCGAAGCGTCACAGAATCCGTGCAACTGGATCTGCTGAGGAGAGTCCAAGACAATGCGTCGCGGAATGACGAGAGACGAAAGCGACGACAACTGCGACTGAAAGAGCGTCCATTCCGCGGCAATATTGGCCGGAACCTCTTCATCCCACGTAACACCAGACGTCCACAGCAGCTGCATCAGGTACTTAGCGTGAAACGTGACCGGTGACAATAAACCTAACGGGTCATAGATGCGCGCGATACTCGATAAAATGATGCGCTTCGTGCATCTTAGGTCTTTATTAGGAGTCACGCAAAACTGGAAACAGTCTGACTGGGGACGCCACAACAGGCCGAGAATTTTAAGACGAGTTAGGGAACTAGCATCATCTTCAAAATTTATCAGATCTTCCGAATAAAGATCCGACAAAGGCAAACCATCAAAAAATGCAGGTGTATTCGATGTCCATTTACGAAGATGGAAACCAGCAGACATCAGAATACTTGAAAGCTCTTCTCTAATTTTAAGAGCTTCATCGACAGAGTTGGCACCGGAGACAATATCATCGACATAGATGTCTCTGGATAAGATTTTGGATCCCACCGGATGCTCCAGAGCAGAATCTTCTGCCAGTTGTGCCATCGTGCGCAAGGCCATAAATGGAGCAGACGAAACTCCATAAGTGACAGTGCGCAAACGATAGTCTCGCAATGGAACATCGGGTGACGAGCGCCAGAGGATTCGCTGATATTCAGCATCTTCGTCAGGAACCTCAATCTGCCGGTACATTTGTTTAACATCTCCCGTAAAAACGACAGCATGCCAACGAAAGCGAACGAGAAGCTCGAAGATGTTTGTCTGCAGCTTTGGTCCCGCGAACAACGAATCATTCAAGGATTGGCCCTTGAAGTCTTTAGCACTTGCGTCGAAGACAACACGCAATGGAGTGCTGACAGACTCAGGTCGAAGAATGCCGTGATGTGGGATGTAATAAAAATGACCCACATCAGCAGCGTGAGGATCAACTTCCTCTAGATGACGACAAGAGGCGTAGTCTTCCATAAAGTCGACATACGCCTTTCGAAAATCTGGATTGGAATTGAGTTTCCTTTCCAGCGACAAGAAACGTTTGAGTGCTATTGCTCGGGAACCCGAGAAAATGGGTTTGGCAATAGGTTCAACGAAAGGTAACGGAATGACAAATCTTCCGTCACCGCTACGAGAATGGTTGTCTACAAAATGTTTTTCACACCTTTGGTCTTCCGCCGACAAGAGTGTTTTGGGGGCCGCGACATTTTCTACTTCCCAAAACCTCTTGATGGAAGCATCCAACGAGTCGTGTGACGAAGGAGAAACGAAAAGACAGTTTTTGTTTTTAATTGTTTGGTGGGTGTGAGGAATGACGTCACACTCACCCAACACTATCCACCCGAAAACAGTATTGAGGGCCTTCGGTTGACCCTTTGCACCCTGTCGAAGCCCAAAAATCAATGACGATGCAAAGATGTCTACACCCAACAGCATGTCTATTGGGCCCGGACTGGTATAATCTGCATCAGCCAGAACTAATTTCTTCAAATGTGACCAGCCTGAACTATCCAATTTTGCAACTGGCTGGTCCACACAAATCGAAGGCAGCACCAGAGCATCAAATCTAAATTTAATATTATGATTTTGCACCGACCTAAGCTCAGAGGACAAGGAACCAAGGGGCTCAGCCATAGAATTCCCTATCCCGCTAACTGCACTGGAGCTTGGTGCTATTGGCAGACCTAACTTGTGAGCAAAAGGCTCTGATATGAAATTGCATGCACTGGCACAATCCAATAAGGCCCTACAAATGTGCAAATTACCTACTCTGTCCTTAACTAAAACTTTTGCCGTTGCAAACAGTACAGTGCTATTCTTGGTGGTGGATGTCAAAACTATATTACTAGGCTGAGTAGGAGGTGAAGGTTCTGTGGCTGGTGCAGATATAGTATTGCTACTAACAACTAAAGCTTCCTTAGTGAAGTGTAAAATTGTGTGGTGTGAATAATTACACACCTCACAGCGATAACGAGAAGTGCAATCTTTGACTCTATGATTACTCGACAAACAACAAAGACATAAATTTTTATGTTTCACATAATGAAACCGACTATGTACAGGTTCTTTCAAGAAATCTAGACATTGTGCTAATAAGTGTTGGCCAGAACAAAACTCACAAGTCAGTTGAGCAACGACAAATGCTGACTTGGGTTTCCGGCTAGTCTTATTTGGCAATGTTAGATTATTTGTAGGCCTAAAAATGGAATTATCCATTGCCCTAACATATTTTTCAATGAAACTCTGAAGAAACTCAAAGTCCGGGATGCCATCAGAATTGTATTCCAGCTGGAACGCTTCCCTAGTGGACCTATCAAGCTTGGACCATAGCAGGTGGAACAACATGAAATTTCTGTCAGGCAAGTTATACTTTTCCAACACTGCTAGGTTTTCACTAAAGGTTCTAGACAAGCGTTCCAACTCAGAACCAGACTTTGACTTGATAGGCTCACAAAATACAACTTTCTCAAAATAATGAAATGCTATCTGACGCTTCTTATCATAGTATTTCGATAGGGTTGTGTAGGCATCTAAATAGCTTTCATCCGATAAAGGAAAGTTCTTGATCAAGTCATAAGCAACACCTTGGACACTTGACAATAAATAATGCAGTTTCTCGACATTAGAAATGCTTCTTTTATGAATAAGTGAATCAAAAAGCTGCTTAAAGCTTACCCAATTCTCTAGGGTGCCATCAAAGGGCTTAATATTAATTCGCGACGGTCACAGATTGCTCCCGAACTAACTTAACTAGCTTCCGAAAACGCTTTTCAAAGGTCATTGTGACCCCGCACTCTACACGCTGCGCCTCTTTAGCGAGAGTAGCCAACAATTTGCGCTGAGCACAGTGAAAGTCGCTGGCTAACTCCTTCAGTTCTTCCTCCGTTGGCAGATCTGAAGGATCGACAAATTCTAACCGCATTAACGCGTAATCGCGGTCAATCCGGTTCTGATCACCTGAAACTATCATTGTATCATCCTTTTCCATCATTGCAATGCTTATTTTTACTTAAAATCGACGAAAAACAACAACGATAAATTGTTCGAACAAAAGTAAACAAACAAATACAATGACAGATAAAGGATGACACAACGACAACGACAGCGACAGTGACAGATGTCAGAACGAATGATCCGAATGATTGATCGACGACAAGATCTATGGCAGATGATTGAAATGACCGTTCGAAGACCGTTTCAAATCAACTGCGGGAAATTTGAATTTTATAAGTGATTTTAAATTACCTTCAATAAAATTATAATTTACACAAAGAACAAAGGAATTTAAAACAAACAAAATACGAAAAGATACGATAAGATATACTAAAATTAAGTCGCGAGACCGCTCAAATGACCAAAAATGTGGTCGCAAGACACTAAGATCCGCTCGATGGACCAAAAATGTGGGCGATAGATAGTGGACTGTATACGAAAATTCTAAAACTAATTAAACGATAACGACACGATAAAATATATTTATGCTGTGTGGTCAAATAAAGTATAAAGCTTTGAAAGCTGGACTCACCTGAGTGTGGGTGAAGATGTGTATGCACCGCTCCAAGTACAAATATCTTCGGATTGATGTCGGCTGATCTAGACTTACCTTGATCGCTCCTAGAATACCTGACTGGTTTGGTGATATATCTGCCGACTCGGAATCCAGGATCTCCACTTCACAATATTGTACACACACAAACATAAACTAGCTAGCTACTACTAACTAACTACTAAAACTACGACGAAACGATAAAAGCGATAAAAACGATAAATATACGAGAACGACAAAACGATAGGTGCTACTACAGAGCGGGCGAATTTTAAACTCAATGTTGCCAGAAGGGCAACCGAAAAAACCTACAAAATTTATTGGCAAGTGTTGCCAATTTAAATAAACGTGAGCTATTTAGAGCGAACATTGAGTCATTGCCTAAGTTTAACAGTTTGTATTTTATTGCTGTATCGGAAGTCTTCAATACGAAAGCTAAGTATCTTTGTATCCGTTAATCATGTAAACTAGTTGCTGGATTTCTGTGAGTAATGTAATAGCAAGTTTTATAACGTTCCTTTGTATTTGAATAATGATAATGGCAGAGTGGAGTTTATTCACCGGGTTCTTCTCCACTCGATATGTCAGACAGATTGTACCTGTCTTTATGAATCCGGTAAATTAAAACAAAGTTAAAGGTTAAACTGTTTCTTTATTATTCCAAATACCCTTGTAGTTCATTATGGTAGTGAGGCAGGTCATTTCAATACAGTTGCATTAGTTTTATC
This sequence comes from Emmelina monodactyla, assembly GCA_916618145.1. NCBI lineage: Eukaryota > Metazoa > Arthropoda > Insecta > Lepidoptera > Pterophoridae > Emmelina > Emmelina monodactyla. The sequence continues at coordinate 11,883,423 of OU745301.1, read as the reverse complement.
AGATCATTGAGCTAAAGTAGTTAACAGATTGTTCCTATATTCTTTCATAGTGCTTTAAGTTCTTGTTTGCTGCCTTCTACGCCCACTAAAACGTGATCTTAACATTCTACCATTAACAAAAGACACCCGAGCTGCCGACATCTGAAGTGGGATATACCTCAAATTAAAACAAATAAACTATGAGTTTCAGAAACACCACGTCGTGTCGCTTTGAGAACAGCCATCTGATGATTCAGGCATGCAAACAAAGAAAATGACCTGCATACCACTTCGACGAAAAATAACCGTCAACTGTTTTTGAAAACTAAGTTGAGTGATTTTGTGCAGGTGAGTATTGAATCAAGGTCAGTGCTTTAAATTTATTTTACGATTCTCGTTTTGAGTTATGGAGGGTAATTTACAAAAAAATATTGGTGGCAATCACAATTTAATAGAATCAGAGTTTAAATGACGAAATTGTTTAAAAGGCTAGTTAACTTTGAAATGTATTGCGAATCGGGCTTGCTTGGGACTATACTAGCTCGATCGGTATACCTTGGAGGGTAGTCCATGAGTGCGTCGCCAGCACGCAACGGTTGACTTTGCGAAGGTCAGGTTTCAGGGAAACCATGGAGATATTGGCAACGAATATGAAAGAAGCCTAGTTGTTTAAATTTGTTTTTTTAACAATTTTAATTCTAAATGGTAGGGCAGGTGACCCGGTTTTGGCCACTTTAAGGATTTTCTCGACTTTGAGGCTTTCTTAATTTATGGTTTTTGTTATTACGAACATATTTCTTGCAAAAAGTCATTAAACATATATTAACCTTGCCTAAGAAAACCCTTTTTTTAAAGAACATCCAATAGAAAAATAATTCTATAAAAATAAAAAAATAAAGGCAGTATGTGCCATTTTTGGCCAGATTGACGCCATTTCTGGCCATGGTCGTGTGCCAGTTCTGGCCATCAAAGAATAAAATCAGATGAATTCAAAGTAATCAAAATTAATAAATTAAATTGCACATTTTTTGCCTCAAATCAGGATATCTTGCCGTAAATCCGTCAAATCACGATCCTGAAGGTCTATTATTTTAAAAAAGAGTAGTAATTTGACCCTTTACTACAATTTTTTTGACAGATACTTTATTATTAGAAAACCCAGAACGAGCGCAGTCTTTGATCCATACGACGAGTTCATTCTCTATTTCATTTCCAAGAACTGCCTTTTTTTCTTTTTTTATGTTGATCAGGAAAATGCCTACGCATACCCGCCCCTCCAGGGAAAGGAGACGGGTTATGTCGGACTCGCACCGACTAAAAACCTGGAGTTGTCCTTCTGGCCGTCGTATAGTGGCGGGGACACGGGAAAAGTCCTGTTAAGGCCCTCGCTGCGAACCCGCCGACGTCTGGCCACCGAGGCAGCCCCCTCAAGCTTGGAGGGGACAAACCGCGGCGCGCCTGCCTCCTCACGTTCCCTTGGTTAGCCACCGATCTAGCCCTGTGTCGGCAGCCTGGGGACCACCCCAGGGTCTTTGGCCGTCGCCGTCGACCCGGGACCTCACCGGTTGGAGTCGCCGACACGCCACACGCCCCTCCGGGCGTTTCAATACGCTGGGCTTACGCCTAGCTGCAGCAGTCCCCCTCTCGTGGGTCGGACTGCTTCACGACCAGCCCCGGTGTGGGATTTCGCCATCCCGCAACAATGAACCCTAATAGGAACACGGTTGTGGGACGCCCAGGGTGCACCGGGCCGAACCCCTTTCCTTCCCTGTGGAACACAAGTATTCCAGAGAGCAGGAAAGAGGACGGCCGCACGAAGAGGTATCCCACGCGCACTCCAAGAACTGCCTGGGGTCCTACATGTTCAAGTAGATGCTTTTCCAGAAATTTTATGTCGCAAAGTCGTTCGAGGTACATTAAAAATCTCTATTAGCAGTGGAAACGGGCATCCCATTCTTAACTGCGTTCAATGCTAAAGTTATTTTATGTGTAAGTACTGGTTTTTTTTTTTCACGGCTTCTTTTTTGTCACTATTTGATTTTGGTTGAGGCATTTTATTGTAACTCTGAAAATAAAAAATACGTATCGAAACACTTACCTACGTTGGTACGTAAAGCCAAGTAAAAAAACCTCGATAAAATATAAATGGCCAGAAGTGGGGTATCTATGTACACCACTTTTGGCCAGCCACGTGGCCAAAGATGGAGAAATACATGATTTTGACTCCATTAGTGGCCACCTGCTCATAACCTCGCTTCATAAACATATGGCGACAAAATAACTTTAGTTCTACTTAGACAATATATTCTTCAAGTAGTATTAACATAAAAATCCATAAAATAGTCAAAGATTTAAAAAATAAAAAAATATTAGTCACCCGCTCGCCTTAGCCTTTTTACTAAGATATTAACAATTTCGCGCTCACCTAATAAGAATGGCTTGTTGCATCGAAGTCAAGCTTGACACATCAGAGCTATCAACGGTATCAGTGCTACCAATATTCAATATTCTAAATAATATAAACCATAGATAAATAAATTTGTTTTTGTCTTAGTTATAATTATTTGAAACCCCGAATGGCCACAAAGGGGTCGGTGGCCACAACCGGGTCACCTGCCCTACGTCGGTATTATGAATTAGGAGCCACAACTTTCGGCTTTAGTTTTGCTTTGTTATTATTCAGTTTTACATACTATGGGTCTAAATAAATAATCCCTGAGTGGTTGTGCCTCTTTGGCAATTATTTTAGACGAGTCTTATTCTGCCGTCTCAGTTTTCTTAATTGCGTAAAATAAAAGTTTTCCGAACAATATGATGCTATGTGATAAAACTTGTTTCAGAAAAGCTGCTACTATAGTGAAATTGCTGGATGGTTTGAATCTGGTAAAAACAAAATAGGGACATTGATGTACGCGGCAGTACCTACATTATTACGTTATAACCGGACACAACTTGACTGGGTGATGTACAATGTTTTGTAATAATTTATGGCAGAGTGAGTTCTTAAATTAAATTGTGTTTTGGCGGGAGGAGTTATGCAACCGATTTAGTTACAAAAGTCGTCAGCGTACATTAAATGGGTGTGCACCTGACTGGCTACTATCTACACCTACCTTCCTACACCTACCTACTATTTGTTTACAATTGTTCTTTAATTAGTATTCATTCTCTTAAACTATTTCATGTGTTAAATTTCTTAATTGTTAGTTTAAAGTTAAACCAAGTTATTTACGCACAATAGAAATTATTGGTTTTTACATTTAGTATTGATTGATGTTTAATATTGGTATGGGTACTGGTTTTATTTACAACTGTGTTAACATGTGTTTTAATATGTTCCGAGGATACATCGAATGGCAGACAGCGAGGACGCTGCTTTGCTACAAATGTGGCATGCCGGGACATGTCGAAGCCAAATGTACGAGCGGAGGCCGAGGCAAGCAGCACGCGCACTAAGCTGCGGGTTGATGCATTCGTCGTGAACCCTCCCACGGGTTGTCTTGAACGCAAAGGTGAATGCTATTGTTTCTTTTATGATTCTGGTGCTGAATGCTCGTTGGTTAAAGAAAGTTTTAAGGCGTAATTTAATAGTAAACTATTTGGCAAGGTTGCTGCTATAAACTAGTACCTATTGGTCAAACACGCGTATTCAGCACAGAACAAGTTAATGTCGAGTGACGATCGGTACTAAACCTCTCTAGACTTTACTTTTTTTTCTTTACTGGATAATTGTTTAAATAATTTACGAAATTATATTACGTGAAAATAATAATTGGCAATTGCATTACATTAAATTTAAAGATGCTTTTTAAGAGACAGAGATTTGAGCGGGGATCGTTACATTTTAAATACACTGAGTTCAAATACGATCATGATTGATTAGGTTAATTGCTAGTAGGTCATGTACCAGGTGAAATTGATAATGTTATTGACGATGTTAAATTGTTTTTGGTGGAAACGCAAGTGAGAACTCTATCTGCCGTATTGTAGTCGTGTGTTGTCAGGGGATGAACACGGGCGATCCTTGTGGTGGATGCGAGTATGTGAGAGCAACTTAACTTTCTTGGTTTGATAATATTGCCTATCAGTAAACTTTGGTTGATATCTCTTTTCTGTTTCATGATAAAAAAATAATCGGATTACTTGCAATAATCTTAAAGTAGAGTTAACTTTTTAAATTGCATAGCCATTCATGGTTATTATCAATCGATAGAGGTGGTATGAAATGAGTTGTTAATGCTCGATTTGGGTGTTCACGAAAATTTATGTTTTGATGTGAAAATTTATTATCATTGTAAAAATAATGAGAGAATTTAGTTTTTATTGAGAGGCAATATCTTATGCCTACTTTAAGTCATTTCAATGTTATGTGGTTTTGCCAGGAGTGGCCGAGCATATACTGTGCCTAGCTTGTTTTGTTACAGAAAACACACGAGGACGTGTGTCCAGTCAGAATGGCCGTGTCGGAGTCGGTGGACATTAAATGAAACTAAAGAGCGCCATCTATCGATTCTCATAAGAAACTTTGTAAAATGCAAGTGCCAAGCCTACCAAGAAACATGACGTCCGACGCGGGTGCGGAAGGAATCCTGTCAAGAGAGAATAGCGCGGGAATCGGAGAGAGGCAGTTGTCTTGTCCACATTCAATTTGCTGTTTGATTTTATATTGAGTCATTGCCTAAGTTTAACAGTTTGTATTTTATTGCTGTATCGGAAGTCTTCAATACGAAAGCTAAGTATCTTTGTATCCGTTAATCATGTAAACTAGTTGCTGGATTTCTGTGAGTAATGTAATAGCAAGTTTTATAACGTTCCTTTGTATTTGAATAATGATAATGGCAGAGTGGAGTTTATTCACCGGGTTCTTCTCCACTCGATATGTCAGACAGATTGTACCTGTCTTTATGAATCCGGTAAATTAAAACAAAGTTAAAGGTTAAACTGTTTCTTTATTATTCCAAATACCCTTGTAGTTCATTATGGTAGTGAGGCAGGTCATTTCAATACAGTTGCATTAGTTTTATCAGATCATTGAGCTAAAGTAGTTAACAGATTGTTCCTATATTCTTTCATAGTGCTTTAAGTTTTTGTTTGCTGCCTTCTACGCCCACTAAAACGTGATCTTAACATTCTACCATTAACAAAAGACACCCGAGCTGCCACCCGAGGCTAATAACAATAATGGAGAAACAATTACCTTTGATTTCCTACAGATATCGCTCATGCGGTTGAAATATCTAATTTTAGTTTTTAGTCCAAGCACTTTCGGCAGATTCAGCAGGTTTGTTCCAGGTTTTTGATAAACTTCAGAAGCAATTGTTTTCAATAATCTTTTTTCCTTTAATGTCTTGCAGTTTGCATAGGCCTTCTTTACTGCATCTGTCAAATTCTCCAATTCTTTTTCAGTTTTATTTTTAGCCGTTTCTAAGTCTTTAGCTTTTTGATAAGAGCGGGTTAACTGCTTTCTAAGACGGCCAATGACTGTATTCAACCTATGAATTTTTTTTTTTGCTTCTTGATAATTAGTATGTACCATTTGTAACTTTTTATTTAGTTTACTTCTGTTCTTCTTATATTTTTTTATTGGTTTGGTTATAATTTCTTGATTAATTAATGCCTTTTTTCTTTCTTTCTGGTTTCTTTTCTGTCGTCTCCATTTTTCTCTTTGCTCTGTTTTCTCGTTACCAACTAAATCAGCTATTTTTTTCCTATGCTTTCCTACTAGTTCTCTTTGTTTCTTTTTATATATTTCATATTTTTCAGGATCTTCCTTTAACTTTTCTCTTAAATTTCCTAGCTCGTTCAGCTCCGGTAAGTGGCATTTTTTGTGTTAAAGTTGTATTTGTTACTTGTTACAATATTCACATTCGTCGTCCAGAAAATGATCATAAATAGTAAATATTGAACAGGTTTGGCACCAGAAATAATTATGATTTAAAAGACGAATTATTAGACTGCTCCTAAAAATAAAATGAATCGGTATTTCAGCGTTCGTGTCAGTATAAGCGTTGCAGTTATGACATTTTTTGGCTAGTATAAAGTGTGTTCTACTCCATGGCCACTTAGTTTTTTTGAGGAGAATTAAATCTTTGCGAGTCAAAAACTTGTCGATGTCGAGAAAAACTACCATATTTTCGAAAACCTGCAATGGAACCTAAAATGAGGTATAACATTTTAATACGACGACCTCTGAGGCGCAACGTAACTATACCGGACTGCAAAGCGTATGGTTCCGAGTTCGATCCCCGGGTCGGGCCAATATTGTAAAAGTTGTTTTTGAGTGTATCTAGGTTCTCCCCTAATCCATTGTGTGGTACCTTAAACACAATAGCTTACTGCACTTACTTTAGGGTCACATAATTGGTGTGTTTAGTCTGGAGATTTATTAATCCTAAAATATATCAATTCGAATACAGCAAAACCTAGTACCTCCTCTTTTTTTTAAGTCTACAAAAAAATGATTCAGATTGCTATTTCTAGTAGTATTGCCTTCTTTTTGTACAAGAATATGAAAATAAGTCAAGGAAAATCTTTTTCTTTTATTTTACTGAGTACTCGGCCTTATAATTCCAGTAAGAAACAAAATTCATTCCGGCTATATGTAACGTTACTAACCGGACGTTACGATACTACATTTTATGATTTCACATCAAAATAATTTATGTTTATACACTAAAACTTATGATTTTATTATACTTCAGTTGTTTTTTGATACTTAATGCAAAACTTAAAATAAGGTTTGTGTTAAAACAATAATATTTACCTTTTCAAAATCAACTTTATAATCAGGACATGAATTTGTCAACACACTGCTCTGAACACTAAGTAACGGTAAATAACCGACAAATAGAGGCCCGAGAAAAAAACTGCCAACGGTTTTAAGCTGTCAAAAGCTAGGGTTGCCTCATCAAAAACATCAGAACTCTTATTTTTATTTAGAAATAAAAGAAAATCGTCGTTACTAACTCGGAATTCCGGTATAGCCAAAAGTCGTGGACAAAATAAAATTTGATTTATTTAATTATATTGATATAGCAACCAATTATAAAACATTAAAAAACGTTATTTCACATTGCTTTACCACACAAACCAAGTGATTTTAGTGTGTGTATTTGAGAATATTTAGGACTAAATGACACTCAAAGGTAGGAAGGTATGCGTGGGACATCGTTAAATTGTAGTACATGTAGTTACATTTTTATTAATTTTTTTAAGTTAAGATTTTATTTTAAATTTTTAATCTGATTTAGTTTATTAGTGTTGAAATTTGCTATCGATTGCTATATTAAATATGATATGTTCACTTAAAATTATCAAATAAAATAGTTGTTAAGTCAGTGGACATGACCTTTTCGCTTTGGTCAAGAAATTTGAAAAATGCCCAAACAATAGCTTTGATCTTGCGGCAGTTTTTTATTTTCGTGCCAACTCGTGTGTCAAATAATACACATACTGTTCGAAAAGCTTCCGACCAAACCATGACATGTTTTCTGACTTAGTACTAGGAACAAACCAAGATGTCGCTTAAGTCCAAACCTTTTATTTACTCGTCATCCTCGCTGAGCAACAAAATAATACGTAAAAAAATTCAAGCTCGACAAAACTGAAACTACACATCTGTCTTTGTGTCGTTTTTCAATCATTTTGACAATAAAAAATAAATGTTTCAAAACGCCATCTATATATGACCCCTGACATTCCTTGCAGGCTGTTATATGTTAGTGACTACTCTTTAAATTGACTATTTTTTAACCATCAACCACCTACCTACGGTCTCAGAGACCGTAATCCCTACTATATCCCTACTATCCCTACTTCCCTACTTCCCTACTCCCTACTAATATATAAATGCGAAAGTAACTCTGTCTGTCTGTCTGTCTGTCTGTCTGTCTGTTACGCTTTCACGCCTAAACCACTGAACCGATTTTGATGAAATTTGGTATGAAGAAAGAACTGAACTTGGGAAAGGACATAGGGTACTTTTTACCGCGGGAAAACTTCTCATTCCCACGGGAAACCGACTTTTACGCGAACGGAGTCGCGGGCGGCCACTAGTGTTTTATAAAATTCAAATATAATTTTAATAAAAAAAATTGATGGTTATTTTTTACTACTTTTTATGTTAAAAACTTACAAAAATACGAAACAATTGCTTTATTTTTTTTTCAGTTATAATTCAATAGCAAATTTTTGGTGCTAAAACGAAGCATTGGCGTATAAAGTTGCATGTTTTGCTACGGAATTTTAATTTGTTAATTGAAATCCTAAAATCAACGCAATTATCTATTAACGGTCTTTGCGACTGCACGGTGGTGGTAACAGGACAAAAATAGGTGCTAGGTGGTTAAGTGTTAATGACAAATATTATGTCATATAAAAACAGGGGCGTAGGAGTAACAATATTTTTAAGGGCCCTATAAGAAAAAATAAATAAACATAGATTCACAATTACTCCTTGCCCATTGCCAATTACTCGTAAAATGCGTGATAATAAAGTAGGGGAGGCCGAGGGGATTTGAAACAAAGGTGATTTGAAACAGTACCGATTTCTCGGAACTTAAAACCGTTAGCGAATTGGCAACATCGCTTTTCAATCACTTCCCTCCGCCCGCTGACGTGTCAGTTCACGTCAGCGGCTTAAATCGCGCGGTTGTGTAGTTCTTCGTGCCACGTGACAAAAAATGTGAAAAGTAAGTTTTTAACGTTTTTTTACGATGCCTATATTTTAATAAGGGTTTTGTACTATGGTTTAAGTTATATATGTTTTGAAAGCTCATTTACTAAAGATTTATTATAAATATTTGAAACAATTGATTTCTGTATACTACTTTCTGGATTGTGGAATAAACAAAAATTGAGAGTTTTTTTCTTACTGAGGAGATTTGAAACAAGCTGTTTCAACTCTCCTCGTTTTCAATTTCATATCAGACAGTCAATGAATAACGGGCAAAAAAAGTTTTTTTTTCGTTGATTTAATTTATTTATTTTGTTTTAGCATGCCTACCGATTATAAAAGGAAAACTGACAGAGGTACGGCGAGTCGCGAAATATATGATCTAGCAGCAGAGGAAGTAACACTGCGGCAAAAAAGTCTTCGTGACGCGGCTTCAAGCTATAACCTTAACCATACCTCCCTCTACAGGTATATTAAAAAAAAAACTGCTTATGAAGCTAACAAAACGGCGACTGCACCAACTGTTGGATATCCCGAAAAGACTGTTTTTACAGCATCAGAGGAGAAAATACTCTGTGAGTATCTTTTAAACTGCGCTGCTGCTAACTTTGGCCTAAGAACTAAGGAAGCCAGAAGTTTTGCTTATAGGTTAGCCGTAGAATATCATAAAAAAATTCCTTCTTCTTGGACTAAGAATGAAATGGCTGGAGAGGTTTGGCTTCGATCTTTCATGAAACGTCATCCAGTTCTTTCTCTGAGACTACCACAACCGACAAGTATCGCTCGCGCTACTAGTTTTAATAGAACAAACGTACAACTTTTTTTTCAAAATTATACTGCAGTAGTTGACAAACACAAGTTACAAGGGAAGGATATTTGGAACGTTGACGAATCTGGCGTCACAACTGTTCAGAAACCAGACCGCGTCATTGCTCGACGTGGACAGAAGCAAGTCAGCGCTATGACTTCCGCAGAGAGAGGAACATTGGTTACTATAGCACTAGCAGGAAATGCCCTTGGAAATCACATACCCCCAATGTTCATCTTTCCGCGGAAAAGATTTAACGATCACTTTATACGCGATGGACCTACTGGATCAATTGGCACTGCAAATGGGTCAGGGTGGATGCAAGAAGAAGACTTCTACATATTTCTTAAATTTTTCAAAGAACAAATTAGGCCATCAAAAGAAAATAAAGCACTATTACTATTAGATAACCACGCTTCACACACGGCAGTTAAAAATATTGAGTTCTGTAAGGAAAATGGCATTATTCTATTGACATTTCCACCACACTGTACCCATAAATTGCAGCCAATGGACAGAGCCGTTTTTGGGCCAGTCAAAAAAGCAGTTAACACTTCTTGCGACAATTGGATGCGGTCTAATCCAGGAAAAGTCATGTCCATCTATGATATTCCTGGAATAGTGAAAACGTCGTTTGATATAGCCGTCACACCACGCAATATAGCTTCGGGATTCATCCATACTGGACTTTGGCCAGTAAATACTGAAATATTTCAAGACGCTGATTATCTTCCGAGTCAAATTACTGATCGACCTTTGGCAACTTCCGTTAGCCCTGGCCCATCTAGCTCTAACTTGATGGGAATCCCAAGAAGTGAAGAACCCGCACCATATCCTACTACTAGCACAAGTGATGAACATACCCTTACAAACAGTATTTTAAATAATTCTCGTACACCAAGTCCATCAATCTTTAATTTACCGGCTACTCCTTCAAAAATCAGCTACGAAACAGAAGACGTACCCGAATCTGCAGAAAACCCTGATAAGAATTCACCTGATCTGATGATATCTGAAGTAATGCTTAATACTACCACAACGCCTTCAACCACTGAATCCGTTGTTCCCTCCACAGTCTTTACATCTAATATAATACCTGTAGCATCTACATCACGAGATACTTCTGTTACTATGACAGCAAATCCATTCTCACCTGAAACTCTAAGACCCTTGCCAAAGGCACCAGCAAGAAAAGGAAATCAAACAAACAGACGCAAAGTTAAATCCGCTATCTTAACCGACACTCCCGTAAAAGATGAACTAGCTGCAATCGAAGCAGCTAGAACAGCTAAGAAAAAGGTGAAAAAACCTAACTTTGAAGAAAAAGTAACTAGAAAAAGATCAAAACCAGGCATTAAAACTAAAAAGATCAAGGTTGTCAAGAAACAAAGAGGAAACGAAGAAAGTGAAGAAGAAGAAGAATCCTTTTGCCTTTGTTGTTTTGAGCCATATTCAAATAGTAGAGCCAAAGAAAAATGGGTGCAATGTTTAGAATGCAAGAACTGGGCTCATGAAGCTTGCACTGGTGGGGAACTTTCTTATGTTTGCCACAACTGCTTGTCAGATTGACTTTTTTTATTTTCATACTATTTTATTTTTTTGACATTTGTGATATTATTGATACTGATTGTAATGCTAAGAAACTGAAAGTTAATTATTATATAATGTCAAAGATTAAGAATATATACCTACATATATAAGAATGTAAAACATTTTGTCTACACGACTGTTATTGTTATCAATGTTATAAGAATAGGACGTTATGTTACTTTTAACTACTTTAGGAGTTGATTAGTTGTATAAGATCTGTAGTTACCTACTTAACTGATATATCAGTACAAAAGATTATTAAAAAAGTTTGTTTCGTACTTGAAAAGTATTATTTTATTAAATACCTTTAAATTGTATCATTTTTTTTATTTTACAGCCCTTATTGCTTCTCAACAATCATATGTTTCAACTCTCCTCGACCCATGTTTCATCTTACCTCGGTATGAGGGGAGTTGAAACAAGTTGACTTGCTACGGTTTAGTCGATTTTTAACCACAATATTTAACGCTTACAATTTCTTTATGTTAGTTATTCGCAAGTGTAAAGAATGACCTATCGATTGGTACTAATATCATACGATTTCTGTCTATAGTATTTGGTAAATTAAACAAAATATTAAAATTGTTTCAACTCCCCTCGGTCTCCCCTAAGGTAAAAGCACCAATTATAGACATTATAAGGAATATTTTTCTTTTTGCTTATTCATTTATGGGTTTCACTATACCCGTTTCTAGGGTTTTGGATGTTATAATAAATTGTGACTTAGAGAACTAGTTTTCGATTTTTAAAGTAGCTTATTACTAGTTTCATCAAAATATACTTACTTATATTACGAGTATATCCTCTGTCAGACTATCCTTTGATCTTACTATGCATTTGCATCCGAGAAATCCTATATCTAGACCTTATCTTATTTGGGGCTTACCGTATTTGGGGCGCTAAGAGCTGCTTAAAGGGATCTGGTATAACGTTATCTGAATTTCTAACCAAGACCCGACACGATGTATTCATGGCAGCGCGAAAGCGTTTTGGTATCTCCAGATGTTGGACCCGAGATGGTAACGTTTTCTTGCTGGATGATGCCGGGTCCCGTCACCGCGTATTTTCTGTTGCTGAACTGGATGCATTTCCTGCTCCAATGCCCACCAAACCTGCCGCCGAACAAGCGGAGAGATCACGGCCGCTGCCCCCAAAAACTCGGAGGAATGTAATATCTCGGCGTTAACGGACTGCGCACTATGTAAATATTTATTTTGTTCATACTGGTTTTGTATATAACTTAAAAGATTTGTTCCACAATATTGAGAACTTGATGTTGATGAATGCATTTTCGATTTTTCTGTCAAACAATGACATTCATTCATTTTTTTTTTTTTTTTTTTTGTTAGATTCTTCCGTCATGCGGAAAGGCAAAGAGACTATGCCCATACAGCCATGTCATCAATAATTTGGTTTTCTTCTTTCTTGTTGACTTAGCTTTGTTTAGTTTTCAATAAGAAGTAACATTGACGATATTTTATTTCCTCATAAACAAACATAATAAGGACCAAGTCCATGTCTTTAATAATAAAATGCTAATATATATTTGTTATGAGTATACATAAACATTTTCATCAGATATTACACACTGTAAATTTTATGAATTTATACATAGGTAAGTAGCATTCAGTTGTTTTTAAAAGTTCTTGAGTATTACGCGGGATATTTTCTAATGTTTTATAAATTTCTAATAGCTCATCAATGAAAATTAACCTGTCAATATGAAATTGAGGACATTCAAAAAATATATGATCCAATGACTGTACTGACTCATTACAATATGAACAACAAGGGGAAGTTATCATATTCATGCGATATAAGTGTTCATTAAAAGCAGCATGACCTATACGAAGACGACAAATTGTTGTATAAAAATTTCTATTTTTGAAAGAGCCCTTGGTAAACCAAGGAGACGAAATTTTTTGATTACATACGGAATACCACTTGCCCTTTTCTTTAAGAGAATCTTGCCAAAATTGAAACCAATTATTAATCATTTGATTTTTTATTTCAGGAAGAAACTCTGAAATGGGAATTGCTATGTTTTTTAATTTGCAAATGTTGTTATCAGTATTTGTAATGATACTAGCTAATGTATCAGCTAATTCATTACCACTAACACCAATGTGTGCTGGTGTCCAGAAAATGACAATTTCTTTATGTTTCAATGATAATTTATAAATCTTTTCCCGGATCTCATATATAAAAGGATGAATTTTACTAGAAAGACGAGGATTATTAATAGCTTGAAGAACACTCATACTATCAGAAATAATAATCCATTTACCAGAAGAATCTACAGAACTAATCAAATCTAAAGCAAACAGAATAGCAGCAGCTTCTGCCGTAAAAATACTGCAAATATTGGACAGCTTATAACCATGTGCAATTTTCAAAATAATATCATAAGCCGCTATCGACACAGACTGAGATGTTTTTGAAGCATCTGTGTAAATTTGACGGTAATTATCATAGTATGATAACTTTTCATATACTTCATATTTATTTTTTAAATTTGTGTCTATAATGACATCAAATTTAAAAAACTTACCTTCATATGTTCCACTATAACAAGGTAAAATATCATACTGAGCAATATTTTCATTTTTCAAATAATTAATGAAATCAAAATTTTTACATAAATAAGAGTAATTAGATATCAAAATCTTTTTGTACAACGCATTATTAGAAGTTTTCATCAAATCAATTATGAACCTTCTTTTCAAATAATCAAACCTAAATTTAATGGGACAAGTGTTAGTTTCAACTTGCATTGAATTAATCGGAGAAGTACTCATGGCTCCTAGAATTATCCTGAGATTTTTATTTTGTACTTTATCTATTTTATTTATAAAATTATTGTCAGAAGCAAAGCAAAAAAAAGCATATTCAAAGTGACTTCTAACTAATGATTTAAACAGCATCAATAATATTTTAGGATCTGCACCAAAACGACAACCAGTAAGGCATTTTAAAATATTTGTAGCTTTTACAGCTCTATCTATCAATATTTGCACATATTTTTTAAAACTTAAATTTTGTTGAAATACTACACCTAAGAATTTTATTTCTGTACAGTTAGGAATAAGGTTACCATTATATACACATTCTAATTTACAATCTTTATCTCTAGAGAAAACAAGAGATTTACTCTTTTCTGTATTTACAGTTAAACCTAAGAAAGAAAAATAGACTTCAAGCCTTTTACAGGCATTATTTAAATTCGTTTGCACATCTTTAAGTTTTTTGCCAGAACAATAAACAACAAGATCATCAGCAAACTGCAGATTAGAAACATTTGCGCCTAATATCTCATTCAATTTATGAATATAAATTATATACAGTAGAGGGCTCAAGATGCCGCCTTGATTGACGCCTTTATAGGAATTACGTGGACCATAAAAATTGTTACCCAATTTAACATAGACCATTCTTTCATTTAGAAAGTTATATATCCAAAGAACCATTTTTTTTGGAATTCTGAGTGATAGCAAGATATTAGCAAGCGTTTCTAAACCTACATTGTTAAAGGCTCCTGTTACATCGAAAAAATTACAAGCAAGATAATTCCGTTCCTTTATGGATTTATTTGCATCTAATAACAAATGTGCAATGCTTTCCCTAGCCGAGCGTCCACGCCGAAAACCAAACTGATTACTAGGAAGAATACAATTTGATTCGATGTAATATTCCAGACGTTGTTTGAGCAGCTGCTCAAAAATTTTACCAACACAAGAGGACAACGCTATAGGTCGATAAGAATCTGGACTATCAAGATCCTTCCCTGGCTTCAGTACAGGGACCAGACAATCAGTTTTCCATTGATTTGGTATTAAGTCATTTTCAAACAAAATATTTAAAATTATCAAGAATTTACATAGATTTTTATGACTGAGAAGACGAAACATTTTATAGGAAATACCATCTAAACCACAAGTTGTATCTTTTCTTGATTTTATGGCAGCAGTAAGTTCAGAAATTGTGAACGGATCAAGCAACGAAAGATTTTGTCTATGAAATTTGTTATCTACAAAAGTAAAAGGTTTCGAGACATAGTCTGGAGTGTATTTTTTTAAAAAACTATTTACCCAATGATCATTTTCACTTCTAGAAACAAAAGTTTTGTTAAATCTGCGTATTTTATTCCAGACATGAGAAATTGGAGTAAGACGATTTATAGAATTGCAATAATCTTGCCAAGATTTCTGTTTTTCAAAGTTTATAGTCAATTTCTTAGAAGCCTGATTTTTTTTAAAAAGCAAATATTTTTCTACAGAAGGATCATTTTTGAAAGCAACAAAAGCATCTTTACATTTTTTAACAGCATCTGCACATTTGCTATTCCACCAAGGAACGGAATGTCTTGCCCTTTTTGCCCTAAAACCTGAAACGGAACGTGAGCATAAATGACAAAGATTTTGACATTGACAACAAGACTTTGTTTTCGTTTTTTGTTGTGACATAGATTTTTCAACTGATGCCAATAAAATATCACAAAACTGCAAATAACTTTCTAGTGAACATTCAGAATTAATCATAAAACTATTCAACGAAGTATTAACAATATTTACATACAAATCCCAATTAACTAAATTCAAGTTTAATTTCTTACTGACATTTTGAGAGTGAACACAATGTTCTGAAGATATAACTGGAGTTTGAGACAACAGAAGTTTAGTAATTGTAGGCAAATGATAACTTCCAAAGGAATCATCATGAACAGACCATTCACAATCCCATGATAAAGCTGGACTAACCAAAGAAAGATCTAAGCCATTTGGTCTCCAGGACGAAGTTCCTACAGTCGTGACTTCTCCTGAATTTAACAGAACAAGGTTATTTTCATCAAAAGAATCTAGTACTTCTTCACCTCTTTTATCCACTTTTTGACAACCCCAAGAAGTATGGTATGCATTGAAATCTCCAGCAATAAAGACTGGAGTTGGAAGACTATCAATTAATTTTGAAAATTTTAATTTTGAATAATGACACCTAGAAGGACAATAAACACTAACAAATGAAATATATTTACCACCTATTTTTATCTGTACAGCAACATTTTGTAAGGAATCATCAAAATAAGTATCAATTTTTAAGAATTGTAATTTGTTATGAATTATTATTGCAACTCCATTATGTGTATTACCAGTGTCATTTCTAACTATTGTGTATCCCTTTATGTTAAAGGTATGATGTGGTCTAAGCCAAGTTTCACTTATTAAAGCGATATCAACATCATTACTATAAAGAAAATATGTAAATTCAGATTTATTACTTTTAATGCTTTGAGCATTCCACTGAACTATTTTTAAATGAGCCATTAGGATGGATTATTAGCAGATGACTTTTCATAAATATCACTTAATATTTGTAAAATATTTTTAGTACTGATGGAAGTTTCCTTTGTTTTATTTAATGTAATTATTTTAACAATAGCCTCAACCAATAAATTCAAAGATTTATTATCTTTTTTCAAGTGACTGAGCAGGTCAAACTTTTGTCCTAAGGCTGGAAAACTCTCTGTATTTGCAACTGAAGCATAAGACAAAGAGGATAAACCAATTTTAATATCATTAATTTTTTTCTTTTTAATAGGACACTCAGCAGATATACTAATGTGATTTCCTCTACAGTGACAGCATGTAGCCTTTTCCCTAGGTACTGTACATTCTTTAAAAGAATGTGCATCTCCACATATTGAACATCTAACATTATTTTTACAGTACTTAGCCAAATGTCCATACCGTAGGCATTTAAAGCATTGTTTTACAGGTGGAATGTACATCTTAACTGGAAACCTCCAGCCTTGTAAATCAATATGATCAGGAAGATAAATGGCAGCAAAAGTTATGATTACTGTTTTAGTCGGTTGTAATTCAAAGTTTTGTTCATTTTTAACCTTCCTTTGAATTCTCCGAACAGAAATAATTTTTTTATTACTATTAATCACTCCAAAAATTTTTTGATTGGACCATTTAATGGGCACATTAGTAATAACACCAGTAATTTCAGTAGTTTTTGCAGGAATAGTTGCTTTGAGTTTATATTCTGATAACAAAGTCTTATTGTTAAGAAAACTATTTGCCAAATTTGCACGGTCAAAATGAACTGTAACTTTGTATTTATTAAGATTTTGCATATATTTTATGCCTTTTATATATTTCTTTAATGTTGATGATAAAGAAATCATATCTCTTGTTGAAATAGGTTTGGACTCATCGTTTGATTCCAAGAAGACAACGAAATCTGTAGCTGAAGAATCCTCAGGATACCGACGTGTATAATCGGGAACGAAATAAGTTTTATATGGATCGGACTTAGCTGAATTGCAGTCACTGTGCATGGAGTCGGAGTCCGAAAGCAGCGAGTCTTCCCCTGATATTACTGCCTCCTCCTTCTTTTTCTTGCGTTTCGCCCGAGACGTCATTTTAATAAAAATTAAGCTTCTATACTATAGTTATTAAAAATATATACAAAATGTACACTATTTAACAAAATTGAAAGAATTAAATGAATTTTTAAGTTCACGAAAAAATTTTTCACTTCCAATTTTCCCGCGCGCAAACCGGACTGACATTCATTCATTGTCAACTATTCAGACAAATGTCACTTCTTTTTTTTTTTATCTTGCGGTCCGATTTTTGTCTACGTTCATTCGGTATTGTATCGTATTTTAAGTATGCAACTTTTTTAATTTTTTCCTCGATATCTGTTGTTATTTTGTTTTTTTTCTCTTTTGTATTGTTTTTTTTTATTAGTAGTTTACTGCTGGTAGGTGTAGTTTAATGAAAGAATATTAAGAATATTTATTGTATATTTATTATTTAAATTAATTTACTATTATTATTTATTTAATGCATAACTCACTGGACAATGTTTTACTTAGTAGTTCTTCATCATCTTATGGCACATGTTCTGAGGATTCGGGTGAAGATGGGGATGACAGTTTTCACAGCACTTTTTCTCTTTCTTCTTCACTTGCTTCTTTATTTGCAGACAGCAATCAACATTTTAATATAGCTCACATCAATGCGCAGAGCATACATGCCCATTACGCTGATCTGCTCTCTACATTTGACGTGTCTAATCTCCACGCTATTTTGGTCTCTGAAACATGGCTTAACTCTTGCCTCCCGTCTGCAACTTACACTCTACCTGGTTACCAACTTCTACGCAACGACCGCAATTGTAGAACGGGGGGTGGAGTTGCCATGTATCTCAAGAACAATATACCATACTCGGTGGTGACAAGGTCTCCACAGCCATCCAGTAGCGTTCCTGCTCCTGAGTACATGTTTGTGGAAATCACCCTTGGGCACTCCAAACTTCTTATAGGTGTTTTTTATAGTCCTTCTAAGTACGTAAACTACTTTGCTACCCTGGAAGAAGTTTTGGAGGATTATATCCCAAATTATGATCACATAATACCTACTCATGGGTGATTTTAACACATGTCTACTCAAGAACGATTCTAGGGCAAAAAAACTTAAAAATATTGTAAACGCTTGCAATCTTCACCTTATCCCTTCCGGTCCTACTCATTTCTGTCCCAATTTTGTCCCCTCTCTTCTAGACCTGATGATAGTTTCGTCGCCTGAACATGTTACACTCCACGGCCAACTAGCCGCCGACGCATTTTCCATCATGACTTGGTTTACCTCTCCTATAAAGTTCGCTCCCCTAAACCTAAACCTCGTGTCCTGATGCAGCGCAACTTCGGTAGGATCAATATCGATAATCTTCTCGAAGATGCTAAGCGTGTCGACTGGTCTACCATCGACACTATGTCTTGTATCGATGAGCAGGTTGATGCCTTTAATTCTAGACTCATCGCGCTTTATGACGTTCATGCTCCTTTACACCCCGTCAAGATAAAGCATCTTCCTGCTCCCTGGCTCAGCAATGACATTAAGGCGCTAATGAAGCGCAGAAATCGTTCCAGAGCTAAATACAAGCGTAACCCTACTGAGGTCAACCAGGAAAAATATCGAGTCTTACGTAATCGCTGCAATACAGTGTGTAGAGACGCACATCTACGCCATATCCATCGTTCCGTTGAGAATCCAGATCCCAAAAGGGTATGGAATTTTTTAAAAAGTTTAGGAATTGGCAAGCAACGTAATAATTCCCTGCCATCAAACGTTGATATTGAGTCCCTCAACAGTCATTTCTCGACTGTTACTCGTTGCGCAGACAATTTAAAGGTCCAGACGCTACAAGAACTGGCCTCCATGCCGGAACCAACCCATAACAGTTTTTCCTTTAATGAACACACTAATGAAGTGACGTTGTGAGTAGTGTTCAAGCTATTACTTCAGACGCAGTTGGGTGTGATAGCGTCAGCCGAAATATGGTCCTACCTTTGATTACCGTCCTTAGTCCTATTATTACCAAGATCCTAAATAACTCTATCCGATCCTCTACATTCCCAGCTGCATGGAAGAATGCTAGCGTTATTCCTGTTCCAAAAATATCAAATCCTAACAATTTCTCCGACTACCGCCCTATTTCCATTTTACCGTTCCTATCTAAGGTCTTAGAGCGTCTTGTTCATAGACAACTGAGCACATTCCTTTCTGAACACCATCTCCTGAATCCTCTCCAATCCGGTTTCCGTCCAGGTCACAGTACCGTTACCGCACTATCAAAAATTACTGATGACATCCGGGAAGGCATGGAAAATCGACAAGTAACAATTCTGGCGTTACTCGACTTTTCAAACGCATTCAATACTGTTGATTTTGACATACTCCTGGCAAAGATGCGTGCACTTAATTTGTCCCCAATGGCAGTCCAATGGTTTCAGAGTTACTTGGGAGGACGTCGCCAACGAATTAGCAGTGATGATAAACACTCATCATGGAGTGATCTCCATTCCGGCGTCCCTCAAGGTGGTGTGCTGTCTCCGCTCCTATTCTCAATTTTCATAAATTCCATTACCACCCAATTATCTTCTCTCTACCATCTGTATGCAGACGATCTACAGATATATACACAATGCCCCGTCGACAATATTGGCTCGGCTATCGCAAATATCAATAGTGATTTTGAAAACGTACTGATATGGAGTCGCTATCACGGCATCGTAGTGAATCCTCGAAAGACTCAAATCATTATTATGGGTAGTTCCAAGTTACTTGCTTCTATTAACCAAGATAACTTACCACCCGTTATTTTCGACGGCGTTATTGTCCCGTTCAACAACGTCGTTAAAGACCTTGGTTTATTTATTGATCCAACTCTATCTTGGTCATCCCATATTAATGAAGTGAGTAAGAGGTTTTTAGCTGCGGCTGGGTCAGTAAAACGACTACGTTATCTCTTACCAGTTGCTACTAAAGTTGCGCTTGCTCACTCCATCCTCCTGCCTATCCTGGACTACGCAGACACTTGTTTTTGTGACGTTTCTGAAGAACAGCTCAATAAACTTGAGCGCTTACAGAATCTCGGTATACGTTTCATATTTTGCTTGCGCAAGTATGATTACGTTTCCGAGTTTCGTAAAAAGCTTGAGTGGCTACCTATACGCCATCGCAGAAACGCCCATATTCTTTCCCTTCTCTTTCGTGTTC
This sequence comes from Emmelina monodactyla, assembly GCA_916618145.1. NCBI lineage: Eukaryota > Metazoa > Arthropoda > Insecta > Lepidoptera > Pterophoridae > Emmelina > Emmelina monodactyla. The sequence continues at coordinate 11,862,800 of OU745301.1, read as the reverse complement.
TGTTTGATCCTCTCGACCCGAAGTACCTCAAAGAACGTTTCCAACTACGCTGTGAAAATCAGTTGCGTGATCTTCGCACATCCCATAAGCTAGAACTCACTATTCCAAAACATTCTACTTCCTTCTATGCTAATTCTTTTACTTTAAAAGCCACCAAACTGTGGAATGATTTACCAACTGCAATAAAAAGTGCTAAAACACTTTCTACTTTTAAAAAACTAGTCCACTCTCACTTTATGTCCCTGTAAATTCCTAGTGTTCCTTATTTCCCAATTCATCTGCATGTCTTTGTGCCTATGTTTTATGCATCTCAGGTATCTATGAATTCTGTATATTTATGTATGTATATATTTGTATTTATTGAACTTATTATATAAGATGTATTTATATTATTTTTAATTTAATGTATATAAAATATGTATCTTTGTGTATTCTCTTTATCATAATTTTTTTTTTTTTTTTTTTTTTTTTTTTTATGTAATATAGGTAGCAAACGAGCATGCGGGTCACCTGATGGTAAGTGATCACCGCCGCCCATGACTACCCTCAACACTGTAGGTGTTGGGGGTGTGTTGCTGACCTTTAAGAAAATATATAAATACCTAAATAAATAAAATTGGGCACCGGATACCGCACTCACCGAACGAAACGCAGGAACATCGTTCCTACTTCACGTCGGTTTCCTGTGCGACGGTGGTATTTCACCGGTCGAGTCAGCCCAGCAATCGCTGCAGACAGAGCCTACAGCTAGACTCTACCACTCAATAAAATTCTTTAATAATACTATAAGTACCATGTTTTCTACATTATTTTGCACCTATCCACTTTTGTACCCTATGTTCCTTTCACTTTAGGTTGTCTGGAAGAGATCGCTCCCAGCGATAAGACCGCCTGTTGATTTAACTGTAACTTTTTTTTTTAAGATTTTACTTGTATGTTCAACCAAGTGTGAAATAAATAATAAAAAATATCTTGTAAAAAATATTTTACTTTTTAACACCGTCAATTTGGAAACGTATGGACTTATGGAGATTTTTTGTTTAAAAAAAAAAGAATAAAGTAAGCTATATTCAATGTCTAGGTTTAAAAAAATACAATATTTTTAAGTTTTCGCTATTTTGGGGCCCCTGTAGCTCGGGGGCCCCAAAAAATTGATACGACGGCTACGCCCCTGCATAAAAGTTAAGACACTAGCTCGGGTAGGTTCGAGTATGCTGAACTCAGCACACTTATGTTTTGCCGTATTTTACGAGTACCAGTGCTCCATCTAGTAAGAGCGAGAGCGAAGATAATAAATCTATGCATTTGACCTTATATCCGGCGTAATTCACCTTATTCGGCTTACGGAGATGAATCATCGTGTTGTGTTAATTATTAAACTTATTTAATATAGTTAAACATTAGGTGAAAACCTCTTAAAACCTGGCCAGAAAGAAGAAACTACCCTCAGCCTTAGCTTATTACTAAATGAGTCGCAATGTCATTTATTCAAAGTAATCAATACAAATTTAAAGTATATGTTACCAAATAAATACTTAAATGGAGTTTACAATTACAGAGATAGCTCGAAAATACTTATAGACCAGGGTAGAAGAAGCCTTTAAAAATAATAAAAAGTGAAATAAAATTGTAGTAGGATGAAACCCATTAGAAAAGGAAGGAAATATTATAAAAATGAAGGGAAAAATAATTTACGGGCGATCTGAGGTCGGGAAGGGGATGGGGGTGAGTTTTTAAGGGTAAAAAACGGTTTTTCTCGATTTCCGGCAAAACTAAAAGTCCTATCGAAAAAAGTCAAATGGCAAAGTTGTAGGTAACAAAAAGATCTAAAACTTTTGTATTACACTTTTCTCACATAACCTCAAAATTTATGTGAAAAATTCAAAAAACCAAGTTTTTGGTTTTTTATTTTTATCTTTTACAAAAAAATTTTTTTAACGAAATTTGGTGAAAACTTGCCTTTTTATGTCCCAAATACGCTGTAATTTATTTGATTAAAAATATTTATTTTTTTACCTTATTTTGAATTAATATCGAAAAAACACCCTAATTTTCAATCGAAAACTCACCCGTCAAAATAGCAGAAATTTGAATTTTCGATGGTGAAAAAAAATAGAAATGTACTATAGTAAATCTTCTCAGAAAATGCAAAAAATCGAAAAAAACTCGAATTCGAATTTTTTTTTTTAATTTTTATAAAAAATTTTGAGCTATTTATTAAAATTAACACTTTAATTACTCGAAAAACATTAGATTATATGTTACATTGATAAAAAAATTGCAAATAAGAATATACTTCTATAATTAACAAACAAATCAGTTAATAAAATTAATATTCAATAAGACATCTACACATATAATTATATTTCGTCATTTCATTCTCAGACATAAATTAATTTACTATGTAGTTTCCCTTTTCTTGCGCTAGCAACATCGCACGTTTAGATTTAAAGTAAAAAAAAAAATGTTTATGCCGACATTGGTTTGACTTTAAAGTTGGTATTTTAAGTCATTCTTTTTTCGTGCGCTGCAACGAACGGACGTTTTACAAAATGCCGAAAAGAAACGCGAAGGAAAGGATAGAATCATATAAAAAGAAGATTAGAAGATTAGAACGAAAGGAATTTCGTAGAATAAGAACCTTGTCTTCATCGGATTCGGAAACAATATCAAGTAAGTTGTATTTTCTTAACCAACTAAGTGTTTAAAGTGTTCATTATTATACATACCTAACCTCTTTCCGGGAGGATGTCCGCGATGGCATCACGATGGTAATTACAGAGGCACATGGTAACCTAATGCAACTAAAACCGGGAGGTTACCCGCGATGGTAACACGAGGGTAATTTTATGATCAAACATGGGTTTTAGAAATTAAAATACCGTGTCACATTCTAAATTATATGTATATTTATTATCAGGTCCGACCAATTTGGAGGTTATTCCTCCTGACCCAGTTCTGGAACCATCAGACGTATTGGCTTCTCAACAACCTGTTACCTCCCCGGCCCCTCCAGCACCGGAGGCCATTACAGAACCGCCGTTAGTCGAGCCCGTGTCCACAGAAGCCCCATCAACAACGCCTTCCGACCTAGACCCAAGTATATTGGCTGCTTTAGGAGAAGTGACCGATGATACCCCGGAGTTCGGTGATAAGATTCATGAAAGTCTGGCCAAAATATTGACACCGTTGTTGAAAAAAGGAATGACAAAGGATCAAAGGTAGGTACTTTTAAAAAATTACCTTATTCCTGAAAATTGCCCTCTTTTACAATCGCCAATCCTAAACCCTGAAATTCAGGCGGCTATTCCCGATTCAAGTAAATTTCGTGATAAGAAAATGTTGAGCACACAACAACAACTCGGTATTGGCATCACAGCCATCAACAGAGGTTTAAACTTACTCGTTAAAAACGAAGGTACTGTAGATGCCATTAAATACATAAGTGACGGTTGTCGAATCTTATCGGATTTACAACATCAGAATACCGAAACCAGAATAAAATTCATTGTCCCCGGCTTAGAAAAATCTTTCTTACATTTTATAGAAAAATCTGAACGAGACAGTACTTTATTTGGCAAAGATTTATCGGAGAAAATTAAATCTTCGCAGACCATTGTTAAGCAGGGTCAGCAAATAAAAAAGGTTATGACAGTACCACGAACACCGCTTCCATCTACATCGAATACAACACCAAGCAGTACTCGGATCTTCAACCAGGGAAACGGATCAGGACCTTCTCGCTATCAAGCGAACAGGGGGGGGGGGGGCGAGGAGGTTACAAACGGACGAGTCAACGACTACCCCAGCCGAACACGACAATCCAGCCTCGGACGAGCTTCAAGCCTCGTGCTCCGGCACAACGTTAACGCAGGTACATGCCGGTAGAATTAGTCTTTTTTATGATTGCTGGCGTAAAATAACCAATAATAAGACAATATTAACTTGGATTACAGATGGTGTAGATATTCAATTTAATACAGATGTTTCACAATCATTTTTGCCAAACCAAACTTGGTCAGATTCAGAGAGATTCGATATGATGCTAGCCATTCAGAAATTATTAGAATTAGGGGCGATTAACATTTGTAATACAGTTGAAGGAGAATTCTTTTCTAAAATATTTTTAGCACCTAAACCTAACGGTGATAAACGATTCATATTAAACTTGAAAAATCTTAACCAATTTATTGATAAATCTCACTTCAAAATGGAAGATTACCGAACTGCTACCAAACTCATTTCTAGAAATAGTTTTTTAGCAACTATAGACTTAAAAGAAGCATATCTCCTAGTACCAATCAATGTGAAATTTAGAAAATTTTTACGATTTAAATTCCTTAACGAAAAAGCTGAAAATGTATATTATGAGTTTAAAGCAATGCCTTATGGCCTTTCTATTGCTCCTCGTATTTTCACTAAATTAATGAAAGAGGTTATGACTTCTCTAAGACGCAAAGGATATAAATCGGTCATATATTTGGACGATATACTGTGTATAGGAGATAGTTATGAAAACTGCCTTAAAAACGTTAATGAAACCCTACACTTGCTATCTTGCTTAGGTTTCGTTGTTAACTATAAAAAAAGTTGTTTAGTACCACAACAACAATGTAAATTCTTAGGATTCTTATTTAATACTAATTCTTTAGAATTATTACTACCTAACGATAAACGCGATCATATTGCACAGTTGGTAAAAAAGTTTTCTAAACTACCCACCTGTACCATTAGAGAATTCTCTCATTTGATAGGAGTATTGACAGCTGCTTGCCCAGCAGTCAAATACGGCTGGTTATACACCAAAACTTTAGAGAGACAAAAATATCTTTTATTACGAAAATTTGGCGATTATAACACAAAAATCGATCTATCAAAAAACAAATGTATTTTAAATGATTTGATTTGGTGGGCAAATAAGATAAATGATTGTAGTAATTTTATGAAAATTCCTGATTTTACTTTAGAAATATTTTCCGATGCCTCAAGAACCGGTTGGGGTGCCTTTTGCAATAACAATCGGGCACACGGTTCCTGGAAAGATAGCGAACAGATTTATCATATAAATTATTTAGAATTAATGGCGGTGTTTCTAGGTTTAAAAACTTTTGCCAAAAATCAATCCAACTGTGCGATATTATTGCGTATAGATAATAAAACAGCCTTAAGTTATATTAACAGGATGGGGGGCGTACAATACCCTCATCTTAACAACCTTGCTAAAGAAATATGGCAATGGTGCGAGAACCGAAATATATGGTTAATTGCTTCTTATATAAATTCCAAAGATAATTTTGAAGCCGATGTAGAATCTAGAAAAATAAATCCAGACGTTGAATGGAGTTTATCAAATGATGCTTTTAAGATTATTATTGAGAAGTTGGGCGATCCAGAAATCGATTTGTTCGCTTCTCGCACCAACGCCAAAACAAATATTATATGTATCATGGTACCCTGACCCTGATGCATCTTTTATTGATGCATTTACCATTAGCTGGAAAAACAAGTACTTTTATGCTTTTCCACCCTTTTGCCTAATTCTCAAATGTTTACAAAAAGTAGTTGATGACGAAACGTGTGGTATATTGGTATATCCATGGTGGCCATCGCAACCATGGTTTCCTTTAATAAAAGATTTAATATCCTCTGATATAATATATTTCGAGCCTAACAAAAATCTTCTCCAATCCGGTTCCAGGCAGATGTCACATCCTCTGCACTCTCATCTTACTCTGGCTGCAGCGAGACTCTCAGGGATGCGTTCCTGAGAAGAAACATTCCACCAGACTCAATTAAGCTTATGCTGGCATCACTTTCAGATAACACCAAAAAACAATATAGTGTTTCATATAAACTTTGGTGGCAGGTTTGCGTAAGTCAAAATTTTAGTATATTTGAAAGTTCTGTAGCAAGGGTGATTTCGTTTCTAACTCAGGAATTTAACAAGGGAGCTTCTTACGGTAGTTTAAACTCACACCGATCTGCACTATCTTTATTGTTAGGTAACAATATAGGATCTGATGAGTGCATCAAAAGACTACTTAAAGGAGTTTTCAAATTGAAACCAAGTCAACCTAAATATAATCATACTTGGGACCCCCAATTAGTGTTGTCTCTCGTTTCAAACTGGTATCCAAATAGAAATTTAGATCTTGAACACTTAACAAAGAAATTGGTCATCTTACTAGCATTATGCACAGCACAGCGAGTTCAGACATTATGTTTAATAAAACTTAATAATATACATTTTTTAGATAACGGTGTTAATATCTTAATTACAGATTTGATTAAAACTTCCGCTCCCGGTAAAGAACAACCGGTATTGTTCCTACCTTACTTCGAGGAAAACAAAAGTATATGTCCTGCTACAGTTCTTTCAGATTACATTTTTGTGACCAAAAAATTTAGAAATGATAATCCAAAATTAATTTTGACCATCAAAAAACCTAACAAACCCGCTACGTCTCAGACAGTAAGCCGCTGGATAAAAGCGGTGTTGTCCGAGAGTGGTATCGACACAACTATATTTACCGGACACAGTACACGGCACGCTTCGACATCGACTGCTAGCTTGGCGGGGTGTAGGTATAGACACGATACGCAAAGCTGCTGGATGGTCGACGAATTCGCAAACATTTGCAAGATTTTATAAATTAAATATAATTAATTCTGAAGGAGATTTTGCCATATCAGTGTTTAGGATTTCATAATTAATAAATTGTTTTGCTGGTACTTAAAAGTTATTGTTAATTAAATTATAAGTAATTAATCACTAATTAATAAGAAATTAATAAATACTTAAATTATATTATTTCTTCTGTTGTTTCTTTTTTACAAAAACCTACATTTTAGTAATGAGGTAGGCAGGTATTACAAAATACTAGGTATAGTCTCTAAACATCTACATAGTAAATTAATTTATATCTGAGAATGAAATGACGAAATATAATATAAGATCAAACGAACTTCCCAAAGAAGTGAAGTTCGATCGTTATTATGTGAGTCATTTCATTCGAAAGATATAAACACCCACCCTACCCTCCCAATGTAATACCTATCTCTAAAACGAATGACGTAAAATACAACGTTAAATTCAAACCAATGTCGGCATAAACATTTTTTTTTTACTTTAAATCTAAACGTGCGATGTTGCTAGCGCAAGAAAAGGGGAACTACATAGTAAATTAATTTATATCTTTCGAATGAAATGACTCACATAATAACGATTAATAATATTCGCATTCACATCCGTAAGCGGGTGGTGGTTGGACGTGTGCTCCGTATCTCGTTAATTATTTTTTCTGTGGAAGTGATAATCAACCTTAAACTTCATCAACACAAAGTTGTTTTTGCAAAGGCGGCAGTCAATTTAAGTTTTACGTTTGGCATAGCCCAAGCAAAAAATACAGATAAAAATGTTGCAAACTCCGCTGGCTGAAACCAAGTCTTCTTCAAATCCTGACCTGTCTACTCAAGAATCCATTCGAGCGCCGGTATTCAATACAAGGAAACGCAAACAAATGTCTGAAAAAGATGATTTTTTGGTTTTTAAACAGGAAATTCTCGACATGGTAAAGGGTATTAAGGAGATGGTAGAAGCTACGACACGGTTGCGCTGAAATGTTGCCACAAGAAATTTCAGTTCAGGATTGTACGCCAAAGAATTCTTCTAATTTGCCGAGAAGGGCTGACAATATTTTTCAGTTCAGGATTGTACGCCAAAGAATTCTTCTAATTTGCCGAGAAGGGCTGACAATAGAATTCGTATTTTAGAAGATATTGTAATTTTTAAACCAAATCAGTACTGGACGAACCTCTTCCCCACCTATCTTTGAATTACACTGGACTGACTGCTGCTGACTCTCTTGTAAGTATTATATTTTTTCATGCTATTGTATAAAAATATATTTATATACTTAGTATCTTTCTACACAGTTTCTAAATAAGGATAATTATTAAATAAAATGTAACTTTTAATTAAAATTGTTCAATATTTTTATTTTCCTATTCAAACAATGCTAATTTCATAAAAATAGGTTCATGTTTTTTGAAATAAGTATATGGAGGTCAGTTTGATTAAAGTTAATAAATTCTTGTTATTATTTTCAGCTATCATCTTCTGTTTCGCTTACCTCTGTTCTGACTCCTCGCGTCGATACTTTAATGCATGCAACAAATGCACTTCCCTGCTTGAAAATACCTTTTTTATCTAATGCTTCTACTGCACCTTCGACTTCTAAATGTGTAAACCCAAACGGAAAAACATCACCAAAAATAAATAAAGAAATAAAAGAAAGCTGCTTAGAAAGAAAAGGGCGTGGCGATTATACGTCATCTACTAAAACACAAATTAACAGTCAAGATAGAAAGAAATCAAAAACAAAAAGCCTAAGAAAATATAGTCTAAATACAAGTTCTGATGAAGATGTGGCGTTGCCATCGTTATCTAAGTCAGCTTTATATTTTAAAGAAGATGAGGTAACGGAAACAAGTGAATCTGAAGAAAACGATTACAGCATTGACGCTGAAGAAGACCATGTCCATGAAGGTGACTGGGTGGTGGTTAAAATGGTGTCAGAGAAGAATTTGACACATCGCTATGTGGGTCAGGTGATCAATGAGAGTCTTGCCAGCCTTGATGTAAAATTTGCCAGGAAAATTAATGACAAAAGATTTAAATGGCCCTTAAAAGCCGATATATGCGTGATTGGAAAATATCAAGTTATTAAAAAACTTCCTCCGCCTTACTTTAAATCTTCATCTAAAAGGATTGGAGCATTCGAATTTCCGAAGTCACTAAGACGATTGAAAATTGATTTATAAGTATTTTCATTTCCTCGTGTTTTTGAAGTACTATTGTTTTATGAAACTGGTTAACTTAAGTTTATGTTTTTTTATAATTATTTTATTTTCGTTAATGAGACTGTAGTTATAAGCGAATTTTAGAATATATTGCCTAAATTATGTCTTAAGGCTGTACTTAGCGTCGTCAACTGATTCCTTAATGCCGTTTTTGGTTAACCTTTAATAAATGACGCCTTATGGAATCATTTGGCATCTCTAAGTATGGCCGTTAGGTTTCAAACTGTGACTGAGACTTCCTTATTAGAGTTTATATTAAAAAAAAATACTATTAAAAGTATCTACTTACTTTCATGATGTTTTTTTTAATTTGTTATTACTTAACTTATAATTCACCTGACGCTTTTCTAATCTAACCTGCTGTTATCTAACCTAACCTGTCAGATTCTAATTAACCTGCTTCTAACCTTCTTAAAAACTGACTATTGCGGGGTGCCTTTGGGCGAAAAGTACTATTTCGGACCTAATAAATTGATAATGATATGAATAAATTAGATTTTAAGCACTTTTTTAATCTTTGACAAAAACGGCAATTTTTTGAAAACGACCCTTTAAGATAATTGTGACAAGTTTACTTAAAAAAAAAACTTTTCGAATCTGCATAGGAAGGTAATTACTATCTCTATTTTTATCTGTATCAATCAACTCAAACATAAAAATCGTAATATTTTCTTTAAAAAATAGTATGCTTAACGTTACATAACCTAAAGATTGAAATTAAATGATGTTTTAGTACAAGATAAAAAAATAATAATCTCCTTAATTTTGCACAAACAAATTTAGTTAATCCCATGTGTCGCGGAGTTTCGCGATTTCAGCTGTTTAGGCCTATTTATATACCAAATAACATAATAGTTTTAACTAAATACTAGAAACATATTTTGTCATAACCAAAATTACTAATTGGCAACACTGAGGTAAGTAAAAAGTCAGGACTGACAGCTCGAGGGAACGAGGCGGGTTTTGAACTGCGAACGACGACTCGGTACGAGGATGGAGGAAAAGCAGAAAAACCCGGTGAGAGAATTCCTTTTTACATCTGGATCTATTCTGTGAGACGATCATTGTATTGTATATAATGTTTATAACCTTTAGATTAAATTAGTGTCGTGGTGTGGATCGGTTGAGAATGAAGGGGAGGCGGTCGCATTCTCCCGGGGCCTTTTAGGCTCCGGTTACTCGTTTAGTTTGGATCGACTCACATGGTAGAAAGAAACTATGTTGTTTGTCATTACTTGTTTATGCTGGTAAGTACATAATGTGTGTTATCTCTAAACGTGCTGATGATTCGAAACATGTCATAACCTCATGAACATTCAGGTAGATACTCTATAAATCATAGTTAGGTAGTTACATTCTCCTTTTGTGGCATAGAAACGCCGCCACAAAATTTGGTGGAGATGCTTACAAAAATCTGGGCAGAAAACAAAGCAAAAAAAGTTTTATATTCGATTAATCTAAAGAGTAAGTGAATGAATGGTTTGGATAGTCTCAAGCATTTCATTCATCACCTTAAAGAAAAAAAAAAACATTTTGTTGATTTCCGTTTGACCCATTTTGTCTATGGCCTTTGTTTTTAATAAAAAGAAGCATTTACACTTTCAAAATGTGTAACAAAATTTATGCATTTGAGCTATTTCTTTTTGCGTCGGGAGGTCTCTTATCAGAGTATATAGTAATGCAAGTCGTTATGGGTAAAGATATTTTGAGTAACGTACTGGTGCCTGTTCTTAAATGTTATAAGTCGATGGGTGCCTGGAATAAGACCGCAATAGCCATAGTAGCAGTTCTCCGATTAAGCCATTTTTGTATTCTATGGACCGTGTTACACCTTGTGAATTTTTTTCAAAATTTTATCGTGAAAGCTGCCTGATTTAGCAAAATCAGTATGGGTATTTGTAGTGTACGCATTTTATATACGCTTGATGCACTGGCTCGACAACTAACGATGTGCGCAGGCAGCCGCGTCCGCTCTCGCCCGTGGCTCACACGGTAATACCCCCGCGCGCCCCGCCACACCGACAGCACGAGACAATGTAGTATCTGCTACTATACTATAGCCAGATACAAACACTACATCCCTTTCTTATCAAAAACTTTAATATGAATTTTGCTAGTATTCATATTTGAGTCATACACCAATTATTTTTTGAATTATCAAGTAAATATTAACAATTAACTCATATTCAATTTTAATAAATAATTATTATCTATCACTAACATCCGGGCCTACAGTTTCAACATCTTGATCTCTACCGTCATGTTTCTATTGCCTTTCTACTCTTTTTACATGAAAATTCTTAAGAGTTGTTTAGTTTATTTGTTCCAAATTGTTTGTCTCCATTATTTGTCTTTTTCACTACGTGTGGTGCTGGATTATACTTTTAAGTAACCCGTCATCTTGTTAATTTTTTCTATTCTACATATACCGTGAGTTATGTATAGACGGCCGGAGGATGTCTTTTAAAAAAGATCAAATTAATTAACAAACTACTTTAATCGTTCAAAGCTCAGACAAGACTGCTACAATATTATAATTTAGTTTCTAAGACAAAAATACATAATTAGCATTAAAATTAGTTGGAAATGAAATACAATATTATAAAATGCAGTAAACAAATGATTCCGGGAAACATGCATCGTCGGCGATCGGTGGTCGTGGGAAGTGCTGACTCCATGGGATTACGCGCATGTAACTCCTCCCTCCTTAAGACGGAAGCGTGCCTCGCAGCTTCCTGCAGCGTCCTCGCTGGTCTTCATCTGCCGTGATTTTCTCGGTATCTTCGAGCGCAGGATCCACAGGACCAGAGTGACAGCGGCGGCGAAGTATATAGGGATCGTTGGCCAGCTTGGAACTATGAGTGCTGGCTGCCAGTTGAAGACTTCTTCCTTTTCTTCGTCTTCTATTTCTTTTGCTTGATTGAGCAGTTCATGGATGCTGTCTAAAGGTGTATCCTCTAGTTTTAACTCGTACTTTGGTTTTTCGTCCTGTTTGATGTGTATGTTTGGAAGGGGTATGACGTCATTGACGAACACTGTGTTGACATGTGTGTGCAAAGTCCTGTTCAATATGGAAACTCGGCAGTCATCGGTTATCTTCATAACGTATACTCCAGACAGCCTCTTGTAGTCGACCTTCTCCCCACATTGATTGCGTAGGATTTCATCTGCTTGGGTTATGATCAGCCACTGGTTGTCCTTGATCTATTTGGATTTGGGAATGATAGTAATATTATATTTGTTAGGAATAGAGTACAAATGTATAAGATCATATACAGGGTGTCCCAAAACTCGACGTCAACCCGAAACCGGGTGACAAGGCAAGTCATGCTGGTTATCAGAAAAATGTTTAAAAAAATCTAAGTCACGTGTTCTCAAAATTATTGGCATTTTAAAAAAACACGCAAAATTTCACACCCTGTGACAGTGTTTTTGCTGCTGTTGCCACAAATGTTCACTTTTGGAAACTTTTTTTTTTGATATGTAACCCTGAATAATGCTTCTCTAAACTGTTATCAACATTTCAAATCTAGCTCCTCGAGATTGCATAAAAATAGGACTTATTTCCAAGAAAAAAATTAAAAATTAAAAATGGCCTAGTTTTAACTGTCTGCATTGAAAAAAAATTGTACTACGCGAGTTTGGCAAGTTGTGACAAAAGTTGGCGCATTTAGTAAGGATTCCAAAATGGTATGACACTTGGCAAATTGTAGCTGCTATCATGAACAAAAAAAAATATTTCCATGAAAACCCATTTTTAACTTTTTTTCTTACTTGGTTAAAATTGCAAAGCTTATCGTTGGTTACATTGGAGCCGCTTCCAATTTACACACTGATTAAATTTAACTGAATTGTACATTGTACTGATGTACTCGTCTATCTTTATTGAATGAACAGATTGTTCACTTTTAATTTATTTTTTTTAGTGTGTGCATTGGAATAAGCATTTATTGTTAAAGGTTTCAATTTTAAATAAAACAAAATTTTAATACCAATGTTTATTAATAAAATTTACAATAATTCTTAAAATGTTATAATAAGTGTTCGAAATGCCTTCCTTCGGCGGCAATACAAGCGCGACATCTTTTTAAAAAAGATCGAGCTATCTTTCTAGCGTATCGTCCATTATTTACAAATTGAGCTGCTTCAGCTATTCTCTGCCGTAATTCATGTTCACTCCCAATGGGCTTCTCGTAAACTTTTTCTTTAACAGCTCCCCAGTAAAAAAAGTCTAAAGGATTCAAGTCCGGTGAACGGGCCGGCCACGAGATTGGTCCAGCCCGCCCGATCCATCTCCCAGGAAGCTCTTCATCGAGGTACTCTCTTACGGGGCGAGCAAAGTGCGCTGGGCACCCATCTTGTTGGAACCACATTTCTCTGTAAATGCTTAGCGGCACGTCTTCTAATAAATTTGGAAGATGGTTTTGAAGAAAGTCTAAGTAAACCTCGCCAGTTAATGCATCAGGCAACTCAAAAGGACCAATTATTTTGCCATTCAAAATTCCGGTCCACATGTTAACTTTGAATCGGTACTGGGACCGATCCTGTCTCGTTAAATGAGGGTTTTCAACACGCCATTCATGCAGGTTGTGCATGTTCACGTAGCCGTCCTTTTTAAAAGTTGATTCGTCCGACCATAAAATTTTTGTTAGAAAAAGTGGGTCATCTCTGTACCTCTCCAATATCGTCCGGCAAAAATTCACCCTATTTTGGTAGTCACCGGGTAATAATGTCTGTACTCGCTGTACGTGGTATGGGTGTAGGTCATTTCTTTTTAAAATACGGTGGGCTGAACTTTTGGGCACTCCGGTGTTCGTTTCAATAGCTCTTACTGAAGTACTTGGGTCTTCTTCGACAGCCTGTAGAACTTCTTCTTCCATAGGGTTGGTGGGTCTGCCTCCACCATGCGTTTGATTTGGGAGGCGGCCTTCTGAGAAGAGCAACCGATGCACATTCGTAAACACCCGATAATCGGGGTAACGAGCAGCGTTTGGGTACCTTTCGCGGTAAAGTCTGGCAGCAGCACTGGCATTACACCTGCACTCACCATAAATAAGGTGCATATTAGCGTATTCGCGAGTGGTATACGAAGACATCTCGGCACTTGTCACACACTCACACAATAGTCCAGAGGAAAGCAAAGGTCGTCGTTAAGAGAAAACAAACAGTCCGAATCTAAATCGCAAGCAATCACAAGTCCATAAACATAGCCAAAAGTAAACAGTACGAAATCAACACAAACGAATACGAAAACAAGCGCAGTAAACGAAGGAACGTAACGTACTGACTGGTTTGTAATGTGTATCTACAATAGCGAATACCTGGCGTCACTCTCTGTCTCTCTCGCACTTGGTAAAATGACTCTCTCCATCTCAGTCACTTTAGCGTCCATACCTGTCTCGCTCGCACTTGAGAAGGTGACTCTCTCCGTCTCACTCAATCACTTTAGCACAAATACTATCTCGCTTACACTTCCTAGAAAGACTCCTTTGTCACTACTTACAATTTACGACTCTTTGGAAAACCTTGGGCCTATTAGAATATTTTTTAACCAGGTAAGAAAAAATTGTTGAACACTGGATTTTTACGAATTTTTTTTTTGTTCATGATAGCAACTACAATTTACCACGTGTCATACCATTTTGGGATCCTTACTAAATGCGCCAACTTTTGACACAACTTGCCAAACTCGCGTAATACAATTTTTTTTCAATGCAGACAGTTAAAACTAGGCCATTTTTAATTTTTAATTTTTTTCTTGGAAATAAGTCCTATTTTTATGCAATCTCGAGGAGCTAGATTTGAAATGTTGATAACAGTTTAGAGAAGCATTATTCAGGGTTACATATCAAAAAAAAAAGTTTCCAAAAGTGAACATTTGTGGCAACAGCAGCAAAAACACTGTCACAGGGTGTGAAATTTTGCGTGTTTTTTTAAAATGCCAATAATTTTGAGAACACGTGACTTAGATTTTTTTAAACATTTTTCTGATAACCAGCATGACTTGCCTTGTCACCCGGTTTCGGGTTGACGTCGAGTTTTGGGACACCCTGTATATGGGGATCAATAAGAGGTACCAATAATATAAATGTTAATGTATGTTCCGTGCTATATGCTCTTATTTCAATAGAACGCTCAATTCTGTGTATATTCATAGTATTTAATTCTGCAACTGGTTTGAAAGTTAACCTATTATTCAAGTTAATCATTTCCATTATTAGATTCTGAGCACTAATAATGCTCGGGTGCATTATACCTAAACGTGAAAAACTGATAGCATCTTCTAATTGAGACAAACTATCAAAAAGTAATTGTAAACTAAACTCTATTTGAACGTAAATATCTAAAAAGTGCAAGTGATTACTAACTAAGCTAGAACTATTCGTGACGTCGAGTACAGTCAGCTCTAATCTTCTTTGATTAATATTTATTTTATCTAATTGTTTATTAAATTCTTTGATAGTATTTTCTGCTAAGTTTACCGTTTTCCGTAATGGTTGCTGCAAATGTTTAATATTTGATTTTAGTGAATTAATTTCTTGTTCAATTTTCATCGCATCATCATTATCTAAATTACCAGTTATTGTTTTTATGACTGTACCTAAGCCGTTAATTAAGCCACGCTTATGTCTAATTTGCGGTGCAATAAATGTTAACTTATTATTAATTAAACCTATAGTACGTTCGATTTGGTCCCTTAATGTTCTATGGATATCACCAAACGACGTATTTCGTTCAGATTTCTTTGTAATCGCATACAAAGATAACATATTATTTGCAGTATCTCTAAGATAGCTAGTATTATAGACGCATGCCAGACTGAGGGAATCAACCTGTCGTAGTACTTGACCTTGCTTAAATAATACAATGCCGTGATTATTATCTATCCGGTCTAGGGTCAACGTTGCGCTTGTGTGGAGCATGATGGTTCCTGCAGCGATAAACCTGGAACAAGGTGAGGTCTTCGAAGAAGCTTGAAATGGACTCTAATAGATTTTGAATTGGGGTGATTACCTATTATTTCGGCGACACTGTTAGCATGTAGATGGATTATTTTATAAGGTCCTTTAAACACTGGCTTCGTTTTGTCGTTACGCGCCGTTTTCGCCACCTGTTTATAAACTGTTTCACCTACCTTGAATGCGATTTCTTCAGCATGTTGATTTCGTTTGGAAATTACCTGCTCCTTGTCCTTTGACATAAGTGCTGCAATGCACTCCTGTACAGCTTCCGCGTTAATTTTATGTTTAATAACATAATCCTGATAAAACTCCTTGGGGTAATACAACTCGAGAGGGTTGCGTGCGGATGTATGACCGAACAAAAGTTCGTGTGGAGTGTAACCTGTAGTTGTGTGTATGGAATTGTTGTAAGCGATTAGTGAATATCTCATTAAATTTTGAATTGGGTCATCTTTATTATTCATTCTCTGAATTCTTATTATCTCGCCTATTGTGGAGTGAAATCGTTCGACAGGAGAATTTGAGTTTGGGTTGTACGGTGTTGTAAAGTGTATGTTAATATCGTGTAGTGCACATATCTCTTTAATCACGTCATTATCGAACTTAGTATCCGAGTCGGTTGTTATTTTCAGAGGTAAACCTAGAACTGAAAATACCTTTAATAAAGCTTCTGCTACGTGGACACTACTACAGGCTGTCAATGGAATTGCCTGCGCATATTTCGAAAAATTATCGATTATTGTGAGAAACGTGGCACCTCCTGTTGAGTACAAGTCCATGAATAGGTGTTGCCATGGTTTAGTTGGCGTCTCTGTTATAGCTAGTGTTGGCCTTAAAGGATTTCGTTCGTACTTTGCTCTTAGGCAAGTATCGCAAGCGTTAACGAATTTCTGAATAGAAAGCAACATATTAGGCCAATGGTAATGTCTATGAAGTTGTTTATAAGTTTCCTGAATTCCTCGGTGAATATTTTTACCTACGTGATATTTATTAATGAGTTCATCTTGTTCACTTTTATTTTCAACAAGAGTAACTCTAGATGTGCACTTTAAAAGCTTTGGACCTCTGTCATTAAATATAGTAGTATAAACTCTCGAGAAATCATAGTACAGAGATTCATCGTAAAAGTAACAATGAAAAACTCTATGGGCTATAGTATGTTCTTTTAAAAATTTAATAATTTCGGCTTCAGTGTTATTAATAGGAATAAAAACGTCTTTTATTACATTACGAGAATTAGTTGACCTATTTTCTACTCTGTATACATTGCCTGGTGTAGATCTTATATGAAACTGTTTTAATTGCCTATCGATTGCATCAGCAACTATCGGTATTCCGTTATTTTCGTTATCAGGTTGTGTATGGTTAGTTGAAACTAGTTGATTAGTATTAGTTGATATGATACTCATAGAATCTGAATCATTTTGCGAAACAGTGCGAGGTGGTTCTGAACTTGGATTAGTAGGTAAATGACCGGGGTTATTAACTTGGATATTCTGACGTTCTTCAGCCATATCAAGTACCTGATCTAGTATATCACTTTGCGCATTATCATCTATATTTACTGCAAGAGATTCTGTACTATTATGAAATATCTTAGCACGTGAGAGAGCGTCGGCGTTGGTGTTCTGAGGGCCCTTTTTATATATAATTTTATAGTCGTACTCCGCAAGTTTGAGCCTCCATCTAGTTAATTTTGAATTAGGATCTTTTAAAGACATAAGCCACATGAGGGGGCGGTGATCCGTGTAAATAGAAAACTTTCTACCATATAGATAGGGTCTAAAGTATTTAACGGCCCAAATGATAGCTAATAGTTCCTTTTCTATAGTAGAATATCTAGTCTCTGTATCTGATAACGTACGCGAAGCAAAGGCTATGGGTTTGTCTGAACCTATACGACCTTGTGATAATACAGCGCCAATAGCGACATCTGACGCGTCCGTAGTCAAAACAAACGGTTGATCAAAATCTGGATATTGCAAGATAGGTGCGTTGGTAAGTATTTCCTTACATTTATTGAAAGATTCTAAAAATTCTTGAGAATGAACAACAGAAGCGTGTTTTTTCAAACAAGCTGTCATTGGCTTTGTTAATTTGGCGAAGTCTTTAATAAATTTACGATAGTAGCCAACTAGACCTAGAAATGCTTTAATATCCTTTTGTGTTTTCGGTAATGGATAATTCAAAACGGCTTTAATTTTATCTTTATTAGGTTTTAATCCTTGATCTGTAAGTTCATGACCTAAGAAATTGACTTGTTTTTGTAAAAACTCTGATTTGTCTAACTGTATTTTCAAATTATGAATCTTAAATCTTTCAAAAACTTGTTTAATTTTGATAATATGTTCTTGTAACGAGGTTGAAACTATAATTACGTCATCTAAATAGGTAAATACATTCGCGATACCTCTGAGAATATGATCCATTAGTCTTTGGAAGGTACTAGGCGCGTTTTTTAAGCCAAAGGGCATACGTAGGAATTCATAGTGACCTCTTTCTGTAGTAAACGCAGTTTTTTCAATGTCTTTAGGGTGCATTTCTACTTGATGGTATCCGCTAGCTAAATCAAGGGTTGTAAAGTACTGAGCACGTCCTAGTCTATCAAGAATGTCATGTATATTGGGTAATGGGTACTTATCCTCAATTATCCTGTCGTTAAGGCGACGATAATCTATGACAAGCCTCCATTTTACATTCCCTGATGAATCCGGTTTTTTTGGAACTATATGAACTGGGCAAGACCAGGGTGAAACGCTTTCTCTAATAATTCCCTGTTTTAACAATTTATCAACCTGATTTTTAATTTCATTACGTTGTTGCGGTGCCTGCCTATAACTTCTGACAAACACTGGGGTATCGTCTTTCAATCTGAGTTCATGTTTTACCGCATGAGTAAAAGTTAAAGGTATATTTTCAGAGAAAAACAAATCACGATATTGATAACATAATTTAGTAATTTCTCTCTTTTCTTCTTCATTTAAATGGCCTATTTTAATTTTTTGTAAATTATTAACTAATTCTTCATCGATATTACAATCTATTTGCGTAGTGTTAAGAGAGCATTGATCAATATCCTGGTCAAATGGTTCTAACTTAATATTAGTATTGTTAGAAATTACGTGCTTGCAATCGGTATAGTTAACAACGGAAGTTTTAAAAGATCGGTTTTTAACTGTTATAAGGGCAGATGGTGATTTAATACCGTCAGCCCAACAATAGTCCTCATGGAGGTATGTACCATCAACATAGTTAGTTTTAAGAGTAATAACTTTCGAAGATCTAGGGTCAACTCTGATTTTCTTAATGGGATAGTCAAAATGAATACGTATATGTGCACTAGACGTGTTTAGTGTTTTGTTTTTTAAATCAATGTTACTCGATAGTGTTTTTAGCAAATCTAGACCAATAAGACCACTATACTTCTTATCAAAATCAAAAATTAGAAATTTATGTATTATGTCTGTATTAAACATTGGGGGTAAAGGTAAGTATGCTACGTGACTGTGTTGTGTTGATGCATGTGCAGTTTTAACTTCAAAAGGTTCATATTCGACAAAATTTTCAAATACAGTTCCTAAAATAACACTAGGAGAAATCATTGAGCGAGAAGCACCAGTATCTATTAAAAATTTACCCTTAAATTCCGGAATTTCAATATAAGGCAAATGGTCTTTATCGTGATTATTAAGTTTTACTAGGTACGGTTTTCTATGCTCTCGTCCAATGGAAAATCCGAGTTTTCAGCACTAACCTGATCATTGCTGCTACACTGCTCTACGTTCTCGTATGCTGGACTCCCATGCTGTAAATTATTTTGGTCCACTTCACTGTAGTACGTCGGCTCACTGTAAAAATACGACTGATTATTTTCTTGTAAAAACTGCTCATTCGGGGAATAAAATAATTCCTCGAATGCAAATTGCGGCGTCGGCTTGTCAACCGATCGCATAGTGACATCTGATACCTTTTGCGGTGGGTTATGCTGTTGCTGAGGCATGTTCGGCTGTCTCGGCATATTGTTGCGGAAATTTCCAGAGCCTCTAAAATTACCTGTATTCGGCTGATTAAATCTAGCCGGGTGTACTATGCGGTTCTTCCAGGGTAGCATCGAGTTCGCCCACTGCTGCCTCTGTTCCGGGGTCAGGTTATTTTGCTGTGGCTGGAATGGGGTAGGACTTACCACGGGTGTCTGCATCATCGGGAACACTGGTCTAAATACAGGGTTAAAACTATTGTGAGGTTTTGGTGACTCCTTAGGTCTGGTTTGTGGCGTAGTGGAAGTTACGAAAGAGTTAGGCATGTTACGATTGTATGCGAGCCTAGCCTCCTCTTGTCTGGCTGCTATTATTGCCTGTTCAAGGGTAGTAGGGCGAGCGAGTCGCACACCTATAGATACGTTGAAATCTAATTGATTAGTATATTGTTCTATTGCCATATTCGAATAGTAAGATTTATCAGAATGCCTGCCAACAGAATGTAACGTATCGAGCATTTCCCTAAGCCTCCTGCCAAAGGATTCGGCGTCCTCACTTTTATTACGGCGCATGCGAGTTAGCTCTTGCATGAGTTGTATCTCGTTGCGTGGTTCACCTAACCTTCTTATTAAAGCGGCTCTTGTTACTTCCCAAGAATCCAACTTTTCTTCAAACGCTATACTATCTATTGCCGGGCCACTAAGCCGGCTCTTAATTAAACAAATCAATGCAGGGTGATTAGCATCCTGCGCTAATAAAGATATAATACTATCCACTTCCTTAATGTAAAAGTTCAGTGTTTTAGGGTTGCCATCATATCTAGGCATTAAATCAGCTATTATTCTAAAGTTCGCACCACATGATGATAACGCCATCTTGCTGACTTGCTAATGTAGCACTTGGTTATTAATAAACTAATATGCACACTATTAATATGTCACAAAGATGAGCGTAGCGTAGCGATAAGAGCTATTAGACAAAACACAATAAAAACTAAGTAGAATAAACGTAAGTATTATATACTTATATATTTACTTTATATAACGACAGGAAATATGGAAGGAAACTCGGAAGTTACTAGGTTTGCCTTACCTTGTTATCCTTGCCTCTCCCGCCGGGTCTCGCTGGCCTCGGGTGTCCTTTTCTCCGAACCCCCGAAATGACGGACTCCTCCGGTATCCACAAAAGTTCTTATATATCACGGTTAATCGATTAATATCGAACACTTCGATTGATTTTAAACTGAAGTGCCGCGATCCTACCGACTGCGCCAGTTATGTATAGACGGCCGGAGGATGTCTTTTAAAAAAGATCAAATTAATTAACAAACTACTTTAATCGTTCAAAGCTCAGACAAGACTGCTACAATATTATAATTTAGTTTCTAAGACAAAAATACATAATTAGCATTAAAATTAGTTGGAAATGAAATACAATATTATAAAATGCAGTAAACAAATGATTCCGGGAAACATGCATCGTCGGCGGTCGGTGGTCGTGGGAAGTGCTGACTCCATGGGATTACGCGCATGTAACTCGTGTCTTCTTCATTTATTTTTTCTTTTGTTAATTATGTCTTGAAATGTTAGAATTTCATATCTGTTTAGTCTTCTGAAAGGTCTCCCGAGTACATATTTTTCTCAGCCATAGAAACTGCTGGTGGTCTCGCATTCTCCATGATTTAGTGAACAGGTTCATTAACTTTTATCTTTTGAATAATTTTCATACTTACACAAACGCGACATAGGATCGGCTACATTTAACTTACCAGGCTTATTTTATATTACTCCGGTAAGCCTGAAGTCTTTGCACTTATCGCTCAACTCTAGCGCATTGTTTCGATTTTGCACCAAACAGAACATCCCAACAGCTTATTGCCTGTGATTAGGTCGAATTCTTTACTAAACAAAACACATTGAAAAGTTCTATAGCTCAAACAATACCTCTTTCTCAGTTTGACTATAACTTTGTTCACAGCCTTGTTAATGTGCGGTTTCCGTATGCAATAATTCTGGGACCTTTAGCGACACATTCCATATTTGCATCATCATTATCCTTACATAGTATAAATCCAAGTCGCTAATTCTGTCTGTTTGTATGTTTGGCCGCCAACTCCTCCCAAACCAGTCAAGGGATTTCAATACGGTTTTCACCATCCTTTAGTTATTTTTTTTTTTCATTCAAATCCGTAAATAAAGAACAATCGGAATCAGTATACACCATTGCGAAGCGTGGGCGGGTCGCTAGTTGTTAATATAAAAACGTATATACTTCTTCTTCTTCTATCCTATTATCAATTTCTTTCCGTTTTATCTATGGTTTCAATAGTCTTCCTTCATTTGTTTATCTTGTTTTCTAATTTTTTTTTTATTTTGATTTGCAATTAGTGAAGATAACTCTGTACTTAAAGTTTTGTGAGTACATTTCTACCATTTGATGAAGATACATTTGTACCAAATATTTTTAATTTAATAGGGGCATATTTGTACCAAGGTTTTTCAAATTTAATAGGGGCACATTTGTACCACACCTTTATAAACATAAGTATTGATGCGCACTAATTTTAGCGCTTATAATAATTATCGTGCTGTTATAAGAGTCGTAAGGAGCATGCAAACCACTGATCGCAACCAGCTAGTAGTCAAAAGCACGTAATTATTTGTATTACCATACATTGTATTTTTTAATTATTATGTAATCCAGCTTTGCCAAATCTGCGTCTTTTTACGTAGATCTACGTATTTTAAACCTTTCACGCAAACCTACTAACTTGAGTCCCAGAATCTACGTAGGTATTCTCTATCAAAATTATTTAATTGCACAAGAATATATTTTGTTGTTAGACTGAATGGGCATTATACCGTTACTTTCGCGAATAAAAGATAATAAACGTACTAATTTAATTAATAGGTATTTATTTCAAAATATTGAAATGACGATTCATCACAAATGTTTCTTTTATTCGCCCAACTTGCATATGTCGAAGTCTTTTTTCTGCGATCATTTTGATGAAAACTAACATAAGAAACAGACCTTCCACTGAGACGCAAACAGGCTTATTTTTTACGAAAAGTGGCTTAAAAATAAACCGCAAGCCTTCCCAGGAACACATTAAACATTTTAATAAATATACGACTATCTAAAATTAATTTGTCTGAAAATGAAAGTAAAAATTGAATAATTTAATTAAATTTATGTAATCATGTAGATAATGTAAATCTAACCAACTGGAAACTGGCTACTGGAAAATCTATTATTATTATTTTTGTTAGCGGAGATATCTTTCTGAGCAGTTTTAGGTATATATTTGCTGTCTGCCTGCAACTTTAGGGTCTTATTAATTATCGTTTTATTCACTACCCTACTGTATGCATTTCAATCAGAAAAGAAGAACGTAGATCTATGGAAATTTTACTATGTCTACGTAATTTTCTAATCTGGCCTACGTCTTTTTCAAAATGTGAGTTGGCAACACTGATGTAAGCATTCAATTTTCAAACTATTTTCAAATAATAAAAATCAATCAAAACAGCCCAAGTCAAGTGGCAGTAGAAATTTCCGTTAGCGAGTGAATAGAATAAAAATGTATGGAATTATCATTTCTTACGCTTGTGATTTGATCTTTCGTTAGCGAATTTAAAATTTGTAGCTAAGTATCAACAGCCGAGATAGAAAAGTGATACACAAACTCCCATAGAATGACATCCTGCAATCATTCGTAAATAACGCTACAGAATGGCAGCCCCTTGAGACAGTTCTATGAGTTGAAGGTTTCTCGTGTTCGAATAAGCGTTGCTAATAGAAAGTTTTAAGCATTGCGACCGATACTGACATTTTTTAAGTGAAGCTAGAACTAATTCAAATCTACGTTTTCCATGCCCTTACATTCATTGAATTTTGTACAGAGGTAGTTTTTCTTGTACACTGTTTATTTGACAAAAAAATGCAAACTTAGCGTGTAATAAGTACTTATTAGTTTTCTTTAAAAATAATAAAAATATTGAAACCTAATCCTGCTATGAACGTTAGGTATAGTTGCGAAATAAAGTACCTGCGTAACCTATATATGGCTCCCTATATGCCTATAAGTATAATTAAAAATAAAAGCTTATTTACGGTTCACTTTTAAAAACAATATTTTATTTGTCATTTATACAAACATTAATTGAAACCGTCTAAAATAAATTTTCACCTAAACAACAAGAACCGCAATCAGCTGATCGAAGAAGCGGCCATTTTGTGGCGCTTTTGATGTATGGTTTATTTTCTATTGCATCAAAACAAAGAAATATATATTTTTCGTAAATAAATATTTTGAAAAAATTTAATCATTTTAATAAAATTCAAATTAAATTATACAAAGTACCAACATATATTTTATCTACCAATGACTAACGATAGCTTTGGATTTTTTACATAGTCTGTACAATCATTTCCCTTCCTTTTTTTTTTACAACGCCTACTTACTGTAGCATATGGTCTGGTAGCCATTTTGGTTTAATGGCCTCAGTATTTTAATACTGCCATGTTTTTTTTTTACAGAAGACGAGTCGTGACTATTGGTCGTCCTTAGTTATGGTCACGATCTTTTCCGAGCACCTTTTGACAACTTGTTTAGGCGTAAATCGAAAGTGCTCATTAGAAAATATGAATGGCATTCTAATCGACAATTAGCGAATGTTACTTGTACTAACCGGCAGATCGCTTTCCTACAGTAGGCTTTTTTGACATTTTCTATAACATATGTGACTTAACGCGTTTATACATTTATATATTTATTTTTCGACACGTACCTACTAGCTAAAAAAAAAGTCAAAAACAATCAATGCCTACTGGCAATAAACATAATGATAAGCCATAGATATAAAAATTCAAAACAACATTGCTTTGATTCGTTTATAAGCAATGCAAAATTATTTTGTTTCGCTTTAGCAAACATTAATAAATAAATAAATAACTTTTAAGCTAAGGCTGTATGGATTTGTCCTTTGTCTTTTCAAAAAAAAAAAAAAAATTGACTGAAAGTTCTAAATTTATATTATTTAGAATTTTGATAAAATAATCTCCAATCTAAAGTTCATTATTTGATATTCAATCAATTCTAAACTTTTTGTTAATTTATAACCAATATTTAAGTGTGTGTAAGCAGGCAACCCAATCTAGTGTGTTACTTTGAACGAATGTAAACAATGCAACTCGTTTGCTAATAATTCAATGAATTTGCAAAAACGGCCAAATGGGTTTTCCCTTTAGAAATTATAGATACTGGAAAAAAGAACGCGGGTCTCAGAGCATTTCGCGACTGGGAATCGAACCCAGGACCTTAGATTACCGGTCTAATGCTCTGACCACTGAGCTACCGCGCCGCTACAGTTACCCAACGAAATTTCTCCCAGCATCACTACTTTCCCCTTCTTTTCATTTAATTTATTTTATGTACAATTTGACCGACCTTTATCCTCGTCGCCACTTGTAGTGTACGCATTTTATATACGCTTGATGCACTGGCTCGACAACTAACGATGTGCGCAGGCAGCCGCGTCCGCTCTCGCCCGTGGCTCACACGGTAATACCCCCGCGCGCCCCGCCACACCGACAGCACGAGACAATGTAGTATCTGCTACTATACTATAGCCAGATACAAACACTACAGTATTGATTGTTTATTCCACGTTCAGCACTCGATTTTTGTTTACCCAAATAATGGGCCTATGTCCAATGATAAAAAAAAATATTTAGTCTTCTACAAGCAATGGGCCTTGCGGCAGTGTTCCCGGAGATAAACTTTTTATAAAGATTTATAATAAACATTGTTGTACGTGTATTTAAAATGTTCACTCGTTAATATTAAATATGGTTTTCTTCCATGATATTAAAAAATAATATACTGTAAATTTGTGACTTACTTTTTATATTTTTACATTATTAAAGTTTCGTATCTTCAGTGGAAAAAAGGTATAAGCTGAAAAAGCCGAAAAAGGCAGAGGAACAAAAAAAATATTATGCTTCTGATGACTTACCTCCAAAGTTATAGATTCAGTAAGTAGCTGGTAACAATTTTCTATAGAATGTTTGATAATGTTAAGTAACAATTGAGCATGTGGAAGTTCATCAGAACCCACGGCATTGATATTATTTGTTTTACGTGTCCGCGTTAAAGTACCTAAGATTTGTCGTGTCTAGCACCTACCTCATACTTATTGCTATTGATATCTTAAAAAATACTTCTTTTTTCTATTATTTTCCTTACAATTCTTACTTAGTAAGGTAACAGCAATAAACTTTATCCATCATGCCTCTTTCACTCGAAGATTGTGTTAGAATCATGACTTTCCTAGAACTGGGCATCAGCATGCGTCATATTGCTAGAATTGCAGCTGTGACCTTACGAACGGTCCAGAACGTGAAGAGAAGAGCTGAAGAGACTGGAAATCATCTGAGGCGATCATGTAATGGAAGACCCAGGTGCACAAGTACCCGAGAAGACCGGTATATTGTTTCGACGGTGTTAAGAAATGACTGTGAAAGAAATGCAGTTGAAGTGCAGAAACAGCTTCTTCAGACCCGAATGGACTACATTAGTTATAGAACAGAGAGAAGAAGACTTGCTGAAGCCAATCTCAAACCCCGTAGACAAGCGAGTTGTCCCAAACTCGAGAGAGGGCATCATGTAGCGAAACTACAGTACGCTTGTAAACATTTACACTGGGACGAAGAAAAATGGTTAAGAGTTTTGTTCACAGATGAGTCTCGATTCTCACCCTAAACTTCAGATGGGAGGAGGAATGTTTACAGACGACCTGGTGAGCGTTACATAGAAGCCTGCTTCTCAGAAAGAGTCCATTACGTTGGAGGCAGCGTACACGTATGGGCGGGCATACCTGCTGTGGGTAGCACAGACTAAGTGCCTATAGAAAACGGGACGCTGCGTGGTGATTGATATGCCCAAGAGATTCTTAATGAGTATGTAGGGCCATATGTAGCAAATATGAGAGACGGGTCGATGCTGATGCAATACAATGCCCGAACGGTTGTTCAAGAGTATAGGTATTTGTGAAGCGTAATGGCTTGGCTATCAAGATGTCCTGATCTCAATCCGATTGAACACGCCTGGGACAAGCTCCTACCACTCTCAGAGCACTAAAACAGGCCCTAATAGAAGAATGGGAGAACATTCCTCAACATCGGCTCCGAAACCACATCTTCAGTATGCCAAACCGACTGGAATAGTCAGAGTCCGAGGAGGCAACACCAGTTATTAAAACGTTTATTTATTTTGACAGAAATGCCTTTGTTGTTTTATCTTTTTTTTGTATTAGAAATGTTATAAATGTATAGTTTACTGTATTATTAAAGAAAGCTGATAAAATTTCCTTTAAAACGTTTTTTATTTTAAATCTCTAGCTTCAATACTTTAGATAGCAAATTTTAAAAGTGTACTACTTAGTTTTGCAGGCCAGTGTAATTCAAATCTCTTGTCGCGTGCAATTTTTCAAAACATTTCAGTTTGCACTTGCAAATACCTCTCATCTGTTTTTATGGCTGCTCATCCGTATTTTTTCTATGTTTTATTTGTTCTTTAGACCAGTTTTCTTGTTTTCATTCTTTTTCTAGGATTTATATTAGCTTCAGTTACTAATACTGGATGAGATGACATTGCCTCAAGTTCTGTTGTTGTATTCTGTCCATTTGGATAGTTTACAGTTAGTTAATGGCAGCCAATCGAAGATTGCTCGGCGTCAGGAACTATGGCAATAACATTTTAAACATTGGCTGGTACATTTCTTGTAGGGCTTGTCGTAGAAGGAGGTTGTAGAAATGTTTTGTCATTATGCGCAAATGATGTAAGCTCTATTTCAGGTAATTTAGATGGACGAGTTTTAGCTTGTATCATGACATACAAATTCTGTCATTGTTACTGGTAGAAATAATGTTTTTGAGGATTAAATACAAATACGACTGTAGGTGAATGTCGCCATTAAAAATAGTTCATTACGAAGTATATAAGTTGGAGTAGAGAAAAGTGTAATAATACCCAAATAATTTTCATTTAAATTTAAATAAAAATCATTCAATAGTAAATGTGGTAGATTTTCCCTAATTCTGTTATCGGACTAGGACTGGAACTCGGTAAATATTCGGAAAATGGCTCTGGCATCGATGTATTTACTAATATGCTTCCGCTAGCCTAACGTCTCAATGCTAAATCTTTTGAGTCTAAAAAACAGTAATCATTCTGATTTTACTACAGCACAGAAGTTTGTCGGTTTATGCTTGGGTGAGAAGAAAGTTATTGGTGAAACAAAAAGTTAACGTTCTGATTCAAACCTATGATAAGTTAATAGGAAGTAAGCACTCGTATCGCTTTTTTATTGTTATTAAAATAATATTGTAAGATAAGTAAGTGTAAAGTGAAATGAAACCAAATAAAACGTATTCATGTATACAAGACAAATCATATGATTATTTACAAAGAAATTGCACTACTATATTCATTATATTTTCTCTAATGCTGTAATATTGATAAACTTTGTGATTATTCCAATACAACCATATCCATTTGATATACAGCATTCGTGAGTACATTTTCTAAGTCGATAATTAAATTCCTGTAACATCATTGCAAACTGCTATTACTGTATGCGCCATTCATTCTTCAGATCAACGCACAACGCTGTAATATACTATTGCTGTTTGATTGAATGCGCACTTTTTACCGGAATAAAACCACAATGGAGTCTTACAGAAACCTATTTCAATGCATGAAGTGGCAATATGGATTTTTACGTTTTTTTGCTATTTTTTGAGTATTAATAATCTTGTGGACACTTTAAATCACTTCAGCAAAAAATACCGCATTGTTTGATATACCCCCCGTTCCGATACGCCTCATAGTTTTGGAATTATTCAAGATTTTACGTAAATCTTTTTTCCTGTAAAATTGTGATTTGTCGATTGCAGCTTTATTCCAATAACCCATCGAAGTATGTGTCATTACTTGATTCTTTATACAATCCATAGAACGTTTGAAAGTAAACTTATGAAAGAAGTCAGTAAAGGTCTATATGCTTTGGCGTACCTTATAGACTGGGAGCTTGAATTTATACCTCGCGGTAACACTGAGATAGAAAAGGGGTTTGTATAACTCGCACTTGTGAACTCTTGATAAGTTCGCTATAAAAGGTCTCCGGCAAATCGTAAACAGAATTTCGCTCTGTGGGCTATGTATCACTCGCGGTTCTAGTCCTAATTGTTGCGCGGAACCATCCCATGTACGCTGGGAGTAGTGGGCCACGAGCGAGACGTCCGTCCCTTCTTTACGAGGAGGATAAGACGGATGGATCAAAAGAGTTCCCTAAAAAGAACTAATTTTGCACCAAGAAATTGGATGTTGCCTGGGTGAGGTCATTCAGTGCTTGCCAATCTGACTTGTAAAAAAACCTAAGCCGCAAAGAATTGGTATGGACGCGATATGTTCGGTCTGTATCTAATTAGGGCTGTTGAGAATTAAAGCCGAAGAGAATCAATGAGGACGCGATTTATTCGGTCTGTTTGATTATGGCTGTAATAGTTGTAATACTAAAAGATATCTTATCGGTAAATGTAAAATTAATAAAGTTGAAATAAAGTATGGATTGTGGAAGGAATTCAACTGATCAAATCATACGTTGAACTTACAATTTATCAGTATACATATTATGTGTTTGGTTACTTGTCTCGAGTTAACAGTGAAATGCGTCGAAGGGATGCACGTTTGATAAAAATACATTTAATAAAAATATATTGTGTAGGCACACCTTCGTGTGCATGTAAGTATAATCTAAAAATGTGATGTTTTTAAAACACATCGAATAAATAATAATTTTATGCGAGCAACAATATGAAATCATTTTTTATTTTAATACATTCAATTGCTCATCCGTTCGTGGGCTTAAAAGACAATGTATCCGAGCCTGTAAAAACGTTATTAAAAATATATGAGAGTCAGAATCGCGGGTGTACCGTAACAGATTTGAACGAGTCATATGACAAACTTTAGTACCTGGGATGTACTATTTGGTACCTATCAAAGAAATTGGCGTACCTCTTTTAGAGCAGAGATATAACCAAAAGCGAGTACACCCGCCACATTGACTGTCAGAATGGCGGGTGTATCGCCAGTTTTCGGTTATAGACATGTTGGTGACTTATTTAAAGTATACCAAATTTTTGTACCTTTGGTGTACCTAACATAAAAGAGCACCACATCTCAAAATATTGCTTGATTCCAAAGGAATTCAGGATTTTGGTTTTAGATACTTTGTAGCGACATAGATGGCGCTTATCGTCGTAAACATTCCTCCCGGCGGTCCGCATTTACACATATGATGCCTAAATACAGGGCCTCAAGTCTGATATTTTAAGTCAGGGAACCTTTTTATTGTCTATAATGAAGTGCTTCTCGATGAAATATAAGCGAGGATCATTAAAATTTGGATTTTTTAATAGTTTTGCGACAAGAAAGGAAATCCCAAAAAAAAGACGTGTGGAACTCGGAGACTGCCGCGGTAAAGCTATTGCAAGCATTTTTTAACAACTTATGTACCTAATTATTTATTTATTTTATTTATGCAGTATTTTTTTCCTTTGTTTTTTACTCTTAGATATTAATTCAACTTTTTGAGCGTGGTGACCGATAAGAAAACATTTTTTTTCTTTTATTAAATAAATGAGAAGTTGATTCTGTTCAAAATATTTTTATAAGTCTTTAAAAGTTCTGCTATTCATCGATAGATGGCAAAACAAAAAAGTATCACCGCTGTGCCGGTCGGAGTGGGGGGGTGTTAGGTTATTTTCGTTACGGAATTTCTGGATTCGGTCTCCAGGCTCTAGGCCCGCGATAGAAGCTATGCAATAGCTTAAAAAGTCAAAAAAAATCGATCACTTCACTTGGGGAAAGGCGTAGTAGGTGGGTTGTGTCCAGAGAAAGGCACTTAATCCTTTCCCTGAATCCGCGTGTCTCTATCTCTCTCCGTTGAGGAGTTATCCCGTGCGGAGAGAAACGGGGTGATCTGGTGGAAACTGCGTCCAGAGGTGGAAGGGGACCTCCAAGGAGCTACCCGAACCGAAGTCAGATCTGGTCTCTGACTCACTGTTTTGGAGATATGAGGGGTTCTTTATCGAAGAGTTGTCCCTGGTGTTGGTCCTGGGTTGGTGCGAGGTATCTTAGAGGGGGTCAAAAATGGTGTCAGAATTGACCTTCGACGCTCCGTTTAGGAGTTATCCCCTGAGAAGGAGGAAGGA
Source organism: Emmelina monodactyla (assembly GCA_916618145.1). Taxonomy (NCBI): domain Eukaryota; kingdom Metazoa; phylum Arthropoda; class Insecta; order Lepidoptera; family Pterophoridae; genus Emmelina; species Emmelina monodactyla. The sequence goes on along the minus strand of OU745301.1, from coordinate 11,831,716 downwards.
GGGGTGCTCTGGTGGTAGCTGAGTCCCGAGGTGGAAGGGGAGTGGTGAGGAGTTGCCAGAACCGAAGACGAAGCTGGTCTCCGACACACCGGTCCGAAGATATCGCAGGATCTCTGGCGAGGAGTTGTCCCTGGTCGAGATTGTATATGGTGCTGTGGTATATAGAACTGAAGTCAGAGTTGACCTCCGACGCTCCGTTGAGGAGTTATCCTCTGAGAAGCCAGTAGGGGTGCTCTGGTAGTAACTCCTGATGGTAGCCTGAGATGGTGGGGGGATTTATAAGGGGTCCAGTAACTTACCCAACTCCAAAAGGAGGTCTATGTAAATTTTCGTTTTTGCCCCACTTTTTTTCCAATTTCCAAAAGAGGGACGAAATACTGCTTTTAAGACGAAAACTCAATATAATGGGGCGAATTTGAGGCACCCAAACACCGTGCCGAAGTCTGCCGAACTGAACCAACGATACACGACTTCGCTGCACCGCTGTGCCGGTTGGAGTGGGGGGTGTTAGGTTTTTTCGTTACGGAATTTTTACATTCGTTCCCCGCGCTCAGAGCCTGAGATAAAAGCTATGCAATAGCTTAATAAAAAAAGAAAGAAAGAAATCCCAATCTAAATTAAGTACTTCCAGAAAAAGGTCGTTCCAAACTCATGAATGAGGTGTTGAGGTATGTACCTACCTATTTACTGACATATTTAATTGGTAGACACTTACGCCATGAGATTTGACTTTAAATTTTGCATTATAAATGCTAATTTATTAATTTTGAAGTTGTAAATACTGTAAAAAGGTCCAGCGGGTCAATTACCGTATTTTATGCAGTGCTGCTTAGTTGCGTTTACGTCTTAACCTCTCAATCCGTTTACTGTAATGACACGAAAACCAAAGGATTCGCAAAGTTTTTAACGCTTAAACGTGACGTGTAGGTTTTCCTGTCATTACAGTAATACGGATTTAGAGGTTAAGACGTAAACGCAATTAAGCAGCACTGCATAAAGTTACGGTAATTGACCCGCTGGCTTCGAGTCCCAGTCGCGTAATGCTCGGAGGCCCGCGTTCCTTTTTCCAGTATTTACAACTTCAAAACTTACGCCATGCATAAAAAATAGGCGCCATGCAATTACGAGCAAACTACGTAAGTATTGTACACAACAAATATTTATTGGGCTCTAGATTAAACATCTCTTTAAATTAACATGAATTAATAGAAAATACAACAGGTAGCCGCCATTAGATTCAATCCAAATCCGCGCCCAACGGCAGTGACCTCAACCAGTGATGTCCATCGAATGTTAGGGATGTCCAGTTACCGATTACTTTTGTTTTACCGCTCACAGTATGTATCAGGTATATACTATAGACCTAGCACATGTAACAAGATTTTAACTTTTCATAATGTACATGACAATTTAATATTACAATATCAAACCGTGCGTGTTCTATTGAGGTTCTGTTGTGTTTACAAAGTCCCGCGCATCTATGACGTGTATGCGTCTATACCTATAAATCTCAAAGATAAAGTTTCATGTTTTTTTCATAAGTAGGTACGTAGGTAAGTTCTTAACATAGTACCTACCTACGTACCTCGCATTGGTAGATTATGATTCAAAGTTAAGAAAATGTTTGTGGTATGTGATTTATATGTAACTAGGTATACCTAACTGTTATCAAGAAGGTAAGTAGAATAATCATTGTTGTCGATGCGATTCCTAGGTAGGTATCAGTGATAGCTACGCATTGAGTAGGTGTACTTGTAGTAGTCTAGTTATGCGATATTAACCTACCGAAGTTGTGTTTACTAAAGTATTTCGTTCCATCCGGGTGTCCCTTGAAACCTCTCAACTTTTTTCTTGAAAAATTATGACCCTGGCGAGATTTTGGCGAAATCGATAACCTTTTTTTTTTTGTTTTCGCGGTGAAATGCATTTACGCACCGTACCCCCCACCGGGGTGGCGGGGGGCGTGTGTGGGACTCCCACCTGGACAACTGACACGTCGCCCAGGGGACTACCCACTAAAACACCGCGGCGCTCCGTCTTCGCCTTGGTGGTGAAGCCGTGGGGCCCGGACCGGCGGCCCTACGCCACGACTTCACCGGCGATGGGCCTGTCTATTGCACGACGGGCCCATTTTGACCCCCCCGCGGTGAAGGGGGGCCTGTGGGAACGACCGGGAGCGCCCGATCGTTCCCACCCGTCGACGGTGGTGGACCGTGCAATGCGGGCAGGTGGATTCCCACGTCCCCCGCCCACTGGCCACCACCAGGCTGGACTTGGGCGCGATCGCGCCTCGTCCGGCCCCTTCGACGTCTGCGGTGCGGGGGCGCGAGAGGATCATTCTCACGCACCCGCTCCGCAGCCTCCTTCTGCGACATTACGTCCTCGCAGAAAGAGGCCACCGCGACCCAGACCGCCTCGGAGCCCAGCATGGCGTGCACCAAGCCGGGCAGCGAGAGGTCCGGGCCAGCGGACGCCTGGAGGCGACGACGCGGCACATCCCAGGCCGGACACTCGGCCAGGGTGTGCCACGCTGTGTCGTCCGGCGCGCCACAGTGGTGGCACGCCGTGGATTCCTCCCTTTTGATCCGGCACAGGAAATGCCCGAAGCTGCCATGCCCGGACAAGACCTGCACCAGACGGTAGGTGAGGAACCCATGCCTCCTGTCCATCCAGCCCTCAATGACTGGACCGACGGCGTCCAGGGTCCACCGCCCGTCCTCCGCGTTGGCCATCTCCGCCGTCCACCGGCGGAGCATGACCTCGCGGGCCCTTCGCCAGACGGCGACCCTCTCTTCAGGTGCTGCGGGCTCCCCCTGAGCCCGCTTGTCCGCCGTCCAGTGGTAGACGGCGGCCAGCACCTCGGCCTCAAAGTACCATGGCGGAGTGCCCGCCATGGCACATGCCGCCCCGTGACTAACCGTGCCGTAAGCCCGCGCCATTCGCTGTGCGATGGCACGTTGGGGCTAACGGAGCAGGGCACGGTTAGTCGCCACCAAATCGTGCGCCCACACGGGCGCACCGTAGAGGGCCATGCTGCGTAGCACGCCGGCATAAAGGCGCCGGCATGCCACAGCAGGCCCCCCGATGTTTGGGAGGAGCCAGCTAAGGCTCCTCGCCGATTTGAGGAGGCGTTCCCGGAGCAGGCGGAAGTGCTCCGCGAACTTCCACCGGCACGATATGGTCAGGCCCAGATATTTTATCTGGGCCTGCACCTCCACCCTCCTCCCGGCCACCACGACGTGGGCGTCCGGCGGCGGCTCCCCTCGAGGCCCATGGAAGTATATGGCCTCGGTTTTGGGGAGCGCCACTTCCAGCCCCAGCCGCCCGCATCACTACGTATTGTTCCCGCCTGACCAATCACAAGAGCGCGAGTAACGTGCGTCTTGTCATCTGTTTGTTATTTTGGGAATCCTACCCTACATTTCTTTGTAATTTTTGTATTGTAAAAAGCATATTTTACTAAAAATATTGCAATTGATTTTAGATTATTAGTTTTTATATGAATATATGATGCAAAACCCTACCAAAATGTATGTATTAAATAATTTTTGGAGGCCTCGAGCCTGGTAAAATTTGTTAATTGTAAGTTACATTACCAATTAAGTCATATTTCTTGGTTATTGTATTAACATATTTATGAAAATAAAGACTTTTTAAAAACGAAAAAAAAACTTCCAGCCCCAGCCGCCCGATACGACGGGCGACCAGGGTTCCCCCCACCGACGCCCGGTCGGCCGCCTCCCCGAAGTTGCGCCCCCGCGCCGTGACGAGGGTGTCGTCCGCATAGCAGACGACACCAACGTCATCGGGGAGGGCGCCCCGGAGGAGCCAGTCGTATCCTATGTTCCACAGGAGTGGTCCTAGGACCGACCCCTGCGGAACGCCTGACTCCACCGGCCGCCGCCTCATGCGGCCGTCCCTGCCGACGAACAGTACCTCCCGGCCTTGGAGGTAGTTCGTTAGCAGGGCCCTCAGGTATGGAGGCACTCCGTGATACCGGAGCGCCTCCAATATTGTGGCGTGGGGGATGGAGTTGAAGGCATTTTTAATTGAAATTAAACTCATTTTAACGGGTTTTACGCGTTTATTTTATTATTTTTGATTTTCCGACGTTTCGACATTTTTACAAATGCCGTGGTCACGGGTAGACATTTTTAATGTCAAAAGACACCGCCATCACCCCTCCCCCCGCCCTCGCCCCCTCCTGGGTGATGCGCTTCACCTCCAGAAACGCATCCCCCGTGGACCGGCCCGTCCGAAACCCGTACTTGGCCTCGGACAAGTCAGGGCCGGTCCCCCCCAGGTGCTCCTTGAGGCGTGCCGCGATCACGCTCTCAAGGAGCTTGGCCGCATCGTCCAGTAGGACGATCGGCCGGTAGCCGGAGGGCGAAACCTCCGGCCGACCCACCTTTCGGAGGAGGCACAACACCCCCTCCTTCCACACCTTCGGGAACCTCCCCGACGCGAAGCAGCGGTCGAAGAGGTCCCGAAAACGTCGCTCCATTTGGGCGGTGGCTATCGCCACCACCCGTGCCGGCACGCCGTCTGGCCCCGGCGCCGTCTTTTTGCCCCGGAGGCGAACCGCCGCCGAGGCAAACTCCGTCTCCGACACCGGGGGAATCCCGGCGTCGGCCGGAGGGCCCATTCGCGGGAGCGGGGCCATCCGGGGAGGGTCGAAGTCCGGCGAGCGGTCCGGGAAGAGACCCCGGACCACCTCCTCCAGCAAGGCCGGCTGGAGGGCCTCGACTACGGGGGGGCCGATCGGACGCAGCTGATTGCGGGCCGCCCGATACGGCCTCCCCCAGGGATCGGCATCCAATCCCGCCAGCATCTCCAGCCGCGCCGCCTTTTTGGCCTCCCGGATTGCCACCTTGAGGACGCGCCGGGCCTCCACGTAGGAGGCATAGAGGCGGTCCTCGTTGGCGGCATCACGGTTGGCGCGGCGGCGGGCCCGCTGCAAGGCCCTCCTCGCGGCGCCGCAGTCGTCCCGGAGGCCGGCGAGTTCCGCCGACCACCAGTAGACCGCGCGCTTGGGCGGCGGCCGTCGCGAGCGAGGCATGCTGGAGTCGCACACCTCGGTCATTGCCTCCCTCAGTTGGAGGGCGGCCTCGTCGACGTCCGGACTGGTTGACGGAGCAAACCAGTCCTGGACGAAAGCCGCCTCCGTGGCCGCGACGCGGTCCAGCCGCGACAGGGCCCACCGCGGGAAGGACCTTCTTCGCTTCGATAAGGACCACCGGTGGACACTGAGTGGAGAACTCTATCCGAATATATCTGTGATCGGATAGGTTCTCCCTCAGGTCCACCTCCCACCGGCGCACGAGCGCGGCCAGGGCTACAGTGCCAAACGAGACGTCCGGCACAGAGCTCCCGTTTTGGCGCACGCACGTGCGCACTGCCCCCCTGTTGAGGAGCACCAGACCCGTCGACGCTGCCCAGGCCGCCAGACAGCGGCCCAGGGGGCGGTCGACATGGTCTCCCCAGGCCGTGGACCTGGCGTTTAGGTCGCCCAAGACCACGACCTTGCTCCTCCCCAGTCGTGCAAGCGCCGCCGTGAGAGTCTGGAGATAATTCTCCAGCTCCACGACCGGACGCTTTGGGGGGAAGTACACGCCCACCAGGGCGATATCCCCCCACGCGGCGGCCACGTATCCATGGCCCCTCTCTGCGAAATCGATAACCTGGCGAAAATAAATCTGACAAGCGATTTTTTGGTGTTTATGACTAATGGTTATATTCGAGGTTGACAACACCTATTCCAAGTAATTAAGTTAAATGAAGTCGCTCTTACAGTTGAAATAAAAGTTTATTTATGCCGAAAAACAAAATTTTGCCGCAAAACTACAAAAAAATCCAAATTTTAATGATATTCGCTTATATTTCATCGACAAGCACTTCATTATAGACAATAAAAAGGTCCCCTTATTTAAAATATCAGACTTGAGGTCTTGTATTTAGGCGTCATATGTGTAAATGCGGACCGCCGGGAAGAATGTTTACGACGATAAGCGCCATCTATGTCGCTACAAAGTATCTAAAACCAAAGTCCTGGATTCCTTTGGAATCAAGCAATATTTTGAGATATGGTGCTCTTTTATGTTAGGTACACCAAAGGTACAAAAATTTGGTATACTTTAAATAAGCCACCAACATGTCTATAACCGAGAACTGGCGATACACCCGCCATTCTGACAGTCAATTTGGCGGGTGTACTCGCTTTTGGTTATATCTCTGCTCTTAAAGAGGTAGGTACGCCAATTTCTTTGATAGGTACCAAATAGTACATCCCAGGTACTAAATTTTGACATATGACTCGTTCAAATCTGTTACGGTACACCCGCGATTCTGACTCTCATAAAAATATATCATTCATTCGTTCTTTCCAAGGTGCTTATGCGTCTTGCGTTTGCAAAAAGTTGGAAAAAGTTTGAAATCAAGAAAATAAAGTGCACACAAGTGTTTTTTATATCACGGATAGTTGCCGGATGTTATTACTTATTGTGAAGTTAATTGGTTTTAATAAAAAAATAAGACAAGCGGAATTTCAGGTAAGAACTGCGGCATGTATTCAAAATGGCGAACTTGAAATAAAAGTTTTTACAAAAAATTATAAGTTTGCTACAAATGTTTACGTAATGCAATAAGATAATGAATATGATGTCCTATTCGTGTTGTTAAGAATCCAATTCCGTGTTCACAGTTGACTACCGTCGTTGCATACCTTGGTACGCATTGCGCAGCACGTGTACCTATAAAGTTTGAAAACGCAAAAACGAGCATTGAAGTAGTATCAAATAGTGAACATTTATAGTATTGGTGGTTGTGAATTGGTGAAATAAAACTTTGACTCACTTTAAGTACGGTTATAATAATCCAATAACACAAGTCCGATACACATAAGAAATTGAAGGCACAGAAGAAACACTTAGCACAGTAAATAGCGTAGGAAATAGTTAGTGGTTATCACAGCACAAGCGAAGGAAAGTACATAAATTATTTGCGAGAAATAAAGCAAGCGTGTACGTATTTAAGCGGCAGAGAAAAGTAGCGTGCGCTCCGCGTCGTGGTTAGATTCCGACTGGTTCGATGCGCCACGCGGTGCGCAGGCGCAGCGAGAGAACAAAGGAATTTGCGATAGCTAGTGAGATGGACAGGTCGATAAATATCCTTTTTTGATATCGATAAACTGGTATCGGACCGGCATGTTTATATTTGTTAATATATACTTAAATAAATAACATAGATGTAAATATTATATAATGTAGATATTGTAATTAATTTTATATATTTAGTTTTTATAAATGTGTGTGTTATAACATAGATAAATATAATATAATGTTAGAAGTACGCTACACATTCCTTGTGTGTGGTCATTGACCAAAAGGTAAGTTACTACCTGTTTACTAGCATAATTTAAATATTGGTACATGGCTCATTTCTCATTAGAAAGAGGCCGCTTACGACAAATACGCCTTGGCGGCTATAATTGAAGTTAATATTCTGTTCTCAGTACACTGAAAGTATATGAAGCATTTGTGGTAATTCACATCTGTATGTTACTATATTTTAGATAACAGATTGATTTTGAATGTTATCGTTACAGTTGACCCAAAATGGAAATAATACTAACTTCTACGCTTCGTGGGTATGTAAACAAATTGAAGACAATAACTGATGAGTGCATCACAGTTTGTGACCAGACTGAAATTAGTTTAGACGAAGTTGTTAAACTTCATATATCAATGAAATTGAACTTAGACAATATAAAACCTAGTTTTAACAACTATATTGAAAAGGTTCAAGATCAAGAAGAAGCATTGACCAGCATTTGTATGGAAACAATTAGCAAGGCGGAAGACTACTTAATTAAAATGAAAATTCGCTTGAACTACATAATATCTGAGGGTAGCAGCGAAACAATTGAGAAGTGTTCTAATACGCTCCATCAGTTTTTAATTCATAAAGTTCAAAATAGTAACAAATACTTTCAAAACTACACAACGGTATATTCTACAAGAAAATACACGTATTTAAATATAACATAATAACTGTGAAGTAAAGTGCATCTGTGTGTAAACCCAATCTATAATGTATGATTGTCGCCAACTTCAATCATTGCGGGTGAACGTATAATATATTTGTTGTGGGTATCATCTTAAAAGTTAACTCGTCGCAACGGACCGGCTAACTGACTCATTATTTCACCATATCTACTAACGCCAGCGTGGATCTGTGGTATTAACAGTGGTATCATTCATTGATGATCGAGGTTGACGCAGGTTCGAACCCCACTGTGAACACACTTTTTACAGATTAATTTTCAAGTTTGATATTTCTCAACTAAAATCAGTAAAAGTTAACAAGATGTCGCCACAAAAAAATATATGTGCGGGATGCCGACTTAGTTTAAAAAATAATGAGTTCATGGAATGTCCGCATTGTAGACAGAGGTATGATTTAATGTGTTCAAGTATTACAATCAAGCAATTTCGTGATATGAGTAAATCAAATAAACAAATTTGGAAATGCCCTGAGTGTAGTACGAAACTACTAAAAGGCGATAACACAAAAACCCCTGTGCACGGACGTACTAACACTGTTACACGGAATATACCTAAACACACCGCTGCAAGTTCTGCCTTGAATAACAACGACGACGAAGATAACAATGTCACTTTAAGACCGTCACGACGAGACCCTATCAGCAGTGAATCAGTATCAGAGTCGGAAAGCTTGTATAGCACTCCGACTCACAAACCACACCAGCTATCGTCAAAATGTGACATTTCTGAAATAGTCAGGACAGAAGTCTGTAATGCGATGCGGTCTGAGCTTCCTTCGTTATTAAAAACCTTATTAGAAACTACTCCCATAAAAGCTCAGCTCGATACACTACATGACTCGGTAAAATTTATGAGTGATCAATATGAAGACTTTAAAGATAACGTCCACACTATCATTAATGAGAACAAAGCTTTGAGATCGGAATGTGAGCAGCTCCGTGAAACTGTCAGTGACCTCTCTGATAGATTGAATATGATGGAACAGCATATGAGGGATTCTAACTTAGAGATTCAAGGAGTTCCAGAATATAAATCGGAAAACATTGTAAACATAGTAAAACAGATCGGCAAAGTTGTGACTGCTAAACTATCGGATGATGACATACTTCACTGCACACGCGTAGCCCCTATGAACAAGAATGGACATCGGCCACGTTCTATAGTCATAAAGTTGTAGCGGTCAAAACCAGGAGGTGGCTTTTCCTGCTACGGTTCGCAATGCTTACCTTTATTTTCTAATTTTCATTTTATTTTTATGCGGCAGGACGGCGATAAGGTCTCCGGCCGGTTCGATTTCTGGTGATCAACCGGCCCACACATTTATATACACGATATTTACATGGTTTTTACACTTATTTTTACATTCTTTTTACTTTTACAAGGCGCTTCACGTCAATTTTCTGCAGTATTTTGTTTATTTACATTGGGAATGTTTACCTTTTCCACAGACATTGACAGGTGACAGTTGTTGACGTTCAATCAATCTAGTTGGTTGCGTTCATTCCGGTCTTGTACGCGGATTGTTTTGTTTAATTCAAATTAATTTAATTAATGTAGGAACTGATATAATTGACATTGGAATTTGTCTTTTGGCCCTTTTTGGCTCATAAATTGGGTAAAATCTGTTTTCTTTCGGCATTTTTCTATTTCAATTTAACTTCGGTGATTGAGCCTCTCGGCGAATGACACCTTAGTTCAATCGCTGATAGATTCGTTCATTTTACATTTCTCTGGCGTTGTGGAGGAGTCTTTTTGGGCTCATCTGTGATTATTTAGCAAATCCCGCTTCCCGTTTGACGGGGTCCGGGTTTTTTTTTGATTTGTGTTGTGAGACCTTGCCGGCGCCATGTCCGCCATTTGATATTCGTTTATTACAAAATAGCCTGTTGTCAGGCCTTCTGTCAATAAAACCCTCAATTTGGACCTTCGTTCCTAGGTATGTAAAGTGATTAGAAATATGCCAATGTAAACTATCGAAAAGAAAATATATAAAATTTCAAAATGTTAGTAATTTTAGTATATCTAATAAGATCCGTATTATTCATGTTTTTCTAATTGTGGTTAAATGTGCTGTGGACCTCTGTAAACTCATCCAACTAAATACATGGAATATTAACTTAGTATCTTTAACTTTTATAAGGTGGATTAATTCCCTTATAGGCTGAGCCTTTCATATGTTGTGTTGTTATTTAAGTGAACTATTTACTCAGGTGTGTGTTCTTTTTCAGGGGGTTTTTATTACGTATAGATTTAAAAAGACAAGAGTGTATAAGCGGTTGTTGCGCCACCGCTAAAATAATTTTGACGCAACTGGCGCCTCAATAAAAACAGAATACTCGGAACTGGGGTTTCTTTTCTTCTCCCTCGCCGGCCGAACCCTACACAGACCCTGACCTAGCCGGGACAGCTGGAACGTTACAAAGTTAAAAAGCAGCCGATGCCGTGATGAAGTGCTTTCCGCTGTACAGAAATTTAATAAAGAACATAAAGATGAAAAGCTAAACTCATCACATTTGGGTATTTCAGGCGAGAGACATAATGTCTACGTTTGTGAACATCTGTCGCCAGCGAACAAGGCTCTACATGCGGCAGCTCGTATTAAATCGCGTGAACTCGGCTACAAATTTGTATGGATAAGGAACGGTCATATTTTTGTACGAAAAAATGATAACTCTCGCTTCATACACATCAAAAATCATCACACAATATCTTCTTTGGAATAGAATTCTACTCAATAGTCACAATAATATTTAATTAAGTTTCAAAATTCAATTGTTTGTCAATTTACTATCAAAATGTTCGTGGTTTGAAATCAAAATTACTGGATGTATATAAATGTATTTTAAGTTGTAATTATGACATTATTTCTCTTTGCGAAACATGGCTAGATGAAACGGTCTCCAGTTCGGAGTTCATTGATACGCGCTATACAGTTTATCGTAGGGACCGCCCGAGTAGTTTTATGTCAAAATACGGCAAACGATACGGTGGTGGTTCCTTGTTAGCTGTAAAAAATAATATTATATCAGAACACAAACCGGACTGGGAAACTTCTGTAGAGGATCTCTGGGTAAGGGTGAAGCTGAATTGTAATTGGTTAAATATCTGCACAGTGTATCTTCCATCTTATTTGACATTTGACGATTATACACATTTTCTTAATAACTGTGAATCAATAATGTCTACTAGTTCTAATGATAAATTTCTCATCTTGGGTGACTTTAATTTGAGTGATATACAACGGGGAGATTCATTAACGGGACTGCCACAACATTATGTCGAAATTGAATCAGCCTCTCTGATTGAATTTATGTCGAGCTCAGATCTGCTTCAATTAAACACCGTAACCAATTGCAATGATAGAATATTGGATTTGGTTTTGGTAAGCTCAGGATTGACGTGTTCTGTTAACAGCTGCGAAGAAATTAGTCGCCTAGATAAACACCACCCATCTCTGGAAATAACTATTACACATCAAAGAACACAACAACTTAAAGATAAAACATCGTTTAAATTCTTGTTCCATAAAACAAATTATGAGGCCTGTGCAACTGATTTACTACACATAGACTGGGACAGTTTTAATGACCTGAGCACCGATGACTTCCTCCTTAATTTTTATAATATTATCTGGTTGACAATCGAAAAACATACACCTAAATGTAGAGTTAAGAAATCAAAGTTTCCGGAATGGTTTAGTAAAAGCATAATTAATATGTTAAAAGAAAAAGATCACTATCATAGCAGATACAAAAAATATAAAAACCCCCGCGATTATGACGTTTTTTCCATGTTACGTAAGAGATGTAAAGCGGCTATTAATAACAGTTTCAAGTTATATGTTTCTCGGTTAGAGGACAATATAACTTCTGATATTAAATCGTTTTGGCGATATACAAAATCGAAAAAAGACACCAATGAATTACCCAGGCAGATGCATTACGAAGAGGGTTCAGCGAATAATGGCACTGAAATTGCTAATCTATTCGCAAAATACTTCTCGTCTGTGTATCAACAAACTAACACAGCATATACGCCGGACTTTGAGCCATCTAACACAACAATCTCATCTATTCAAATAACCGAAACATCTATCAAATCCAGACTTGAATCAATTGATATTACAAAAGGTGCTGGGCCTGATGGGATTCCGCCTATATTTGTCAAGCGATGTTGTTCCACCTTAGTTAAGCCCCTTGGCGTTCTTTTTAATAAATCATTACGCAGTGGCTCTTTCCGTGACTTGTGGAAGGTAGCTAAGATCGTACCTATATACCTACAAATCCGGCGATAAGAAATGTGTTTCGAACTACAGACCAATAAGTGTACTTAATGTTTTTGCTAAGATCTTTGAAAGTCTGGTATACGATCACATTTATGCACATATAAAGAATGCCATTCATCCCGTACAGCATGGATTTGTGAAATCACGATCTACAACTACGAATCTACTACTATACATGTATGACTTGACTTCTGCTTTTGATAATTCTGGACAAATAGATACGATCTACACTGACTTTACCAAAGCATTTGATCGTGTTGATCATTCTATTCTTTTTATTAAAGCAGAACATTTGGGTATCCACGGCTCCCTTTTAAGATGGTTACAGTCATATTTGCAAAATCGCACGCAGCTGGTAACAGTTTACGGTTATGAATCTAAGCCATTCACTGCTGACTCCGGAGTTCCGCAAGGATCGAATCTCGGTCCACTACTTTTTCTCATGTTCATTAACGACCTTCTGAGTCGTTTTAAAAGTAATTGCTTAGCCTACGCAGATGATCTGAAAATCTATCGTAGGATATACACCATTGATGATTGCTTCGCTCTACAATTTGATATTGATATTCTGACACGTTGGTGTGAAGCAAACAGCATGTCACTAAACGTCAAGAAATGTCAGTTTATAACTTTCACAAAGAAATGGAATAACATATCAGCTGCGTATGCTATACATGGAGTTCCGTTAGAAAGGGTTAATGTTGTACGCGACCTGGGTGTGTGGTTTGACTCAAAATTGTCTTTCAGACTACATTATGATTCTATAATTTTAAAGTCAAAACGAATGAATGGTTTTTTACAGCGTGTAACACAGCCTTTCAAGAAATCACAAAGTTTAATTGTTCTGTACACAAGCTTAGTAAGAACCGTTCTCGAATATTGCAGCATAATATGGGCTCCCATATATGAAAACCATATCAATAGGATTGAATCTATCCAAAAACGCTTTATTCGGAACCTGGCTTCCAGAAATGGTTTGAGGAGAAAATTGCCAACTTACTTGGATAGGCTTAAAACCTTTAAACTAGATACGCTTCAATTAAGACGTAAAGTTAATGACCTTCTTACCCTTAAGAAAATAGTAAACTCTAAACTGGATGCTGATATTCTTGTTCATGTTTCGCTAAGATTTTTTCACTGTGCCAGCCGCAAAAAATAATGTATCCTACAATAACCCTATCTCTCGCTGCTGCAGGCTATACAATGCCACATGTTGTGATCTAGACATATACCACCAGAGCAATAAAACATTTGTTAAATGTATAGTAGATAAATTAAATAATTGTACATCTGAATTGCAGAATTCCTGCAACTAATACTATAAGCTCTTTTTAATTTTTTTAATAGTTTTTAAATGTTTTGTACTTTGTTTTAATTACTTTTATTATTATTATTCTCTCTTTCTTTTTTTTTGTCGTTTTATTAGGGTTCCGTACCTCAAAAGGAAAAAAAACGGAACCCTTATAGGATCACTTTGTTGTCCGTCCGTCCGTCTGTCAAGACCCTTTTTCTCAGGAACGCGTGGAGGTATGAAGCTGAAATTTATATCAATTACTCAAGTCTACTGTCCCTTGAAGCTGTGAAAAAATCAAACTTCTAAGCCAACGCAATCAAAAGATACAGCCGTTTATGCCGCAAATTTTCGACACTTGCAAGGGAATCAAAACCTACAGGGTGCTTCCCGTGAACTCAGAATCTTGAAATTTGGTACGAAGCAACGTCTAATAGCATAGATAAAGGAAAAATTACGAAAACCATAAATTTTTAGTTACATCACATAATATTTTTTTTTTAATAATTTTAACCTTACTACCCATTTCCTCATAAACGCGTAGAGGTATTAAATTGAAATTCATACCAAATACTCAGGTCTATAATACCTTTAAGCTGTAACAAAATCAAACTTCTATGTCAACGCAATCAAAAGAAACAGCAATTTAAGCTGCATATTTTGAAACTCGCAAGTACTCGCAAGGGAATCAAAACCTAAAGGGTACTTCCAGTCGACCTAGAATCTTGAAATTTGGCATGAAGCAACGTTTTATAGCACACATAAAGGAAAAATTCCGAAAACCTTAAATTTTTAGTTACATTACAAAATATATAGAAAAAAAGCGGGTAGCTTCCAAAAAGTAAACACCATTTTAAAAAGCTCTTGCAAATTTAATTAAAAATTTATACTTTAAAGTGTACATTCAATGAAATTTATACTGTATTGAACAGATAACCTACCAGCATTATCTCCTTTGTCTAATTCTTTCACTTCACTTAACAAAACATACACATGGAGTCTCTGAAGCAAACCATGGAGGAGCTTTCTGAGCTATTCAACTCTAGGATGGATAAATTTCAAGGTGAGCTCGACAAAGTGTCCAATCCTTCTCCAACATTGTCATCACTAGCTGCAGAGTTCTTCAGCTTTCGCACTTTGATGTTAGCCACAGTCAAGACAGTTGAGCGGCAGGTGCAGATTGTTGCAAACAAGTGTGAGCAGCTCGAAATGCACAACCGTCGCAATATTCTTCTTATACATGGAGTCCCTGAAGAATCTAAGGAGAATACTTCGACAGCTGCATTGAAGTCCTTGCAACTAACAAAGGTGCCAAACATCTCTGCACAGGATTGGGTCCGCTGCCATAGATTGGGACAATCTGTGAACAACAAGCCTCGGCCCCTGCTTGTTGAGTTTAAGGAGCTCTCCCTCAAAAGCAAGGTATGGCTGTCTAAGACCAACCTTAAAGGTTCTGGTGTTACTCTGTCGGAATTTCTGACCAGAAGTAGACATGACACCTTCATGATGGCACGCCAGAAGTTCGGAGTTCCGAAATGCTGGACTCGTGACGGGAGTATCTTCGTGGTGACTGAGGATGGTGCACGTCATCGTGTCGACTCAATGGCAGACCTTTCACTGCTCCCAGATCCTGCTGCTAAGGAAGCTGTTCCCGCCGTGTCGAAAATTGTAAGGACTCGCAGCCGGACAGCACGTCGATAGTTTTTGCCATTATTATTTTATTTCTCTTGAATTTTCTAATCATAAATAGCTTATAATAGTTTTTCTTAATTTTCTAACTTTTCTTTGATGAGTTGAATCAAATGTCTTGATTGACAGACGTCGGTGTGTAACACAGACAGTGACAGATCACGTGGTCAGTCAGTGTTGTCATAATGTTGCGTTCCGTTTCAGTCCTCAACTACAGATCTGTTAGTTTTTTTTTTTTTTTTTGCAATTTAAATTGTTTTCGTTTAATTTTCTTTTATTTTTTTTATTTCTTTTTTTACATTCATCTTGTGTTTGTTTTTAATATGTTAATATTGTTGATTTGCTGGCAGGTGTATAAACCTATAAACTAGTACTTTTACATAAATATTTTCTTTATTATTATTTAGTTCATCTTATTATATATATTTGTGTATCTTATTATAGACATATTTTATATGAATACTTCTGTAAATGCAGACTTTTTTGACTCGTTTTCGTCAGGTTCTTCTGATTTGAGTGATGATAGTTTTCACAGTACCCCATCTCTTTCTTCTTCCCTGAATTCCTGTTTTTCTAACTGTCCTTTTAATTTCAATGTTATCTATATAAATGCCCAGAGCATTCCGGCACACTACTCCGATATGCTGACATCCTTTCCCAATTCTAACATCCACGCAATCCTAGTGTCCGAATCATGGTTACGTCCCTGTCTTCCTTCCACATCTTATGCTCTCCCTGGATTCCACCTTTTACGAAACGATCGTCCGGATCGTACTGGTGGTGGTGTGGCAATCTACTTGAGATCCAAAATACCTTACTCAGTCGTCAGCATATCGTCTCATGCGAATCCTAGTCATACAGCTGAACATCTGTTTGTTGAGATTACCCTTTCACACACCAGAGTGCTCTTAGGTGTTATTTATAGTCCAAATGCGACCATTAATTATTTCGACAGCTTCGAGAGTACTCTGATGCAGCTCCTTCCTTCCTATGAACACTTTATCCTTATGGGCGATCTGAACACTTGTCTTCTTAAAAATGACTACCGTTCAAGAAAACTCTGTTCTATTATCAACTCCTGTAACCTTCATATCCTCTCCACTAGTAATCCTACACATTTCTATCCCAATAGTGCTCCCTCCCTCCTTGACCTAAAAATTGTTTCCTGTCCTGATCATGTTTATGAGCACGGTCAATACAGTGCCGATGCCTTTTCCTACCACGACCTCCTATACTTATCCTACAAAATTCGCCCACCAAAGACCAAACCCCGTATCCTTCTCCAGCGTAATTTTGGTGGTATAGATCATGATAAACTTCTTTGTGATGCTGGTGACATAGATTGGGCCTCTGTCGGTTCTTTGCTGTGCGTAGACGAGCAAGTTCAGCTTCTTACCCATAACCTGATTCAGCTTTATGACAAACATGCTCCAATACGCCCAGTCAAGCTTCAACATCCACCAGCACCGTGGCTGACAAAAGATATAAAGGACATGATGTTACAACGCAATCGGGCAAAGTCAAAATTTAAAAAGAACGCGACTGAACTTAATCGTGCTAAGTACAAATCTCTCCGTAATCGCTGCAATACAATGTGTAGAGATGCACAGCGTCGCCACATTCACATGTCTGTTGATGATCCAGATCCCAAACGGGTCTGGAAATTTCTTAAAAATTTAGGCGCCGGCAAACGGTCCGACAACAAACTCCCTACTGACCTTGACATTCATTACCTTAATCATCATTTTTCCTCAGCTCCTCCCTGTGATCCAAATATTAAAATTACGACCATAAATCATCTATCTTCCTTACCTACTCCAAATTTCCCGAAATTTGTATTAAGCCCATTTAATGAGACAGATGTTAAAAAAGCTATTACAGCTATCACCTCAAATGCAATTGGTAATGACAGTATTAGCCGAAACATGGTTTTACCGCTACTGGAGATCTTAGCTCCGGTAATAACCAACATCTTTAACAATTCAATACAGTCCGGTGTTTTTCCTTCCCTTTGGAAAGATGCCAATCTTATCCCACTTCCAAAAAATTCCTCGCCTACCTCCTTTTCTGACTATCGCCCTATTTCAATCCTACCTTTTCTATCTAAAGTCCTAGAACGTCTGGTTTCCAAACAACTTAATAACTTCCTTCTTACCAACAACCTCCTCAATCCTCTTCAGTCAGGATTCCGACCTGGACATAGCACTGTTACTGCGCTTGTTAAAATTGCTGACGACATCCGCCTGAAAATGGAAAATAGACAAGTGACTATTATGACTCTCATTGACTTCAGCAATGCCTTTAACAGTGTTGACTTTGACATCTTACTGACTGTTCTTGACTCTATAAACATCTCTCCAGCTGCAATCAACTGGTTCAGCAGCTACTTACATGGCCGACGACAACGCATACGTGTTGAAGACACGTATTCAACGTGGTGCTCTCTGGATGCCGGTGTCCCTCAAGGTGGCGTGCTGTCTCCTCTTCTCTTTTCTATCTTCATCAGTTCGATAACCTCCCAAATATCTTCTCTCTACCATTTGTATGCAGACGATCTCCAAATTTACAGACATTCCGACATTAATAATGTTCAACATGCTATCAGTGCTATTAATGATGATCTCAACGTTATTACCGACTGGAGTAGGCAATTCGCTATAAGGATTAATCCAAAGAAAACTAAAGTTATGATTATAGGTAGCTCCAAACTCGTTGATAGAATTAATACAGACCATTTGACTGCAGTCAATTTTGCAAATACTGACATTCCTTACAGTAATACAGTAAAAAATCTTGGTTTAATCTTTGACAGAACCATGTCTTGGAATGCTCATATCGATGATATAAGCAAAAGACTGTTTGCCGCTAATGGTAGCCTCAAAAGGTTAAAAAACTTTTTGCCCGTATCCACCAAAACTATGCTGGCTCAATCTATTCTTCTTCCTGTCCTTGACTACGCAGATGTTTGCTTTACTGACATAACGGAAGAACAACTAGACAAGCTTGAGCGTCTTCAAAATCTTATCATTCGATTTATATTTGGCATACGAAAGTATGATCATGTCTCCGAATTTCGTAAGACGCTCAAGTGGCTCCCAATCCGCTTTCGCCGAAATGCTCACATCCTGTCCCTTCTATATCGTATCCTGTTTGACCCGAGAACCCCGGGGTACTTGAAGCAAAACTTTTCATACTTAACAGATAGCCACGATCGCAATCTGCGCTCCGCAGACAGGTTAACTCTTGTTACTCCTCTGTGTCATACCAATTTCTACAGCAAGTCTTTCACTGTACAAGCTGTAAAGCTTTGGAACGAATTGCCTGTCTCAGTTCAAAGAGCTGCTAATATAGACTCCTTTAAAAAACTTTTACACGATCATTTCCTTTCACTATGTGAATAGTTGATGTTATTATATTTATTTTATCTATATAATATATAAGTATTTTATTATTTATTTTATTATAAGTATTTTATTATTTATTTTATTATAAGTATTTTATTAGTTTAGATATGTCACGTATTATATTACACTTTATGTTTATCTTAATTAAATTTATAAAATTTTATTATAGCTATACATATTGCAATCTGGAACCTATCCGCAAGCATTAGCACTAAGTCTCCTTTTTAAATTCGGTTTGCCAGGGAGAAATCGCTCAAAGCGATATGGCCACCAATTGTAATTGTTTAATTTAATGTTTTCTATGTAATCTACTTTTGTAATTGCAATAAAGAGTTTATTATTATTATTATTATTATATTTTTTAATAAATATAAACTTATTACTTTTTTCCTCATGAACGCGTAGAGCTATCAAGTTGAAAATCATATCAAATACTTAGATCTAATTGCCTTTAACCCGTTAAAAAAAAAAAAAAATTAAGTCAATGCAAAAACGCAAAACGCAAAAGTACAACCATTGATACCGCATATTTTGAAACTCGCAACTACACGCACGGGAATTAAAATCTAAAGACCACTTCCCGTTGACATATAATCTCGAAATTTGGTAAGAAGCAATAGCTTACAGCACAGGTAACAGAAAAATTCCGAAAAGCTTAAAATTTTAAGTAGTTTTTGCAGGTTTGTACGGAACCCTCGGTGCGCGAGTCCGACTCGCACTTGGCCGGTTTTTTTATATAAATTTTGTTAAGCTGCTTTATTGATTAGTTGTATTCGCATGCTGTGCACAGTAATTATTGCGATACAATTTTAGTCACTAATCTTTGCTAAGTATTTATCCATTGCATGTGTCATTTTGTATTGTGTATCTGTGCCAAATATTAAATAAATAAATAAATAAATAAATAAAAACCAGATAAATGAGAAATCTTTAACTGTAAAATAACCAACATTAGGGCTACCCAAATTCAATGGCAAAATTACAGAATTCAGTGAATTTTGGGATTGCTTTGAATGTGCAGTTGGGACAAAAAATTTGAAAAATTGTGAAAAATTAGCATATTTATTTGACTGCTTGCAAGGCCCGGCCCTAGAGAATATTAAAGGTCTTTCCATCACCAATGAAAACTATGCAGTAGCCCTAGACATATTGAAAAGTAGATATGGAAGTAAGCATAAAATTATTGATGCTCATTATGACACACTGTCCAACTTGAAAAAATCATTACTGCTAGATTGCAGGTTGACTCTTAATACAATCCAAACACATCTAAGGATATTAAACTCCCTCGGGGAAATTACTGATGGAAACCATTTAAGAAGCATGCCACGAGGAAAGTTCCCAGAAAAGATATTGTACGAGTTAAATGTTCTGAAAGGAACTGACTGCACAACCCAGGAATTAATTGAAGGCTTGGATAGAATTATAACAGCCACGGAATGTGCAAACATTTCGACTTTATCTAATAAAGAAAAGGACAAGGAACCTTCAAGCTACTCTACTGAAGCACTTCACATCCACACATTTAAGAAGAAAATGCCAAATAAATTTAAAAGAAAATTACCACCTACATCTGAAAATAAAGATACAAGTAAGAAAAGAAGAATTAGCTGCATTTTCTGTAATGAAGATCACTATAATGACAAATGCCAGAAAGTGAAGACTGTGAGTTCTAGAAAGAAATTGTTGGGGAAAAAATGTTATAGGTGTTTTATGAAAGGACATTTTTCTAAAGATTGCAAAAAATATGTAAAATGTTACCACTGCAAAGAGAAACATAATTCAGTCCTATGCTTGACGAAATATGGCAACTACCAATCAAGTAAGAATCTAAAATTATTTAATGAATGTGGTAACAATAATGAATCTTTAACCCTTAATGTTAATTTGCAATCTTTTCTACAGACTGCATTGGTAAAGGTTCACCATCAAGGAAGGATATGCAGTGAATGCAGATTGATCTTGGACAGTGGGAGTCAACGCAGCTACATCACTACACGTTTAGCTAATAAGTTAAATTTAAGTTCAAATTCTGTTGATACATTATTAATCTATACATTTGGTTCTAACGTCCCTAAACAAATTGAAAGCCCCACTGCAGAAATAGAAATCGAAACTAAGAGAGGAGTAAAGAAAATTATCAATGTTAATATTGTACCATGCATAACTTCTGGAATACCTGCACCAGATGTACCTGTAACAAGTCATGTTGATATTTTGGCAGATGATAGCTCGATGGGACAAGAAATTGATTTATTAATAGGAAATAATTACTTTTCATGGATTAGAGAAGAAAAAATCCAATTAAATGAAAACTTGTATCTCGTCAATACAGATTTTGGTTGGATGCCAACAGGAGTTTCTGAGACTTGTGAAGAGAATAAAGTTTTGTCTTTTACTACATTCTGTCAATGCCATGGACCAGATTGTTTTTACTACACTGAACCTGACCTTCCACTTCGTAGCATTGATGTAAAGTACTTATGGTCATTAGAAGGCATAGGTATCACTGACTCTCCAAAAACATCAAGAGAAGATGAAGCAGTTGAATATTACAATAAAACCACTAAATATGTAAATGGAAGATATCTTGTCAAGTGGCCTTGGGTACAATATCCACCCGAACTGCCTACCAACTTTGGATTGACACTTGGAAGGCTAAAAGGTCTACCGAAAAGACTTGATAATGATAATCTTAAAGAATATGACAATATATTAAAAGAGCAATTAAAATCTGGCATTATAGAGGAAATAGATAAACCGGATAATCCTTATCAACAATGTGTTCCTCCGATACATTACTTACCGCATCACATGGTGAAACAAACAGAAAAAAGGGGAAGACTAGTATATGATGCCTCAGCAAAAATGAAAGAAGGAAAAAGTTTGAATGAATGCCTTTACCGTGGACCATCTTTGTTAGAAGATTTTACTGCATTAATTCATTTCGAACTAAAAAAATTGGTTTAACTGCAGATGTGGAGAAAGCATTTCTACAAATTGGTCTCCAAGACAAAGATAGAGATGTTACTAGATTTTTGTGGCTTAAAGACATTACTAAAGAACCTACTCTAGACAATTTAACTCATTTAAGATTTACCAGAGTTCCATTTGGAATTATATCGAGTCCATTTCTTCTCACTGCATCAATCAGACATCACATGTCTCAAAAGGATAGTAGACTCTTAAAAGAAGTGGCTGACAAATGTTATGTAGACAATTTAGTCACAGGAGCTAAAACAAAGGAAGAGGCTGTTGAATTGTTCAATCGTACCACTGATGTGTTTCAGGAACTGGCAATGAATATTCGAGAGTGGACTTCAAACAACAAAGACTTTATGCAATTACTACCTTTGCATAAACAAACAAAGAATATGACTGAAGCAAAAGTGCTTGGACTAACATGGAAACTAGAAAAGGATATTCTATGTCTCAGGTATAAAGAAATTAGAAACAATGAGATTCCCATTACAAGGAAAGAAGTATTAAAGACTTTAGCCCGAATTTATGATCCTTGTGGATTTGTTGCTCCACTGGTTTTATCAGCAAAAATAATATTTCAAGAACTATGTAAAAGAAAATTGAAATGGGATGAAGAAGTGCCAGACGATTTACTTCAGACATGGAAAAACATATCCAAAAATTTAGAAATTATCAAAACTATAGAAGTGCCACGTTACTTTGATATGGAAGAAGAATCTAATTTAGAACTCCATTGTTTCTCAGACGCCTCTAAACATGCATATGCCGCTGTAGTTTATCTACGAAGTAGTAATAAAAACGAAAAGAAAACTTATTTTGTTATGGCTAAATCTAGAGTAACACCACTCGAAGAAAAGGACGCTCTGAAGATACCAAAATTAGAACTCCTTGGATGATTTTTTTATTTTTTTTATATTAAATTTATTTATTATTATAATTCCGTACAAACCTGCAAAAACTACTTAAAATTTTAATTATTAAAAAATTATATAATAGTAAATATATTATATTATTATTATTATAAAATTATTAAATATATAAATATAAATAATAAAAAAATTATTAAAAAATAATAATAATTAATTAATAATAATAATAATAATAATATATTAATTAAATAAATATTATTAGTTTTTGCAGGTTTGTACGGAAAATTAAATAATATTAAAATTATTAATTAAATTAATAATAATAATTAATAAATTAATTAATTATTAAAAATTAGGGTTCCGTACCTCAAAAGGAAAAAAAACGGAACCCTTATAGGATCACTTTGTTGTCCGTCCGTCCGTCTGTCAAGATCCTTTTTCTCAAAAACGCGTGGAGGTATGAAGCTGAAATTTATATCAATTACTCAGGTCTACTGTCCCTTGAAGCTGTGAAAAAATCAAACTTCTAAGCCAACGCAATCAAAAGATACAGCCGTTTATGCCGCAAATTATGCCGCAAGTCGACACTTGCAAGGGAATCAAAACCTACAGGGTGCTTCCCGTGAACTCAGAATCTTGAAATTTGGTACGAAGCAACGTCTTATAGCATAGATAAAGGAAAAATTACGAAAACCATAAATTTTTAGTTACATCACATAATATTTTTTTTTTAATAATTTTAACCTTACTACCCATTTCCTCATAAATGCGTAGAGGTATTAAATTGAAATTCTTACCAAATACTCAGGTCTATAATACCTTTAAGCTGTAACAAAATCAAACTTCTATGTCAACGCAATCAAAAGAAACAGCATTTAAGCTGCATATTTTGAAACTCGCAAGTACTCGCAAGGGAATCAAAACCTAAAGGGTACTTCCAGTCGACCTAGAATCTTGAAATTTGGCATGAAGCAACGTTTTATAGCACACATAAAGGAAAAATTCCGAAAACCTTAAATTTTTAGTTACATTACAAAATATATATTTTTTTAATAAATATAAACTTATAAGTTGGAATTCATATCTAATACTTAGATCTAATTGCCTTTAACCCGTGAAAAAAAAAAATCTAAGTCAACGCAAAAACGCAAAACGCAAAAGTACAACCATTGATACCGCATATTTTGAAACTCGCAACTACCGCAAGGGAATTAAAACCTAAAGACCACTTCCCGTTGACATAGAATCTTGAAATTTGGTAAGAAGCAATAGCTTACAGCACAGGTAACAGAAAAATTCCGAATTAAATTATAAATATAATTAAATAATTATTTGTACAATATTATATTATAATATATTATATTATTATTTAATAATTATAAATTATAATAATTACAATTTATTTTAGTTTTTATTATTGTTAGAAGTGATATCGATACAAAAATTTTTAGTCGATGTTTTTTAATCGAATGAATTCTCTGAAAACGTGCAGAGTTGCCTGTAAACTAAGGAAACTACATGGTTAATATTTATAATTTGACGAATGAATTGACGAATAATAACAACAATCATCACGAGTATAAAAAATTCTTGAAGAATCATCATTTTGAAAAATAAGTGGTTCAATTGGAGGAACACTTGATGATGTTACATCAGATAATAAGGTTGTTGATGTAGATCTCTCTTGTATTCTATCTAAATTCATCTGAGTAATTTCACTTTCACAGTGTGATGGTTTATGTTTGTCGTCTTTTGAAGAGAGAAATGTATCAATTAAAAACCGGCCAAGTGCGAGTCGGACTCGCGCACCGAGGGTTCCGTACAAACCTGCAAAAACTACTTAAAATTTTAAGCTTTTCGGAATTTTTCTGTTACCTGTGCTGTAAGCTATTGCTTCTTACCAAATTTCGAGATTATATGTCAACGGGAAGTGGTCTTTAGGTTTTAATTCCCGTGCGTGTAGTTGCGAGTTTCAAAATATGCGGTATCAATGGTTGTACTTTTGCGTTTTGCGTTTTTGCATTGACTTAATTTTTTTTTTTTTTTAACGGGTTAAAGGCAATTAGATCTAAGTATTTGATATGATTTTCAACTTGATAGCTCTACGCGTTCATGAGGAAAAAAGTAATAAGTTTATATTTATTAAAAAATATATATTTTGTAATGTAACTAAAAATTTAAGGTTTTCGGAATTTTTCCTTTATGTGTGCTATAAAACGTTGCTTCATGCCAAATTTCAAGATTCTAGGTCGACTGGAAGTACCCTTTAGGTTTTGATTCCCTTGCGAGTACTTGCGAGTTTCAAAATATGCAGCTTAAATTGCTGTTTCTTTTGATTGCGTTGACATAGAAGTTTGATTTTGTTACAGCTTAAAGGTATTATAGACCTGAGTATTTGGTATGAATTTCAATTTAATACCTCTACGCGTTTATGAGGAAATGGGTAGTAAGGTTAAAATTATTAAAAAAAAAATATTATGTGATGTAACTAAAAATTTATGGTTTTCGTAATTTTTCCTTTATCTATGCTATAAGACGTTGCTTCGTACCAAATTTCAAGATTCTGAGTTCACGGGAAGCACCCTGTAGGTTTTGATTCCCTTGCAAGTGTCGAAAATTTGCGGCATAAACGGCTGTATCTTTTGATTGCGTTGGCTTAGAAGTTTGATTTTTTCACAGCTTCAAGGGACAGTAGACTTGAGTAATTGATATAAATTTCAGCTTCATACCTCCACGCGTTCCTGAGAAAAAGGGTCTTGACAGACGGACGGACGGACAACAAAGTGATCCTATAAGGGTTCCGTTTTTTTTCCTTTTGAGGTACGGAACCCTAAAAACAATATCGAAATTGCACAAACACATACAAGTGATCCGCCCATAAGTTGACGTTCATTTATTTCATATTCCTGTATAAACATGTGCAATAATGAATCAAAGAATATTAAAGGAATAAGAAATCCAACCATTAATGGTTTTGAATATCTTATAACGAATTTTATATACGGCATTCTCTTACATATCTTTGGAATTACACAAAAAATAATGATCCAAGTGATAAAAGGATACAAATAAAAATTGTTTCTTTGGATATACCATTTTTTTGGGCAAAATAAGTCTTTAAATCACTCATTTTTTCTTGGGGTGGCGAAATCATTTAAAAGGCCATATTTAGAATTTTTTTATATTCACAACTGAAAAATTAATTAAACCAAAAAAATATGAATACTAAAAGGTTTTGTTATAATTTTGGTCAAAAAGTGTTAAAATATGATTCGTAAAAAAAATCTAGATTGGAAAAAAAATATGATCATCAGAAAATCATCTGAATATTAACCCGTCAAAGTGGTTTTCATTGCTTATAGATTTATTTATAGAAGAAACCGTTTAGATTAATTGTGAAAAGCAACAAGGCTGACCGTTTATATCTACTTTTACAAAAATCTAATTAATCAATGTATCATGATAGATGATATTTTATAATTGCGCGTGGTTTATTGCTCCCCTTTAATTGTTGTTTATGAAGAAACTTGCAACATTGACAGATTTAACACGTTCAACAAAACAAAAAATAAAAAACCGGCCAAGTGCGAGTCGGACTCGCGCACCGAGGGTTCCGTACAAACCTGCAAAAACTACTTAAAATTTTAAGCTTTTCGGAATTTTTCTGTTACCTGTGCTGTAAGCTATTGCTTCTTACCAAATTTCGAGATTCTATGTCAACGGGAAGTGGTCTTTAGGTTTTAATTCCCGTGCGTGTAGTTGCGAGTTTCAAAATATGCGGTATCAATGGTTGTACTTTTGCGTTTTGCGTTTTTGCGTTGACTTAGTTTTTTTTTTTTTTCACGGGTTAAAGGCAATTAGATCTAAGTATTTGATATGATTTTCAACTTGATAGCTCTACGCGTTCATGAGGAAAAAAGTAATAAGTTTATATTTATTAAAAAATATATATTTTGTAATGTAACTAAAAATTTAAGGTTTTCGGAATTTTTCCTTTATGTGTGCTATAAAACGTTGCTTCATGCCAAATTTCAAGATTCTAGGTCGACTGGAAGTACCCTTTAGGTTTTGATTCCCTTGCGAGTACTTGCGAGTTTCAAAATATGCAGCTTAAATTGCTGTTTCTTTTGATTGCGTTGACATAGAAGTTTGATTTTGTTACAGCTTAAAGGTATTATAGACTTGAGTATTTGGTATGAATTTCAATTTAATACCTCTACGCGTTTATGAGGAAATGGGTAGTAAGGTTAAAATTATTAAAAAAAAAATATTTTGTGATGTAACTAAAAATTTATGGTTTTCGTAATTTTTCCTTTATCTATGCTATAAGACGTTGCTTCGTACCAAATTTCAAGATTCTGAGTTCACGGGAAGCACCCTGTAGGTTTTGATTCCCTTGCAAGTGTCGAAAATTTGCGGCATAAACGGCTGTATCTTTTGATTGTGTTGGTTTAGAAGTTTGATTTTTTCACAGCTTCAAGGGACAGTAGACCTGAGTAATTGATATAAATTTCAGCTTCATACCTCCACGCGTTCCTGAGAAAAAGGGTCTTGACAGACGGACGGACGGACAACAAAGTGATCCTATAAGGGTTCCGTTTTTTTTCCTTTTGAGGTACGGAACCCTAAAAATGAGGTGTATGACATTTCACTTTTACAAATGTCAAATAAAACACCATAATAATTCATATAAAACTATTAATGAACTAACTACTTGATCCATGCCTTTTGTTTAAACCGGCTGATATGATTTTAAACACCAATTACAATTATAGTGATAAAAATTTTTGTTAAACATAAGTCTTTACTGAACTTCATTATTTAATTGAAACTTTTAATATAACTACAGTTTTAAATTACTGTACGGACACGGCCAATCATAGTTTTAACTGAAACACTGTTTTAATCAATAACCAAACAGCTTCGAAGTAAAACATTTGTTTTAAAATTTCAAATATAAACTAAAAGACATAAAATTAAACTCATTTTAACGATTTTTACGCGTTTATTTTATTATTTTTGATTTTCCGACGTTTCGGCATTTTTGCAAATGCCGTGGTCACGGGTAGACTGAGATGTTTGACGTCTTCATAGAGTTAAGTAAAAAACGATTTTTCGAATTCACCGCCATCTGTTTCGTAATTTTCTCGCATAGTCGCTCGGGTTCACGCAGTAGACGCTGACAGTGTCTTTATTTTTCTGCTTATTGGTCTGCTGGTTGTTCTTTTTTATTTTGCTAAGTATTGGATCCCACGTTGGTGACAGCTTCCAACCATCTTCTCTATTGAAGTTAGGGTGTTTTTTAATTTCAATAGTTTCTCTTAATAAAATGAGTTTAATTTCAAGTAATAATAATCGCGTAAATCTAAGAAGTTATATAAAAGACATAAAGCGAGCAATGAGTAGTAAAATTATATGTTGGGCAATAGCTTCATTTTTAGTTATATCTCTGCTTTATTTCTGCTATATTTCGATGCATCAAGATCGTACCAAGAACTTCAAAATGACAAAAAGCTCGGTTACTTTGCCTACACCCGAAAAGAAAATGAATTTTGTTCTTATTATAAATACAGATAACCTCCCAAATAGAGAAAGCAAAAAGGCAAATGTTCCTATGCCAACAAGTATTGAACATTCTATAATTCCAGAAGCAGACCATTTGAATTCTGTAAATAATAAACCGAAAGTTACAACTGATAAGAAAGGATTTGAAAATTTATTCTCTCATAGCATTTTAACTCCAAAAAATGTAATTATTCCAAGAATTTCAGAGAATCAATTCAATGATTTCGAAAAGAATTTTAACAAGTACAACTTTGAGGGTAATAATAGGCCTATTGCAAAGCTTAACACGTTATTTAATCATCAAAATGCTGGTTTTCATAGTTTGCATAATATAAATGATAAGTATGATGAGAATAGTAGTTCTAACTCTTATTATTAAATATTTTTTTATTTCATGTTGTTTTTTATTTAATAAATGATAAGTCAATATGTAATATATGAAACCGTTTAATTATTTAATTTGTAATGCTATTTTTATTCAGGTTAACAAATATTTTTTTTACTAAAAATATTTTATTTTAATTCCTTTCTTCAAGCATTTGTGATCTATACTTCTCATATAATTTTACACTTGCTGTGTAATCAATCAAAACACTTAAATGTGTACCAAGAAGAATTTCCTTTAGAACAGTAAAATCACAATGTTCCGTGTTATCAACCTCAACTGTTCCCCATTTAAACTTCCTAATTCGACTAGTGACATTATCTTCTGAAGATGAAACAACGAAAAAAGGAATAAAATCATTAATCCTTTCACCTTCATTTATATTATCGTAGTACTCTTGATTTTCAAAATCAAAAACTTCAATTCCATTATCTCTAAGCTGATTTCTTACTTTTTCTTTCAGAATTGTTCTCTCAACTATCGAAACACCATCTGATTTACCAATGACAGGCACAATATTAACAAGAGATTTGGCTTTAGATAAAAAAGAAATATCTGTTTCTTTCAGACCATTCACAGTTGAAGGTATGAAATAAAGAAGACAATGGACTCTTGTATCTTCAAAAGTAGGATCTCTTCTTATTTTAGATTCTTCTTCAATAAAAGCATCGAATTGCATTTTAATAAATGAAATAATACTTTCTTGGTTTTCTTTATCTGATAAAGTATTTCCGAATCCTGGTGTATCAATTAAATTGACTTTCTGAGTAACACCTTCACAATCCACATTTAACATGTATAAATTTATATCATTAGAAGATTCAAGAGGTACCTACTATGTCATTGTTAAAGAGTGTATTAAAGAATGATGATTTACCAGAACCTTTAGAACCAGCTGCCATTATTGAAAATCTTCTGTTCTTCTTTTTGAGCATCATTAGAAAAGTAAATAAACAAAAATTATATTGTTATGATGATACTTCGTTTTGATTTTGTTTTAAATTTAAAAGCAAATTAAAAGAATAATGATTTTATTGGATATCTAAGAGTAAAATAATAAACACCACAAGGTCCATATAATCTCATCTAGTCTAAAATCACATGTAAAACTTATATTTTTTGACATCTTAAACTCTTTATTATTAACTATCACAACACAAATCAATTTTTAATATCCAATAAATACTTTTTCATACAAGAAAATATTTCATAAGATACTTCTTTACCAGTTTCAAACACCTTTTCTAATTTATCTTTCATAATTCGACCCGTAGACTTAACATAAACATGTCGGGGAGTTCGTTATCACTGGGTTCGATTATGGCGGAAACTTCGAAATAAAACGTGGAACTTGATGTTAGGGCGTGTATTAATCACAACGTTTAGCAACTTTACAATAATCATCACGATTAGTCAGGATGTAAATGGATATAGGAAGCGCGGTGAATTCGGCATGTGGCCATCACTGATTTATTCACTACACGTCTGCACTGCCCCACGGTCCCAACAATAAGAGATCCATCCAACAAGATAGATGGGCTAACTAGACACAACGGATATTGACCGAAACTCATTCAGTAGTTCACTCATAAAGCCTCGCACCGACTACACCCAAGTCAAAACGACTTGACGCAACCAATATCTCATTTAGTCGCTGACATTGACATTGACATTTCAAAACATAGGCAAGGTAGATAGTAAATTAGTTCTTCAACTGGCCAAGTCCATCGAATCTGTGTTCTCTCCGACACGGCCTTCCTGACGCTTCACACGTCCTCGTATGATAGCAATCTGCAAAAGAAATAACACAGCAGTAGCTCGCTCGGTCAACCTGACCAAAATATAAG
Organism: Emmelina monodactyla; assembly: GCA_916618145.1. NCBI lineage: Eukaryota > Metazoa > Arthropoda > Insecta > Lepidoptera > Pterophoridae > Emmelina > Emmelina monodactyla. The sequence continues at coordinate 11,801,336 of OU745301.1, read as the reverse complement.
GGGTAAGAAGGTAACAAAAGTCATCGCAAATGATATCTGACTTTATCTTTACAGCTTTAGTTAAAACGCAACAAATTAGTCAAATCATACAAAGAAAGATCGGTTCGATTGCTATAAAATTGTCATTTAAGCGTCTGATGGTAGGTCATGACAACCGGAGCTGGTGTCTGATAGCGTACTTCAAGACAGCTTGAATAAACTAACACTTCGAGACAGCCCTTCTGGCGTCTGATGGTGTTCACAACATAAAACTTGTTCGGTACTGAATACGCGCGTTTGACTAATACGCCACAGTTACAACCCTTTTAAAATATCCCACATAAAATTTCGCGCCAAAAATTTCATTAACTAACGAGCATTCAGCACTAGAATCATAAAAGAAAGAATACGATTCACCTTTGTGTTCTAGACAATCCGTGGAAGATTCACAGCTCACTCGCCAATCAGCACCTCGGTACGAACGCTGGCTTGCCTCGGCCACCGCAATGCCGCCATCGCTCGTAAATCAGGATCATCACTTTCTGTTGCTGCACCGCTGGGTTAAGTCCTGATGTCGACATTGCTCGTCCTCGCTTTGGTTTATTGTAATCGCCATTCGATGTATCCTCGAAACATATTAAAACACGTGTGAATTACAGTTATTAATAACACCAGTACCTATACCATTATTAAACATCGATCAACACTAAATGTAGAAACCAATAATTTCTATTGTGCGTAAATAACTTGGTGTAACTTGAAACTAACAAATAAGAAATGCAACACATAAAATATTTAGTTCAAGAGAATGAATACTAATCAAAGAACAATTGTAAACCAAAATGTAGTTAGGTAGGTAGGTAGATAGGCATAGATAGTAGCCAGATGCATGTGCCCTCTTTTAATGACTTTCATTTAAATCGACAGCATTACTTTTGACGCAAAAACATAATTGAATTAAAGAACATACTTAGCCTCAAATATTACAAAATGTTTTACATCACCCAATCATGTTGTGTCCGGTTATAACGTAATAATGTAGGTACTGCCGCGTACTGCAATGTTTCTATTTTTTTTACCAGATTCAAACCATCCAGCAATTCCACTATTATAGCAGCTTTTCTGAAACAAATTTTATAACACAGCAACATATTGTTCGGCAATATTTTATTTTACGCAATTAAGAAAACTGAGACGGCAGAATAAGACTCGTCTAAAATAACTGCCAAAGAGGCACAACCACTCAGAGATTATTTATTTAGACCCATAGTATGTAAAACAGAATAATAACAAAGCAAAACTAAAGTCACAACTCTCAGTCTTAACAATACCGTAATAATAGTACCGTAGTACCATTCGAAACTCAGAGCATTTACTGCCTACTTCATTTAGAAATAAAATTATTAAAAAGAACAAATTAAACAACTAGGCTTCCTTCATATTCGTTGCCAATATCTCCATGGTTTCCCCTGAAACCTGACCTTCGCCAGAGTCAACCGCTAGTACGTACTCACGGACCATCCTCCAAGGTATACCGATCGAGCAGAACGACTTCTGGTATAGTCCCATCAATCATCATCAAACATCAAGCAAATACCACCATACTAGCAGTTTTCCTGAAACAAATGATATCACACAGTATCACATAGTTCGGCAAACATTAATTCTAAGCAATTAGGAAAACTGAGACGGCTAAATAACACTCGTCTAAAATAATTTTAAACACACTTAGCTCGTAATGAAAACAGAAACTCTCACCGGGTAGCGTAACGCATCCTCCATTGGCAAACCTTTGTTGTAAAGGCCCACACGTTATCTTGTCCACACTATATCCTTAGAAGCTCCGGTTCTACTGGCGCTGACTCAACGCATAATGGATAGGCCCTCGGCAGTGGTAGCAGGTGATGGCACGGCTGGTCTTGTCATTGCAGTTTCTCGGTTGTGGCCTAGGATGTTCTTCTTTCCTGTCCGTATCATCTCGCCTCCGTAATTACACACCGATGGTTTATGATGATTCTGTTGTTCCAAAAGCTGCTGCAATTTCTCGTTTCTGTCGATGTTATTTGGAGCACATGGAATGTCATTCGTACAGGTGTAGCGGGGTTTCCTCATGCGTAGCACGTGGAACGCGGTTATCGCATCGTCCGTGGCACGTGGTTATCACATCATTTGTAGCACAAGGTATCCACATCATCCATCGTAGCTCTTCGCAGCATAATGCAATTACATCAGTAGCATGTGGTACCTGGTTATCGCATCATCCATAGCACGTGAAACGTGGTTTCCTCATCAGTAGCACGTGAGACGTAGCCTCCTCATCATCCACAGTACGTGAAACATGGTTTTCTATTCATCCATAGCACGTGGTAAGTGGTTTTCTCATACGTAGCACATGAAACGTAGTTTCTTCATTATCCATAGAACGTGGCAAGTGGTTTCATCATCATTCGTAAAACGTGGGTCGTCATCCGAAACACATGGCACGCAGTTTCCTTATCATTCATAGCACGTGGTTTACACAAAAATCTTTTCACAATGGTTTTCACATAGTTCGTAGAACATAGGACATCATCCGTACATCGTGGTAAGTGGTTTCACCATCCCACTTCTGATGTCGGGGAGTTCGTTATCACTGGGTTCGATTATGGCGGAAACTTCGAAATAAAACGTAGAACTTGATGTTAGGGCGTGTATTAATCACAACGTTTAGCAACTTTACAATAATCATCACGATTAGTCAGGATGTAAATGGATATAGGAAGCGCGGTGAATTCGGCGTGTGGCCATCACTGATTTATTCACTACACGTCTGCACTGCCCCACGGTCCCAACAATAAGAGATCCATCCAACAAGATAGATGGGCTAACTAGACACAACGGATATTGACCGAAACTCATTCAGTAGTTCACTCATAAAGCCTCGCACCGACTACACCCAAGTCAAAACGACTTGACGCAACCAATATCTCATTTAGTCGCTGACATTGACATTGACATTTCAAAACATAGGCAAGGTAGATAGTAAATTAGTTCTTCAACTGGCCAAGTCCATCGAATCTGTGTTCTCTCCGACAAGCAAATTATTTTCTATTCATTGAATAAACTAAGACTACTGTGCCATTTCGACCACTTTCTTCGTACGCATTTAAATCAACAAAATTTTCTGAAAGTGTTACAGAACAAATAGAATCAATAATGGGAACACCAGTATAACACATACACATAAAAATACAGTTAACCATTACGGACAATAATGAACCATCTTCTTGTATAACATCTACATCAATATCCAGTTGGTTTTCTACTAAAATTACATCATTAAATATTTTTTGAAGTAAATCTTCGTAATCGTACAACCTCTTTTCGTTTCTTGCCGTGCAGTTTTTGAAAATTTAATATGAAATAAAACTCTATTTCCTTCTCTTGGACCATTACAAACAACTCGTACACAAGAATTTCCTTGTCTTAACATTACGAATCCATTATTATTGTTTTTGCCATGATTTATTTCTATTCTTCGTATTTGTTTTTTGGTTCTGCCATCTTCTCTGAATTCTAAATCATTCATAAAAATAACGGTTATTGAAAAAAAAATTTATAAAAATTAAAATAAGCGTACGTGTTAATAAAATCTAGAAGTTCATACGAAATACTAAATAAAGTAAAACAAATTTTATTTTATTTTATAAATTACTAATTTTGGCCTTTATCAAACTTTTTGAGCGTGGTGACCGATAAGAAACCATAAATACATGGTTGCTATATTTATTTGTATGTCTGTCTGTCCGTCTGTCTGTATGTTCGCTTCACGTAAAAACGACTGAACCGATTGTCTTGATTTTGGAATAGAGATAGTTCGACACCCAGGGAAGAAGAAAATACGATAATTTTACTGCGGGAAAAAGCCTCATGCCCACGGGAAAAGCCATTTAGTTGCGGGTGAAACCGCAGGGCGGAAAGCTAGTATTAAATAAATGAGAAGTTGATATTGTTCAAAATATTTTTATGTCATTAAAAGTTCTGCTATTCATCGATAGATGGCAAAACAAAAAAGTATCACCGCTGTGCCTCTCTCCGTCGAGGAGTTATCCCCTGCGGAGTGAACCGGGGTGATCTGGTGGAAACTGGGTCGCGAGGTGGAAGGGGACCTCCAAGGAGCTACTGTAACCGAAGTCAGATCTTGTCTCCGACTCACTGTTTTGGAGATATGAGGGGTTCTTTATCGAAGAGTTGTCCCTGGTGTTGGTCCTGGGTTGGTACGAGGTGTCTTAAAGGGGGTCAAAAATGGTGTCAGAATTGACCTCCGACGTTCCGTTTAGGAGTTATCCCCTGAGAAGCCAGGAGGGGTGCTCTGGTGGTAGCTGAGTCCCGAGATGGAAGGGGAGTGGTGAGGAGTTGCCAGAACCGAAGACGAAGCTGGTCTCCGACACACCGGTCCGAAGATATCGCAGGATCTTTGGCGAGGAATTGTCCCTGGTCGAGATGGTATATGGTGAACCCAAACACCGTGCCGAAGTCTGCCGAACTGAACAGATGATACACGACTTTGCTGCACCGCTGTGCCGGTTGGAGTGACCCCCCACTCCAACCGGCATAGTTAGGTTTTTTCGTTACGAAATTTTTACATTCGGTCCCAGCGCTCAAGGCCCGCGATAGAAGCTATGCAATAGCTTAAAAAACTTACTATTTCGGTACTTTAGCATCTTGTATTCACTTTCCTAGCCTTTTTTACTTGAAAATGCGAAATTGTTAAAAAAATATTGCATATTTCTTAAATTCTCTAAAAAAACATTCAATTTTCCCTTTAAAAACCATTTCGATTTTGTTTTTTTATAACCCCAAGCATGACTCTTACCGATATTGAAAAAGGAAAACTGATCGCGCTGTATGAAGAAAATTACACTCAGGTAAAAATTGCTGAGAAATTGAATGTTAACCAGAGCACAGTATCTAGAATTATAAAGAAATATAACGAAACAGGAGATATAAAAAATTCAAAGTCATCAGGAAGGCCAAAAGTTGTTGATGAGGCCGATTATAAGGTTATAAAAAAAAAAATTATAATAATCCCAAAACATCTCTTAGAAAGATAGCTACGCAGCTCGAGGATGCAAATGGAAAGAGCGTATCGTATGTAACTGTGAAAAATGTTCTTAATGATAATGGCGTCTATGCATATTCGCCGATAAAAAAACCTTTGCTTACCAAAAAGAATATTGCAAGCAGGTTAGAAAAAACAGAAAAATATTTAACACTCTCAGATAGTGAAATAAAAAGCATAATATTTTCTGATGAGGTTAAAATAACCTTTTTTATTCTGATGGCAAAGTTTCTGTTTGCCGTGAGCCTTCTACTGGTCTTCAGCTTAAAAACCTGACACCGACGGTAAAGTTTGGAGGTGGCTCAGTTATGGTCTGGGGATGCTTTTCCTATTATGGAGTAGGGAAACTAGTATTTATTGACGGAACAATGAATGCTATTAAATGTGTGTCTATCATTTCAAACAATCTCAAATCCTCTGCCAGTGAAATGGGACTTGATCATTTTATCTTTCAACAAGATAATGATTCCAAACACACAAGTAAGTTAGCAAAGAGGTTTTTTGAAAAAAAAACCGGCCAAGTGCGAGTCGGACTCGCGCACCGAGGGTTCCGTACAAACCTGCAAAAACTACTTAAAATTTTAAGCTTTTCGGAATTTTTCTGTTACCTGTGCTGTAAGCTATTGCTTCTTACCAAATTTCAAGATTCTATGTCAACGGGAAGTGGTCTTTAGGTTTTAATTCCCTTGCGGTAGTTGCGAGTTTCAAAATATGCGGTATCAATGGTTGTACTTTTGCGTTTTGCGTTTTTGCGTTGACTTAGATTTTTTTTTTTCACGGGTTAAAGGCAATTAGATCTAAGTATTAGATATGAATTCCAACTTATAAGTTTATATTTATTAAAAAAATATATATTTTGTAATGTAACTAAAAATTTAAGGTTTTCGGAATTTTTCCTTTATGTGTGCTATAAAACGTTGCTTCATGCCAAATTTCAAGATTCTAGGTCGACTGGAAGTACCCTTTAGGTTTTGATTCCCTTGCGAGTACTTGCGAGTTTCAAAATATGCAGCTTAAATGCTGTTTCTTTTGATTGCGTTGACATAGAAGTTTGATTTTGTTACAGCTTAAAGGTATTATAGACCTGAGTATTTGGTAAGAATTTCAATTTAATACCTCTACGCATTTATGAGGAAATGGGTAGTAAGGTTAAAATTATTAAAAAAAAAATATTATGTGATGTAACTAAAAATTTATGGTTTTCGTAATTTTTCCTTTATCTATGCTATAAGACGTTGCTTCGTACCAAATTTCAAGATTCTGAGTTCACGGGAAGCACCCTGTAGGTTTTGATTCCCTTGCAAGTGTCGACTTGCGGCATAATTTGCGGCATAAACGGCTGTATCTTTTGATTGCGTTGGCTTAGAAGTTTGATTTTTTCACAGCTTCAAGGGACAGTAGACCTGAGTAATTGATATAAATTTCAGCTTCATACCTCCACGCGTTTTTGAGAAAAAGGATCTTGACAGACGGACGGACGGACAACAAAGTGATCCTATAAGGGTTCCGTTTTTTTTCCTTTTGAGGTACGGAACCCTAAAAACATTGAATTATTGCCGTGGGCATTACAATCTCCAGATTTGAACCCAATAGAAAATTTATGGTCCATTGTAAAGGATAAATTAGAGGGTCACAAGTCTAAAAATATCGAAGAATTTAAATTAGCAGTGAGGAAAGCATGGGAGTCTATACCGGTTGAGACGTGGCAAAAACTAGTCATGAGTTTTAAAAAAAAGAGCAGAGGTTGTTTATCGTGCAAAGGGTATGCATTCCAAATATTAAATTAAAATTATGCAATCTTTGTTTAACACTTTTTTTTTTAAAATAAATAAATCTAAATGTATGCCATATTACTAAAAAATATTTTGATAACCTTTTATTAATTTCATGATACTACATTATATGTTATTAATTTTCTATTTTAAAGATCTGAGACGGTACAAAATCAATATGCAATCTGTTCCGTATAGCGAGTAGGTAGGTACCGATTCATATAAACTTATAACCAATTTCGAAGTAATGAGCCTTTTCCAAATTCAAATATTCGCGCGTTACTTCTGCCTACCAAATCCGTCGCCGACGATCCATAGACAGTGGCGCCCTTGGTGCCACTACCTCTTCAACTTTCGCAACTTAAAGTTTTGGATGCGTTATCGCGAAGCTCCGGCAAAAATTCTAAAAAATATTAGAAGATCCAGCTATAAATAACATCTGTGGTGGCCAAGTGTGTCAGTAACGATACCAGCCAAGGAAATACAGTCGTCGGAGGGCCCTCCAGCACCAGCAGACGAAAATACGAGGTGAGTCGGTGGTGGTGGAGTAGGCAGTTTATTCATATACCAAACATAATTTTGATCCTTACGAGCCGCATATTTGGCCAGTTTCGAGTCCTTAACAGGGTCTCAGCCACTTATTTCATTTCCATATTACTTCCAAATTGGTTATTTAAGCTAGTTTTTGCCATATCCATTAATTTCACATTCCATCGTTTCATACGATATTTACAACTTAGCGTAGGGTAGTTGAAAGTAAGTACCGACGCCCAGAGTCTATAGCCCGTCCAGTTACATTAAGTTAACATAATTCGAATATCGAACGCACACACATAAATCGTGTTAACTAGTTTATACAAAGTCTTAATATTATTATCCACCTAAATAGGTACGTTTCAAGTAAATGAGTGTTGTTTTTGACCATTCATTCCGTTCGTTTTCATACTTACCGTTCGATACGAATTAGAAATAATATTGCGTTCCATTTGTTTGTGCAGTGTTAGTGTTCATATTTACGTTTTTTAAACCATTAAATAGTGTTTCAGTCAAGTTAAATACATAATGGGTGATGAATTGAAACAATTAGTTTTCGAGCGTGACGTCATTTACAATGACTTACAAGTAATGTTACAATTCTTACAAGAAGATAAAATTGATGAATTTCTTTGCCGTTCACAAGATTTATTACAATTGAAAAAAGACTTTAGTCGTATTCAGACAAAATTAGAAAAAATACAAAATAAAAGTGGTTCATTCGTTTCGGAAGTTGAATTAGAAAACCGGAATAAATTCAACAATCTGTTTTATAGTGTTAAATCCCAAAGTGACAAGTTAAAAGCCGAGGACACCCTCAGGAAGCAACGGGTAAGGTTTGCAAATACTTCTAATTCTCAAATATCTCAAGGTTGTTGTCATACACGTCCTAAGATTAGTTTACCGGCGCTTTCGTTGCCACAGTTTCATGGCGAGCCGACGGAATGGAACTCGTTTTATGATTTGTTTTTATCTATCGTACATAATAACGAAACCTTGAGTGACATTGAAAAATTCCGATACTTGTTGTTGTCATTACGCGGTGAACCTTTAAGTTTAGTTCGTTCTGTTCCCTTGTCGTCTGATAATTACCATGTTGTTTTCGAGATTTTAAAAAATAGGTACGAGAATAAACGAATAATTGCAACCAAGCATATCGATAAAATTCTGGACATGGAACCTATGTCAGATAAACCTAACTTATGTGAACAAGGCATTCGTAACATTCTTAACATTTATCACGAAAACTTGCCAGCGCTCCAAGTTATGAATTTCCCAGTTGAACAATGGAGTTTCATATTACTAAATGTTTTATTACGCAAATTATCTCCGTATATTCGTAAACGTTTCGAACATTCCTTAACTTCCGCTTCATTGATACCTAAACTTGACGAGTTGTTAGAGTTTCTTGAAAAAGAGCTAGCCACTAGCGACATTATAGCGAGGTGTACCTCCACCTCGGGGTCTCCGCCGCCGGCGCCAGCGCGCGCCCGGGGCAGCGCCCGCGCGCCCGCCGCGCGCCCCCCCGGCCGAGCCACCTACGCGCAACGTTCTTTTTAATACAGTTGCTCAAAAAGTGGCGTATTGCAGGGACGTATAGCGTTCGGGATGTGGGCTATTACACACGCGTGCTTTTTTTTTACCTTTCCCGCACTCGTGCGTTCTCTTTCCCAACTGTCAAAATAATGTCTATTAAAAAGAAAAATTAACCAACCATGAAGTTTTTACTATAAAAAAAACAAAGAAGTTTTTATGATTCATGTTAATACTTACGTAGCGTAGGTATATTTCTAAAAAAAGCTACTAGTTTGTTTTGATATCAGATTTAATGATTTTATTGAATTAGTGTGGTTGGTTTCATTTTATTTTCTCTCATTAAATTTCATTTTCATTTCATATCAATAAAAAAAATCTACTGAAGACTTGGCAGTATGGGCATAGTAACCTTTGCCTACCATGAGTTATTTCGACATTTACGATCCTAATTTTATATTTTATTAAATTGATTTATTTTTTCGCAACTGTATTAAAAATAGTCGTTCATTACACGTGCGGAACCGTCATTGCAACTCGTCCCGCCTGTCAACCCTCGCCTTCGGCTGTGCCTCGGCTCGGGTAGACATTGGTCGGAACTCGTTGTAATGACGGCCTTTCCACACTTGTATTGAAATATACTATACTAGTGGCCGCCCGCGACTCCGTTCGCGTGGAAGTCCGTTTCCCGTGGGAATGAGAAAATTTCCCGCGGTAAAAAGTACCCTATGTCCTTTCCCAAGTTCAGTTCTTTATTCATACCAAATTTCAACAAAATCGGTTCAGTGGTTTAGGCGTGAAAGCGTAACAGACAGACAGACAGACAGACAGACAGACAGACCGACAGACAGACAGAGTTACTTTCGCATTTATAATATTAGTAGGGATTCGTTTCCCGCGCTATGTGCAGCCACTCGGCATACACGAAATGAAAGTAATAATGCTAACGTTCAGCGTACATTATTTTGTTCTTATTGTAATTCTAATTCCCATTTATTAAGTAAATGTTCAGAGTTCGATAACTTGACCCTTTCTCATCGTAAAGATTTTATGTTAAAAAACAATAATATATGCACAGATTGTTTGATTTACGGACACACGGTTAATAAATGTTTTTCACGTTTTAATTGCAAACGCTGTCAAGAGCGTCATCATTCCTTGTTGCACGAGGACAAGACCTCGAATTCGGGTAACGTAATGACGACGGTTGACACAGACGTGCCGGTGTCGGTGAGTTGTGCGTCCGCGCCGCGCCGCGACCCCGCCACCTCCGTGCTGCTCGCGACCGCGCTCGTCGACATCCGACCGCACGGGTCAACTTCTTTGACGACGTACACTGTTCGAGCCCTTATTGATCCCGGCTCCCAGGCTTCATTAATTACGGAAGCATGCGTTCAGCGTTTAGGCTTGCAGCGCTTTCATTCCGACGTATCCATTTCTATTTCGGGAGTAGGGGGAGGGGAGTCAGTGCGTCCTCGCGGAGTCATTTCATGCGACATCACTCCTCATGATAAAATAAAACCGTCAATTAGTGTAAACGCTCACGTCATTTCAAAAATTACTATACCCAGTGCACAAAATATAAATATTAAAACATTACCTCACATTTCTAATTTACAACTTGCCGATCCAGACTTTTCTTCTGCGCGTCCAGTTGAGCTATTACTTGGAGCGGATTATAGTGACGTCATATTGCTAGACGACAACGTCCGCGGACCGCGTGGTACTCCCGTAGCGCTGAATAGCATTTTCGGATACATTCTTTCGGGGAAAATACCCAATAATTCGTTTTCATCCGCCTTAAACGTATGCGTGACTTCGTTTCAAAACGAAACAGATATCCAGCGATTCTGGGAACTAGAAAATGTTCCAGAAATCCAATCTAGTTCACCCGATGAACTCCTCTGCGAATTGATCTTCGTCGGTACTCACACCAGAGATTCATCCGGTAGTTATTCCGTTTCTCTTCCATTCAAACCTAATGTCCCACCACTTGGTGAAATCCGCGATAACGCAATCTGCCGTTTCAATAAATTAGAAGCGCGTTTAATCCCTTGCCTTCAAGAATATTTAGATCTTGGGCACATGCAATTAGTTCCACCTTCCTCAGTCGCGACTCCCGTGTCTGAGAGGTATTATCTTCCTCATCACTGCGTGGTGAAATCTCAGAGTGCAACTACGAAAACTCGTGTTGTATTCGATGCTTCCTGTCCTACGTCTAACGGACGATCCCTAAATGATAACTTACTGACAGGTCCTAAACTACAACAGGATATTGTCATGGTCCTTCTTAAATTTCGTTTACATAACATAGTATTCACCTGCGACATCAAAATGATGTACCGCATGGTAAAGGTCCACGATGCTCATCGTGACTTCCAACGTCTCTTTTGGCGAGCGGATCCAAATGATCCCATTCTTGAATACAGGCTATGTACAGTCACGTTCGGTGTTAGTTCCGCGCCGTACCTCGCGCTGCGTGTTCTACGCCAGCTCGCTCTCGACGAGGGTGACAAGTGGCCGCTAGCCAAACGTGTTCTCCTCCAAGACATTTTCGTCGATGACGCAGTCTCCGGTGCCGACAGTCTAGACGAGGCTCTCGCCACCCAGCGAGAGCTTATAGCACTGTGCCGAGCCGGTGGCTTCCAACTCCGGAAGTGGAGTAGCAACCATCCATCTCTGTTATCCTCCGTCCTCGCGGAGGATTCCAAGAGTCAGGATGTAGCACTCGTCATCTCTTCTCTCGACGGAGATACTACACATAAAGTGTTAGGCCTCAAATGGTCCCCTAAACAAGACACCTTTAGTTATGATTCCCTACCTAGCGAAATAAACACAAATTGCACTAAACGTTCCATGCTGAGTGAAATTTCAAAGATTTTCGACCCGTTAGGTTTTCTTTCACCGATTACCATATACGCTAAAATTCTTATCCAATCCTTGTGGCTATGTCGTGTAGACTGGGATGAAGTTCCCCCACAACATATATTAGATTCTTGGAATAAGTTTGTCAATGAACTTCCATTAATATCATCCATTTCATTACCGCGACACATTTTATCTTCCACTAATCATAGCATTAGTAATATTCAAATACACGGTTTCTCAGACGCCTCCGAGAAGGCATATTCAGCTTGTGTGTATATTCGGGTCACTGATGACAACAATCAAACTCAGACACACTTGCTAATCGCAAAGACAAAGGTTGCTCCGGTCAAACGTATTTCAGTTCCACGTCTTGAGCTTTGCGGAGCACTTTTGCTATCTAAGCTTCTTAAATTCATAGTCGATACTTATCAAAATTTAATTACCATAGACAACGTGTACGCATGGAGTGACTCATCCGTGGTACTCGCGTGGCTCTCTTCGTCCTCCCACGAGTGGAAGGTTTTCGTTTCAAACCGCGTCACAGAGATAACCCAGCGCGTCCCCGCCGCTCGCTCGCGCCACGTGCGCTCGGCGGACAACCCTGCGGACGCCGCGTCGCGCGGTGTGTTGCCTTCACAACTCAATCGTTCACTTTGGCTTTTCGGACCTGATTGGCTAAAGGAAGCCGAGGAAAGCTGGCCACAGTTACTTCCCGGTTATTCGACAAATGAAGAGAGACGTACACAAATTCATTCGTTAGTCACAAACCAAGGAAAACACGCTTAATTCAATTTTGCAAAATTATTCTAACTTGGGGAAATTACTAAGAGTGATTACATATATATTTCGGTTTTACAACAAGTGTCGACAAGCAACTAAACAAAAACAATTACATAATTTTACAAGCTTAACTACAAACAATAATTTTATAACAGTTCCAGAATTAAATTTTTCACTTAATCGACTTATTTTACTAACTCAACATGAATATTTTTCGGACGAAATAAAAAATATTAAGGAAAATAATAATTGTTCAAGGTATTTACAGAAACTTAAACCATTTCTTGACGACGCCGGTTTTCTCAGGGTCGGCGGTCGCCTCGATAGTTCAAATTTAAATTACGAAGCAAAACATCAATTGATCTTACCGAAATCCAATTCCTTAACTAATTTAATAATCGATCATTTCCATGAATTACATCTGCACGTTGGTCCTCAAGCGTTGCAATTTATTTTGTCTCAGCGATATTGGATAATATCAGCTAGGAACGAAATCCGTAAAAGGTTAGGTAAATGTTTACAATGTTTCCGCGTGCGGCCAACCGCGCCGCAGCCGCCGATGGCAGCGCTACCCGAGGCGCGCGTCCGTCCGCGGCGCCCCTTCCTACACGTCGGTGTTGACTACGCGGGGCCGTTTCAAACTAAAACAGTTAGTATTCGCAAGGCTAACATATTTAAATCATACGTATGTATTTTCGTTTGCATGTCAACCAAGTGCATACATCTCGAGTTAGTTCCCGATCTTACTACTCAAGCTTTCATGTCAGCTCTGCGCCGCTTCACGGCCAGACGCGGTATGTGCTCTGACATATATTCCGATAACGGACGTAACTTCGTTGGTTGTAATAGATACTTAAAGGAAGTCTACTCCTTCTTACAATCGAATCAAGTAGCTATTGAACAACATTCCGCCAATTTAAACATAAAGTGGCATTATCAACCGGCATATGCGAGTCATTTCGGTGGCCTATGGGAGGCCGGAGTGAAGAGTTTTAAGCAACACTTATTCCGCGTAGTTGGTTGCCAAATTCTTACCTATGACGAATTTAATACTTTATTATGTCAGATTGAGGCAGTCCTCAATTCGCGCCCATTGTGTGTGTTGAGTAACGATCCTTCAGATCCTCTTCCACTGACGCCCGCGCATTTTCTTGTTGGCGGTGCATTGACCTCTCTGCCCGATTATGACTATTCTGATTCAACCAAACTGGCCGCTTAGTAAGGTGGCAGTTACTCCAACAAATGCTTCAGCATTACTGGAAGCGTTGGAGCGCTGAGTACCTCCAACAGCTCTAGCAGCGAGGTAAATGGTCCCACCAAAAGGTGCCCCCTATAATGGTGGATCCACACCACCCGGCGGCACTGCCGGCGGCTTACCGCAAGTAAAGCCTACAAAAAAGCCGCCGGCAAATGCCGCCAGCAGCCGCCGGCAAGCGCAGCTTTCTTCCGTTACAGAATAAGTCGAGGACGCATGGCTGTAGAAGATGCATTTGGCATTTCGGCACAGACATTCCAGATTCTTTATACACGTTTAAATTACCAACCTCAGAGAGAAAAACTTGTCGTGATGGCCTGTGTCTGTCTGCATAATTTTATAAGGCGAGCTTAGAGAAATTACACAGTGGAAGTACCTACACAAATTCATAATATTCAGACAAATATAATACACCGCAAATTTTTTGCCAGCGTTTATTAGAAATTAGTTTCAACTTTATATCTGAACAACTACCTTGGCAGCACCGAAAATAGTGTGGGGAATTAAAATGTATTTTTAAAAAAGTTATTAGGCTTAGCTATAAAAATACAACGAAGTACGAGTACTAAAAAAAACTGAGTCTTTATTAAAATAATTTTAAACGTGTGAAAAGTGTAAAGATTTTGCCCTAATTCAGTTCCAGTCAGTTCAGTCTGAAGACTTTGATTATTATAACTGTTACCTCAGCTATATTGCGCTGCCGGCGGCGGGAACGTGCGGCAAAGTGGCCGCCGGCTTTGTTGCGGATGCTGCGCACAAAGCCGGCGGCCAGGACGGCGGCACGGCCGTCGGCACATGCCGCCGGGTGGTGTGGATCCACCATAAGCGAGGGTACCGTAGTTCTCGTTCGTAACGATTCGTTGCCCCCGATGCAGTGGCAGCTCGCGCGCGTGCACCAGGTGCACCCCGGCCGCGACGGCGTGGTGCGGGTTGTGACTCTGCGCGTCGGTAACACTTTTACAAAACGACCTATAGTAAAGGTCTATCCACTTCCAATAGAAAATTAAAACATTTTAATTCCACTTGCATTAGGTTATTCAAATGCAAGTATTCCACCTAGTAATAGGTATTCATTCCACTTGTATCTTTAATTCAGGTACAAGTATTCCACCTAGTAGTATGTATCTATGTGCCTAGGTAATTTTTCATTTCAATTTCCATTTGTATTTCGTTCCCGAAGTTACGATTAGCTTCGAATTTCATCCTTTAAGTTAGGATTAGTTTAGGATATCTTAGCTTATTTTATTCTAAGTTTTTTGAATTCAGATTTTCATTTCAATCCACATAATTTCATTAAAATACTATGTATTTTAAGGTCGGCGGTATGTTCCGTATAGCGAGTAGGTAGGTACCGATTCATATAAACTTATAACCAATTTCGAAGTAATGAGCCTTTTCCAAATTCAAATATTCGCGCGTTACTTCTGCCTACCAAATCCGTCGCCGACGATCCATAGACAGTGGCGCCCTCTGGTGCCACTACCTCTTCAACTTTCGCAACTAAAACTTTTGGATGTGTTATCGCGACGCTCCGGCAAAAATTCTAAAATATTAGAAGATCCAGCTTTAAATAACATCTGTGGTGGTCAAGTGTGTCAGTAACGATACCAGCCAAGGAAATACAGTCTTCGGAGGGCCCTCCAGCACCAGCAGACGAAAATACGAGGTGAGTCGGTGGTGGTGGAGTAGGCAGTTTATTCATATACCAAACACAACATACTTTTTTAACATACTGTATTATCTGGAAAAAATGAAAGTTGCATCCATAGAAATGAGCGTTTGAAAAGGCTGCATAAAAGGCCTCCCTTGGAGCCAATTCAAAATTTAAATTAAAACAATTTGGGTTGAACTTAGGATTTTTTTCAAGAATAAAATCACAGATTTTTTTATAAGAAGTTTCGTTTTTTTACACATTAGAATAAATACTATTGGTATATATTTCCCCTTGAAAAATGCTACTAAAGTCTCGTCCATCAATATAGTTTTTATATTTTCGAGATGGATGAGATTACCAGACGTACAAAATATTACAACTCGTTCCTTGTCATTTACGCCCGAGTCATACTGCAAGAATAATTCGCCAGTTGCCAAATATTTTATAGAATTTGGTATGTCTGTCATTTCAGGAATAGTCGTTATATGTCTAGCTTTACGACATCTTTTTATTTTGTCTGTAAAATACGATACATTCGAAGCATTTACAAATTTAGAGTTGAATAATTGACCATTACATTATAAATTATATTTCTAGCCTTCTCAGATGTTTCTAATGATCTAGCGACCATATTTTTTAAATCTATCTCAAGCTTATTTTTTTTATAATCTGGTTCATGATTATGGGTACCTAAGCTAATTAATCCTAGGTCTGTGTCTGTATGTATCTTTGATACACAGCCATCTACCCTACATCTCCATATTAATTTCTTTTTACTTTCATATCTAAGATTATAAGCGTAACCTAGGGAGAAAATTTTCCTTCCTCCTCTTTTTGAAGTTCTTTCAAATATTTCTTCGTGAGAAAAATTTTCCATATATGGGTTAAAATTTTTGTGGAAATAGTAAGGCCGAAAAAACGGATTGCCTTAAAAGAAATGGAAGTCTTGTGGATTTCTTAGGCACAGAGAGAACTGCCTGCTTAGAGGCGAAACCGGAGAAGGCGGAGTCTTTGATCATACCTTTTTTTTTTTTTTTTGTTTGTCCAGGAAAATGCCTACGCATACCCGTCCCCTCCAGGGAAAGGAGACGGGTTATGTCGGGCTCGCACCGACTAAAAACCTGGAGTTGTCCTACTGGCCGTCGTATAATGGCGGGGACGCGGGAATGTCCTGTAAAGGTCTGCTCGCCGCGAACCCACCGACGGCTGGCCACCGAGGCAGCCCCCTCAAGTTTGGAGGCGCGCTGGAACAACCGCGGCGCGCCTACCCCCTCTTGTTCCCTTGATTGGCTACCGACCTAGCCCTGTGTCGGCAGCTTGGGAACCTCCCCAGGGTCTTCGGCCGTCTGCCGACCTGGGGCCTCACCGGCTGGAGTCGCCGGCGCGCCGCTGTCCCCGCAGTGGCGCGCCGCCGAATCCGCCCTGGGCCTAGCAGAGGGGTTTTCCCACCACCCCTTCCTCAGCCCACCACCTCCAATCCGAATCGCGGAGGATCGGATGCCGCGGCCGCCACGCCGCACCACCCGACCCCCCACGATTACCCCCCTGGGCGCTCAACAGAACGAGGGCCAAAGACCCTGCTGGAGCCTCCCCTCCTAGGGTGCAACTGACCGGGCCGAGCCCGGCCAGAGCCTCCCCTCCGGGCGCATCAGCACGCTGGGCTCCCGCCCAGCTGGAGCAGCCCCCCTCTCGTGGGCCGGTCTACCTCACGACCGGCCCCATGTGGGACCGCTTAGCTTCCCCCAGTAGCTGGCTTGCTACGGGGTACTAAGCCCCCCCGCCGCGGCAAGGCGCGATCCCTTGGGGGGGTCTTTGATCTTACCTGGAAGTCCATAAATTACATTATAAAGGAAGCTTCAATAAATTTATAAAACTTATCAAAAACGCAAAATTTAATTAATACTTAGTGTGGTATCCTTCTGATCTATAAACTTCGAATATTCGCTTTTTAAAATTTAAAACAAGGTCCCGACACAGACTTTTTGGGATTTTGTCCCACTTTCAAATCAAATATTGTTGCAATTCAGGAATATTTTTTGGATTACGTGCGTTAACTCTGTATTTAATAATGCCCCATACGTTTTCAATGGGGTTGATATCAGGGATCTGAGCTTTATTCTTTAGATAACCTCGAAGTATGCTTCGGGTCATTATCCTGTTGAAAAATGAATGAATTTAATCCCATCATGTCGACAGATTCCTGAAGATTGTTGGCTAAAATGTTTACATATTTTGCAGCATCCATTTTGCCTTCTATAATTGACAGTTTTCCCTACTCCTTGGGACGAAAAGCATCCCCAAACCATAATCGAACCTCCTCCGAACTTAACTGTGGGTATGAGATTTTTTAATTTGAGGCCGGTTCCGGGCTCTCTCCAGACTGAAACTTTCCCATCAGAGTATTTTAAATTGAACTTACACTCGTCAGATAAAATTATAGTTTCAATCTCATAATCTGACAGGGCCAGCATTTTACCTGTCTTTTCTTTTCTACTAACAATATGCTTTTTTTCGAGGTACCTATGGTTTTTTTATGGGTGAATATGCGAAGATATTATTATCATTCAACACATTTCTTACTGTGTTATGACTTAATTCCTTTTTCGTCTTTTCTTAATCATCACTGCTACTTTTCGCAAAGATGTTTTCGGATTTCTATCTAGGTAATTTTTTTTTTATTTCCTTAGAATCTTTATCGTCTGTTTTTCAAGGACGACCAATACCACCTACATGCTCTAACGTGCCATGATCATTAATTTTTTTGACCAATCTGGAGACTGTGCTTATACTTACTTTTTTTTTAGCAATTTCTGTAAAGGTCATTTTTTCTTCATAATAGGTAATAATTTTGGATTTTTCGAAAATATGAAGGGATAAGAAAAAAAAATAAAAACTGATTTTTGATAGAAAATTTTCGTGTTTTTGGTGACCCGAAAATAATTTGCGTTTTTCTTAACAAAAAAAAATTGGAAAAAGGCAATAAAAACAAGCTTTTAAAAAAATTATTCCAATTAAATATTTAAAAATTATAAAATGTGAATTCTAAGACTGAAGAAGAAGTAGTGAATTGGAATTAATTAAGTAATACTGAATTGCGATTAATCAAGGAGTAGGGGAGATTGGGTAACAGTGAATCAATTTTTTTTTAAAGAAGTGTTACTACGAAGTTTATGGCAAAATGATACATCTCTGAAATTAAATGATAATTTGAATATCTAATGTCTATAGTAAAAGTCATTTCATGGCCTGTGTTACACAAATTTACAAGGTAAAGGAACTTTTTAAAAAAATAAAAAAATATCCACTGTGACCCGGGAACGGGTCACTTTGGATCAATGCACGGGTGACAGTGAATCGACTGGGGCACACAGGACCAATTGCAAGAAATCTTAAAAAAAACCTCAATTTTCATATTTTAATATTTTTATTTGTACTACTAGACAGTCTTTTATGTCAAAATAATCTTATGAAAAATTAGCAGTCACTTTTTAGTGAACATAAAAAAGGTTTTCTTAGACCTAACTTTAACAAATATAAACTCGTTCCTTTAATTGTAATGCGTGATTAAACTTGAAAAGAAACATAAAAATAACATTAATTCTAACAATTAACAACCATAAAATTGTCTTTTAAACTGTAATAACTTGAGAACACACATACAATTAACGTAAATCTATTTTAGAAAAATCTAGGTCAAAGTTATACATACACTGTTTTCTCTTTGTGTTACCAGAACAGTTCGGTTTTGGTAAAATCATCTTAATGTCATGTAAGGCAACCGTGGCAATATCTGGCACGATTGGCAAGTGAAAATTATTTGGTATTTTATTAGATCTTCTAAGAAAACTCACTTCAGTCTCATTTTCCAGTTCTCCTATAACTTTGGCTATATAATAAATTCCTTTCCCTTTAACTTGGAATTTAACAATAATAAAATCACCTTCTTTAGGCAAACTTTGAAGTGCAGGCAAGCAGTCAGGATCCACCACTGTATAATCATCTTCTTCATCTTCCAATACTGGTTCTTCTTCAGAATAAACACTTATATTATCTTCATTTTCACTGGAACTGTCTTGTAAAACTTTTCTCTTCTTTGTTTTTGCAATTGCCTTTCTCTGTTTTCGTTTCTTTTCTTCTCTCGTTTGTATTTCATTTTTATTTGGTGTGTCAGTTGCAATCATTGATTTTCCTCTTCGTCTTGGAGCTCTTCCACATTTACGCGGACCTGCTTTAGGTAGCCCTCAAAATTGGAATGGACTTAAGAATGCTTTTTTTACAATTGAGGAGGAGCTACCAGATGCAATTGCAGTCGGATCCGAAATTGTAGGAGATTTGATTGAACAAAAAACACTAACCGTAGTTGCAGGTGATTTATTGTACCCCTGGTCTTTTGGTATTGCCGATACAGCGTTGTGTAATGTAACATCAGCTTGACTTGATTTTTGTGGAGTTCTAGGAGGTTGTGGAGTTCTTGGGGGTGGAACAACAATCTCGGCACAAGCTGACGAGATTGTTGTTCCATCGCTGTGAGTGTCTGGAGCAGCAGGTTCTATAAGTTGAACAAGTTGAGGAGAACCAGGACAGGGTAGCTCTAATATTGAGGGTGATCGGGTTCTTGATTCATTGTCTTGAACAGGTGTATTAATCTTGTTTTGATTATTATCTATATCGATTTCTCGATCCATAACTTCACTAGGAGCAAAATCTAGATCAGTAAAAACATTTCTGTCAAAGGGGAATATTCCAGTAGCTTTGAAAGCTGCGCAAATATTCCCGGGTGTCATAGCTTTCATATGGGCTTCCCTGACACATCCAGCCACTTCATATATTGAGAAAGTTTTGCCTGGGTTTCGCAACATCCAACTATCTACAGCTTTGTTATAAGCAGTTTTGAATGGCCCAAAAATTCCAACATCCAATGGCTGCAGTTTTCCTGTTGAATGCGGCGGCACTGTTAAAACTGTCACACCATTTTCTTTTGCCAGATTCAAGGCCTGTATGCAAATGTGCGACTCGTGGTTATCGTATATGAGCAGACTAGGGTTTTCATTGCTGCTGTTTGAATAACTAATAAAATGCTGCATGGTTCATGCGTTCAGCGCTGGTGACTTTAGAAACTTGTCTTTGCCCTTTGGCTGCTAAAACTTTGGCACATTTTTGCACCGTCATAGTATTTGTTTCATCTAAATTGAATATTCTGGTGCCATTCCCAAAGGAAACATGTCTAGCCATTACATTTTCTAAATTATCGAAGAACAAACCAACATTATGACGATTGAAAGACGTTGCTCTGCTCAAACTGCAACCCTCTGGAGTCCGCAACGATAATCGATTATCTCTTTTTCTGAGATTATACAGATACTCGATACCTGCGAGCTTAGTCTCATGCCATTTATCTGGTACTTTTATGCCATTCAACATCGCTACTTCGTAAATTAATCCTCGAACGTCTACGATGGTAAGACCATAGAACATTTGACTGCACTTTACAATGTAATCGACAATATTACTTTCTTGCTCATCAGTAAATATTTTATGAACTGCGTAGTTAGGTGTAAGTCTTATTGGTTTTTCAGGATCAGGATTATTTTTAACTTTCATATGATACCTATATAACGTTGTATATGGAATACTAGTTGACCTAGCAACAGCTCTTATTTTTTGGCCATGCGAAATAAGTTTTAGAGCGTTACTCATCTGTTCTTCAGTATGAAGTCCGATACTAGTCTTTCTTACTCGATTGCGAGGCATTTTTACCTAAAACATAAAGTACAAATAAATCTAAGCTTGGTGGGTTACTATGAATCAATAGTTCACTGTGACCCAATACAAAACGATTCACTGTGACCCATTGACCGTTAAAGGAAAATAATATAAACAAAAAAAAAACTATCTATCTTGAGGACAAATCAATATGTATAACAACGAATCTATGATATGACAAGTGTACGACAAATCATATGTATCTAAATTTCTTATTCAATTAGAAATAAAACAAATTTAAAAATCTCGTAAAAAAATAGGTTAGGTACTTACGTAAGGTCCGGAGTGGGGCAGCGCGTGCTCACGCTTCGATAGCGCGCCGACGACTAGTGCGACGCAAACAGGTATAGACGAGCGGCAAATACAGGTTTGTTTGTGTGCGTGAGTGCAACACATACTAAGTTATAATACATTATCCACTGTGACCCGCGATTCACTGTGACCCAATCTCCCCTACTGAATTGGGATTAATCAAAGAGTACTAAATTGGGATTACCTAAGGACTCTTGGATTTTTTTTATCAAGGACTAGTGAATTTTGATTAATTAAATTTATTGAGGGAGTAATAGTGAAGGTAGATTGAAATGTACAAGTTAAATCGCATTAAACTTATCGAATTATTATTTCCAAGTAGAAATTCCTCGATAAATACTTTAATTCAATTACTTCTATTGAAAAAAATTAATTCACCTAATCTATTTAATTTTCATGAATTTTTTCCTCCTTTTGTATATTGTAATAATTTTTTGAAACTAAAATAAATTAAAAATATATTTTTAAAACCTACAATATGGATTGATGAATTGTAAAGATTGAAGAAAGACTTTGAATTGGGATTAATGTAGGAAAACTGAGTTGGGATTAATCAAGCAATACTGAATTCTGATAAATTAAGGAATACAGAATGACCCGTGAATTTAAACCAATCAAGGACTGGTGGATTTGTATTAATGGACGACTCGTGAATTTGGGGAGATGGTGTGATAGGTTGGACCCGTGATGTAAGTATTAATACAGGACTAGATATTATTAAAGGAAGTTCTAGTGAAGAAAGATTGAGATGTACCAGTTAATTTAAAGGTAAGATGAATTGGTATTTATCAAGAAGAATTCCTCAATCCATCGCCTTAATTTAATTACTTCGTTATTTAATGTGGCATGCTGGGCGCGCCCCCGTGCAGAATTTGCCCCTATTTTAGGATTTTTTTTAAAAAAAATAGCCCCTGTTTTTTGAAGAAAAAAAAAAAAAAATAAAAAACATTTTTTTATAAACCTTTTTTATTTATACGTTTTAGTCTTGATAACTGCACTATCTCATACTCATCACCTTTTTTTTATTTTAGCTCTATTATTAGACAAAATTTCAACTATTTCAACTTCTGAGGAAAAAAAAGAGGACAATTTAAATTTTTTTGTATTTACATTAGTGTCAAAATCTTTTGCAATCATTACTTTATCACCAATATTAAAACTATACTTTGAACAATGAACAAGTGAATGCCTATCCATCCTTTTAAGATACGAAGGACCAATAGATGAATTTACGATACTATTATTAAAATTATCTGACAGATTTTCATTATTTGGTTTTACATTACTAGTATCAAAATTATCAGACATATTTAAAATATTTTCATCCATAGTTGTCTCGTCATTTTCTTCATTTCTATTTAGACTTTCCCGGATAGTGTTAAAACCGGGGACATTTAAAAATAATCGAAAGGGAGATTTCTTCGTGGCACAATGTTCTGTTTTATTATACAAATATAGAATTTTATTCAAGAACTTTAGCCAAACTTTATTATTTTCAAGAGTTTTCTCTTTATCATCCACATCAAACACTAACCTCTGGAGATATCTGGTTAGTGTTTGATTAAATCTCTTAATCTGCCCATTAGATTGAGGATGGCGTGGCCTGGAGTGTTTCACGATGATTTGAAACTCTTCTGCAAGCCTATCCATCTCTGAATTGCAGAACTCCTTGCCGTTGTCGCACTGGATTATCTTAGGTGGGCCGGTGTGTCTACAAAAAAGATTTTCTAAATTTTCAACGACTTCCTTTCCAGTTTTCTTACGCAAAGGAAATGCCCAGCCAAATTTTGAATACACGTCAATGATGGTAAGAATCCAAGCAAACCCATCATTGACCTCCTTGTAATAGATCATGTCAATGAGATCGATCGTCAGTCGCTCCATCGGGGCCTGTGCAGTAATATGCACTTGTTTATCCTTTGTTTTAAATGGCTGTGACTGAGCACAGCGCAAACACTCAGAAACAACCTGACGAACAAGAGCCCGGGGAAATTTGAAGTAAACTTCATTGCAAAGAGCCTCAAACTTATTGCACCCCACATGATTGCCTGCTTGATGGAACGTTTTACATTCCATCATCATTACATCCATGTCCTCTGCATGGAATGCTCTTTTATGGTTGCCCGTCACGTCATCTTTTAGGTAAATATTGTTACCTATGAGAATAAAATTATTAGACTTTTTTTTAAGTCGTTTTTTCTCATCTTTAAAAAGACTAACTTGTTCCCCTTCACCTTTTAATATTTTAACGATATTATCGTACTCTTCCTGGTTTTTTATTGGATGTAATGATGTGTACTTCATTAAAGTTAAACCTTTTAACCAAATGGCATTAAAATAGCAAAACATCTTGCGTCAAAGAGTTTTCAATATATTCCAGATAAATTTTTAATTTTTTAAACCATATAGAGGGGGTTTAGTATCTTCAGCTAACCATAGTCCAGGGGTATGCCTAGACAATCCAATCTGGCAGGTCGCGGTTCGAATCCAGCTCAGGGGGATTTTTAAATTGAAAAAATTTGAAAAAAGGGGTCATGGTGATGAGTACAGGGGGCAAATTCTGCACGGGGATTCGCCCAGCATGCCACATTTAATAAATTATTACATTATTAATTGTCGCGCGCCGGGCGCGCACACCGTGCCCAGCCCGCACATTTTCTCATTTCCGACTTAGGCAGCACTTTGCATTTTTAAATTTTAAGGGTCACCCATAAGCCTTTCATGAAATGAAAAAGTGCCCCAGCGCGGCGCGAACCCAGCATAACTGTTTTGCAAACAATAAGTCATACCGCTGGGACACTCATCATGTATACGAGAACAATGCTTTTTATAAATAAATGGTATCGGAGGAACAATTAAAAAGTTAGATTAGTATTATTTTAAACTTAAATCAAAAGTTATCAAAAAATTTTTTTCTAATAATTTTTTTTTAAGGAGATAAATTTTTGAAAAATTTTACCCTTATGGTTAAAAATATAACTGACAAGACAGAGGGTGATAGAATAAAAAAAATTCTAAAAGGGGAGGTCGTCGATAGCGAGTTTAATCGTTATCAACTCATGAGGTTGCGTAAAAAGGCCGACAACTTTATAGGGCAGGTGACCCGGTTTTGGCCATTTTAAGGATTTTCTCAACTTTGAGGCTTTCTTAATTTATAGTTTTTGTTATTACGAACATATTTCTTGCAAAAAGTCGTTAAACATATATTAACCTTGCCTAAGAAAACCCTTTTTTTAAAGAACATCTAATAGAAAAATAATTCTATAAAAATAAAAAAATAAAGGCAGTTTGTGCCATTTTTGGCCAGATTCACGCCATTTCTGGCCAGGGTCGTGTGCCAGTTCTGGCCATCAAAAAATAAAACCAGATGAATTCAAAGTAATCAAAATTAATAAATAAATTGCACATTTTTTGCCTCAAATCAGGATATCTTGCCGTAAATCCGTCAAACCACGATCCTGAAGGTCTATTATTTAAAAAAAGCGTGGTAATTTGGCCCTTTACTAATTTTTTTTTGACGGATACTTTATATAGAAAACCCAGCACGAGCGCAGTCTTTGATCCATACGACAAGTTCATTCTCTATTTCATTTCCAAGAACTGCCTTTTTTATTTGATCAGTTATTTTAGTTGATCAGGAAAATGCCTACTCATACCCGCCCCTCCAGGGAAAGGAGACGGGTTATGTCGGACTCGCACCGACTAAAAACCTGGAGTCCTTCAGGCCGTCGTATAGTGGCGGGGACACGGGAATAGTCCTGTTAAGGCCCTCGCCGCGAACCCGCCGACGGCAGGCCACCTAGGCAGCCCCCTCAAGCTTGGAGGCGCGCTGGGACAAACCGCGGCGCGCCTACCCACTCACGTTTCCTTGGTTAGCTACCGACCTAGCCCTGTGTCGGCAGCCTGGGAACCACCCCAGGGTCTTTGGCCGTCGCCGCCGACCCGGGACCTCACCGGCTGGAGTCTCCGACACGCCACACGCCCCTCCGGCCGTTTCAACACGCTGGGCTTACGCCCAGCTACAGCAGTCCCCCTCTCGTGGGCCGGACTGCTTCATGACCAGCCCCGGTGTGGGATTTCGCCATCCCGCAACAATGAACCCTAAAAGGAACACAGTAGTGGGACGCCCAGGGTGCACCGGGCCGAACCCCTTTCCTTCCCTGTGGAACAAGAGAGCAGGAAAGAGGACGGCCGCACGAAGAGGTATCCCACGCGCACTCCAAGAACTGCCTGGGGTCCTACATGTTCAAGAGTTTTAGATGCTTTTCCAGAAATTTTATGTCGCAAAGTCGTTCGAGGTACATTAAAATGTCTATTAACAATGGAAACGGGCATCCCATTCTTAATTGCGTTCAAAAAAGTTATTATTATTATAATTACTGGAGTATTTTTTTTTCACGGCTTCTTTTTTGTCACTATTAGATTTTGGTTGAGGCATTTTATTGTAACTCTGAAAATAAAAAATACGTATCGAAACACTTACGTTGGTACGTAAAGCCAAGTAAAAAAACCTCGCTAAAATATAAATGGCCAGAAGTGGGGTGTCTATGTACACCACTTTTGGCCAGCCACGTGGCCAAAGATGGCGAAATACATGAATTTGACTCCATTAGTGGCCACCTGCTCATAACCTCGCTTCATAAACATATGGCGACAAAATAACTTTAGTTCTACTTAGACAATATATTCTTCAAGCAGTATTAACATAAAAATCCAAAAAATAATCAAAGATTTAAAAAATAAAAATTTATTAGTCACGCGCTCGCCTTAGCCTTTTTACTAAGATTTTAACAATTTCGCGCTCAACTGATAAGAATGGCTTGTTGCATCGAAGTGAAGCTTGACACATCAGAGCAATCAACGGTATCAGTGCTACCGATATTCAATATTCTAAATAATATAAACCATAGATTAATAAATTTGTTTTTGCCTTAGTTATAATTATTTGAAACCCCAAATGGCCACAAAGGGGTCGATGGCCACAACCGGGTCACCTGCCCTATTAATCGATGATGTCTTGTTTTTAAAGGTTGAAAACGGGTTACATAAAAAGGTGTTTTACCCAAACCAAACGGACATCATGCGATTAGAAGTCGAAAGACTTCATAAAGAAAAGCATTACGGTCAAAATAGGATGTATGGACTGTGTAAAGATTATTTTTTCACAGTTCCAAGAACTATTGTGCGAGATGTAGTTACAAATTGTAATGTTTGTAAAACATCCCAGCCTTTAAAGCAAAAGGAGCCATTTAAACACGTAATGGCAACCTTTTGCTTCGAGCATATCATGATTGATTTAATCGATCTCAAAGTCTATAAGACCACAAACAATGGATTTTGTTGGATTCTGACTACTATAGATGTATATTCTAAGTATGCAAAGGCCTTCCCGTTAAAGTCAAAATCGTCTATGGACGTATGTAATGCTTTGGAGTCATTATTTACAACCTTTGGGCCCCGTTAATATTGCAGTCCGACAACGGTAAGGAGTTTACAAATTCCGAAATTAAGGATTTGTGTTTGAGGTACAATGTAAGGCTAGTACATGGAAGGGTAAGGCACCCTCAAACCCAGGGCCAGGTAGAAAGGTTAAATCAATCTATTACCAGGTCCATAGCAAAACATATTGAAGAAAATGGGGAGGATGCTAAAAAAGCATGTTGGATAAAGTACATTGACAAAGTCGTGTACGATTATAACATTGCTGTGCATTCAGCAACAAATAAATCCCCATTTGAAATTTTTTTCAAAAGAAAAGGATTCAATACTGTTTTGTTGCCTAATTACATCTTCGAAGAAGACAATAATGTAAAATATGAAGAGGCAGAAGATAAAGAAGAAGATGAGATAGAAATAAATCTTAACGGGTTTTACGCGTTTATTTTATTATTTTTGATTTTCCGACGTTTCGACATTTTTACAAATGCCGTGGTCACGGGTAGACTGAGATGTTTGACGTCTTCATAGAGTTAAGTAAAAAACGATTTTTCGAATTCACCGCCATCTGTTTCGTAATTTTCTCGCGTAGTCGCTCGGGTTCACGCAGTATACGCTGACAGTGTCTTTATTTTTCTGCTTATTGGTCTGCTGGTTGTTCTTTTTTATTTTGCTAAGTATTGGATCCCACGTTGGTGACAGCTTCCAACCATCTTCTCTATTGAAGTTAGGGTGTTTTTTAATTTCAATAGTTTCTCTTACCAGCCTAGGAATAAAATGTTTCTCTTTTGCTAGGATTTTAACGGTATCAAATCTTAGATAGTGGTTGGGCTTATCCATGGAATGCTCACAGACTGCAGATTTTGTATAGCGACGGTTTTTTACATCGGCGATATGTTCTTTTATTCGAGTAGACACGTTCCGTTTCGTTTGACCGATATATGAGAGCCCACAGTCACAGTCAATCTTGTATACGCCTGGGTCTTGTAAAGGGATGCTGCTTTTTACTGGACGAAGATGGTGGCTAATCTTGCTGTGTGGCTTGTATATGGTTTTTATTGAAGCCCGCTTCAGAATGCCCCCAATTTTGTCAGTAACACCCTTTATGTAAGGCATGTAAGCTGGTCTACGTTCAACTGTGAGTGGTTTGACGCGGTTTCTGCGACGACGACGTGGTGGTTTTAAGTCGTTGTCCCGAAGCACTTGTTTCAGGTGGTTGAGTTCTTTTTCAACGTGCTGGGCGTCGCAGATTCCACGTGCTCTCTGAAACAAAGAGGAGCCTACGGCAGATAATTGGCTCGGGTGGTGGTGGGATTTACCATTTAAATATCGGTCAGTATGAGTGGGTTTTCTGTATACAGTATGGCTGAGTGTACCATTAGGATTTCTTATTATTAATATATCTAAGAAAGCTAATTTATTGTCTTGCTCTAATTCTACAGTAAATTGAATTTTAGAATTAATTGAATTAAGATGGTTAAGGAAAGCAGTAACCTCATGTTTAGGAAGTATGGTGTAGGTGTCGTCAACATACCTTTTGTACATCTTCGGCATGACAGGTGCCAGTCGGAGCGCTTGCTCCTCAAACTCCTCCATGAAGATGTCAGCTATGAGAGGTGACACGGGCGAGCCCATGGCTACACCATCAACTTGGATGTAGAAGTTGTTGTTCCACATGAAGTAGCCAGATGTTAGACATAGCTCGAGTAGTTCTGCGTATTCTTCAGGCAAGTTGCAATCAATTAGCTTCCTTTTCACTATGTCTATGCAGTCTTTCACAGGTATTGATGTGAATAAAGACTGAACATCAAAACTCACCATTGTGTCATTGTCGGTGAGTTGGAGGTCTTTGAGGTTCTCGACAAAGTGATAAGAATCCTTGACATATGCATTGGTTTTTCCTCTTAGTGGTGAGAGTACTTTAGCAAGATGTTTGGCCAGTTTGTACGTTGGTGTGTCAACTTGGCTCACTATAGGTCGCAATGGTACATCAGTTTTGTGTATTTTAGGTAACCCATATAGTTTGGGAGGCTTTGTGCACGAAGGTGTTAGGTATTTCACGTCTAAACTTAAGCGATCTTTATGTTTTTGTAATAAACTGGATGTTTTCTTCGTAATTTTAGGTGTTGGGTCAGTCTTGACTTGTTTGTACGTAGATTCATCCGACAATAGATCTATGATCTTTTGGTTATAGTTAGACGTGTCCATGACTACGGTGGCATTGCCTTTGTCTGCGCGGAGGACTGTTAACTCTTCATTGTTGCGTAAGTTCTTTAATGCAAGGCGTTCTTCTTTAGAAAGATTCGATTTCGGAAGATGACTTCGCCGCAAAACGCCGGAGACATCTTGGCGGATGCTTTCAGAATCTTCTTTAGAAAGTTTATTTTGCAAGAGACAATCCTCTACTTGGCATATAATGTTTTCCACCGGAATTCTAGTTGGAGTTGGTGCAAAGTTTAAGCCTTTTGTTAACAATTTAATAACATTACTTTCTAGGTTATGTTTTGACAGGTTGACAACTGTCCGATCAGTCTCTATGATTTTTTTTTTTGTTAGATTCTTCCGTCATGCGGAAAGGCAAAGAGACTATGCCCATACAGCCATGTCATCAATAATTTGGTTTTCTTCTTTCTTGTTGACTTAGCTTTGTTTAGTTTTCAATAAGAAGTAACATTGACGATATTTTATTTCCTCATAAACAAACATAATAAGGACCAAGTCCATGTCTTTAATAATAAAATGCTAATATATCGACTGCCGCAACGAACAGTATTGAACCTGCAAATCAGATATTTTACAGTAGAACAGTTTGAAGTTGTTTTTTTAACCCGAAAGATAAATAATAATAATTTTATGACAGTTTTACCCTTAAAAAATTTGTAATTTAATGTACTTTCCATAGCTTACGCGTGGTTATAAAATTTGTTTTTTAATTTATTTAAATTTCATTTTCGATGGTGTACCATGTCAATTTTAATTGCCAATTAATCGAAAGTGGCAGATTCGATTCTATTCGTGGGTTATCAAATCATGAAAAATATTGAATCTACCAATTTCGATACTATTCCTTGGTAATTTACGAACCAACCATAAAAATATGAAGTTTCAATAGTTGGTTCATAAGTAATTTGTTTATATAATTGCCTTCTAAAGAAAGAGAAAGGAGTACCAATATCAAATCCTCGTTTTGTTATTGAAATTATTCATATTTATTGAATCGAAATATAATAGGAAACAAAAAATAGCCATTTCAGCATGAGATCCTTTACTAGTAACATAAGAGTATTCTGTTAATACAAAACTAATCACATTGAGTACCTTGAATTAAATCACTCATTAATCATATCAATACTATAGGTATTTTTAAATTAAATTTACTTTTGTACTTTGTACCCTGAGATCAATAAGTCTTATTACGTTAATTAAACAATATTATAAAGTAACCTAACAAACCTGTATATCACAACTATAATCAGACTCGTTCATTAAAACTTTTGGGGTCATAATGATTTCAAAATTAAATAATAATCTCTCTTTCATAAAAAAACTAACAAACCCTTAGTAACTGACAAAAAAAACAGCCCGAATAATATTTTCATTGAAATCTAAATTATTTCTAATCGTCTTCATCACTCTCCGAAACATTTTCGATTTGACTCCTTTTAAGATTTGTAAAAAAGCGTGGTATTGTCTAGGTATAAGTTCTGCTTCGCAAAGACTTATTAAATCTTTATATTTGGCTCCGGAACTGGCAAACTATACGAATATAGTGACTTCAATACATCATTCCAGGTTGTTTTCTTATCGTCAATCAATGTTAAATACATACAAAATATTTAAAGAAAGTCATTTAAATTGTAAAGATTTTGTTCTAGCAACCATTCTCTCAATTTATTTTTAAAACTATTAATTGATATAGCCTGTTTTATATCACCAGAGAGCTGGTTATAAACTAAAGGACCCATAACACTTGTCAATTTTAGAGTTTAGCTAGTCTACATTTTCGTGCTACAACACAAGCGAAGGCAAAGTCATAATCTGAAGTGAACGAAAGTAAGGCTCGGCAGATACGTCACTCTTTATGCCAACTATCGCACGAATGGCCCTTTTCTGCAATCGGAACACACGCTACCAGTCAGCAGCATGTCCCCATAGCTCGGTACCATACTGCAGCAGGGACTGCACGCTGGCGACGTAGCAAGTAAGAGCAACGTCCCGCGGCACCACTTTGCTCACTCGGCGCAACACAAAACATGCTTGACTCAACCTGTCGCATAATTTGTCTATGTACTCCATGTCAATCCCCTGTCAATACCAAAACCAAAGAAAGTCAAATAAGTCACATGTTCAATTGTTGTGTTATCTACCTGTACTGTCAAGGGTGTTTCAGAACGGCCTGATAAGCAGAAGTGGATAAAGTTTGTCTTTTTCAGATTCAGAACTAAACCATTACTTGTGAACCAGTATTTTAGTTGATCGATTGTAGTTTGTAGTTGGAGTTCTAGCTGTACTGTCGTAGATCCATTTACCAACACTGCTACATCATCTGTATACATTTACACATTACCAGTCGTTATAGCACCTCGAAAGGTCGTTCATTATTAATGTGAACAAGATGTTTGAAACCGAGGACCCCTGAGCGACTCCTAGATCTAGCGACCTTGTATCCGACTTGTCCCGCAGTGACAACCTGGGTTCGATCCCTAAGCAGAACATTTAATACTGAGTACGCGTTACCAACAATTCCATAATGCGCTAACTTAGCCACCAATAAATCTCTATTAGCGACATCAAATGCTTTTGACAGGTCGCAGCATAAGAGAGCGACATGTTTTTTGGCCTCACGTACACTGACAACACCCTTGACAACTTCGCGTACAACAGAAGTAGTCATATAGGCGTACTGGCGTTCAGTCAGAGCATCAGTCGACGACAGAAAGGAAATTAACCGAGCACTAATCCCATTTTCCAGAAGGATTTACTTGATTTACAGCGTCTACTGGGTCTACGGAGTTTTCAGTTAATGGTGATCCGAAATTGAGGTCTTGTCCGGAGAGTGGTGAAGGCATTGGTGTACATTCTTCACTGCCTAGTATAACATTGTGGGAGTCATTTGCCAGACTCTCATTAGATTTTGTTTCTTCCGTTTGTGAAGTGGGAAACACATCGTCATAAAGATCGTTAAATAACTTCAATAATTCTTCTTGGGTATAGTCTTTGTTACGTATGGGGCATACTTAAACAAGGAAAGATATATTTAACGTCTGACTTTAATTATTAGATCAAAAGAAGTAGTAATAATAAACTGTCAACCATCGAATCCGCTATTAAATTAAGTATCCAGCGTAGAACAATATACTAAGTGGTAGATTCGATAAATGATTTACTAAGAACAAAATCGAAACTACCACATTCGTTAATTCCCATACCAAAAATGTACACGTGTACTATCGGAAGTGCCACTTTCGACATTTGTCTATTATAGATGCACTTGGAACATTATTGAATCTACCACATTCGATAGTTTTACTTGTTATCCTTAATTTAAATATAAAAAAAAACATTATTACTGGTTACTTAAAAAAAGATCAAACAAATATACATACAATAGAACATATTCTCAATATTACGTAAGCTAATTAAACAGAAAATGTACACTTACCAGGATGATCAGCATTTTTTTCATAGCAAGTGTTTCGAGACTATGATGTTGTTCTCCTTTTTTTTACGAAATTGACCACAAATCTACCTCGACTATTCATTTTTAAACTTTAAATAAGAAGTAATAAATTAAAACAAAACACTAATAACAAAATTATGAAATAAAACTACTTAAAGCTAAACACGCACACCTTGGCTCACATCACGGCGAATACTATCGACTTGGGCAGTTACAGAGTATTCACGCGCATCGACACGTACGAACACTATCGAATTGTAACATTCGCTGATGTTAGTTGCTTTAAGTGTGAAGTTTCGATTGTATTCGACTAAAAACTTGTTTAAATATATTATTTTCAAAAATGTTTTTATTGTTTTTAAGACTAAATATTATGCTCTATCGATTGGTACAATAAAACAAAAAAGTAAAATTTGCAGATTCGATACTGTACGTTGCGGCAGTCGATATATTTGTTATGAGTATACATAAACATTTTCATCAGATATTACACACTGTAAATTTTATGAATTTATACATAGGTAAGTAGCATTCAGTTGTTTTTAAAAGTTCTTGAGTATTACGCGGGATATTTTCTAATGTTTTATAAATTTCTAATAGCTCATCAATGAAAATTAACCTGTCAATATGAAATTGAGGACATTCAAAAAATATATGATCCAATGACTGTACTGACTCATTACAATATGAACAACAAGGGGAAGTTATCATATTCATGCGATATAAGTGTTCATTAAAAGCAGCATGACCTATACGAAGACGACAAATTGTTGTATAAAAATTTCTATTTTTGAAAGAGCCCTTGGTAAACCAAGGAGACGAAATTTTTTGATTACATACGGAATACCACTTGCCCTTTTCTTTAAGAGAATCTTGCCAAAATTGAAACCAATTATTAATCATTTGATTTTTTATTTCAGGAAGAAACTCTGAAATGGGAATTGCTATGTTTTTTAATTTGCAAATGTTGTTATCAGTATTTGTAATGATACTAGCTAATGTATCAGCTAATTCATTACCACTA
The DNA here is from genome assembly GCA_916618145.1 of Emmelina monodactyla. Lineage (NCBI taxonomy): Eukaryota > Metazoa > Arthropoda > Insecta > Lepidoptera > Pterophoridae > Emmelina > Emmelina monodactyla. The sequence continues at coordinate 11,767,645 of OU745301.1, read as the reverse complement.
ACACCAATGTGTGCTGGTGTCCAGAAAATGACAATTTCTTTATGTTTCAATGATAATTTATAAATCTTTTCCCGGATCTCATATATAAAAGGATGAATTTTACTAGAAAGACGAGGATTATTAATAGCTTGAAGAACACTCATACTATCAGAAATAATAATCCATTTACCAGAAGAATCTACAGAACTAATCAAATCTAAAGCAAACAGAATAGCAGCAGCTTCTGCCGTAAAAATACTGCAAATATTGGACAGCTTATAACCATGTGCAATTTTCAAAATAATATCATAAGCCGCTATCGACACAGACTGAGATGTTTTTGAAGCATCTGTGTAAATTTGACGGTAATTATCATAGTATGATAACTTTTCATATACTTCATATTTATTTTTTAAATTTGTGTCTATAATGACATCAAATTTAAAAAACTTACCTTCATATGTTCCACTATAACAAGGTAAAATATCATACTGAGCAATATTTTCATTTTTCAAATAATTAATGAAATCAAAATTTTTACATAAATAAGAGTAATTAGATATCAAAATCTTTTTGTACAACGCATTATTAGAAGTTTTCATCAAATCAATTATGAACCTTCTTTTCAAATAATCAAACCTAAATTTAATGGGACAAGTGTTAGTTTCAACTTGCATTGAATTAATCGGAGAAGTACTCATGGCTCCTAGAATTATCCTGAGATTTTTATTTTGTACTTTATCTATTTTATTTATAAAATTATTGTCAGAAGCAAAGCAAAAAAAAGCATATTCAAAGTGACTTCTAACTAATGATTTAAACAGCATCAATAATATTTTAGGATCTGCACCAAAACGACAACCAGTAAGGCATTTTAAAATATTTGTAGCTTTTACAGCTCTATCTATCAATATTTGCACATATTTTTTAAAACTTAAATTTTGTTGAAATACTACACCTAAGAATTTTATTTCTGTACAGTTAGGAATAAGGTTACCATTATATACACATTCTAATTTACAATCTTTATCTCTAGAGAAAACAAGAGATTTACTCTTTTCTGTATTTACAGTTAAACCTAAGAAAGAAAAATAGACTTCAAGCCTTTTACAGGCATTATTTAAATTCGTTTGCACATCTTTAAGTTTTTTGCCAGAACAATAAACAACAAGATCATCAGCAAACTGCAGATTAGAAACATTTGCGCCTAATATCTCATTCAATTTATGAATATAAATTATATACAGTAGAGGGCTCAAGATGCCGCCTTGATTGACGCCTTTATAGGAATTACGTGGACCATAAAAGTTGTTACCCAATTTAACATAGACCATTCTTTCATTTAGAAAGTTATATATCCAAAGAACCATTTTTTTTGGAATTCTGAGTGATAGCAAGATATTAGCAAGCGTTTCTAAACCTACATTGTTAAAGGCTCCTGTTACATCGAAAAAATTACAAGCAAGATAATTCCGTTCCTTTATGGATTTATTTGCATCTAATAACAAATGTGCAATGCTTTCCCTAGCCGAGCGTCCACGCCGAAAACCAAACTGATTACTAGGAAGAATACAATTTGATTCGATGTAATATTCCAGACGTTGTTTGAGCAGCTGCTCAAAAATTTTACCAACACAAGAGGACAACGCTATAGGTCGATAAGAATCTGGACTATCAAGATCCTTCCCTGGCTTCAGTACAGGGACCAGACAATCAGTTTTCCATTGATTTGGTATTAAGTCATTTTCAAACAAAATATTTAAAATTATCAAGAATTTACATAGATTTTTATGACTGAGAAGACGAAACATTTTATAGGAAATACCTACCATCTAAACCACAAGTTGTATCTTTTCTTGATTTTATGGCAGCAGTAAGTTCAGAAATTGTGAACGGATCAAGCAACGAAAGATTTTGTCTATGAAATTTGTTATCTACAAAAGTAAAAGGTTTCGAGACATAGTCTGGAGTGTATTTTTTTAAAAAACTATTTACCCAATGATCATTTTCACTTCTAGAAACAAAAGTTTTGTTAAATCTGCGTATTTTATTCCAGACATGAGAAATTGGAGTAAGACGATTTATAGAATTGCAATAATCTTGCCAAGATTTCTGTTTTTCAAAGTTTATAGTCAATTTCTTAGAAGCCTGATTTTTTTTAAAAAGCAAATATTTTTCTACAGAAGGATCATTTTTGAAAGCAACAAAAGCATCTTTACATTTTTTAACAGCATCTGCACATTTGCTATTCCACCAAGGAACGGAATGTCTTGCCCTTTTTGCCCTAAAACCTGAAACGGAACGTGAGCATAAATGACAAAGATTTTGACATTGACAACAAGACTTTGTTTTCGTTTTTAGGGTTCCGTACCTCAAAAGGAAAAAAAACGGAACCCTTATAGGATCACTTTGTTGTCCGTCCGTCCGTCTGTCAAGACCCTTTTTCTCAGGAACGCGTGGAGGTATGAAGCTGAAATTTATATCAATTACTCAAGTCTACTGTCCCTTGAAGCTGTGAAAAAATCAAACTTCTAAGCCAACGCAATCAAAAGATACAGCCGTTTATGCCGCAAATTTTCGACACTTGCAAGGGAATCAAAACCTACAGGGTGCTTCCCGTGAACTCAGAATCTTGAAATTTGGTACGAAGCAACGTCTTATAGCATAGATAAAGGAAAAATTACGAAAACCATAAATTTTTAGTTACATCACATAATATTTTTTTTTTAATAATTTTAACCTTACTACCCATTTCCTCATAAACGCGTAGAGGTATTAAATTGAAATTCATACCAAATACTCAGGTCTATAATACCTTTAAGCTGTAACAAAATCAAACTTCTATGTCAACGCAATCAAAAGAAACAGCAATTTAAGCTGCATATTTTGAAACTCGCAAGTACTCGCAAGGGAATCAAAACCTAAAGGGTACTTCCAGTCGACCTAGAATCTTGAAATTTGGCATGAAGCAACGTTTTATAGCACACATAAAGGAAAAATTCCGAAAACCTTAAATTTTTAGTTACATTACAAAATATATATTTTTTAATAAATATAAACTTATTACTTTTTTCCTCATGAACGCGTAGAGCTATCAAGTTGAAAACCATATCAAATACTTAGATCTAATTGCCTTTAACCCGTTAAAAAAAAAAAAAAATTAAGTCAATGCAAAAACGCAAAACGCAAAAGTACAACCATTGATACCGCATATTTTGAAACTCGCAACTACACGCACGGGAATTAAAACCTAAAGACCACTTCCCGTTGACATATAATCTCGAAATTTGGTAAGAAGCAATAGCTTACAGCACAGGTAACAGAAAAATTCCGAAAAGCTTAAAATTTTAAGTAGTTTTTGCAGGTTTGTACGGAACCCTCGGTGCGCGAGTCCGACTCGCACTTGGCCGGTTTTTTTTGTTGTGACATAGATTTTTCAACTGATGCCAATAAAATATCACAAAACTGCAAATAACTTTCTAGTGAACATTCAGAATTAATCATAAAACTATTCAACGAAGTATTAACAATATTTACATACAAATCCCAATTAACTAAATTCAAGTTTAATTTCTTACTGACATTTTGAGAGTGAACACAATGTTCTGAAGATATAACTGGAGTTTGAGACAACAGAAGTTTAGTAATTGTAGGCAAATGATAACTTCCAAAGGAATCATCATGAACAGACCATTCACAATCCCATGATAAAGCTGGACTAACCAAAGAAAGATCTAAGCCATTTGGTCTCCAGGACGAAGTTCCTACAGTCGTGACTTCTCCTGAATTTAACAGAACAAGGTTATTTTCATCAAAAGAATCTAGTACTTCTTCACCTCTTTTATCCACTTTTTGACAACCCCAAGAAGTATGGTATGCATTGAAATCTCCAGCAATAAAGACTGGAGTTGGAAGACTATCAATTAATTTTGAAAATTTTAATTTTGAATAATGACACCTAGAAGGACAATAAACACTAACAAATGAAATATATTTACCACCTATTTTTATCTGTACAGCAACATTTTGTAAGGAATCATCAAAATAAGTATCAATTTTTAAGAATTGTAATTTGTTATGAATTATTATTGCAACTCCATTATGTGTATTACCAGTGTCATTTCTAACTATTGTGTATCCCTTTATGTTAAAGGTATGATGTGGTCTAAGCCAAGTTTCACTTATTAAAGCGATATCAACATCATTACTATAAAGAAAATATGTAAATTCAGATTTATTACTTTTAATGCTTTGAGCATTCCACTGAACTATTTTTAAATGAGCCATTAGGATGGATTATTAGCAGATGACTTTTCATAAATATCACTTAATATTTGTAAAATATTTTTAGTACTGATGGAAGTTTCCTTTGTTTTATTTAATGTAATTATTTTAACAATAGCCTCAACCAATAAATTCAAAGATTTATTATCTTTTTTCAAGTGACTGAGCAGGTCAAACTTTTGTCCTAAGGCTGGAAAACTCTCTGTATTTGCAACTGAAGCATAAGACAAAGAGGATAAACCAATTTTAATATCATTAATTTTTTTCTTTTTAATAGGACACTCAGCAGATATACTAATGTGATTTCCTCTACAGTGACAGCATGTAGCCTTTTCCCTAGGTACTGTACATTCTTTAAAAGAATGTGCATCTCCACATATTGAACATCTAACATTATTTTTACAGTACTTAGCCAAATGTCCATACCGTAGGCATTTAAAGCATTGTTTTACAGGTGGAATGTACATCTTAACTGGAAACCTCCAGCCTTGTAAATCAATATGATCAGGAAGATAAATGGCAGCAAAAGTTATGATTACTGTTTTAGTCGGTTGTAATTCAAAGTTTTGTTCATTTTTAACCTTCCTTTGAATTCTCCGAACAGAAATAATTTTTTTATTACTATTAATCACTCCAAAAATTTTTTGATTGGACCATTTAATGGGCACATTAGTAATAACACCAGTAATTTCAGTAGTTTTTGCAGGAATAGTTGCTTTGAGTTTATATTCTGATAACAAAGTCTTATTGTTAAGAAAACTATTTGCCAAATTTGCACGGTCAAAATGAACTGTAACTTTGTATTTATTAAGATTTTGCATATATTTTATGCCTTTTATATATTTCTTTAATGTTGATGATAAAGAAATCATATCTCTTGTTGAAATAGGTTTGGACTCATCGTTTGATTCCAAGAAGACAACGAAATCTGTAGCTGAAGAATCCTCAGGATACCGACGTGTATAATCGGGAACGAAATAAGTTTTATATGGATCGGACTTAGCTGAATTGCAGTCACTGTGCATGGAGTCGGAGTCCGAAAGCAGCGAGTCTTCCCCTGATATTACTGCCTCCTCCTTCTTTTTCTTGCGTTTCGCCCGAGACGTCATTTTAATAAAAATTAAGCTTCTATACTATAGTTATTAAAAATATATACAAAATGTACACTATTTAACAAAATTGAAAGAATTAAATGAATTTTTAAGTTCACGAAAAAATTTTTCACTTCCAATTTTCCCGCGCGCAAACCGGAAGTCTCAGTCTCTATGATTTTTGAAGGCGATCGATTGTCTATGGCTGCGTTCAGTAATGCGCGATGACTCATACGTTTGTTGATTAATTTTTCGTATTTATTAATTTGTTTATTTTTGCTGTTATTATAAACATGAAACGCCCTTTTATCTGTTAATTCCACAATAGTTGAGAGATCCGATTGAGACAGCGCCAACCGCAGATCGTTTAACAAATTTTGAATTAAGACATCTGTTTGGAACGTGTCGTACCGATGTTGTTGAATCGACTTAATTAGTAGTTTTTTACTTGCTTGTCGTAGAATGCTGGCACTCCCCCGGATGTCTGGTTTTGGTGATATTCTCATGCATACCGGGAGAAGGTTGTTGTCCCGACATCTCTTGAGGAAGTTAATAGATGTCAACAATCTTGACTTTTTGTTCTTTTGCCGTTCGAGCATTCGCACTTTGTTTGCTACTTCCGCGCCGTAGCGGGTTTTAATATAACTTCTTAGATTTACGCGATTATTATTACTTGAAAATAAACTCATTTTAACGGGTTTTACGCGTTTATTTTATTATTTTTGATTTTCCGACGTTTCGACATTTTTACAAATGCCGTGGTCACGGGTAGACTGAGATGTTTGATGTCTTCATAGAGTTAAGTAAAAAAACGATTTTTCGAATTCACCGCCATCTGTTTCGTAATTTTCTCGCGTAGTCGCTCGGGTTCACGCAGTATACGCTGACAGTGTCTTTATTTTTCTGCTTATTGGTCTGCTGGTTGTTCTTTTTTATTTTGCTAAGTATTGGATCCCACGTTGGTGACAGCTTCCAACCATCTTCTCTATTGAAGTTAGGGTGTTTTTTAATTTCAATAGTTTCTCTTACCAGCCTAGGAATAAAATGTTTCTCTTTTGCTAGGATTTTAACGGTATCAAATCTTAGATAGTGGTTGGGCTTATCCATGGAATGCTCACAGACTGCAGATTTTGTATAGCGACGGTTTTTTACATCGGCGATATGTTCTTTTATTCGAGTAGACACGTTCCGTTTCGTTTGACCGATATATGAGAGCCCACAGTCACAGTCAATCTTGTATACGCCTGGGTCTTGTAAAGGGATGCTGCTTTTTACTGGACGAAGATGGTGGCTAATCTTGCTGTGTGGCTTGTATATGGTTTTTATTGAAGCCCGCTTCAGAATGCCCCCAATTTTGTCAGTAACACCCTTTATGTAAGGCATGTAAGCTGGTCTACGTTCAACTGTGAGTGGTTTGACGCAAATTGTCTTTGGATTACTCAGACTGTATAAGGATAAGGTGTCTATCTTTCCAACCAGGTATAACGAGAGTCGCAAGAGGCGATCAGTAGAGAAGTTATTTTATCTCTAAAAAATCTTTAAAAAACGAAATTTTCAGTAATGAAAAGAGTAGAGAAGTATAACTTCTTAGATTTACGCGACTATTATTACTTGAAATTAAACTCATTTTAACGGGTTTTACGCGTTTATTTTATTATTTTTGATTTTCCGACGTTTCGACATTTTCGTTTCATGTGGAACAACAACTTCTACATCCAAGTTGATGGTGTAGCCATGGGCTCGCCCGTGTCACCTCTCATAGCTGACATCTTCATGGAGGAGTTTGAGGAGCAAGCGCTCCGACTGGCACCTATCATGCCGAAGATGTACAAAAGGTATGTTGACGACACCTACACCATACTTCCTAAACATGAGGTTACTGCTTTCCTTAACCATCTTAATTCAATTAATTCTAAAATTCAATTTACTGTAGAATTAGAGCAAGACAATAAATTAGCTTTCTTAGATATATTAATAATAAGAAATCCTAATGGTACACTCAGTCATACTGTATATAGGAAACCCACTCATACTGACCGATATTTAAATGGTAAATCCCACCACCACCCGAGCCAATTATCTGCCGTAGGCTCCTCTTTGTTTCAGAGAGCACGTGGAATCTGCGACGCCCAGCACGTTGAAAAAGAACTCAACCACCTGAAACAAGTGCTTCGGGACAACGACTTAAAACCACCACGTCGTCGTCGCAGAAACCGCGTCAAACCACTCACAGTTGAACGTAGACCAGCTTACATGCCTTACATAAAGGGTGTTACTGACAAAATTGGGGGCATTCTGAAGCGGGCTTCAATAAAAACCATATACAAGCCACACAGCAAGATTAGCCACCATCTTCGTCCAGTAAAAAGCAGCATCCCTTTACAAGACCTAGGCGTATACAAGATTGACTGTGACTGTGGGCTCTCATATATCGGTCAAACGAAACGGAACGTGTCTACTCGAATAAAAGAACATATCGCCGATGTAAAAAACCGTCGCTATACAAAATCTGCAGTCTGTGAGCATTCCATGGATAAGCCCAACCACTATCTTAGATTTGATACCGTTAAAATCCTAGCAAAAGAGAAACATTTTATTCCTAGGCTGGTAAGAGAAACTATTGAAATTAAAAAACACCCTAACTTCAATAGAGAAGATGGTTGGAAGCTGTCACCAACGTGGGATCCAATACTTAGCAAAATAAAAAAGAACAACCAGCAGACCAATAAGCAGAAAAATAAAGACACTGTCAGCGTATACTGCGTGAACCCGAGCGACTATGCTAGAAAATTACGAAACAGATGGCGGTGAATTCGAAAAATCGTTTTTTTACTTAACTCTATGAAGACGTCAAACATCTCAGTCTACCCGTGACCACGGCATTTGTAAAAATGTCGAAACGTCGGAAAATCAAAAATAATAAAATAAACGCGTAAAACCCGTTAAAATGAGTTTAATTTCAAGTAATAATAGTCGCGTAAATCTAAGAAGTTATATTAAAACCCGCTACGGTGCGGATGTAGCAAACAAAGTGCGAATGCTCGAACGGCAAAAGAACAAAAAGTCAAGATTGTTGACATCTATTAACTTCCTCAAGAGATGTCGGGACAACAACCTTCTCCCGGTATGCATGAGAATATCACCAAAACCAGACATCCGGGGGAGTGCCAGCATTCTACGACAAGCAAGTAAAAAACTACTTATTAAGTCGATTCAACAACATCGGTACGACACGTTCCAAACAGATGTCTCAATTCAAAATTTGTTAAACGATCTGCGGTTGGCGCTGTCTCAATCGGATCTCTCAAATATTGTGGAATTAACAGATAAAAGGGCGTTTCATGTTTATAATAACAGCAAAAATAAACAAATTAATAAATACGAAAAACTAATAAATAAACGTATGAGTCATCACGCATTACTGAACGCAGCCATAGACAATCGATCGCCTTCAAAAATCATAGAGACTGATCGGACAGAAGAATCTAACAAAAAAAAAAAAAAAAAATGATCGGACAGTTGTCAACCTGTCAAAACATAACCTAGAAAGTGATGTTACTAAATTGTTAACAAAAGGCTTAAACTTTGCACCAACTCCTACTAGAATTCCGGTGGAAAACATCATATGCCAAGTAGAGGATTGTCTCTTACAAAATAAACTTTCTAAAGAAGATTCTGAAAGCATTCGCCAAGATGTCTCCGGCATTTTGCGGCGAAGTCATCTTCCGAAATCGAATCTTTCTAAAGAAGAACGCCTTGCATTAAAGAACTTACGCAACAATGAAGAGTTAACAGTCCTCCGCGCAGACAAAGGCAATGCCACCGTAGTCATGGACACGTCTAACTATAACCAAAAGATCATAGATCTATTGTCGGATGAATCTACGTACAAACAAGTCAAGTCTGACCCAACACCTAAAATTACGAAGAAAACATCCAGTTTATTACAAAAACATAAAGATCGCTTAAGTTTAGACGTGAAATACTTAACACCTTCGTGCACAAAGCCTCCCAAACTATATGGGTTACCTAAAATACACAAAACTGATGTACCATTGCGACCTATAGTGAGCCAAGTTGACACACCAACCTACAAACTGGCCAAACATCTTGCTAAAGTACTCTCACCACTTAGAGGAAAAACCAGTGCATATGTCAAGGATTCTTATCACTTTGTCGAGAACCTCAAAGACCTCCAACTCACCGACAATGACACAATGGTGAGTTTTGATGTTCAGTCTTTATTCACATCAATACCTGTGAAAGACTGCATAGACATAGTGAAAAGGAAGCTAATTGATTGCAACTTGCCTGAAGAATATGCAGAACTACTTGAGCTATGTTTAACATCTGGCTACTTCATGTGGAACAACAACTTCTACATCCAAGTTGATGGTGTAGCCATGGGCTCGCCCGTGTCACCTCTCATAGCTGACATCTTCATGGAGGAGTTTGAGGAGCAAGCGCTCCGACTGGCACCTATCATGCCGAAGATGTACAAAAGGTATGTTGACGACACCTACACCATACTTCCTAAACATGAGGTTACTGCTTTCCTTAACCATCTTAATTCAATTAATTCTAAAATTCAATTTACTGTAGAATTAGAGCAAGACAATAAATTAGCTTTCTTAGATATATTAATAATAAGAAATCCTAATGGTACACTCAGTCATACTGTATATAGGAAACCCACTCATACTGACCGATATTTAAATGGTAAATCCCACCACCACCCGAGCCAATTATCTGCCGTAGGCTCCTCTTTGTTTCAGAGAGCACGTGGAATCTGCGACGCCCAGCACGTTGAAAAAGAACTCAACCACCTGAAACAAGTGCTTCGGGACAACGACTTAAAACCACCACGTCGTCGTCGCAGAAACCGCGTCAAACCACTCACAGTTGAACGTAGACCAGCTTACATGCCTTACATAAAGGGTGTTACTGACAAAATTGGGGGCATTCTGAAGCGGGCTTCAATAAAAACCATATACAAGCCACACAGCAAGATTAGCCACCATCTTCGTCCAGTAAAAAGCAGCATCCCTTTACAAGACCCAGGCGTATACAAGATTGACTGTGACTGTGGGCTCTCATATATCGGTCAAACGAAACGGAACGTGTCTACTCGAATAAAAGAACATATCGCCGATGTAAAAAACCGTCGCTATACAAAATCTGCAGTCTGTGAGCATTCCATGGATAAGCCCAACCACTATCTTAGATTTGATACCGTTAAAATCCTAGCAAAAGAGAAACATTTTATTCCTAGGCTGGTAAGAGAAACTATTGAAATTAAAAAACACCCTAGCTTCAATAGAGAAGATGGTTGGAAGCTGTCACCAACGTGGGATCCAATACTTAGCAAAATAAAAAAGAACAACCAGCAGACCAATAAGCAGAAAAATAAAGACACTGTCAGCGTATACTGCGTGAACCCGAGCGACTATGCTAGAAAATTACGAAACAGATGGCGGTGAATTCGAAAAATCGTTTTTTTACTTAACTCTATGAAGACGTCAAACATCTCAGTCTACCCGTGACCACGGCATTTGTAAAAATGTCGAAACGTCGGAAAATCAAAAATAATAAAATAAACGCGTAAAACCCGTTAAAATGAGTTTAATTTCAAGAGTAGAGAAGTGTTATTTACAAAAATGTTAATTTTTATGTTATTTTTTAATAAATTTATCCATTTTAAATTTAAATTCTTTTATTTTAAATATTTATTGTTACCTTTAAACTGTTAATTTATTGTCATTATTCGTTAAAAGCCATCTTTTATAATTTACTGCCTGTGTTTTGAACAGTAAGTTAATAAGATAAACTACTAATTAAAGCTTGGCATGAATCATTAATTTTAATGACTTTGAAGTTATAAATACTGGAAAAAGTAACGCGGGCCTCCGAGCATTACGCGACTGGGACTCGAACCCAGGACCTTACTTTTTCCAGTATTTATAACTTCAAAATTAATAAATTAGCATTTATAATGCAAAATTAAAAGTAAAATTTTAATGACTTGTTTAGATTGCAAATTTATAAATGTTTTATAATGCAATCTTTCTTCTATTAATTTCACTGTATACGTTTTCTTAATATTTCGATAAATTACCTGTAAAGTCTCAATTATTTCATAGAATTACTTTAAATAAAAAAAAAACGCTTAAAAAGATTTGTTTTTGCATGGCTTTACTTTAAAACATTTCTAACCATTCTAAGTCTAGTTCTTGGTTATGTAAGTTTGAAGAATAAGCTTTTTTTTAATGGCAGCATATATTTGCCTTATTTTCTTAAAAAGCTTAAAGGTAGTAATTGTATTGGCGAACAGTGAACTTGAGACCATAGTACAAAACTTATTCTAAATTATTGTTTATTTTATTAATTTTCACTCATCAACTGTTTCAATAGATGTACATATATGTCTCTTTGCTTAAATTGTAAGTAAAAAAATAAAATTTAGTGAGATTATATACATGATTATTAAAGAACGATATTAATGATGGGTTTTTTAAGCACGATATTGTAGAAAGATGTTAATAAAGAACAGTGGTACTAATTTTTTAAAGATTAAAGCTGAATTTTTTTTCTTTTTACATAAAATATCTTTACTGGATTTTAAAAGATAAATAAAAACACATAGTTTCGAGGTCGGAAAATCAAAAATAATAAAATAAACGCGTAAAACCCGTTAAAATGAGTTTAATTTCAAGTAATAATAGTCGCGTAAATCTAAGAAGTTATATTAAAACCCGCTACGGTGCGGATGTAGCAAACAAAGTGCGAATGCTCGAACGGCAAAAGAACAAAAAGTCAAGATTGTTGACATCTATTAACTTCCTCAAGAGATGTCGGGACAACAACCTTCTCCCGGTATGCATGAGAATATCACCAAAACCAGACATCCGGGGGAGTGCCAGCATTCTACGACAAGCAAGTAAAAAACTACTTATTAAGTCGATTCAACAACATCGGTACGAGACGTTCCAAACAGATGTCTCAATTCAAAATTTGTTAAACGATCTGCGGTTGGCGCTGTCTCAATCGGATCTCTCAAATATTGTGGAATTAACAGATAAAAGGGCGTTTCATGTTTATAATAACAGCAAAAATAAACAAATTAATAAATACGAAAAACTAATAAATAAACGTATGAGTCATCACGCATTACTGAACGCAGCCATAGACAATCGATCGCCTTCAAAAATCATAGAGACTGATCGGACAGAAGAATCTAACAAAAAAAAAAAAAAAAAAATGATCGGACAGTTGTCAACCTGTCAAAACATAACCTAGAAAGTGATGTTACTAAATTGTTAACAAAAGGCTTAAACTTTGCACCAACTCCTACTAGAATTCCGGTGGAAAACATCATATGCCAAGTAGAGGATTGTCTCTTACAAAATAAACTTTCTAAAGAAGATTCTGAAAGCATTCGCCAAGATGTCTCCGGCATTTTGCGGCGAAGTCATCTTCCGAAATCGAATCTTTCTAAAGAAGAACGCCTTGCATTAAAGAACTTACGCAACAATGAAGAGTTAACAGTCCTCCGCGCAGACAAAGGCAATGCCACCGTAGTCATGGACACGTCTAACTATAACCAAAAGATCATAGATCTATTGTCGGATGAATCTACGTACAAACAAGTCAAGTCTGACCCAACACCTAAAATTACGAAGAAAACATCCAGTTTATTACAAAAACATAAAGATCGCTTAAGTTTAGACGTGAAATACTTAACACCTTCGTGCACAAAGCCTCCCAAACTATATGGGTTACCTAAAATACACAAAACTGATGTACCATTGCGACCTATAGTGAGCCAAGTTGACACACCAACCTACAAACTGGCCAAACATCTTGCTAAAGTACTCTCACCACTTAGAGGAAAAACCAGTGCATATGTCAAGGATTCTTATCACTTTGTCGAGAACCTCAAAGACCTCCAACTCACCGACAATGACACAATGGTGAGTTTTGATGTTCAGTCTTTATTCACATCAATACCTGTGAAAGACTGCATAGACATAGTGAAAAGGAAGCTAATTGATTGCAACTTGCCTGAAGAATATGCAGAACTACTTGAGCTATGTTTAACATCTGGCTACTTCATGTGGAACAACAACTTCTACATCCAAGTTGATGGTGTAGCCATGGGCTCGCCCGTGTCACCTCTCATAGCTGACATCTTCATGGAGGAGTTTGAGGAGCAAGCGCTCCGACTGGCACCTATCATGCCGAAGATGTACAAAAGGTATGTTGACGACACCTACACCATACTTCCTAAACATGAGGTTACTGCTTTCCTTAACCATCTTAATTCAATTAATTCTAAAATTCAATTTACTGTAGAATTAGAGCAAGACAATAAATTAGCTTTCTTAGATATATTAATAATAAGAAATCCTAATGGTACACTCAGTCATACTGTATATAGGAAACCCACTCATACTGACCGATATTTAAATGGTAAATCCCACCACCACCCGAGCCAATTATCTGCCGTAGGCTCCTCTTTGTTTCAGAGAGCACGTGGAATCTGCGACGCCCAGCACGTTGAAAAAGAACTCAACCACCTGAAACAAGTGCTTCGGGACAACGACTTAAAACCACCACGTCGTCGTCGCAGAAACCGCGTCAAACCACTCACAGTTGAACGTAGACCAGCTTACATGCCTTACATAAAGGGTGTTACTGACAAAATTGGGGGCATTCTGAAGCGGGCTTCAATAAAAACCATATACAAGCCACACAGCAAGATTAGCCACCATCTTCGTCCAGTAAAAAGCAGCATCCCTTTACAAGACCCAGGCGTATACAAGATTGACTGTGACTGTGGGCTCTCATATATCGGTCAAACGAAACGGAACGTGTCTACTCGAATAAAAGAACATATCGCCGATGTAAAAAACCGTCGCTATACAAAATCTGCAGTCTGTGAGCATTCCATGGATAAGCCCAACCACTATCTTAGATTTGATACCGTTAAAATCCTAGCAAAAGAGAAACATTTTATTCCTAGGCTGGTAAGAGAAACTATTGAAATTAAAAAACACCCTAGCTTCAATAGAGAAGATGGTTGGAAGCTGTCACCAACGTGGGATCCAATACTTAGCAAAATAAAAAAGAACAACCAGCAGACCAATAAGCAGAAAAATAAAGACACTGTCAGCGTATACTGCGTGAACCCGAGCGACTATGCTAGAAAATTACGAAACAGATGGCGGTGAATTCGAAAAATCGTTTTTTTACTTAACTCTATGAAGACGTCAAACATCTCAGTCTACCCGTGACCACGGCATTTGTAAAAATGTCGAAACGTCGGAAAATCAAAAATAATAAAATAAACGCGTAAAACCCGTTAAAATGAGTTTAATTTCAAGAGTAGAGAAGTGTTATTTACAAAAATGTTAATTTTTATGTTATTTTTTAATAAATTTATCCATTTTAAATTTAAATTCTTTTATTTTAAATATTTATTGTTACCTTTAAACTGTTAATTTATTGTCATTATTCGTTAAAAGCCATCTTTTATAATTTACTGCCTGTGTTTTGAACAGTAAGTTAATAAGATAAACTACTAATTAAAGCTTGGCATGAATCATTAATTTTAATGACTTTGAAGTTATAAATACTGGAAAAAGTAACGCGGGCCTCCGAGCATTACGCGACTGGGACTCGAACCCAGGACCTTACTTTTTCCAGTATTTATAACTTCAAAATTAATAAATTAGCATTTATAATGCAAAATTAAAAGTAAAATTTTAATGACTTGTTTAGATTGCAAATTTATAAATGTTTTATAATGCAATCTTTCTTCTATTAATTTCACTGTATACGTTTTCTTAATATTTCGATAAATTACCTGTAAAGTCTCAATTATTTCATAGAATTACTTTAAATAAAAAAAAACGCTTAAAAAGATTTGTTTTTGCATGGCTTTACTTTAAAACATTTCTAACCATTCTAAGTCTAGTTCTTGGTTATGTAAGTTTGAAGAATAAGCTTTTTTTTAATGGCAGCATATATTTGCCTTATTTTCTTAAAAAGCTTAAAGGTAGTAATTGTATTGGCGAACAGTGAACTTGAGACCATAGTACAAAACTTATTCTAAATTATTGTTTATTTTATTAATTTTCACTCATCAACTGTTTCAATAGATGTACATATATGTCTCTTTGCTTAAATTGTAAGTAAAAAAATAAAATTTAGTGAGATTATATACATGATTATTAAAGAACGATATTAATGATGGGTTTTTTAAGCACGATATTGTAGAAAGATGTTAATAAAGAACAGTGGTACTAATTTTTTAAAGATTAAAGCTGAATTTTTTTTCTTTTTACATAAAATATCTTTACTGGATTTTAAAAGATAAATAAAAACACATAGTTTCGAGTCTGGTATTGTATAAAACTATATTACTGGTCCATTTATACACTTGATTTACAACTATTTAAATAATTTTAACCTCGATATGATATCACGATTATAATTAATAATGACGATATTTACATTTGTAGAAAGCGGAGAGAATGATTACTCAACAGGGCCGTCTTTACGCTTTGTGAATTGTGTGCAATACACACGGGCGTCGCCTAGACAATTTTTTGGCTAAATACAAGCTGACAAGATGATTTTAAAGGAATTAAAGGTGCGCTAAGATAGTTTTAAAGGAAATAAGGGTCTCCAAAATAGTTTTAAAGGAAATAAGGGTCTCCAAGATAGTTTTAAAGAAAATAAGGTTCTCTAAGATGGTTATAGAGTAATTAGGGACGCGCCAAGATTGTTTAAGTTAATTAAGGATACGCAAGACGATTTATGTGCGAAATTAAGGGACGCCAAGACGATTTAAAAGGAAATTTAAGAGTTTTTAGAATTATTTTGCAAGCGGGCACCATGAAGTATAGAGATGCCCCTGTTAATTCATACAAAATTTTAATTTTTAATTTATTTTTTTCTTAAATTTTTCTTTCTACTGCTTATTATAAACCAAAAACATATGAAAATATTATAAAACATTATAAAAACCAATTTAATACATTTTTACTTCAAATATTATCTTACATAGTTATATTTCATCGCTTCGTTCTTCAGATATAATTTACCAGGTAGTCCTTTTAACCTACAAGGCAGCTCGCACGATTTTAGAGATTTAATCGATAACTTGAATCGATTACCTAATTGAATCGATTACTACGCACAGCACTGTCCCTACACTATTCAACGGTCATTCTTTTTTCGTGCGAGGCAGCGTTCGCATGAGCACAGCGCACTATGTCCAATAAAAGAAAAAGATATTCTTCTCAAGAAAGGATCGATAAATACAAGAGGAAAATCAAAGAACTGGAGAGTAAACACAAAAGAAAACGTCGACGAGTGATTATTCAATCGTCATCAGAATCTGAATCAGGTTAGTAAACAACTCATTTCTACCTTCAAGTGAACTTTAAAAAAGAAATTATTTTATTACACTGCGGTTGACCGGGAGTCAACACGGTGGCTTATCTTTGCAAGTATTTGTGTCTAATTACCATTATACATAATTACCTATATTTGTGCTTACTCGTGGATCTGCCTAGCGGTTAACCGGGAGTTAACACGATGGCCACTCAGAAAATATTGCATTCAATATACCCACGAATTCATTAAAAATATTACCTGGTCTGGTACTATAAAGTACCTATTTATAATGTGTGTCTTAGGTACGCTCACCTGGCGGGTAACCGGGAGTTACCACGATGGTTATTTTCCGGGTATGTTTCTAAATGTTACATACTTTTTTAGATCCTTCAACTGACGCGGCCCAAGTACTAAACGAGGGAAATCTATGCGTACCAGACAACGAAACGGTGCTAGAGGATTTTACTCCCGGCCAAACACTCGTTGAACCGGATAATGTCACGTCTGATAACCCCTCACTTGCTACGCAACCTGAGAATACGGATCTACAGACGATACCTTTGGTAGCCGCTACTGACAATGCGGTACCCACCACGAATCCAGAGGCTACCTTACCAGAACTCGACCCAGAACTGCTTTTAGCACTGGGTGAAGAAACCGGTAATAAACCAAAGTATGGTGCAAAAATACACCAGTCCCTTGCTGATCGTTGGGAACCAATACTTAAAAAAGGGTTTGAGAAAGAAACCAGAGAAAAATCCCTTAAAGAGCACCCTGTGCCAGAAAATTGCACACTTCTTCAGGCACCAAAATTAAATGTTGAAGTCGCCGCCGCAGTATCCGAAACAACTCGCAACCGCGATAAAAAGAAGGAATCGGACCAGCAACAACTTGGTATCGGCATAACGGCCATCAGCAAAGCGATGGAAGTATTACTTACTAGCGACAACAAAATCGAAGCCATAAAACTCCTTGGCGAGGGATGTCGAATCTTAGCAGACTTGCATTATCAACAAACACAATCCCGAATTAGCGTCATAAATTACTCATTGGCTAAACCATTTTTAAATGTGGTTCAAGATTGCGAAAGGGACGAAACTCTTTACGGAAGCAAGCTTTCGCAAAAGATTAAGGCTTCGAAAGTCATAGAGAAGCAAGGAATGCAAATAAAAAAGTACACCAAAACACCGAAATCTACTTCTACGGATAAGACGGCGACTAACACTCGACCCCAATACCAGCAAGGATCACCGGCCACGAACCAGGGAAACTGGTCCGGGCCCCCTCGGTATCAATACCAGCAGAACAGGGGGGGGCGCAAGGGGCAACGAGGAGCAGCAGCAGCCCAGAGTCGCCGGTCGTTCCAGCCGACAGCGACGCCGAGCGCAGCGGGCCCAGCCCAGCCGCGTGCTCCTCCTCGCTCGTAGCTCAGGTATATAAACATGCTGGCAGAGTACGTTATTTTTATGAATGTTGGCTTAAAATCACGAGTAATTCTGTTATATTAAATTGGATTCGATCTGGCATATCTATACCCTTTGAATCACAAATATCGCAATCTTACGTGCCACAAAAAACTTGGTTAGGCCCTGAAAAAGCAGATATGACTGTTGCTATTCATAATTTAATAAACTTAGGAGCATGTAGTCCCTGTGATCCATGCAAAGATCAATTTATTTCTACCATCTTTTTGGCACCGAAACCTAACGGCGGCAAAAGGTTTATACTGAATTTGAAAAAATTAAACCAATCTGTAGCCAAATTACATTTCAAAATGGAGGATCACAGGACTGCAGCAAAACTTTTACCTGTTAATGGTTACATGGCAACAATCGATCTTAAAGAAGCTTATTTTCTTATCCCAGTCCGCGATTGCGATAAAAAATATCTGAGATTCATATTTGACGGAATTACTTACGAATTTAACGCCTTACCATACGGATTATCTATCGCACCTAGAGTGTTTACGAAAATCATGAAGGAAGTGATTACCTACCTACGTTGTCAGGGATATAAAAGTGTATTTTACCTTGATGACATATTATGCATAGGGGACAGCTTCGTTGACTGCCTAAATAATGTAAATGCGACACTAAAACTCCTCGAATGTCTTGGCTTTGTCGTTAATTACGACAAAAGTTCTTTAAATCCGAAACAAAATTGTAAATTTCTTGGTTTTGTATTTGATTCTGTGAATCAAACTATTTCTTTGCCAAACGAGAAACGTCAAAAAATTAAAAAATTAATTGAACATTTTCTACCGTTACCTAGATGTACAATAAGAGAATTCGCACAACTAATTGGAGTCTTAGTGGCAGCATGTCCAGCAGTCAAATATGGTTGGGTTCATACAAAAATTTTAGAGCGACAGAAATACCTAGCTTTAGAAAAAAACCCGGATTACGAAACCTTTTTTAAAGTACCCGAAATAGTTCTCGACGATTTGTATTGGTGGAAAAATAATGTCACTCATGCTTCAAATTCGCTATCAACGCTAAATTTCGATTTAGAAATCTATTCAGATGCATCCCGGACCGGCTGGGGTGCAGTCTGCAACGGTAGGAGGTCACACGGAGCATGGAGACGCAAAGAACTCGAGTTCCACATAAATTACTTGGAACTTTTGGCTATATTTTTAGCGCTAAAATGCTTTGCAAGCAATGAGTCACATTGTTCCATTTTATTACGGGTAGACAATACAACGGCTATTAGCTATATAAATCGTATGGGAGGAATTCAATTCCCTCACCTTAACGATTTATCTAGACAGATATGGCAATGGTGCGAGGAGCGAAGTATTTGGCTGTTCGCATCTTATATAAACACCAAGGATAATTACGAAGCTGATGAAGAATCTCGCAGACTTAATTCCGATACGGAATGCGAATTATCTGATTATGCTTTTAAGATAATCACAGATCGGTTAGGACAGCCAAATATAGACTTGTTCGCATCCCGCGCCAATGCAAAATGTAAAAAGTTCGTGTCTTGGAAAAGAGATCCTGAAGATGCTTCAGTAGATGCGTTTACCTTAAACTGGAACAATGACTTCTTTTATGCGTTCCCTCCATTCCCACTGCTATTAAAATGCCTTAAAAAAATAGAACAAGACAACGCTACTGGTATATTAGTATTCCCATTTTGGCCAGGCCAAGCATGGTACCCTTATCTTATGAAAATGTTAATATCAGACGTTATTTGGCTCAAACCTAGTGAACACCGCGTATCGTCTTGTTACAGAAACCCGCTTACCCTGGGTGCAGCAGTGCTCTCAGGCAATCGTTCTCAGCGCGAGGCGTCCCGGCGACAGCATTAGATCTCATGCTGGCATCATTGTCAGCAAATACGATTAAACAATATAATGTATCGCTTAAATTGTGGTGGCAGTTTTGTACTGACAAAAATTATAATATCTTTGAATGCTCTATTCCAGCAATACTAACTTTTTTGAGCGAACAATACTCTAAAGGTGCATCATACGGATCTATAAATTCCCATCGCTCAGCGTTATCTCTCTTTTTAGGTAATCAGGTTGGTTCAGACGATCGCGTTACCCGCTTACTCAAGGGAGTATTTAAATTGAAACCCAGTCTTCCCAAATACAGTCATACCTGGAACCCGCAGGTAGTTCTCAATTATATTTCCAACTGGTATCCTAACAGAGACCTAACCCGAGAACAAATAACTAAAAAACTAATAGTATTACTAGCCTTATGTACAGCTCACCGTATGCAAACTTTCTCGCTAATTAAGATACAAAATATAAAATGTCACTCTTCTGGAATATCAATAGCAATCAAAGATATTATTAAAACATCAGCTATCGGCCGAGAACAGCCTACACTGTTCCTTCCATTCTTTCGCGAAAATCCACGTATCTGTCCGGCCACGACTTTAGAAGATTACCTTCATATGACCAGTCATGACAGAACGGCTACTACGTCTCATCTCTTGTTGACTGTGAAGCCCCCATACAAGGGTGCGACAGCACAGACACTAAGCAGATGGACTAAACAAGTTCTAAGTGCTAGTGGCGTGGACGTGGCGACGTTCAGCGCGCACAGCGCGAGACACGCGGCCACGTCCGCCGGGGTCTCGTTAGACATTATTCGGAAGACCGCTGGATGGACGAATGCATCTAAAACATTTGCAAAATATTACAATCGTCCAATCCTAGATGCAAGTGATTTCGCGAAATCTGTGTG
The DNA here is from genome assembly GCA_916618145.1 of Emmelina monodactyla. Classification (NCBI taxonomy): domain Eukaryota; kingdom Metazoa; phylum Arthropoda; class Insecta; order Lepidoptera; family Pterophoridae; genus Emmelina; species Emmelina monodactyla. The sequence goes on along the minus strand of OU745301.1, from coordinate 11,746,683 downwards.
CCATATTAATGATTAAATAAATGACATATCAGTCTGATTCTTTCATAATTATAAATTATTATTAAGAAGTACAAGTTTCTGTTACTAATTTTGAATCTTAAATTAATCTTAGTTTATTTAAAAGTAATAAAACCATGAATTACTAAATACAGTTTTTATTTTTCATCAACACTAGCAAAACTTATCTCTAAACATCTACCTGGTAAATTATATCTGAAGAACGAAGCGATGAAATATAATATATGATCAAACGAACTTCTAAAGTGAAGTTCGATCATTATTATATGAGTCGCTTCGTTCGAAGATATAATCACCCACCCTCCCATAACCCGGGCGATTAAGTTTTGCTACAATGACAACTCTTTATCTCTAAAATAATGACCGTTGAATAGTGTAGGGACAGTGCTGTGCGTAGTAATCGATTCAATTAGGTAATCGATTCAAGTTATCGATTAAATCTCTAAAATCGTGCGAGCTGCCTTGTAGGTTAAAAGGACTACCTGGTAAATTATATCTTCGAACGAAGCGACTCATATAATAATGATCGAACTTCACTTTAGAAGTTCGTTTGATCATATATTATATTATTTTGTTTATTCTAATCGTTTTTCTCTTATTTTGACGATTCCCTCCCTGTCATTTATGTAAGTCTCATCCGTATTTGAACGGTAAATTGAAGAAAAAAGTTGTTAAATTTTCGATGATTTAGTAGCCCTATAAATAATGCGTTTTAAGAGCTACAAATGTTATAATTCTCTGTTAAACAATAAAATACGACTCTTTATGTTACTAAGATGTTTAAAATATTTTATAATGATGCATTAATTTGTAAACAATTAATAAACTTGTGTATGTCATTCAACCCAATTATCCTCGGATAGTTGAATGGTAAGCCTTTATTTTACAAGAAGATAGACATGGGTTCGAGGCAAATTTAAACGTATTTTTTATTTATTTGTTAATTAATACGTTATGTTTCTTGGCTTACAGACATGGGTAGTGTAACGGTATGCCCATGTTAAACCAGAAAGTGAATTTTTAAATCATTTGGTTCGAGCCCAAATTTAACAATTGTTTATTTAGAAAGAAATTATATAAAAGTTGTAAATGATTTACAAGAAAAATACAAGGAATTATAGTAACTAAACGAATCGTAAAGATTATAAAGGAATTACACGAGATTATAAAGGAATATGAGGAATTACATGAGATTACACGAAATTACAAGGGATTCTAAAGATATGTAAAAAGATTACAAGAGATTATAAAGGAATTACACGAGATTACAAGGAATTACACGAAATTACAAGGGATCACAAGATATTACAAGAGCTTACACGAGATTATAAAGAAATGGCAAAAAGACCGTATGGCAAGGCTCTAGCTAACTGCCACTGATGGAAAGGAGGAGAAAATGAAAGCTGAAATAAAATATCAAGTGAAAAATTGGAAGAATCTAGAAATGGTATAAATTTTGATGATGACATGAACTTAAATGATGACATAAATTTTGATGATGACATGAACTTTAATGATGAGATAAATTTTGATAATCCTATTCATGATAACTTTATAAATTAAAATCTTAATGTACTCCCTCTTCCTCCTTCATCTGATAATAATATAAAAATTATAAATGAACCCCCTCTAATTCTAAATGATAATAACTACTCCTTAGTACATATTCCTACTATCTCCTTTAATGAAAATAATGATACAGTCCTTGGTGTTAGTGGTTCCTTATATACAGCTGATCATGTCCTTCGCAGTTTAAAGAAAAAATTTAAAAGAAAAGCCTTGTTTACAGTACGTGACTCTTATTATAAAATCTGTCCTAGAAAAAATATGCCTTCTATCACGCTTTATCGTACATTATTATCTGAACTTGTATCCTCTAATGACATTGAAATGAAACTAACCAAGACTACTACCTGCCTATCCTTAATGTGTTAAAAAGACTACGACTACCTACCTTACTTCTATCCTTAATGTTAATAAAATTATTTGTCCTTATTTCTTTTACTTTTTATATTTATATTTTTTTAAAACATCAGACCCTCCATTGTTTACAACCATGAAAAAATAAAGACGTGGAAGGAGATACATGTAATGTCACTTTCCACAAGAAAGAAAATTTATTAAATTAAATTAGTACGAACTAAGAAATAATATTTTCTTTACTCGATCATAAGATGACATATTGGATTGTCGTTAAAATATAAAATATACTACGATTATTGGGGAATTATACTTGGATCGTATTTAAATATAGAAACTTGATAAATAGTGATTGTCTTTAATAATGGAATTATCTTTAACTTTAATTAACTACCCTAATATTGTTTTACTAATTATAATTGAGTATTAGGATCATCTGAATTTTATTAAACTGGGATTGTCTCTAAATAACTACGTATGGACTATCTTGTTATGAAAAAATTGATTGAACACAGAGACTACGACTTTGTATTAATTGGATACGTTCTTACTATTAAAACGAATTTCTCATGCATTAGGGAAGAGTAGAGTACTCATCCTCACAAAAATTCATTAAATTTATTTTTTTTATTTTTTTTGCTCCTTCCAGATTTTTTTTAGCTTAAATTTTTTTAAGATTAAAATGAAATTTAAAATTTCATGCGTGCATGTACTTATCATACTTTAATTGCTTAAAAACTTCATTAAATTGTTTTAAACATCGAATACTTTATAAAGAAAAATAAAATACAAATTCCACCAAAGTTTTTTTGACACTTAGAAAATCCCGTTCAAATTACAGACAAATTAATTAATTTTTTGCGTGCATCTACTTATCATACTTAAATTGCTTAAAAACATCATAACAATATCTTAAATAATAAATAATACAGATATGAAGAATAAAATACAATTTTCACTAGGGGTAACTGGCCTGATGCGAGGTGCCATGAATGTGGTGCCGATGAAGACACCGCGCAGCACATGCTAGAATCTTGTCCGGCATGGTCGCAGCAGCGGGAGATCCTAGTCCAGGATATTGGAGATGACCTGTCGCTGCGGGCCATCATATCTAAGATGGTCCGCAGTGAAACGGCATGGTCAACTGTCGCCTCTTACTGTGAGCAGGTCATCAGGCTCAAAGAGGCAGCGGAAAGGGCACGCGAGGATGACCCCCTTGCGGACCCTTCCCGTCGGAGGAGAAATGGTCGGCAAAGGCGCCTTTATAGGCAACTGATGCCAATCTGATAAGGGGTTAAGGCCGTGGAGGGGGGCTCCACGGTCCGGTGTTCATCACCACCCCCTAACGCCGATGCACAACATCTGCCGAGTTCGAAAGAACACCAAGTGGCGTGAACCGAGAAGAATGCGACAAGCTCCCTCGGTCACGCCCCATATTGGAACGACGGGCAACGACGGTTTTTTAGTCGGTATGTCAGCCTTCTGCTGAGCGACTCCGACATAACCCAGGGGGCAAACCCCTCTTATCTCCCTGGGTATCCATAAAGGATTTTTCCGTCGAAAAAAAAAAAAAAAAAAAAAAAAAAAAAAAAGGGGTAACTGGCCACCTCGAAAAGTCAAATTTTAAATTTTCTTCTGTTCTTTTGACAGACAACTGTTTTCAATTAGGACAGCATTTATTATTCCCAAAATCTTAAAACTTTCATAAAAAAATAAAAAATCATAAAAACTAATGATTAAAAAAATAATATGCTATTTCTACTAGGGGTAACTGGCCACTTAATAATTTGTTGATCCTAGTTTAAATTGCGGACAATTGGATAAATTAAAATTTTTATTTACGTTGATTAATGTGACTATTAAAGATTAATCGGGTAGCACTCGCGGCGACAACACGCAATTTCTGTGCGCTCATTTGTTTTTATTTATTTTACATAAATTTACAAGTTTGTTACACAAATAAATGTTTTGAATGTGTGGCTGAAAAGTCAAATGAGAAATTACTGGATGTCATTCATAAAATCGTTCAAGAACAGATGAAGCTCAAAGATGTAGGTAAATCTACCTTGCAGGTTTGCCACCGTCTCGGTTCTTCCAAAAACAAAACTAGGCCTGTGCTTGTTCGCTTCTACAATATTGAGGATAGACATGATGTGTGGCATAACAAGACTGAACTTAAAGGATCAGGTATCACCATCTCTGAATTCCTGACTAAAGTGAGGCATAGTATTTTTACTTCAGCTCGTGAGCGTTTCGGAATCAGAAATTGCTGGTCGGCGGATGGTAAGATTGTCATTAATCTCCCTGACAAAACCCGCACTAAAATCGAAACTAAGACTGCTCTCGAAGATCTGTTAGTGAGGTTTCCAAGTTCGGTCGACAATAGCCAGCCACCTGTTGATCAAGCTCATACTGGATCAAGTCTAAAGTGCAGTCCACCAAGAAGAACTCGACGCCGGCATTAGATTTACGTTTCATTTGAAAAAGTACTCTTCAGTTTTGCCGGTACTCGTATAACTTTTTATTATTTAATTTTTTGTTCAACCTGCAATTTGTAATTTCTTTTCTTGTACTTTTTTTTTTTTTTTATGTTTACTGTTTGTTACTGACGTCTTTATTGTTATTGTCAAAAGTCAACATGACATTTGTCTGTGACTTTCATGTTGTGGTTCAGAATCTGCCATCAACGCTATCGGATATCGGTTCATAAATCGTAAATAGCGCGCTGGTGGTAGATGTTTAATTTTAATTTATTCTTTTATTTTAAGTTTTGATTATTTCTTTATTTTGTTTTTAGTTCCTAATTTACATAAAAGTGTTAAGGTGAGTTTTGCAGCACAATTCGTATTTATAAAAAGTATTTATTTATTATATTATTTTTATACAAGTATTTTATAATTATTGTTACATATGGATATCGCAGATAATTTCGACGAAAGTTTTTTCTCTTGTTCGTCTTCTAGTCACAGCTTTGTTAGTGTTGAGAGTACATCTTCTCCTCCCCGGTCTTTAAATGACCAGCTCTCTTCCATCTTTATCCCCTATTCTCAAAATTTAAATATAGCTCATATTAACGCCCAAAGTGTTCCCGGTCATTACTCGGATCTTCTGGCATCCTGTAGCAGCTTACCACTTGACGCACTCCTGATATCAGAGTCATTCCTCAAACCCTCCCTACCTTCTACCCAGTTTCCTCTTCCCGGGTATGTGCTTATTCGCAACGATAGAATTGGCAAGGGTTGTGGTGGGGTTGCTATATATCTTCGCGCACAAATACCATACAGAATCATTAGTACCTCACCTTCACCTTATTCTGGATCTGCCGAACACTTAGCAATCGAAGTCACCCTTAACCACACTAAGATGCTCCTAATGGTTTTTTACAGTCCAAATCTCACAATTGATTATTTCAATCCCTTCGAGACTTTATTAAACAACTTGTGTCCTCAATATAAGCACATTTGTGTGATGGGCGATTTCAACACATGCTTGTTGAAAAATGACCACCGTGCCCTTAAATTAAATTCTCTCGTTTCTTCATTAAATCTACACATCCTACCCCTTTCTGCTACCCACCAGTCCCCCAATAGCTCTCCTTCTCTACTTGATCTTATGATCGTTTCCTCACCCAACAATGTTGTTTGTCATGGGCAACTTCCTGCTCCTTTTTCCTATCATGACCTTGTGTTTATGTCCTACCGCGTCCGTCCACCTAAACGTAGACCTGTAACTATGTTATTACGTAGTTACAAGGGTATAAATTTGGAGGTCTTGAGGCGTGATGCAGATGAGATTGACTGGATTTCCGTGTACGATGCTGAAAATATTGACGATAAGGTGCATAATCTCACAAAACTAATAATAGATCTATATGATATTCATGCACCTCTCAAACGTGTCAAACTCCGATACAACCCAGCACCTTGGCTCTCGGAATCCATAAAAGAGCTAATGGTTTCAAGAGACAAAGCTAAGAGTAGATACAAGCGAAATCCCACTGAACAAAATCTGGTTAGCTACAAATCACTGCGTACGCGTTGCACTCGCATGTGTCGTGATGCAAAGAGGCGACACTTCCATGAAGCCTTAAATAACAGAAGTACATCTGAAGTTTGGAGTTTTCTTAAGTCTGTTGGCGTTGGGACGTGCACTTCAGTATCTGTCAAGGATCTTGATCTAGACACACTGAATAGGCATTTCTCCTTGCCCCCACTCATTCTCGACCTTTGCATCAAGACCCAGACCTTAGATGAGTTTTCAAAAATGCGTTCTTCCCATAACTCCTTCAATTTTTCTGAAACCACTGAGATGGACGTCAAAAAAGCAGTGCTGGCTATTAGTTCTGCAGCCACTGGTCATGATCAATTGTGCTCAAGAATGATAACCCTAATCCTACCTGTGTTGCTTCCAGTGCTTACCCATGTTTTGAATTTTTCGATTTCCTCTTCAACATTTCCATCGGCCTGGAAGTTTGCCCATATCATTCCATTACCTAAAGTTACCAATCCCACATCCCCTACAAACTACCGTCCTATATCCATTTTACCATTCCTGTCCAAAGTTTTTGAGCGCATTGTTCATGGCCAATTTTCTGCTTTTCTGTTTTCCAACAATCTTCTCAGCCCGTATCAGTCTGGTTTTCGTCCTGGCCACAGTACAGTTTCAACATTAATAAACGTCACCGACGACATTCGCTGGGCTATGGAGGAAAAACAATTAACTTTGCTGGTGTTGTTGGATTTCAGCAATGCTTTTAATTCTGTGGATTTTGACGTCCTTCTTGGTATCCTCAAATCTATTAACGTTTCACTTCCCGCCCTTTCCTGGTTTGATTCATATCTTCGTGGTCGCTTGCAGCGGGTTCGCATTGGTGAGACTTTATCTGATTGGTGTGATCTCGTTGCGGGTGTGCCACAGGGCGGAGTGCTCTCTCCTTTGCTTTTTTCCATCTTCATCAACTCTGTGACCCGAGTTATTTCCTCTCACTACCACTTATACGCTGATGACCTCCAAATTTATACTCATTTCCCTGCTTCCGCCATCCATTCCACTATTTCCTTTATTAATGAGAACCTTAGTCGAATTGTGGCTTGGGCCAAGTCAGTTGGACTTTTATTGAACCCTGTCAAAAGTCAAGCAATTATAATAGGAAGTAAATACTTTCTAAGCCGTCTTGACTCTGTAACACTTCCACCTATAGTTCTAGATGGAACTCCAATTCCTCTTTCCAACACAGTCAAAAACCTAGGTGTCCATCTTGACACAAGCCTTAGCTGGAATACCCAAGTCGATGAAATAAGCCGCAAGGTGCATTTCGCATTCCATACCCTGAAATCCCTCCAGTCTTTCCTTCCCATTAAAACAAAAATAATCCTAGCCTTGACACTGATACAGCCTATCATCGATTATGCCGATGCTTGCTACTTGGATGCTACGGAAGATACTCTTTGTAGACTGGAGCGTTTGCAAAATCTGTGCATTAGGTTCATATTTGATTTGAGAAAATATGACCACGTGACCCAGTTTCGCAAGGAGTTACACTGGCTCCCGATCCGCTACCGTAGGAACACTCGCATCCTATGCCTCCTACACAATGTCCTTCACAATCCCAATTCCCCATCCTATTTGCGGCAGCGCTTTTCCTTTGAACATCCTGAAGACGCTGTCTGCAGAGCACACAAAAAAACCCTCCTATCCACACCCATACACTCCACTGACTTCTTCTCGTACTCCTTCACTGTACATGCTGTTCGACTGTGGAACTCACTTCCTTCAGATATTCGTGATTGTAAAACGGTATCAAGTTTCAAGCGACGAGTAAGAGAATACTATTTGTCATTAACATAATATATTTTGTATTCATTTATTTTATCTTGGTATGTAGATTTACTTTGTTGAAGATATGATGTCCAATGTATTTTATGTAGTATATTATATTATTCTTATGTTAATATATATATGTATGTATGTATGTATATTATATTTATAAATATTATATATTTATATATATTATTGTGTGTATATTTTATATGTAAGCAGTGTATCTATGTAGTATATTAAAATATTCTACCTTCTTCGTATTTATGTACAGAAACTGCACTCTCCTCTTCATCACTACTATCTCTGGGCTGCTGGAAGAAATTCCTTTAAGGGATAAGCAGTACCCATTGTACATGCATGATTTTAATTGTTTTAGTTTTTAAGTCTCCTGTATTTGTTTGTACATAAATCATAAATAAAATAAATTAATTACTATTAAATTGGTCAAATAAAAATATGACACTGTAGTTAATTCGTTTTTGACGAGATTATGTAGAAGTAAAAAAATAAATTAAAAATTAATTATCAAAGGGTAATAAAGAACATCGCACTTTCTCTAAAGATCTGATATTAAGCTACAATAATATTATCAAGAAGGATATAAATGAAATTGCTTCTCATCCTACCACTCTTAAGGACCTACCTATTGTGTGAATCTTGGAGTTACAATAAGTAATTACTATTTGATTTTAATAAATTTAATTTATAATTTTTTACGTTTTTTAATTAAAAAACTTTATTTATTATTTTTTATGTATTATATGACATTTTTTTTTCTTTCATAGTGTCTTCAACTTTACTCCCCCTTTATGTGCCTTTTACTTTTATTAATTTATCGTTAATCTTGATTATTAACTTTTATTAAATTATGACAATTTTTTATAAATTACTTTAGAGGTTTTGTTGGGTATTAAATAAATATTCCCGCGTTTAGTTATATTTTTGATTAATATTGGCTTGTATGTGGGTAATCCTACGTCCTACCCTCCTTTTCTACAATATGTGACGTGCATCGAATGAAGGACAGTTGCAAAGGTGCATAGCCGTAAGCAAGACGTGGTTGTATTGTCGCCACTTTGTCGTTTGAAGGTGTGTAATGGCCGCCTGGATCTAGCTACCGTGCACGCGCGACGAATAAATAATAATAATAATAAAAACTCTTTATTGCATAAAAACATAAAATTTACAGGAAATTAATAAAATATAGCAAAAGGTGGCCTTATTGCTCTGAGCAATCTCTACCAGGCAAACCTTTATTAACAGTAGAAGGCAAAGGATTTGTCGGATAGGCGCAATTAAAAAAGTCAGTTTTAATACATTTAAACATGTAATATATAGCTATACATAAAATATAAATATACATAAAATACATATAAATTTTACATCATTACATACAAAACAATAATAATATACTTACATAATATATATATATATATATATATATATATATATATATATATATATATATATATATATATATATATATATATATATATATATATAATACATTAACTATAAAAATTAATATGAATGAATGATAACTCAATGTGTGTTAGGATTATAATTAGATTTGAAGAATTCGTATATAGACTTTTTAAATAGGTGCAGTGTTTTACATTGTCGAATTTCAACGGGGAGAGAGTTCCAAAGTTTTATAGCTTGCACAGTAAATGAATTGTTGAAGAAATTTGAGTGGTTCACTGGTGTTGCTAACACCAGAGATGAGGTACTTCGCAGGCCAAGATTGTGTCTCTCGTGCCAATAGTTAAACCGTTCTTTGAGATATTTCGGAGTATGTGAATCATTCAGCACACGGTAGAGGAAGGAAAGGATATGAGTATTCCTGCGAAGGCGAATGGGAAGCCAACCAAGTCTGTTACGGTATTCCGTGATGTGGTCAAATTTGCGCAACCCGAAAATAAAGCGGATGCACATATTTTGCAGCCGCTCCAGCTTGCTTAGTTGTTCCTCGCTCAGGTCAACAAACGATATGTCAGCATAATCAAGGATGGGAAGGAGTATGGATTGAGCAAGAGTAACTTTGGTAGCAATGGGTAACACATTCTTCAGACGTCTTAAACTACCAGCCGCAGCAAAAATCCTCCTGCTCATTTGCTCGACCTGAGAATTCCATGTAAGTGTGCTGTCCATGATAATGCCGAGATTTTTAACAGCAGTACTATATGGAATCTGTACTCCATCAAAGTAAACTTCAGGAAGTTGCTGTAGATCAATTTTACCTAGCATTTGTCTACTCCCTAAGATGTCGTACCTGTGTCTTTAAAGTATTTACCACGACACCAAATTGTTTACTCCAGTCATTTATTAAACTCAAATTAATATTAGTTTTTGCAATTGCTGAGTTAAGGTTTTCCAGTGACGCGTGTGTGTAAATTTGTAAGTCATCAGCATACAGATGGTAGAGAGAAGATATGTTAGATGTTATAGAATTTATAAAAATTGAGAAAAGGAGTGGGGACAACACGCCACCTTGCGGAACACCGCAGTTCAATCCACACCACGAGGATTGTTTATCGTCAATAGATATACGCTGTCGGCGTCCTCGCAAGTAACTATGAAACCAGTCTATTACTGTTGGAGATATATTAAGAGAACGTAGGACTGCAAGCAGTATGTCGAAATCAACAGTATTAAAAGCATTACTGAAGTCCAGTAAAGTCAGAACAGTAAGCTGTCGATCCTCCATAGCTGCTCGTATATCGTCAGTAATGTTAACTAATGCCGTAGCTGTGCTATGCCCAGGACGAAAGCCAGATTGGAAAGGGTTATGTAGGTTATTGGACACTAAGAAGCTGTTCAACTGCTGGTGCACCAACCGCTCCAGGACTTTGGATAGGAAGGGCAAGATGGAAATCGGTCTATACTCTGTGAAGGATGTAGGATTGTTGATTTTGGGTAGAGGAATAATCTCTGCATCTTTCCAGATGTCAGGGAAGGTGTGGGTTGTAATAGAAAAGTTCAGGATTTTGGTTATGACAGGGGTGAGGATATCAATTATAGGAAGGATCATTTTCCGACTAACGTTGTCACAGCCTACGGCATTAGACGTAATAGCTAGGATATTTCTCTTAATATCACAATCAGCAAACTGTTGAAAATGGAATTGAGGAAAACTAGGTAATGGAAGAGAAGAAAGTTTTGCTATTGTAGCAGTCTTTACAAGATCTGTACATAGAGGAGAATTTGCAAAATGTTGATTAAGAGCGTCAATATTTAGGTTTGGTGACAGTGACTTATTGCGTTGCTTACCAATACCTAGTGATTTAAGAAATTTCCAGACCTTTTTGGGATCTGGATTATCAATAGAGTTGTGGATATGGCGTCGTTGTGCGTCTCTACAAGCTGTATTGCAGCGATTACGTAGAAGTCGATACACTTCACGATTTATGTCATTGGGATTCCTTTTGTAAGATGATTTAGCACGATTTCTTTTAGACATTAAAGATTTTAGTTCAGGTGTAAGCCAAGGAGCAGGAAGATGTCTGATTTTTATTGGTTTGACAGGTGCATGTATATCAAACAAACGAGTAAGAAGACTGTTAAAAATCTGGACTTGATCATTTACGGATGATTGCTGCTCAACTTTACACCAATCGATTTTAGCAGCGTCCTTAGCAAGCTGTAATGGGTCCATTTTACCAAAGCTACGTTGCAATAGGATGCGAGGTTTGGGTTTTGGACAGCGGAGTTTATAGGACATGTAAAGGAGATCATGATACGAGAACGCTTCAGCGCTGTGCTGTCCAAATAAGGAAACATGATGAGGAGAGGATACCATACAAAGATCAAGGAGAGATGGGTTGGAATTTGGGTAGAAATGGGTAGGATTCGAAGGGAGTATGTGGATGTTGCAGGATTCGGCGATAGACTTGAGTCGTTTACTGCGACTATCATCTTTGAGCAGGCAGGTGTTGAAATCCCCCATAAGAACGAGATGTTGGATAGTCGGCATCAATTCCTCTAGTAGTGACTCGAGTACAGGAAAATAGTTTATTGTTGCCAATGGACTGTACATTATTCCCAACAAGAGTCTAGAATGGGAGATGGTAACCTCTATAAAAAGGTATTCCACTGGTGAATTTGCATCTGACAATCGAACTATGGAGTATGGTATATTTGCGCTGAGATAGAGAGCAACACCACCACCAACTCGACCTTGACGATCATTTCTAATCATGTGAAACCCTGGTAATGCGTACGAAGTAGAAGGCAAACACTGCTGTAACCAGGATTCCGACACAAAAATAGCATGTAAATAGTTATTATTGAACGTACTAAGTAGATCGGGATAATGTGCAGGAATACTCTGGGCATTAATATAGACGATGTTAAAGTTATTAGGATACTGGGAAAAACAAGATACCAAGGATTCATCAAGGGAGGAGGAAGTACTTTGAAAGCTGTCATCACTCTCCGAAATATCACGACAGGTCATAAATGACGAATCTGTTGAAATAAGAAAACTGTCATCGGGTGAGTTACTCATTCAATATAAATATAAAAAATAATAATATGAATATAAAATATAATATAATTAGGTATAACTATATCAAAATATATATAATAATTTAATAATACAACATAATAATACCTACCAGCAGCAGTACAATAAATAGAAAATACTTACTTAAATATTTTTACACTATTCCACTTTTGTATATAAACCCGGGGTTCAATATAACAAATTAAAGAGATATATATTAAAAATAAATACAAATATTTGTACCCAGGGTGAAATTATAAGGAATCAGACAATCGCATAGACTAAAATGATTGACAGTTGAGTGAGTGAGTTATAAAAGTGGCATTGACATGACATTTGCGTTCAAAACCTGTCAAGTCAAGTGAATTAATAAAGTAAACAATTAAAATTAAAACTACGTACACAATATTAAAAACTAGGATTATAGTTTAAAAGCAAATGTAAAATTACTTTTTGGCAAGTAAACGTCTACTTTGCTTAGGCAATGGTTTAATCTTGCCTGGAATCTTGTCGGTGATATCTCGGTTTGGCGAAGTCGCAGGCTGCACATCGGGAATGGCTTCTAATTCTGCGACGGAGAGAACACGATGTCGAGAGCCTGCAGTGTCCAACACGAAAATGGCTCCATCCCTAGTCCAGCAGCTGGATATACCAAACTTTTTACGAGCCGCCATGAACGCGTCGTGTCGCGTCTTTGTCAGAAACTCCGACAGGGTGATCCCAGAGCCCTTAAGCTTCGTTTTGCTGGCCCAAGCCTTGTCACGGAGCTGAACGTCACGGAACTCAACTAGAATTGGACGTGGTTTGCCTGGAACTATAGCTTTTCCCATTCGGTGACACCGAGTCAATCCAGCCTTATTGATGTTTTCTACCTTGACCCGCTCAGTGAGAACATTGACTGCTGCCATATGTACATCCTTCTCGGTCTCAGGAACCCCATGAAGCAAGAGGATGCTGCGCCTGTTGTACATTTCGAGACGATCACAGTCTCGAGCAATCATATGCACTTGCTGCTGTAGCGACTTCACAGATGCAAGAAGAAATGTCTGGAAAGTGGCAAAGCGGGTTTCAAGTGGTGTTGTGGAACCACTTACTGATACCTTTTGAAGGTCCTGCTGGAACTGTGCCATTTGGGTGTTAAACATGTGTACCATGTTTTCAATTGAATGTTGGACTGACTCCATTGTGTTGTTAAGTGTTGATTGGAAATGAAATTAAAGTGCTGCGGGCAGATACTGTTATTAGACTCTTGTGATTGTCATAAAAAACCAATATTTATCTAATTTTTATAGAGCACTTTTTATCTGTGTGGGTTTTTCAACTCCTACCCGAAAAAAAAAAAAAAAAAAAAAAAAAAAAAAAATATATATATATATATATATATATACGGATAGGTTGATAGGATAACTCGTATATCACAACTAACCGGTTAGATTTGTTAGTTTTCGTGTTTGAAATACGCGCTTATGTATGCTATTTAGACTATTGTACACATTGCACTGTGATATTGTAGTAAATCGATCACAAATTAATTTTTAATACAGTTGCTCAAAAAGTGGCGTATTGCAGGGACGTATAGCGTTCGGGATGTGGGCTATTACACACGCGTGCTTTTTTTTAGTTATATGTCTAAAAAAAGCTACTTATTTGTTTCGATATCAGATTTAATGATTTTATTGAATTAGTGTGGTTGGTTTCATTTCATTTCATTTTATCTCATTAAATTTCATTTTCATTTCATATCTATAAAAAAAATCTACTGAAGACTTGGCTGTATGGGCATAGTTACCTTTGCCTACCAAATGGGGGAAGAAAAAATGGCGCCATTTTCCAGAAATTTTCTTTGCGAGTTTAGCTGTTTGTTGCACAAAATGAGTTATTTCGACATTTACGATCCTAATTTATATTTTATTAAATTGCTTTATTTTTTCGCAACTGTATTAAAAATAGTCGTTCAGTACACGTGCGGAACCGTCATTGCAACTCGTCCCGCCTGTCAACCCTCGCCTTCGGCTGTGCCTCGGCTCGGGTAGACATTTGTCGGAACTCGTTGTAATGACAGCCTTTCCACACTTGTATTGAAATATACTATAGATTAATAGTTTATAGTGTAGCTTAGTTGGTAAACGTTCATTGTTTATCGTACGGAATCCGTCGCATTCCATTCTTCTCGTAGACGTCGCGCGCCTGCTAGGTACTCGCACTCACCAACCTATTGTTTAGTTATTGTGTCTTGTTTGTGTTAAAATCGTATCGTTTGGCACTTACTTAGTGCATAGTTAGTTGTGGCTTACGGTCATACATGCATCATATTCTCACCTGAGAAGTCTTGGCCCTAATACTTACATAGATAGCTTAATATTGTAGAAGTTAGTATCTAAGTATTAGGAGATCGGTATACGGATTATATTAGTAAGTGTAGGTGTACTCAATTATAGTTGTTTTCGTGTTCGCTCGGGAACACTCGTAACCCCTAATATACTTCCGTAGTTGTTAGGAGACCTAGTAACACTGTTTCCTAGGTATTTAGTTTTAATAGTTGTCAATTTGCTTATAGTTTGTTGGGCATATATTTGCCACCTCGCGCCTACTTGGCATAGTTATATGTAGTTAGTTGTTTAACACAATAAAAACAAGACACACTCGCGTACATACTTACCTATAGTTTTATAGCATTTACTCGTTCATTGTTAATAGTTTGTTGTCGTAGTTTAGCAAGATGGCAGAGAGTGATAAAAATGATAAGGCGCAGTTATCGCTATTGGAGTCAAAACGTAGTACATATTTCTCGCGTATGCAAAGAATTTATGATCTAGCTTCTGGTGATTTAGCTGACGAATCTAATAAAATTAGTTAGTTGGATATTGCGGTCACACTTGATCATTTGCGTAGTGATTATCAACGTGTACTTGACGCATATAACGCTTTGAATTTGAAAGTAAATCCTAAGTCATCTGTTAATTACCAGTCTTGGGTAGTTTTTGAGGATCTTTACGGTCGTGTAAAACGCGTTTTAAAGCAGTTACAACCAGTAGAAGTACCCAAAGTAGAACCATCCGTACCTAAGTTTAGAAATAGTTTGCCGTCTTTGCCTCCTATCGAGTTGATATCGTTCAATGGTGACGTTCGTAATTGGTCTACGTTCTATCATCAGTTTAAGCATGTAGTACACGATAATCCGCAACTGTCGGATTCGGAGCGCATTTATTACTTAGTAGGTAAACTGACTGACCGAGCTGCGACAGTGTGCGCAGGCTTGCCACCTACGGCTGAAAATTACAACATAATTTGGCAAGCTTTAGTTCAAAAATATGATGACCCTAGGTCCCTTGCAGCTTCGTACTTAAATCAATTGTTGAATTTTAAACCTATTTCTAATAGCTCAGCCGCAGGTTTAGATAGCTTTATAAATAATTTTGATTCGTCGGTCAGTGCTTTAAAACAACTTAAATTGCCTAGCTTGTTAGATTTTATTTTTCTACACATTGGTTTGTCGAAATTAGATTCGGAAACTATTAAATTATTTGAAATGTCTAATAGAAAGGATGGTCACCCTACGTATAGTATTTTAGTTGAATTTGTTAAAGAACAAAATAAAATATTGTGTCGCTCAACTCCTAGTAGTAGTTCTGTGGTTCACAAACAATCACAACAGAAGAAATTTCCTTCTCCAAAAACTGGTTTAACACTAGATTCATAAACATTCGTCTCTCAGACCGCACAAAACGCATTTTTGTTTCTTTTGTCGCGATTAAAAAAAATGGAAAGTTGATTTTTTCAGTACCTTCCTGGCTCGTTCGACCTAAAATATTGCAATTGCAACTGTTTCAGAAATATTAATAATTAACGATTTATAAACCTTTAGTCGTCTGAAAGACGTAACTATTGACGTGATCGGGCGTTATTTTTGAAACAGTTTTTTTACGAGTTCTTGGTTTTAAAAACTAGAAGTAAGTATGACATATTATAAAATAGGTCTCTACAAGGTTATATTTATAAATATATTTTTTAATTACGTGTATAATACTTCAAATTGGCTTATTATGAGATTTCAGAATGGACGATTGGCAAATTGTGAATTATTTGATTCGTTTGTCAAATTTTGCCCATAATTATTTTATCCTTTTTTATAAAATTACATTAGAAAGAAATTACTTTAGTAAAATCGAGAATCATGTGATGTTAGAAGAAGCGGTCTCAGTAGTTTCTTACAATGAACCATAGTAACGTAAAGGGCGCAAAATGAAAAAAATGAAGACATGCCTAAAAATAAAAATCATAGATTTTTTGGATTAAATGCCTTTTATTATATAGTCTGATCTTATTGAAACCCAAAAAAAAACTTTAATGATTAAATTAATTACTAAAAATGTCGCATTACAAGGTTTCAATACAAGCAATGAAAAAAAATGTTATACCGCACATCGCGGCCTTTTTTTTTATTTCCTATTTTTTAATATATTTTTTAATTTTATTATTTATTTTTATGTTAACCAATAAACCATATAAAATGATGTGATACTTATTTTCTTTATTTTAATAATATTTTCTTCATAAATCCATCACTTACGTACAGTCGTCTGTGAGACGAATGTCTGAATAATGTTCCTCTTAGGTATGGTTATGAATCTAGGGTTAACTCGCTCATTTGTAAACACACAATCATCACAAAAACAATTTTGTGTTTTGTGTAAATTAGATAGTCATTGTAATAAACTTTATTCTTGTCCGCGTTTTATAAAAATGACTCCGATAGAACGTTTTCGTTTCGTTAAATCGAATAGTTTGTGTATTAGTTGTTTGAGCCCTAATCATAAAGTAAGCGTATGTACTTCTAAGGGCACTTGTCGTTATTGTTCGTCTAAATATCATCACTCGATGTTACATTTTGATAGTGCGTCTGTTAGTGCGCAACGGCGTGAACATCGTTCGGTCTCGCCGCCGGCGCATGCTGCAGAGCAAATCGTCAAGCGTTGCAACTTCACATCGCATACTCGCGCGGACGATAGTGAGCCGTCGCGCCATAGTAATAGGGTTGCAATTGATAACGCTCAACCTTGTAGTAAAAACAACACTTCGGTTTGCAATATTTCTCGCGACCCAGGTGACCGTCGTTTGTTTACAACTTTGTTAGGAACTGCAAAAATAAAAATAATAGATAATAATAATTGCGTTCACTTTGTTAGATGTTTAGTTGATCCAGGTTCACAAAGTGATTATATAACAGCTTCTTGTTGTAAACGTTTGTCACTTCCTATAGTTAGTCTTTTTTTTTTTTTTTTAGTAGTTAGTTTTTTTCCGGTTCCGGTAGTTACACTGTAAACACGTACGTCAACTGTCTCTTCAGAAAAAAATCAAAATATAGTGCTAAAAGTGCTATTTCCGAACTGTGAAACAAACAACAATAACGTTTTAAAGACAACTAACAATAACAAGTAAAAAAGTGGACTCAGTGACGTGCTTAATACCGCAAAAACTGTAATCTAGTTTTGGCACCATAACCTCAAATAAAAACAAAATATCGGACCACCGTCATTAAGCTGATATTGTGAAAAAAATTGACGCTGTCAATTGTCACTTTGCGACAGTTCCGAGTGATACCGAACTTTAACCAATTTACACCACAATTTGATTTTCATACCATGGACAAAAATATGGAACTCCTTCTTTTAAAAATAAATGAAAAACTTGAAATACAAACAGAACAAATAACGCACACAATTACAAAGAACGTAATGGAAGCCATAGATGAAAAAATGAAAATAATCATAGAGGAAAATAATATTTTAAAAAATAAGGTTCTATCACTCGAACAAAAACTAAGATTTGTAGAAAGAGAGAAACGGAAAAATAATCTGGTTTTCTTCGGAGTCGACGAAAAGGACAAATCTGAAACGGAATTAGTAGACTACATTAAAGAAATTATTGTAGACTTGGGAGTACATATGGACAGCCAGGAAATCAGCAATATTTACAGAATAGGGCAGAAAATTGCAAGCAAAAACCGCCCAACCAAACAGAACAACAACAAAAAAACAGAACAACCAAAAGCATCTAGGAAACATACAACTCCTCCTAAAATAGAAATTCAAAACCGAGAAACTATAAAGAAAAATTAAAGACACAAATGTCCTTAGAAAGTATGATTTGCTAGAAAAAGAACTAACTCAAGCTAAATCAGGGACCACAAGAGATAAAAAATATCAACTATCTGACTCAACATTAAAACTTATAGAAAATAGAAAAAAGCTGCTTTCAAACCGCCCAAGAAAAGAAAATATTAAATTAGTTACTGAAATAAGTAAAAAAATCAAAGAAAACATCAGAAAAGACAGAAAAACGAAGAGACTCCAAACTTTAGAAAATTACATACAGAAAACGGGTGGAATAAAAAGAGCGTTAAAGGAACTTAGGGAAATACATAAAGAATGGATACCAAAACTCAATAAAAGGAAGAAAACTGTAACAAACAGAAAAGACATCAACGAAGTTGCAACTCAATATTACAAGGGCCTATATTCAAACTCTGACATAAAACACGCTCAACAACCAAACGTATACTCACCCAAACGACAAAAAGAAATGCTAAGATCAACACCAACAATACTTCCGATTGAAGTCGAAAAAGCAATAAAAAGTCAAAAGATGGAAAAAGCCCCAGGACCTGACAAAATTACAAATGAACTCCTCAAAGGAACTCTTGAAGAGTTACTACCTATACTGACGGCCATATTCAATGATATATTAATTACTGGAAAAATCCCTACACAGTGGAAGACATCTCACATTATACTTATATTTAAAAACCGGCCAAGTGCGAGTCGGACTCGCGCACCGAGGGTTCCGTACAAACCTGCAAAAACTAAAATACTATATACTTAAAATTTTAAGCTTTTCGGAATTTTTCTGTTACCTGTGCTGTAAGCTATTGCTTCTTACCAAATTTCGAGATTCTATGTCAGCGGGAAGTGGTCTTTAGGTTTTAATTCCCGTGCGTGTAGTTGCGAGTTTCAAAAGATGCGGTATCAATGGTTGTACTTTTGCGTTTTGCGTTTTGCGTTTTTGCGTTGACTTAGATTTTTTTTTTCACGGGTTAAAGGCAATTAGATCTAAGTATTAGATATGAATTTCAACTTATAAGTTTATATTTATTAAAAAAATATATATTTTGTAATGTAACAAAAAATTTAAGGTTTTCGGAATTTTTCCTTTATGTGTGCTATAAAACGTTGCTTCATGCCAAATTTCAAGATTCTAGGTCGACTGGAAGTACCCTTTAGGTTTTGATTCCCTTGCGAGTACTTGCGAGTTTCAAAATATGCAGCTTAAATGCTGTTTCTTTTGATTGCGTTGACATAGAAGTTTGATTTTGTTACAGCTTAAAGGTATTATAGACCTGAGTATTTGGTATGAATTTCAATTTAATACCTCTACGCATTTATGAGGAAATGGGTAGTAAGGTTAAAATTATTTAAAAAAAAAATATTATGTGATGTAACTAAAAATTTATGGTTTTCGTAATTTTTCCTTTATCTATGCTATAAGACGTTGCTTCGTACCAAATTTCAAGATTCTGAGTTCACGGGAAGCACCCTGTAGGTTTTGATTCCCTTGCAAGTGTCGACTTGCGGCATAATTTGCGGCATAAACGGCTGTATCTTTTGATTGCGTTGGCTTAGAAGTTTGATTATTTCACAGCTTCAAGGGACAGTAGACCTGAGTAATTGATATAAATTTCAGCTTCAGACCTCCACGCGTTCCTGAGAAAAAGGGTCTTGACAGACGGACGGACGGACAACAAAGTGATCCTATAAGGGTTCCGTTTTTTTTCCTTTTGAGGTACGGAACCCTAAAAAGGTGACAAAGACGACATAGGAAACTACAGACCCATAAGTCTAATGTCGAATTATATACAGGGTCTGTCGTAATGAATGGATAACCCGTTACCTACAGTTGATCCTGATGTGAGGCTATAAGAAAATGGTGTCTTCTTGCCAGGGTTGTCAACCATAAGAAAATGGCGTAGACTTTTAAACTTTTTTATAAATTTCGCTATTTTTATCATTTATTCCGCTGCCATTTCTTCAAATTTTGAGATATTTGTATAAATTTTGTTGTATTATACTCCTGAAGACGTGTATTATGTAATTTTAATACAATTTTAGGTGTTATTCACGTTGAACATTATCAAAATTCTCATTTTAAGAAAAACATTTCCAATATTTTTTCTTTATGTCAACTTTTGATCATCTCCTGTGAAAAAAATTAGTATGACGTTATAGCTGCCCATGATCTCAATAAATTGTCTAGTATGTGTAGATTCTAAAAAGGTATAACGATGTGTACTTTGCAAGCAAAATTAAGTTCCAGGAGCGAGAACACTAATCAAGGTCAGAATTTTTATTTTTCAAGTTATGTTATAAATGGTTGTAAGACTTCGTCATAATGATTTTATTCTATCAAGATACTTTGCACAAACACTATCGGGCCACTGATAAGATATTCAGAAGAAAACCCGGTTGTTTTTGGGAAAAAAAAAACATTACTCCACGATAATAATGTAATGAAAATGTACAAATGAAAATTGTTGTGCTCTAATAATTACATGCGGCAAACATGTTGCGACAAGTTTATTCGAAATTGAAACGGATTTTAAAAATCGAACAAAGACCGCATTACAAAGAAAAAGGTACTCATCACATCAGTGTAATTTTGACCATCGCATGTGCTTTTTCTCATTATTTTTTTAGTCAATTTTTTACTGCTTTCTAACATCGGACTTTGATTTTACTTGTGATTTGGACTTGATAACGTGGTGATACTGATGACTTTGCTCACATTTACGGACATTGTATTGTGCTATCGATTGAACTTTTTGTTTTGGAAAAGTTTTTGTGTAGTTTGTGTATCATGCCGCAACAATACACGCCGGCCGAATACGCGAACATGCATTAATTACATTTACGGTGTATGTAATGGCAACACCAATAGAGCTGCTAGTGTTTATCGTGAAAGATATCCAAATGTGCGACATCCTGATTACCGTGTGTTCATGTGCTCAATGCATTTATGGAAGGACGATTTCCTTCCACTTTTCTTTGTAATGCGGACTTTGTTCGATTCAAATTCAAGATTCAATTTCTAAAAATGCCTTGTCGCATGTAACTAATAGAGCACAACAATTTTCATTTGTTTTTCATTACATTATTATCGTGGAGTAATGTTTTTTTTTCCCAAAAACAACCGGGTTTTCTTCTGAATATCCTATTAGTGGCCCGATAGTGTTTGTGCAAAGTATCTTGATAGAATAAAATCATTATGACGAAGTTTTACAACCATTTAAAACATAACTTGAAAAATAAAAATTCCGACCTTGATTAGTGTTCTCGCTCCTGTAACTTAATGTTGCTTGTAAAGTACACATCGTTATACCTTTTTAGAATCTACACATACTAGACAATTTATTGAGATCATGGGCAGCTATAACGTCATACTAATTTTTTTCACAGGAGATGATCAAAAGTTGACATAAAGAAAAAATATTGGAAATGTTTTTCTTAAAATGAGAATTTTGATAATGTTCAACGTGAATAACACCTAAAATTGTATTAAAATTACATAATACACGTCTTCAGGAGTATAATACAACAAAATTTATACAAATATCTCAAAATTTGAAGAAATGGCAGCGGAATAAATGATAAAAATAGCGAAATTTATAAAAAAGTTTAAAAGTCTACGCCATTTTCTTATGGTTGACAACCCTGGCAAGAAGACACCATTTTCTTATAGCCTCACATCCGGATCAACTGTAGGTAACGGGTTATCCATTCATTACGACAGACCCTGTATAAGGTATTCTCAAAAGTTATCTTGGAAAGAATAAGTAAAAAACTAGATGAAAACCAAACACGAGAACAAGCTGGCTTCAGGCAAAAATTTTCTACACTTGACCATATACACACAGTTAAACAAATTATTGAAAAATATAGAGAATACAATAAACCTTTGTATATGGCATTCATTGATTATTCTAAAGCCTTCGATAGTATCAGTCATAAAGCTATGTGGGACAGTCTTCAAACCCAAGATATACCCTTAAGCTACATCGAAATCATCAAAAGCATCTACTCCCAGAGCGAAGCGAGAATTCAACTCGAAACTCTGGGAAAAAGGTTTGAGATTAAGAGGGGTGTGAAACAAGGAGATCCTCTATCACCGAAATTATTTTCAGCCTTACTGGAAAGTGTCTTTCGTAATCTTAATTGGAATAACCTCGGCCTCAATATAGACGGCATAAAACTAAACCATCTAAGATTCGCGGACGACATAGTTCTGTTCGAAGAAAATCCAAGACAACTTCAAAAAATGATTAAGTCACTAAATGAGGAGAGTAGGAAAGTGGGTTTATCTATGAACAAAGAAAAAACTAAAGTAATGACTAACTCGAAACCAACGGAAATAAGAATTGACAACCAGCCATTAGAATATGTGCAAGAGTACTGTTATCTGGGACAGATTATATCACATAAAGATCAAACAACTAAGGAAATAACCAGAAGAACAGCTATCGGATGGAAGAAATACTGGTCTCTAAAAGAAGTCATGAAATCTAAGGACATAAAAATGAAAATAAAAAAGAAAGTCTATGATACCTGTATTCTTCCAGTCATCACCTACGGATGTGTCACTCACCAAACACCATAGAGAAAAGCTAGAACGTTGCCAGAGAGCTATGGAGAGAAGTATGGTCGGAGTAAAACTTAAAGACAAAGTCAATAGTAGAAAAATAAGAGAAAAAACCAAGGTGACTGATATACTGACTCGAATAGACCAACAGAAGTGGAGATGGACCGGTCACATGATGCGAGATCCACTAGAAAAATGGAGCAAAACTGTTTCCGACTGGTACCCAAGAGACGGCAAACGCAACAGAGGTCGCCAACAAACAAGATGGGAAGACGATATAAAACTTACGGCGGGACATCACTGGAGAAGAGTAGCAAGAGACAGAGAACAGTGGAAAAGTTTAGAGGAGGCCTATGCCATGAGGCACGCGGAACTGCGAGACATTTTATAATATTTAGAAAAAATAAAATATTTGTATTACTTTTTCTTGTAGTTCTGAATAAAAGGCTATTTTATTTTATTTTATTTTATTTATAGTTAGTCAAAATCGTTTTACTCGTGTACAAGGGACAGGTGGTACATCTCAGCGTATTTTAGGTATAACTCAGGTTAACTTTAGCTCTCGTTTTGATAATGGCGGGAAACATTCGTGTCGACCGCTCGTGGTGGACGACATCACGTCGCAGCTGCCCGACGCCCGCGTGGATGTTACTGCACTTTGCTACTTACAGAACTTACCTGTGGCTGATGATGATTTCGGCGTTCCCGCGCCTATAGAAATGTTGTTGGGAGTAAATACCTATTGTAATATTTTATTGTTTAACAAAATTGTACCGGAAGGTAACTTACCGACCGCGTTAGAAACTAGTTTAGGATATATTTTGTTGGGAGATGTACCCACTTGTACTCACGTCTCGACTCAATCGTTTTGTGCCTTTTCTCGCGAACCTGTCGATCACATGTTAGAAAGGTTTTGGAAATTAGAGGAAGTACCTACAAAAACTTATATAACTTCTTAGATTTACGCGATTATTATTACTTGAAATTAAACTCATTTTAACGGGTTTTACGCGTTTATTTTATTATTTTTGATTTTCCGACGTTTCGGCATTTTTGCAAATGCCGTGGTCACGGGTAGACTGAGATGTTTGACGTCTTCATAGAGTTAAGTAAAAAACGATTTTTCGAATTCACCGCCATCTGTTTCGTAATTTTCTCGCATAGTCGCTCGGGTTCACGCAGTAGACGCTGACAGTGTCTTTATTTTTCTGCTTATTGGTCTGCTGGTTGTTCTTTTTTATTTTGCTAAGTATTGGATCCCACGTTGGTGACAGCTTCCAACCATCTTCTCTATTGAAGTTAGGGTGTTTTTTAATTTCAATAGTTTCTCTTACCAGCCTAGGAATAAAATGTTTCTCTTTTGCTAGGATTTTAACGGTATCAAATCTTAGATAGTGGTTGGGCTTATCCATGGAATGCTCACAGACTGCAGATTTTGTATAGCGACGGTTTTTTACATCGGCGATATGTTCTTTTATTCGAGTAGACACGTTCCGTTTCGTTTGACCGATATATGAGAGCCCACAGTCACAGTCAATCTTGTATACGCCTGGGTCTTGTAAAGGGATGCTGCTTTTTACTGGACGAAGATGGTGGCTAATCTTGCTGTGTGGCTTGTATATGGTTTTTATTGAAGCCCGCTTCAGAATGCCCCCAATTTTGTCAGTAACACCCTTTATGTAAGGCATGTAAGCTGGTCTACGTTCAACTGTGAGTGGTTTGACGCGGTTTCTGCGACGACGACGTGGTGGTTTTAAGTCGTTGTTCCGAAGCACTTGTTTCAGGTGGTTGAGTTCTTTTTCAACGTGCTGGGCGTCGCAGATTCCACGTGCTCTCTGAAACAAAGAGGAGCCTACGGCAGATAATTGGCTCGGGTGGTGGTGGGATTTACCATTTAAATATCGGTCAGTATGAGTGGGTTTCCTATATACAGTATGACTAAGTGTACCATTAGGATTTCTTATTATTAATATATCTAAGAAAGCTAATTTATTGTCTTGCTCTAATTCTACAGTAAATTGAATTTTAGAATTAATTGAATTAAGATGGTTAAGGAAAGCAGTAACCTCATGTTTAGGAAGTATGGTGTAGGTGTCGTCAACATACCTTTTGTACATCTTCGGCATGACAGGTGCCAGTCGGAGCGCTTGCTCCTCAAACTCCTCCATGAAGATGTCAGCTATGAGAGGTGACACGGGCGAGCCCATGGCTACACCATCAACTTGGATGTAGAAGTTGTTGTTCCACATGAAGTAGCCAGATGTTAAACATAGCTCAAGTAGTTCTGCATATTCTTCAGGCAAGTTGCAATCAATTAGCTTCCTTTTCACTATGTCTATGCAGTCTTTCACAGAGCGACTATGCGAGAAAATTACGAAACAGATGGCGGTGAATTCGAAAAATCGTTTTTTACTTAACTCTATGAAGACGTCTACAAAAACTTTCTTATCACCTGACGATCAAGCTTGTGAGGATAACTATGTAGCTACTACTACTCGCAACGCTGACGGTGCATACTCGGTTAGTTTGCCTTTTCGTGATAGTGTCGACAAATTAGGTAGTTCATTTGTCACAGCGAAAAGACGTTTTTTATTGTTAGAAAATAGATTAGCAAAATCACCTGGGCTCCGTGACAAATATAATGAAGTAGTTGCCGATTATTTAAATAAAAATATAGTTTCGTTAGTTCCGTCAGATGATATTTCCTCAAAAGGTTTTTACCTTCCGCATCATCCTGTCATCCGCAATTTTAAGGTGACAACCAAACTTACCTGAGGGCCCTGCTGACGGACTACCTCCAAGGCCGGGAGGTACTGTTCGTTGGCAGGGACGGCCGCATGAGGCGGCGGCCGGTGGAGTCGGGTGTCCCGCAGGGGTCGGTCCTAGGACCACTCCTGTGGGATATCGGCTACGACTGGCTCCTCCGGGGCGCCCTCCCCGACGGCGTGGGTGTCATCTGTTATGCGGATGACACCCTCGTCACAGCGCGGGGGCGCAACTTCGGGGAGGCGGCCGACCGGGCGTCGGAGGGGGGAACCCTGGTCGCCCGTCGTATCGGGCGGCTGGGACTGAAGGTGGCGCTCCATAAAACCGAGGCCATATATTTTCATGGGCCTCGGGGGGAGCCGCCGCCTGACGCCCACGTCGTGGTGGCGGGGAGCAGGGTGGAGGTGCGGGCCCAGATAAAATATCTGGGCCTCACAATATCGAGCAGGTGGAAGTTTTCGGAGCACTTCCGCCTGCTCCAAGAGCGCCTCGTGAAGGCGGCGAGGGGCCTTAGCTGGCTCCTCCCGAACATCGGGGGTCCTGCGGTGGCATGCCGGCGTCTCTATGCCGGCGTGCTGCGCAGTATGGCCCTCTACGGTGCGCCCATGTGGGCGCACGACCTAGGGGAGTTCAACCGTGCCCTGCTCCGTAAGCCCCAACGCGCCATCGCACAGCGAATGGCGCGGGCTTACGGCACGGTTGGACACGGGGCGGCATGTGCCATGGCGGGCACTCCGCCATGGTACTTCGAGGCCGAGGTGCTGGCCGCCGTCTACCACTGGACGGCGGACAAGCGGGCTCAGGGGGAGCCCGCAGCACCGGACGAGAGGGTCGCCGTCTGGCGAAGGGCCCGCGAGGTCATGCTCCGCCGGTGGTCGGCGGAGATGGCCAACGCGGACGACGGGCGGTGGACCCTGGACGCCGTCGGTCCAGTCATTGAGGGATGGATCGACCGGAGGCATGGGTTCCTCACCTACCGTCTGGTGCAGGTCTTGTCCGGGCATGGCAGCTTCGGACATTTCCTGTGCCGGATTCAAAGGGAGGAATCCACGGCGTGCCACCACTGTGGCGCGCCGGACGACACAGCGTGGCACACCCTGGCCGAATGTCCGGCCTGGGATGTGCCACGTCGTCGCCTCCAGGCGTCCGTTGGCCCGGACCTCTCGCTGCCCGGCTTGGTGTACGCCATGCTGGGCTCCGAGGCGGTCTGGGTCGCGGTGGCCTCTTTCTGCGAGGACGTAATGTCGCAGAAGGAGGCTGCGGAGCGGGTGCGTGAGAACGATCCTCTCGCGCCCCCGCACCGCAGACGTCGAAGGGGCCGGACGAGGCGCGATCGCGCCCAAGTCCAGCCTGGTGGTGGCCAGTGGGCGGGGGACGTGGGAATCCACCTGCCCGCATTGCACAGTCCACCACCGTCGACGGGTGGGAACAAAATGGGCCCGTCGTGCAGTAGACGGGCCCATCGCCGGTGAAGTCGTGGCGTAGGGCCGCCGGTCCGGGCCCCACGGCTTCACCACAAGGCGAAGACGGAGCGCCGCGGTGTTTTAGTGGGTAGTCCCCTGGGCGACGTGTCAGTTGCTCAGGCGGGAGTCCCACACACGCCCCCCGCCACCCCGGTGGGGGGTACGGTGCGTAAATGCATTTCACCGCGAGAACAAAAAAAAAAAAAAAAGGTGACAACCAAACTTCGCATCGTTCTGGACGCCAGTGCGAGGACCGACTCCGGCCTCTCACTCAACGACGTTTTGTACACTGGGTGCAATTTACAGAACGACATTGTTTGTATACTTTTGAATGTTCGTATTTTTGAAATAGCTTTGTTCGCTGACGTTCGACAGATGTACTTGTGCATTGAGGTACATCCCGAGCATCGAGACTATCAGCGGTTTTTATATCGATTTTCAGCGGACGCCCCCCTCGAGACTTATCGTTTCAATAGGGTCACCTTCGGTCTCAGGTCATCTCCGTTTCTAGCTATGCGCACCCTGCGGCAACTAGCGCAGGACGAACGAGATAACTTCCCTTTGGCTTCGGAAGTCGTAGAAAGGGACATCTATATGGACGACTTAGCTTCCTCCGTTTCGTCACTAGGTGAAGCGGTAGAGACAGCGGCACAGTTGATAGATCTTTTCCGTTCCGGCGGGTTCGAACTGGTTAAATGGACCAGTAACTCCCCGGAGCTGCTGCGCTCCATACCAGAGTCGCATCGCCAACAACAGTCGGTCTCTTTCGATGACAACACAACTTTAAAAATTCTTGGTTTACAGTGGCTTCCGGTTTTCGATAGTTTTAGTTTCACAGTTAGTTTACCGAGCACCGAAGGAACCAAACGCGCCATTCTGTCGGCCACCGCTCGTTTGTATGACGTGCTTGGTCTCGTCGGGCCCGTCATACTCTACTCTAAATTGTTAATAAAGGAACTCTGGCTCCTCAAACTCGATTGGGACGACCAACCTCCGCAGCATGTTTTGGATTTGTGGCATCAGTTCATTAGAGAACTCCCGCTGATAAGTAATCTTCGTTTTTTGCGTCATCTAGGCGTCATAGATAGTTCGAAACTTTATTTAGTAGCATTTGCGGATGCCTCCGAAACGGCATATGGTTGCGTTATTTATACGTATGTAGTCAATTGTAATAGTTGCACATCTCGTTTGTTGTGCTCGAAATCAGAGGTCGCACCTTTGAGAACCGTAACTCTTGCTCGCCTAGAGCTTTGCGCGATCCTTTTGATGTCGAAGCTTTTGCGTGTCGTGTATGACACCATCTCTCGTCGTTTTAGTGTAGCCGATGTTTTTGCGTTTTCCGACTCGGAAGTAGCTCTGTGTTGGGTGCACTCGTCCCCACACAGATTCAATACATTTGTAGCTAATCGTATAGCACAAATTCACGACAGTTTCGAGCAAAAACATTTTAGATTTGTTCCGGGTGTAGATAACCCCGCAGACTGCGTGTCACGCGGGCTCTTGCCGTCTCGTCTTGTCGAGAATGAGCTTTGGTTAGCAGGGCCGCCATGGTTGTCGTCTCCTATAGACGAATGGCCGGTCTCTGATTTTGTAGCTGCTTCTGCTTCGCTCCCCGAGGAGAAGACCTCATCTCACGTCGCGACTAGCGCGTCGGGACCGGAACACCCTTTTATAGAATTAAGTTTAAAATTCTCTAGTTATAGTAAATACCTTCGTTGCGTAGTTTATTTGCTTAGATTCGTTCGTAAGTTGCCTCGTAATAGTTTTGTTAATTCATCTGACTTAGAAATAGCTGAGTTGGCAGTTATACGAGCTGTCCAACAGTCATCCTTTCGTGAGGATTTGTTTAGATTGAAGCATGGTAGATTGTGTTCACCCGCCTTACGCAAGCTTTCGCCTTTCCTTCACGACGGCATTATGAGAGTAGGAGGTCGTCTCTCTAACTCGTCGCTTGACTTTGCTCATAAGCACCCTGCTCTACTGCCTCGTAAAGGACACATTGTAGAGTTGATAGTGGATAGTTATCACGTGAATAATTGTCACGTGGGTCCTCAGCTTTTGTTAGCGATATTGCGCCGCAAGTTTTGGATATTGTCGGCTCGTAGAGTCATTCGTTCACGGGTTCATCGTTGTAATACTTGTTTCAGATTAAATCCAAAACCTAATTTCCCGAACATGGCTGACTTGCCGCAGTGTCGTGTAGAGCAAAGCAAAGCTTTTACGCACACAGGCGTGGATTATGCAGGACCGTTCTATATAACCTTAACTCGTAAACGCGGTGTTAGAAGCCAAAAGGCATATTTGTGTTTGTTCGTTTGTCTGATTACAAAAGCGGTTCATTTGGAACTCGCGTCAGATCTTAGTTCGGCTTCCTTCTTGGATGCATTCAAAAGATTTGTCTCTCGTACAGGTCCTTGTCAATGTCTCTACAGCGACAACGGTACCAATTTTATAGCTTCTAAGTCTTATTTTAGTGAACTTTATAGTTTTTTGAAGTCGGATGATTATTTTAAGACGTTCTCTAGTGAACTTAGTAAGCTCCGCATCGAGTGGAAGCTTAACCCGCCTAGTGCTCCTCATATGGGAGGCATATGGGAGGCTAATATAAAGTGTGTTAAAACACACCTGGCTAGGGTGATAGGCACCCAATTGCTCACGTAAGAAGAGTTCTTAACCGTTTTGACGCAGATAGAAGCTATTTTGAATAGTCGGCCGCTTTATTTGCTTAGTAGTGATCCGTCAGATCCTAACGCGTTAACTCCTTCGCACTTTCTTTGTTTAGAGCCTCTTTCATTTTTACCCGCGGCTAACGTTAGTGAACGGACTAGTTTAGTTTCACGTTTTTCGTTGCTCGACTCAATCGTGCAATCATTTTGGCGTAGATTTAGGTCGGAGTATCTTCATACTCTCCAGTTGCGAGAAAAATGGAATACGCCGGCAAACCCTATAGTTGTAGGTAGTGTAGTATTGATAAATACGGATAACGTGCCCCCTCTACAGTGGCCTCTTGGAGTAGTTACTAAACTGCTGCCAGGTAGAGACGGAGTAGTTCGTGTTGTTGAACTTAAAACTAAAAATGGTTCTTTTAGACGACCAGTCGTCAAATTATGTCCGTTGCCTTCTCAATAGTTTTAGATAGATAGCATACATAAGTAAGTCGTATAGTTAGTCGTATAGTCAGTCGTATAGTCAGTCGTATAGTCAGTCGTATAGTCAGTCGTATAGTCAGTCGTATAGTTAGTTCTTAGCTCCAGATATTAATTGTAGAGTTGTAGAGTCATAGTTTTTAATAGTTTTTTGGTTAGTTTCTTTGCATTTTTTCGAAGGAGACCCTTCAAGGCGGGGGGGATGTTGGGTATTAAATAAATATTCCCGCGTTTAGTTATATTTTTGATTAATATTGGCTTGTATGTGGGTAATCCTACGTCCTACCCTCCTTTTCTACAATATGTGACGTGCATCGAATGAAGGACAGTTGCAAAGGTGCATAGCCGTAAGCAAGACGTGGTTGTATTGTCGCCACTTTGTCGTTTGAAGGTGTGTAATGGCCGCCTGGATCTAGCTACCGTGCACGCGCGACGAACCTTACATATCTCGATTTATTTGTGCAATCCTTTGGTATAATTAGTTCTGTAAAGTGTATTAAATAGCCAGTGCAATAAGGACACTATATTTGTGGCGATTTAAGCGAGCTCGCTGTGAACTTATGGACTGTTGGTGCCAGTGACGTGAACACGTATCGTACCTTGGCTGGCTCTGCCGCCAGGTCCTCAATCTTGGAGTAGCAGCGCTCACAGTAAGCCCATTCCTTTCCTAACTCATATACAAGCCATTTGTCTCGTCTATAGGCGCGTGATTTACCGGATTAACGCGAAAGATTAGTTAGTACATGGGTGGAAGAGGCTGTGTAATCGTTGAACCAGAAAAATACAGTCCACTCTAACATTGTAGCTGGCAATAAAACTCTTGCAGTGGACTGTATTCTTGTTTATTTCTTCTCCATTTCCTTAGGGTGGGGCCGGTCCGGAGCGAACACAAACTAGGCCAGCCAGCCCCATATACATAGGCAAATTTACTATTCTCTATTAGAGTGCTTCGCAGAGCACTTTATTACAATTCCGACCAATCATACACCGGCTGCAAATGTTATTATTTTGCGGGTACCTACCCACGGCTTAAGGCGGCTTTAGCGGGGTAGTCCTACTTTTAATATTTTTAAGCTCCGCCTCCTAGCTGTAGGAACATGGCAAATATTAACAATTTGTAGGGTACAACAATATCCTCACCCCGCACCTTCCTCACGGCCTACCTTCAATTATTTAACATTTCTACTTAAATTCCTAAATGTTAACTAACCGTGGGTAGTACATCATACATCATTTCCTATGTGCAAAATAACTTATTTACTTAGGTATTCTATACCTAAACAATACAATTTCCTACCTATTTGCAGCCCCTACAGGTGTATGAAATGATACTACCAAAAATTACTTTATTTATTATATTATTGGTAATGACAGTATTAGCCGAAACATGGTTTTACCGCTACTGGAGATCTTAGCTCCGGTAATAACCAACATCTTTAACAATTCAATACAGTCCGGTGTTTTTCCTTCCCTTTGGAAAGATGCCAATCTTATCCCACTTCCAAAAAATTCCTCGCCTACCTCCTTTTCTGACTATCGCCCTATTTCAATCCTACCTTTTCTATCTAAAGTCCTAGAACGTCTGGTTTCCAAACAACTTAATAACTTCCTTCTTACCAACAACCTCCTCAATCCTCTTCAGTCAGGATTCCGACCTGGACATAGCACTGTTACTGCGCTTGTTAAAATTGCTGACGACATCCGCCTGAAAATGGAAAATAGACAAGTGACTATTATGACTCTCATTGACTTCAGCAATGCCTTTAACAGTGTTGACTTTGACATCTTACTGACTGTTCTTGACTCTATAAACATCTCTCCAGCTGCAATCAACTGGTTCAGCAGCTACTTACATGGCCGACGACAACGCATACGTGTTGAAGACACGTATTCAACGTGGTGCTCTCTGGATGCCGGTGTCCCTCAAGGTGGCGTGCTGTCTCCTCTTCTCTTTTCTATCTTCATCAGTTCGATAACCTCCCAAATATCTTCTCTCTACCATTTGTATGCAGACGATCTCCAAATTTACAGACATTCCGACATTAATAATGTTCAACATGCTATCAGTGCTATTAATGATGATCTCAACGTTATTACCGACTGGAGTAGGCAATTCGCTATAAGGATTAATCCAAAGAAAACTAAAGTTATGATTATAGGTAGCTCCAAACTCGTTGATAGAATTAATACAGACCATTTGACTGCAGTCAATTTTGCAAATACTGACATTCCTTACAGTAATACAGTAAAAAATCTTGGTTTAATCTTTGACAGAACCATGTCTTGGAATGCTCATATCGATGATATAAGCAAAAGACTGTTTGCCGCTAATGGTAGCCTCAAAAGGTTAAAAAACTTTTTGCCCGTATCCACCAAAACTATGCTGGCTCAATCTATTCTTCTTCCTGTCCTTGACTACGCAGATGTTTGCTTTACTGACATAACGGAAGAACAACTAGACAAGCTTGAGCGTCTTCAAAATCTTATCATTCGATTTATATTTGGCATACGAAAGTATGATCATGTCTCCGAATTTCGTAAGACGCTCAAGTGGCTCCCAATCCGCTTTCGCCGAAATGCTCACATCCTGTCCCTTCTATATCGTATCCTGTTTGACCCGAGAACCCCGGGGTACTTGAAGCAAAACTTTTCATACTTAACAGATAGCCACGATCGCAATCTGCGCTCCGCAGACAGGTTAACTCTTGTTACTCCTCTGTGTCATACCAATTTCTACAGCAAGTCTTTCACTGTACAAGCTGTAAAGCTTTGGAACGAATTGCCTGTCTCAGTTCAAAGAGCTGCTAATATAGACTCCTTTAAAAAACTTTTACACGATCATTTCCTTTCACTATGTGAATAGTTGATGTTATTATATTTATTTTATCTATATAATATATAAGTATTTTATTATTTATTTTATTATAAGTATTTTATTATTTATTTTATTATAAGTATTTTATTAGTTTAGATATGTCACGTATTATATTACACTTTATGTTTATCTTAATTAAATTTATAAAATTTTATTATAGCTATACATATTGCAATCTGGAACCTATCCGCAAGCATTAGCACTAAGTCTCCTTTTTAAATTCGGTTTGCCAGGGAGAAATCGCTCAAAGCGATATGGCCACCAATTGTAATTGTTTAATTTAATGTTTTCTATGTAATCTACTTTTGTAATTGCAATAAAGAGTTTATTATTATTATTATTATTATTATTAGCACATCAAAACTTACTTGCTAACTTAACATTTGTAACTATCAAAGTACCCACATTACATTTATATTACAACAAATTACAAAATTGAACACTATTTTATAAGCACTATATATAAATCAAAATACACTTATATCACAAAATAATTAACTGTCTATACACTGGCTTTTCGTCCGTAACATCCTCCCCCCGGCGAAGAAACTCGCAGCCCTAGGTGATCGGCAGGACGACAAGCCTCCTCGTCGGTCTCCTGAAGATGCCTCCTCTCGTACGGACGTCTGCGCTGCGCACCACGCCGTCAGGTCCCGTGTACACCTTCTCGACGACTCCTCGAGGCCAGACGTTCCTCGGTAGCAGCCCGTCGGCGATGATGACGACATCGCCGGGCTTGGGGTTGCTCGCCTGCCCGCGGTGGTCTCCTCGTGCTGTCAGCGTCGGTAGGTACTCGTTCACCCACCGCTGCCAGAACATGTTCGCCAGCGCTTGTGCTGCCCGCCACGTCCGCTTGTCTGCGACATTACTCTCGCCCACGTACGGGAGCCCAGTTGATGTGCCCAATAGGAAGTGATTGGGCGTTAGTGCTTCAGGTTTATCGGGGTCAACCGGAACGTGTGTCAACGGCCGCGAGTTGACCGTGTGCTCGATCTCTGTCATCACGGTAGTGAGAACCTCTTCTTTCGGCGCTCTGTCTTTTAACGTCACGGCGAGTGCGTGCTTCACTGTCTTCACCATTCTCTCCCACGCGCCTCCCTGGTTCGGCGCGCCGGGGTCTATGTACTCCCAGCGCATGCGCTTCGCGTGGGCGTAGTCTTGAAGCGCCGGCTGCCACTCTTGATAAGCTTTGCAAAGTTCGACGTCCGCTCCGTGGAAGTTAGTGCCGTTGTCTGACATCATTAGCTGCGGAACGCCTCTTCTGGCGGCCATTCTCCTCAGCGCCATTATAGCTGAGTCTGTGCTGAGACTTGCGACGAGCTCGATGTGGACAGCTCGTGTCACGAGGCACGTGAACAGCATCCCCCATCGCTTTTCTCTGCGTCTTCCAATCGCCACCCACATAGGTCCAAAGCAGTCCACGCCACAATGCGCGAACGGTCTCGTATGTGTGGTGAGACGCGCTCTCAGTAGGTCCCCTTTCACTGGCACAGTAGGCTTCGCTCTTCTTATCTTGCACGTCACGCATTCGCGTAGCACCTTTCTCACTGTTGTTCGCAGGCGCAATATCCACGTTCGCTGCCTTAAGTTGTTGACCAGCTGCTCTCTTCCAGCATGATTGCTTTTCTCGTGTTCATGTTTTATCATCAGGTACGCTAGGCGGTGCCGGCCGTCCAATATAGGCGGGCACTTCATCTCTGACGGTACTGTAGCTGCATTTATTCTTCCATTCAGCTTAATCAGCCCGTCCTTGTCGTATATCGGGTCCAGCTTGAAGAGGCGACTAGAACGATCGATGCTCTGTCCCTTTCTCAATCGTTCTATCTCTTTCTGAAAGCTCTGTCGTTGAGCTTCAATCATCAGGAGACGTTCGGCGTCAGCTATATGACATAGCTCCAGCTTTGTCTGACGCTTCCTGCATCTTGCAACAAATACGAGAGCATACGCAGTAGCGCGTACTAGTTTCTCGTACGATGAGAAGCGTCCCACATCGACGACGGGGCTGTAGTCGGTGACGTAGTTAACGGCGCGTTCTTCTATGACGTCATTCGTGGCTTTTTCTTCTATCGGCCATTCCGCTTCGTCTGTGTACAGGAATGACGGCCCCTTAAACCAACGGTCATCGCTGCATATTCGCGTGTTGCCAGCCCGTGTTGCGTCGTCGGCGACATTATCTGCTGTCGGCACCCATCTCCATTGTTCAGGTTGCGTGAGCTCTGCGATCTCGGCCAGGCGGTGCGCTACATACGGCGTGTATTTGTTAGCGTCGTGTCTTATCCAATGTAGCGCTGTCTTCAAGTCACTCCATATTATCACTTTCGCGCTCCACTCGTGCGTGTCTATTATTTCTTTCGCTAGCCGGGCTCCGACTAGACACGCTTGTAGCTCCATTCGCGGGATACTCTGCGCTCTAAGTGGTGCCACTCTACTCTTCGCGGCGGCTATGGAGACGTTGACGTTCTCTTTATCTTCAAACCGCCAATACGCCACAGCGGCGTAGGCTTGTTCACTCGCGTCGCAGAACACATGCAGCTGTCGCTCGATGTTCTTTCTGTTGTCGTAGCATCGCGGCAACCGTAGACGCTCTATGTACTTAATATCTCGTTGCCAATCGTGAAAAGCCCCTGCCTCTTCCGGCTGTAGAGGCTCATCCCAGCCGGTCTTCTTGCGCCACAGCTCTTGTAGTATTATCTTCGCTGTTATCGTGTACGGGCACAGCAGACCCAGCGGGTCAAATAGAGACATCACTACTCTCAAGGCTTCTCTCTTGGTAGGTGCGCGAGCTCCGTTCTTTACCTCTGGCGCTACTCTGTTCATTTCTGTGTTGAAACCAATCGTGTCGGCGTGCGGGTCCCACACGATTCCCAGCGCCTTCTCGTACGGATGAGCGTTCGCTGCTAATTCACGCGGCAACTGTGATTGATTCTTCTCGGAGATTCCCATCAATATGCGGGGGTGGTTTGAGCTCCATCCTGCCAGCTCAAAACCGGCTCTAGCGTGCACTTCTTGCACTTCCCTTACGCATAACGTCGCTGTCTCTTCTTCCTCAAAGCTGTCGACCCAGTCGTCCATGTAATGATTCTTCGTGATCGCCACAAACGCCAATGGGTGCGTCTCTCTGTTGTCGTCGGCGTTTCTATTTCTCACGCTGTGTGCTAGAAAGGGAGAGCTGCGTGCGCCGAATATCATTGACGTCATCATATACTTCCGTGGCGGGTCACTTCGGTTATCTCCTCTCCATAGGAAATGCTGCGCCAAGCGATCTTCTTCTCTTATCTTTACTCGCAGAAACATTTCTCGTATGTCGGCCATGACAGCTATCTGATATCTTCTGAATCTGAATAGAACGCCTTGTAGTGATTGTAACAGATCAGGGCCATCGAGCAGCGCATCATTTAAACATACGCCGTTCGCTCTTGCTGCCGCATCAAACACCAATCGCACTTTTCCAGGCTTGTTTGGATTGGTGACAGCAAAGTGCGGTAAGTACCACAGCAGCTTGCTTTCTGTGTGGTCGTCCATGCTCTCTACCGCATATCCTTTTTCAAACAGTTTCTCCATCTCTCTCGTATAACTCTGTTTGAACTCGATCTGTTTATCCATTCTGCGTTCAATTCCGCGTAGGCGTTGCAAAGTCATGTCGTAGCTCGGAGGCATGGCTATGTCGTCGCTTTCCCATGGCAGTCCCACTTCAAACTGCCCGTTGACGCGTTTCGCTGTCGCATTGAAGATGGCTACGGCGCGCTCATCAGTAGCTCTAGTTTTCTTCTTCATCGAAACTCCCAGCGCATCAATGTCGAAGTGTGCTCTCATTAGACTCTCTAAGTCCTCGCTTCTGCCTTGCCAGTCTTGTGACGTTCGTGTGTGCAGCACGCGGTTGCGTTCCGTGATCATTCTTGACGGCGTAGATCCGTGTATTATCCATCCCAGCCGAGTGAGCGACGCGGCCGGTTCACGCTCTCTTCCCGTCAGCAACCTTCTCGTCACTATCAGTGGCCAGTTGTCGGCACCGATAAGCAGTCGTGGCTTCGCATTGGTGTAGCACACCTCCTCCGGAGCTAGATCGCGCAAGTGTGAGTGCTGTAGCGCCCTTTCCTCAAGAGATTGTCTGCCCAGTGTGAGGTCGTTCACCGTGCGCGCCTTTATTGTGTAAGGCTGCGACCTCTTGCCTTCAATAGTGACCGTTACAGCTCGGCTTGCTTGCTGCACCTGGCTGGTTGTAGCGCCGACAATGTTCAACGGTCGCCTGGGTCCTCCTACTCCAATCTCGTTTGCGATCTGCTCATCGATGAGAGTTATCGTAGAGCCTTCATCCAATAGTGCGTACGTCTCTATCTCTTTCCCTGTCGGCCCTCGCACCGTCACAGGGCACACCTTGAGTAGTACGCGCATTTCTTTCTTGCTTGCTCGTGTAGACGCGATTGTTTCTGTCGCCTTCTCTTCTTCTACAGGAGCACTTGCGTTTTCCACCGGTCCATGAAGCAAGGTGTGATGTGGTCGCCGACACTCGCCGATTCCACACCGCCTGGCCTTGCATTGAAAACGCCTGTGTTTGCTATTCAAGCACTGAAAACACATTCTTATTTCCTTCGCCCATTGCCATCGTTCAGGCACTGTCATTGCCACAAGCTTCTTGCATTCTGTGGTTTTATGGGCGGCGCCGCAGCAGAAGCATTCCCTCTTCACGTTGCTTCCGCTCTCCTTCTGTACGGCGTATACGCTGCGGCGGATGGGCTTCGTCCCTGTGTGCGGTCGTTCACTGGCCATCACACGCACTGGCGGGGCGTGTAGGTGCCGCACAGCTGCATCCGCTTCCTGTTCGAGGAACTTCGACAGCGTTATTATCTCTGGTTCACGAACGTTGCCATATTGCTTCGCGTAATCACACCACCGTGACTTGATGTGCGGCGTTAGCTTCTCTACAACTTGCTGGACTAGCAGGGGGTTCTGCAGATATCCTCTGTCGTCCACGCATTCCAAAACAGTCACTGCATTCTGCAGCTTGATGGAGAAGCTATTCAAATCACTCGGCTCCGCACTTGTCTTCGGTAGACGCTTGATGTCTTCCATAGCTTGGTAGACTATCATCGCTGGCCGGCCGAAACACGCCTCTAGCCTCCTCATAACAACATCTGGGTCGGCTGCTATTCCCAGCAGCGCCGACACCGCCTGGCGTGCTTCACCTCGTAGACACATTCTCAGTCTGGCCATATTCTCCTCGGGCGTGAACCTGTAGAGTCTCGTTGACTCTGTCATCGCTTTCTTAAATGGCAGCCACTCCGCTGTTGCTCCGCTGAATGTCGGCAGGTCCTGGCTTTGACGCGGGGGAGGTCCACTTCGCCTCAGATTATCGATCGCTTTTGCTAGTCGATCGATGTCGCCATCCGTCGTCGCTCGCCGTGTGGGTGACGCAGGTCGAATCGCCGCCACTTGTTCCTCTGTCGCATGTCCATATGCGACGCGGTGATTCGCCTCCAATGCCGTGACGTCACGCACCTGGTCAGTTTTGTGCGGCTGCTCCCCCCGTACGTTGCCCTGGTGGAGCCATACACGCACACGCTCTGCCGTTTCCTCGACCTGGACCGGCTCGTCTTCATCACAAGTCTCTTCTTGTATCGTAGCAATCTCGACTGCCAACTTGCTTCTAATCATCTCAGCTTCTAAATCCAATTGCTTTCTCTTAATTTCAGCCAATCGTAAAGCCGCTTCAGCTTCAGCCTTCCGTATTCGCAGCGTCGTCGAGACGCTCGACCTCCTTGAGCACACGGAAGCAGCTCGCGACTGATGACCGTCCCTCTGGGCCTCAACTTCATGTTCAGGGGCGGGCATCTCCGCTGTTGCTCCGCTGAATGTCGGCAGGTCCTGGCTTTGACGCGGGGGAGGTCCACTTCGCCTCAGATTATCGATCGCTTTTGCTAGTCGATCGATGTCGCCATCCGTCGTCGCTCGCCGTGTGGGTGACGCAGGTCGAATCGCCGCCACTTGTTCCTCTGTCGCATGTCCATATGCGACGCGGTGATTCGCCTCCAATGCCGTGACGTCACGCACCTGGTCAGTTTTGTGCGGCTGCTCCCCCCGTACGTTGCCCTGGTGGAGCCATACACGCACACGCTCTGCCGTTTCCTCGACCTGGACCGGCTCGTCTTCATCACAAGTCTCTTCTTGTATCGTAGCAATCTCGACTGCCAACTTGCTTCTAATCATCTCAGCTTCTAAATCCAATTGCTTTCTCTTAATTTCAGCCAATCGTAAAGCCGCTTCAGCTTCAGCCTTCCGTATTCGCAGCGTCGTCGAGACGCTCGACCTCCTTGAGCACACGGAAGCAGCTCGCGACTGATGACCGTCCCTCTGGGCCTCAACTTCATGTTCAGGGGCGGGCATCTCATCTGGTTTCTTCATTGTTGAACGTTCGGGCATAGAACGTTCGGGCGCAGTTCGCGCCGGCGCGGTACATTCTGGCGCGGTGGATGCGGGGGCGGTAGATGCGGGGGCGATGGACTCGAGCACAGCAGACCCGAGTGCAGTAGAAAGCGCGTCGGACGGGGACGCGGGGGGGTCTTCAAAGATGCGTTGCTTCATGGTCTTCTTCCTCGTCACGGGTGGGCTTCGGGGCATCATTGCTTCGGCACTTGCTAGCCTTGCCGTGAACAGCCCTACCACTGAAAACCGCCTGAGTGGCGTTCACTCGCAACAGACCGTTTGGCACCGTTAGGTAGCCTGTTGCGAGCCGCGTTAAACGCGTTCCTTAGCTCCGCCTCTTCTGTGCGATGTCAACCAGAGACTCCGCCTCTTCTGTGCGATGTCAATCAGGGACTCCGCCTCTTCTGTGCGTTGACCCTGGGCCGCGCCTCTTCGTTTGTAACCTGGGCTGCCCCTCTTCTTGTGCGTTGACCCTTGACCGCTTGGCTTCCGTGCCTGCCCCTCTTCTTGTGCGATGACCCTGGGCCGCGCCTCTTCAATTGTAACCTGGGCTGCCCCTCTTCTTTTGCGCTGACCCTTGACCGCTTGGCATCCGTGACTACCGCCGCCAACCGAGGGTAGGCCGAAATTAATTCATTCGGCCACCGCTGCCGACCGAAGATATGCCGACACTAGTTCATTCGGCTGCCGCTGGTGTTTCGCTCCCGTGCCCCACACGTTGATTCTTGCTGTTTCATATCCGGCTCGAAGGACCAAAACTTTCTTCTGTAGCTGGCAATAAAACTCTTGCAGTGGACTGTATTCTTGTTTATTTCTTCTCCATTTCCTTAGGGTGGGGCCGGTCCGGAGCGAACACAAACTAGGCCAGCCAGCCCCATATACATAGGCAAATTTACTATTCTCTATTAGAGTGCTTCGCAGAGCACTTTATTACAATTCCGACCAATCATACACCGGCTGCAAATGTTATTATTTTGCGGGTACCTACCCACGGCTTAAGGCGGCTTTAGCGGGGTAGTCCTACTTTTAATATTTTTAAGCTCCGCCTCCTAGCTGTAGGAACATGGCAAATATTAACAATTTGTAGGGTACAACAATATCCTCACCCCGCACCTTCCTCACGGCCTACCTTCAATTATTTAACATTTCTACTTAAATTCCTAAATGTTAACTAACCGTGGGTAGTACATCATACATCATTTCCTATGTGCAAAATAACTTATTTTCTTAGGTATTCTATACCTAAACAATACAATTTCCTACCTATTTGCAGCCCCTACAGGTGTATGAAATGATACTACCAAAAATTACTTTATTTATTAGCACATCAAAACTTACTTGCTAACTTAACATTTGTAACTATCAAAGTACCCACATTACATTTATATTACAACAAATTACAAAATTGAACACTATTTTATACGCACTATATATAAATCAAAATACACTTATATCACAAAATAATTAACTGTCTATACACTGGCTTTTCGTCCGTAACAAACATCTTTATTTACCGGCCTTGGAAGTTCTCCACACCACGGGGTGTTTTACATAACACTTTATACAGATTGATACTTAATTAAAAAATGTTGATTCCAAAAATAAAAAAATTTACAGTCTATATTTCAAACTTCCAACAACAAATATTAACGTAGTTTTACACTTGTTTTACTTTTTAAGGTTAGTTGTAGCTTAAGTACTCGTTTTCGTAACGAAAAGAAAATTGAAGCTAGCCAACCATAAAAGATGACATTATTATTGAAAAATGTATTACTTACAAACTTATATTTATAACTACTTTAATGAAATACTATTGGTATTTAATATACCCTCCCCTGTTTTCAATAACCACAAACTAACGCGCACCGTCACATTGATTGAACTATATTCAAACAAATCACAGTTCCACTTCATTTTTCCACACTTCCATACACTTTACACTTCGATTGGTAGCCAATGCCTCTGTAGTTCTTTCATTCCACATGTCCCATCTCTGCACCATCAATCCCCATATATTTAGGTTATGTCGGTGTTTTGAACTATTGCAAACCCACCGTTTTACCGTTATCTACTGAAACAAAAACAAAATAGGTATAAATATAACAAACCACATATTAAAATAGATAATTATGTAACACACGCTAAATTTATTATAATGATACCCAATCAAAGCAAAATAATGGATAAAAAAACACTTTTTAGGGTTCCGTACCTCAAAAGGAAAAAAAACGGAACCCTTATAGGATCACTTTGTTGTCCGTCCGTCCGTCCGTCTGTCAAGACCCTTTTTCTCAGGAACGCGTGGAGGTATGAAGCTGAAATTTATATCAATTACTCAGGTCTACTGTCCCTTGAAGCTGTGAAAAAATCAAACTTCTAAGCCAACACAATCAAAAGATACAGCCGTTTATGCCGCAAATTTTCGACACTTGCAAGGGAATCAAAACCTACACGGTGCTTCCCGTGAACTCAGAATCTTGAAATTTGGTACGAAGCAACGTCTGATAGCATAGATAAAGGAAAAATTACGAAAACCATAAATTTTTAGTTACATCACATAATATTTTTTTTTTAATAATTTTAACCTTACTACCCATTTCCTCATAAACGCGTAGAGGTATTAAATTGAAATTCATACCAAATACTCAGGTCTATAATACCTTTAAGCTGTAACAAAATCAAACTTCTATGTCAACGCAATCAAAAGAAACAGCAATTTAAGCTGCATATTTTGAAACTCGCAAGTACTCGCAAGGGAATCAAAACCTAAAGGGTACTTCCAGTCGACCTAAAATCTTGAAATTTGGCATGAAGCAACGTTTTATAGCACAAATAAAGGAAAAATTCCGAAAACCTTAAATTTTTAGATACATTACAAAATATATATTTTTTAATAAATATAAACTTATTACTTTTTTCCTCATGAACGCGTAGGGCTATCAAGTTGAAATTCATATCAAATACTTAGATCTAATTGCCTTTAACCCGTGAAAAAAAAAATCTAAGTCAACGCAAAAACGCAAAACGCAAAAGTACAACCATTGATACCGCATATTTTGAAACTCGCAACTACACGCACGGGAATTAAAACCTAAAGACCACTTCCCGTTGACATAGAATCTCAAAATTTGGTAAGAAGCAATAGCTTACAGCACAGGTAACAGAAAAATTCCGAAAAGCTTAAAATTTTAAGTAGTTTTTGCAGGTTTGTACGGAACCCTTGGTGCGCGAGTCCGACTCGCACTTGGCCGGTTTTTCATACTTACAGTAAATCTAGTCTCGTTATAATATTATGATATATTGCATCATATATTATGCATTTCGACAATACACATTCTGTCTTGCAGTCTTGCATACTAATAGAACTTAGAATTCAACTTTATCAAACACAACACTGGCACCCTCGCTAGCGAACCAACAACGACAAAGCATTTAGCAAACAATTCAATCATTGTATGATTTTGGTTATTTTTTGTTTTACCCTCAAATTGTGACGTCTCTAAAAATGTTCAACTTGTTTTTTAATTTTACTCGCAATACGACTAATATTTTTGTCAATGTGTTTAGGCTTAAGTCTTTTACGTTAAGGTTGAACATAATTTGTAACATTTAATGTCAATGTGTGTGTAGTTTGTACGCAAGCAGTTACGAGTATAGACCTTACATTCGGTATGGACTTTTGCAACTGACCGTACATTTACCAAAACTACCTAAAATTAAAAAAAATCCTAATTTGGAAATTTTCTTAATCTTCAAGAAACTAAAGTTTATACTTCCTAATAAACACTTTTTTTTTGCGGGTAGGCAACGAAAAGTACCTAACGTATTTTGAAAGTGCTCTACATTATTTAATAAAAACAAATAGTATTTCTTAGTAAAAATATATATATTTTACATGTTCCTGCACTAGACATTGCGTTTCACTTAACCGACGTAACAAATAACGTAACTTCAGTGTTAGCAATTGAAACACAGCAATACAAACACAGCTCTACAATCATAATGCAATCAATCACCAAAACTATCCACGAGTTGAAAGAAACATTCAGCACACAAATGGCTGAATTTAAAGCAGAGTTGGCCAAGAGTCACACTGGAGGATCTTCAACATCTATCACCACAACACAAATTGAACGGAACTTCACAAACTTCCAGTCTTATGTGATGACAACAATCGGGCACCTTCTGGAGCAAGTACAATGCCTTACTCTCGAGTGTGATCGTCTGGAGATGCAGGGGAGACGTAACATTCTGCTACTGCATGGTGTTCCTGAAGCAAAGACCGAGGACTGCTTTAATTCTGCCTTAACAAAGTTGTCCGATATTGTTAAAACCACTCAAATCTCTAAAAATGATCTCTCTCGGTGTCATCGCCTGGGTAAAGCCTCAAACAAGGATAAACCACGGCCTCTTCTACTGGAATTTACAACAGTCACAAGCAGAGACCGGGTATGGTTTGCCAAGGCTGCATTGAAGGGGTCAGGGGTGACACTCTCCGAGTT
The DNA here is from genome assembly GCA_916618145.1 of Emmelina monodactyla. Classification (NCBI taxonomy): domain Eukaryota; kingdom Metazoa; phylum Arthropoda; class Insecta; order Lepidoptera; family Pterophoridae; genus Emmelina; species Emmelina monodactyla. Next base: position 11,702,560 of record OU745301.1, on the reverse strand, counting down.
CCTGACACGGCAGCGCCACGACGTCTTTGTTGCTGCACGGCAGCGCGTCGGTCTTTCGAGAAGCTGGACGCGGGACGGTGCAGTCTTCGTCCTTGATCGTGACGACAAACGCCATCGAGTGGTCACATTGGCCGACCTGGATGTTGCGGTGCCGGCTGATACGGCAGGGCCATCTTCGCCTTCTCTTTCCAAACAGCAACATGAAAAAGTGGTCCCAACGCGAAGCAAACGCGTCATGTCGCGCCGTTAAGTAGTGGTAATATTTCGTATTTTTGTTTTTTGTTTCAGTTAATAATTTCTTCTTCTCACTATAACCGACACTTTGAGTTTCAATATCATTTGTTTTTTATGTTACTGACGTTACTGTACATTTTTATTATTGTTAAAACACAAGAAGTAACTTATAATTTGTCACAAGTTTACACTGTTCACATCACATCTATTTTTTTCTTGAAGTGTGACATTGACATGTTGTCATTGTGAACTGTCAGTTCTTACATGCTAACGCATTTTTTACACTGGCAATTTCTTCCATGCTGTCGGTTAGTGAAACGAGGTGAAGTGCAATTATATAGATTATATATTTATCTGTTATTATTAATAAATACTTTATTATAATACTTATTCATTTTTTGTTTATTTAAATTTATATATATATATATATATATATATATATAATTAAAATACAGTAAGTTTATGTTTACTTCATCAGATTTTTCCGATTCTGACGATGTCGATGATTTTTTGTCATGTAGCTCAAATCGATCGAACAACAGCTCAGTGAGCTATCACAGTATCTCTCCCCCTCTGAAAACTTCTCTTAACGATGAATTTTCTAGTTTTCCGAAAAACTTTAATGTTATTTACATTAATGCACAAAGTATTCATGCTCATTATCCCGATATGCTGACATCTTTTGACATCAACAATATTCACGCAGTAATGATTACTGAAACCTGGCTAAGACCTTGCTTATCATCAGTATCCTACGCACTACCGGGTTTTGAACTTGTACGCAATGATCGGGTGGGACGTACAGGTGGTGGGGTGGCTATTTACATTCGCTCACATATTGCTCATTGCGTGGTCAGCATTTCGCCCCCAAGCCACAGTGAGGAATGTCTGGAATATCTTTTTCTTGAAGCGACGCTGTGCCACGCAAAAGTCCTTATGGGAGTTGTTTATAGTCCTTCCCTACATCTGGACTACTTTTCTTCTTTTGAGACACTACTCGAAGGTATGGTCCCTAATTACGATCATGTAATTATTATGGGAGACCTAAATACATGTCTTTTAAAAACGATCACCGATCATCTAAACTCCTTTCTATTACCAATTCTATTAATCTTAATATTCTTCCTACTGGTCCTACTCATTTTTTTCCTAACTCCAACCCTTCTCTTCTTGATCTAATGATTATCTCATCGTGTGACCATGTTGTGAAACATGGTCAAATCGTTGCTGATGCCTTTTCTTATCATAATCTACTTATGTTATCCTACAAAATCCGTCCCCCCAAAGCTAAGTCGAGAATTCTTCTGCAGCGTAACTTTAGAAGCATAGATACTCACCAACTAACTTATGATGCGCGTAATATAGACTGGTCTGCTGTCGATAAGGCTGAAACCATTGACGAACAACTTTCTTTATTTAATTCGCTAATAACACAGCTATACGATCGCCACGCTCCATTAAGACCTGTAAAGATCAAGCATCTTCCCGCTCCTTGGCTCTCAGAGAAAATCAAAACTGAACTTCTGCCTACCGATGAAAATCGCGAAACGTATAGGAATCTTAGAAATCGCTGCAATACTATGTGTAGGGATGCACAACGACGCCATATCCATAGTTCTGTCTCCAATGGTGATCCAGCTAGAGTCTGGAAATTTCTCAAAACTTTGGGTGTCGGCAGGCCAAGTAGTAATTGCATTTCTAGTCACATTAACCTTAACGTACTGAATACACAATTTTCAAAATTTTCTCCACTAGACCCTTCTGTTAAATCACAAACCCTTAATCATATCTCATGTCTGCCGACACCAAATGTCCCCTCCTTCTCGTTTGCGCAACTGTTGGAATGTGATGTTAAAAAGAATATCCTTAATATCTCTTCCAACTCTACTGGCTGTGATAATATTAGCCGTGCTATGATAGTCCCTATTATTGATATCCTTGTTCCTATTGTTACCTGACTTTTTAACAAGTCGATACAGTCCCAAACGTTTCCTTCCCTTTGGAAAGACACTAATGTTATCCCTATCCCGAAAAAGTGCAATCCCGAATCTGATCAAACTTTCCGTCCTATTTCCATTCTACCTTTTTTGTCCAAGGTTCTTGAGCGTCTCTTACACCACCAGCTTAGTTCCTTCTTTAACCTTAATAATCTCCTCGATCCCTACCAGTCAGGTTTCCGCCCTGGTCATGGCACGGCTACTGCACTAGTCAATATCACAGATGACATTCGTCTCGGTATGGAGAACAAGCAGTTGACTGTACTGACACTACTTGACTTCAGTAATGCGTTCAATACCGTAGACTTTGACATCATGCTACATATTTTGGGTTCTTTTAACATATCTCCATCAACAGTTGCTTGGTTTCGTTCCTACTTGTTCGGCCGCCGGCAACGTGTGTGCACTGAGAATGGTGTTTCTAACTGGGTCGATATCCAAGCCGGTGTGCCGCAAGGTGGCGTGTTGTCTCCACTCCTTTTTACCATTTTCATTAACTCTATTACTCAACATCTTTCTTCTTCCTACCATATGTATGCAGATGATCTTCAGATTTACACTTCAGCCTCTCTTGATAATCTTTCTGAGGCAATAATTAAAATAAATCGTGACCTGTCGATAATTTCTTTGTGGAGTTCTCGATACGGTCTTTTTATTAATCCGACTAAGTCGCAAACAATTGTAATAGGAAGTCCATACGTCATTTCACGTATTAATTGGGACGTACTTCCACCAGTCCTGTTAAACGGGGTCCATATACCTCAAAGTGAAACTGTAAGGAACTTAGGTGTTATATTCGACCAAACCCTCTCATGGAAAAAACAAATTGAGGATGTGAGCCGAAAGATGTTTGCCGCGACCAATTCTCTCCGGCGTTTACGTAATGTCCTGCCTATTGCGACTAAAGTTATGATTGCACAAACTCTCTTTCATCCTATTCTCGACTATGCTGATGTCAGCTATCTTAACCTTACGGAAGAACTTCTTAACAAACTTGAGCGCCTTCAAAACCTTTGCATTAGATTCATATTTGGCTTGCGCAAATATGATCACGTCTCTGAATTTCGCAGTAAACTCAAGTGGCTTCCGATTCGCCTTCGCAGGAATACGCATATCCTCTCCCTTCTCTACCGTATTCTGTTCGATCGACAAAGTCCTAACTACCTCAAAGAGCGTTTCAACTACCTGTCCGAGAACAATGATCGTACATTACGCTCATCGCATAATCTCCTCCTGACGACACCGCCGCACCGTACTGAGTTCTACAGTAAATCCTTTTCAGTGCGTGCAGTAACGCTATGGAATGAATTACCTGTAGACATCAAGCATGCTCTCACATTACCGACGTTCAAACGACTCGTTAAGACTCACTTTCTTTCTTTATAATCATATTATTTATATTCTAATATATTATGTATCATCTTTTAGAGTTTATATTTAAGTAGATGTATTCTACTTTTGTTATTGTATTCATTTAATCCTATTTAAATTTTATATATTTAAAATATTGTATTGAATGTTATATATTTATTCTCAGGTATATTTAGTATTTTATATTTATTATGTAGGTACGCCAACCTGCTTTATTTTTCATATGAATGATCCTCTTTCACTGCTGGGTTTGCCTGGAAGAAATCGCTTACTAGCGATAAGGCCGCCTAGTTGTACTTCATTTTCTTTTTTAAATTTACCATTTTTATGTATATTTCTGGTGTACAATAAAGAATTAAATAAAATAAATAAAATAAATAAACACGTTATGACATCGGCACCAGAACTTTTCGGTGATATTATTTTATTGATTTCCTTTAAAAGAGATATAATTTGATCATTTTTTGAGATACAATTCTTATTTAAAAAATATTTGTTGTCTCGATCATTGTTGAAATACAACAATGTGTAAACTATACCAACTATTATACAAGCAGATGACCCAATGCCCGTCTTAATGTTTTCAGTTATAAAGAATCCGTCATCAAATTCCATGTTAAATATAATTTGATAAGTTATTTTTAATCCAGTTACTTTATAAAACGCGTTAAATATCTTTGAAATGTACGATTCTTCCCCTTTTAAAAGCGACCAACTTTCTTTATTTTTTATATTAACGACAATATCACATTTTTCAGATTCAAAGCAAAAAGATTTTACATTCAAATACCTATTTATGGTGACACACGTAGCCTTTTCTCCTTTTAAAACGATATAAGAACCATTAATCATTACTTTCCCTGGAATTTTTATTTTAAGAGTTTTTGCCATGTTTTTAGGAATCTCAATTTAAAGGGATAAAGCCAAGTAAAAGTTTTTCCAGTATTTACAAGCATTGGACCGGTCATCCAAAGGTCCTGGGTTCGAGTCCCAGTCGCGTAATGCTCGGAGGCCCGCGTTCCTTTTTCCAGTATTTACAACTTCAAAAATAAAAGGAGAATTTGATAAAGTTGTAATGAATAATAAAAGTATAGAAGAAGGATTAAAAGAGATAGTTGAGTATTTAAAATTAGATTAAAAATTTAAATTAATATGGAGAGATTTTGTTTATGATATTAATATGTTCTTTAAGAAAAGGGCATCTTTAAGGCGCCCCGGTGAAGCCCGCGTGAAAAAAGAAGTTGGTACCCCCGTATTTATCTTAAAAACAGTATTGGCGCTTGCGTACATTGCACCTACTGCACATAGGGGTGTCTCTAACCTTTATAGTGTCACCCTAATATCCTTAAAAACAGTATTGGCGCCCGTGTAAATTTCACCTACTGCACATATAAGCGTCTCTAACCTTCATAGTGCCCCCCCCCATAGGGAATATTGGGGGGGGGCAATATTCCCTTAAAAACCATCTTGGCGCCCCTTCAAAAGGGCTGTTTCCGCGTACATTTCACATAAAAAGACGCCTATGACTCCAAGGGTACTCATAAACTTAAGTTTTTTTTGATACAAAAGTACATTTAATTTTTAATTAAACTTTCTTAACGTACGAATCAAATATTTTTTTAGATTCTTGTAAGTTCTTAATTTCTTCTTCTACTTTCTTATTACGACTCTTTAAATCTTCTATGTAACTTCCTAAGGACTCTTCTACATTCATTCCTATGAGATAAGTAACAAATTCATTTTTAAGGAAATGCAAAAAGTAAAAAATTATGGATTTTAAGGCGTGATCAATTGTATTTGATTTAACAATATCTAAATATTCTGAAGATAAAGTTATAATTGTATCTCTCTCTAATTCGAATCTTTTTTTTAAAGCAAATGCTAGTTTTGAAATAATGTTTAAATTATCATTATAATTACGATGGTAATTGTTATTATTGTGATCATTACAATCTTCTTCACTTATTTTTATCTTATTTAAAATTTTAGATATTTCAAAATTAGGATATCGAGTATTGACATACAATCCTTGAATCAAAATGTATTTCTTAATGTCCGTTATTAATAAATCGTATTGGAATTCCATTTTAGAAATAGTAAGTGCATTTAAAGAGAAGCTAAAGTTGATAAAGAAGTTGTAATTTTAGAAATACATTGGTAAAGGTGTTCGGAAAAGGAATCTATTCTTTCAATAATTTCATTTTGTATTAAATTTACATTTTTTCTTATAATGTCTTTGATAATTTGTTCATGAAATATTAAGGAATCTGAACTTTTAATTTCCCTTTCAAAATCCGTAAAATCATGTTTTTTTACCCTTATGTTTTGGCTACTCTTTCATCTGATTTATATTTTAAATGTCCAAGGGAGTTCTATTAAAGTTAAAAAGGTACAGTTTTTAGAAAATAAATTTTGGGATGACTGTCAGAAGCAAATAAGAACGGAAAAAGGATTTTTATCAAAGGTTTCAATTTCTATTGAAGACGGAAAGAATTATTATGAAGAAGTAGAATGCTACTTTAACACTTGTCATTTATTGCAGCTTAATAATAATAGATATGCCTTAATTGACGATAAAATTTCAGAATACATGGCCACTCTACTACGAATCAAGTTGGTAAATGTTTTTTAAAAATTGAGTTCTTATTTACTGAAGATTTAATTGAAGATCAACATTCTTTTGAAAAATATTTAGGTAAAAAACAAGTCTACACAGCTTATGAGATTTTAAAAAATGAACCAGAAAATAAAATTAGCATCTCTAAGTATGATGGAATTGATACTCGTATGTTTCACATTAAAGAAAGGATTGCGGGGCTTTTATCTATGGGACCTCTTACTTTCGAGATGTTTAACTCAATATTAGAGAATAAAAGATTGAAAATGGATTTTAGAAGCATTGAAAAATCCTCTAAATTTAATCTTTGTTATTTTAATAATCATTTTGAATGTATAGAAAAGATTAAAGAATTTATTAAAAAATTGCGCCATATTAAGTTGGTGAAAGAAAAAGATATGTCAAAACTAAATAAATCTCTTGATACAGCCTTGTCTTTAATGTCTCTCGATGAAAAGATGAACATAAAGGTATCAGAATTTATGGTTCGTTTGCATGAAATATTTATAAAGTATTTAAATCATCTTAATTTCATTGCGCCTGAAAGAGATATAATAACCGATGTTTCAAAAGTATTTTTTACACAATGTTGTGATCATACAAAAGATTTGATACTTGATAATTGTCTTTTTATTTCAACAGGAGGTAAGTATGATGTTGATTATTATCTTGAGGAATTGAACAATCTCATTCATAACACTGTTGAGAAAATACAACAAAAATATGATGTTGAAGATCTTGGTGAAAAAAATTCTACGGTGAATGAGATGTTCAAAATGCTTAATCTTGGTTTAAAAAAAATAGAAAAGAGACCAGTAAACGATCTATGTGAACCTGATTATGTTCATAAATATTTCTCTAAATTGTTAGGAAAAGATATTGAGACCTTAGATGATTATATCAATATTGAAAAGATAGTATGTGATTACCAAAACATGTTTATATACATAGTCACACTGGTTTTTAAGGCTGAAGATTCATCCTGCGATATCTCACCTTATTTTTATCCTATTGTTACCGATAATTATAATTGCAGAATAGTTTATGGAATTGAAATTAAGAATGAAGGCCCTGGTGAATTTTCGCGCCCCTAGCATTTGATGCTAATAACGAAAAAGTTAGTTTGGATAAAGGGGTTGAATACTTTGTTAATGGGCCGTATTGTAATTATTTCACATCTGAAATTTTAAAAATGAAAAATATAAAAGAAATCGTAATAATTTCATTTGTTCAATTTTGTAGTTTCACTAGAAAAAAGTTTAAAGTAAATGATTACATAAAAGATTAAATTTAGAATACAACCTAATTTAATTGTCGAATTTAACAATTTTTAATGCCAGGTTAACATCTTTATAATTTATTTATGAATATCAGCGATATACCTACAAAGAAGTAAAATAAATCTCTTTCTATTAAATTAAATTTTTATTTTTTAGTTAAACTCTAAAAAATTTAAGCCCACAAAACAAAATCGTTTTACATGTTTAGATCGAGAAAGAATATAGATCAGTGATGGCAGAATAAAATAGATTATAGGTTATTTTTTGACAAATAGATCGATGGGTGCCTGGAATAAGACCGCAATAGCCATAGTAGCAGTTCTCCGATTAAGCCATTTTTGTATTCTATGGACCGTGTTACAACTTGTGATTTTTTTTCAAAATTTTATCGTGAAAGCTGCCTGATTTAGCAAAATCAGTATGGGTATTGATTGTTTATTCCACGTTCATCACTCGACTTTTGTTTACCCAAATAATGGGCCTATGTCCAATGATAAAAAAAATATTTAGTCTTCTACGAGCAATGGGCCTTGCGGCAGTGTTCCCGGAAATGAACTTTTTATAAAGATTTATAATAAACATTGTTGTACGTGTATTTAAAATTTTCACTCGTTAATATTAAATATGGTTTTCTTCCAGGATATTAAAAAATAATATACTATAAGTTTGTGACTTACTTTTTATATTTTTACATTATTAAAGTTTCGTATCTTCAGTGGAAAAAAATATAAAAAATAAGGTATAAGTTGAAAAAGCCGAAAAAGGCATAGGAACAAAAAAAATATTTTTCTTCTGATGAATCAAAGACCTTTAAATTTATAGATTCAGTTGCTGGTAACAATTTTCGATAGAATGTTTGATAAAGTTAAGTAACAATTGAGTATAAGCATGTGGAAGTTCATCAGAACCCACGGCATTGATATTACTCGTATTTGTTTTACGTGTCCGCGTTGAAGTACCTACAAATTGTGTCTAATACCTACCTCATACTCATTGCTTTCGATATCTTAAAAAATACTTCTTTTTTCTATTATTTTCCTTACAATTCGTCTAATTACAAAACTTAGTAAGGTAACAGCATTAAACTTTATCCATCATGCCTCTTTCACTCGAAGATTGTGTTAGAATCATGACTTTCCTAGAACTGGGCATGCATGCGTCATATTGGTAGAGTGGCAGCTGTGACCTTACAAACGGTCCAGAACGTGAAGAGAAGAGGTGAAGAGACTGGAAATCATCTGAGGCGATCATGTAATGGAATACCCAAGTTCACAAGTACCCGAGAAGACCGGTATATTGTTTCGATGGTGTTAAGAAATCGCCACATCAATGCAGTTGAAGTGCAGCAAAAGCTTCTTCAGACCCGAATGGACTACATTAGTGAAAGATCAGAGAGAAGAAGACTTGCTGAAGCCAATCTCAAACCCCGTAGACAAGCGAGTGGTCCCAAACTCGAGAGAGGGCATCATGTAGCGAAACTACAGTACGCTTGTAAACATTTACACTGGGACGAAGAAGAATGGTTAAGAGTTTTGCTCACAGATGAGTCTCGATTCTCACCCTACACTTCAGATGGGAGGAAGAATGTTTACAGACGACCTGGTGAGCGTTACATAGAAACCTTATTCTCAGAAAGAGTCCATTACGTTGGAGGCAGCGTACACGTATGGGCTGGCTTATCTGCTGAGGCTTGCAAAGACAGTGGCTATAGAAAACGGAACGCTGAATGGTGATTGATATGCCCAAGAGATTCTTAATGAGTATGTAGAGCCATATGTAGCAAATATGAGAGATGGGTCGATGCTGATGCAATACAATGCCCGAACACATACAGTTCGGGTTGTTTAAAAGTATATTTGTGAAGCGTAATCGCTTGGCTATCCTGATCCTCCTGATATGTCCTGATCTCAATCCGATTGAACAAGCCTAGGACGAGCTCCTACCACTCTCAGAGCACTAAAACAGGCCCTAATAGAAGAATGGGAGAACATTCCTCAACATCGGCTCCGAAACCACATCTTCAGTATGCCAAACCGACTGGAATAGTCAGAGTCCGAGGAGGCAACACCAGTTATTAAAATTAAAAATGTGGTACGGTATAAAACACTTTTAAAACGTTTATTTATTTTGACAGAAATGCCTTTGTGTTTTATCTTTTTTTTGTATTAAAAATATTATAAATGTATAGTTTACTCTATTATTAAAGAAAGCTGTAAGCAAGTTTTGTTGTTGTATTCTGTCCATTTGGATAGTTTACAGTTAGTTCATGACAGCCAATCGAAGATTGCTCGGCGTCAGGAACTATGGCAATAACATTTTAAACATTGGCTGGTACATTTCTTGTAGGGCTTCTCGTAGAAGTAGGTTGTAGAAATGTTTTGTCATTATGCGCAAATTATGTAAGGTCTATTTCAGGTAATTTAGATGGAAGAGTTTCAGCTCTATCATGACATACAAATTCTGTCATTGTTACTGATAGAAATAATGTTTTTGAGGATTAAATACAAATACAACTGTAGGTGAATGTCGCCATGAAAAATAGTTCATTACGAGGTATATAAGTTGGAGTAGAGAAAAGTGTAATATTACCCAAATAATTTTCATTTAAATTTAAATCACAGTCATTCAATAGTAAATTTGGTAGATTTTCCCTAATTCTGTTATCGGATTAGGACTGGAACTCGGTAAATATTCGGAAAATGGCTCTGGCATCGATGTATCACTCATATGCTCCCGCTAGCCTAACGTCTCAATGCTAAATCTTTTGAGTCTAAACAACAGTAATCATTCTGATTTTACTACAGCACAGAAGTTTGTCGGCTTATCCTTGGGTGAAAAGAAAGTTATTAGTGAAAGAAAGAAGTTAACGTTCTTATTCAAACCTATCATAAGTTAATAGGATGTAAGCAATCATATCGCTTTTTTATTGTTATTAAAATAATATTGTAAGATAAGTAAGTGTAAAGTGAAATGAAACCAAATAAAACGTATTCATGTATACAAGACTGTGGTGTAAAAATATTCAACGGATATAAATCATATGATTATTTACTAAGAAATTGCACTACTATATTCATTATATTTTCTCTAATGCTCTAATATTGATAAACTTTTGTGATCATTCCAATACAACCATATTCATTCGATATACAGCATTCGTGAGTACATTTTCCACGTCGATATTTAAATTCCTGTAACATCATTGCAAACTGCTATTACTGTATGCGCCATTTATTCTTCATATCAACGCACAATGCTGTAATATACTATTGCTGTTTGATTGAATGCGCACTTTTTACCGGAATAAAACCACAATGGAGTCTTACAGAAACGTATTTCAATGCATGAAGTGGCAATATGGATTTTTACGTTTTTTTGCTATTTTTTGAGTATTAATAATCTTGTGGACACTTTAAATCACTTCAACAAAAAATACCGCATTGTTTGATATACCCCCCGTTCCGATACGCCTCATAGTTTTGTAATAATTCAAGATTTTACGTAAATCTTTTTTCCTGTAAAATTGTGATTTGTCGATTGCAGCTTTATTCCAATAACCCATCGAGATGTTTCGAAATAGCTAGATGGGTCATCAGAATTTTTTTTAACATCAAACACTACATAAAACCTTTAAATTGAGATTTGAACATGAGATTTATAAATTACACGTATAATGTGAAAGTAAACATTTTAATTAATTTTTGTACTAATAATAAGATTATTCATTGTACTACCAGAATTAAATTTTTTAAAAAATTGAAAACTGTAAGTGCGTCAGACTCGCAGGACGGGGTTAATATCACTGCTGTGATAAATAATCATATTAAATCTTTAGTCGCTTAAACACATAAAAATGACACTAATCTCAAAACGTCACAAATAAGAAAATTTTAAATATCAACATTTGATACCTGTCAAAGTCAAAAATTTAAACATGAAAATGACCAATAATTTATTTCAGAAGCGAATTAATTAAATTTTATTTGACATAAAAAATAGAACAGATTTATTAAAAGATCAAAATCGTTAATATTGGTGATTTATTAAATCACCGAACAGAGCCCTCAAAATGTCAAATAGAAAAAAATTTTATGGCTTACTTTAACAATGAATCAAAATTTAATGAAGAGGAAGAGCGTTTACGAACTAGTCTAAAAGAGAATACTTTTGACTGTTTGGATTTAGACATAAACCATCTGTTTTCAGATGGGACACTTCCTATACATTATGCCTGTCTGTATAATCCTACAATTTATCTTACTAATCAAAATAATCTGCCAAATTCACTAATAAATACACCAGGAGGTCCTTATGGCTGCACGCCAATGATGTTTACAATTTACAACTCGAATTATAAAATACTTTTGCATCTATTGGTTAAAAATGCCGATATTTTTAAACGCAATACTAGATCATCTGATGTTTTGAGTTTTTGCGTGCGATATGACGATCTCTTAGGCTTAATCTTAGTGTTGAGTTTTGTAGAAGAAAACATCTCGGTCAAAAGATATTTAAGATATTCTTGGAAGAAAGATAGTGAGAGAACTAGAGATTTTCTTGTAAAACGACAAATAGAAATCGAAGGCAGAGAGATTAACACAAAAAGCAAACAGTCAATGTTTACAAAAAGTAATATTAAGTGGGCCTCGGGATTTATTTTTATGTTTTTGTGTATGATTTTCTTTAAAAGTTCAAGACTGATTTTCTCTTGTTTATTTTTAATTCTTTACTTTATTACTAAGTCACCTTTGATTTCATTCATATTCAATATTGTTTTTACTTTCTATTCCTACTGTATTATGATTAATTCAATAATAGAAAAAGGCAGTGTTTGTATCAACATAGGCATGCATATAATTAATTTCACGTATATCCAGATTATTAAAACACCGTATTTAGAAATTAACAAGATCAAAGATTCTAAGTCTCTTATCGCCGATATGATCCTTGCTGACTCTTACAATGAAGAAAACTTTTGTATTACATGTCTTAACGGCAATATTCTTTGGGCTAGACATTGCGATTTTTGTAACAGATGTGTTGATGGTTATATTTACCATTGTCCTCTTCTTAATAAGTGTATTACTACTGAAAATATAGGCAACTTTGTTTTTTATATATTTTTTTCTTTAATAACCTTGGTTCATGTTACTTGAGCACACCTTTATATGAATTTATTATTTGTTTATTTTTGGTTATTGGATCAATTAGAATGTTTAAAGGATCAATTTTTTTTTTTTTTTTATAATATAGCAAAGCAAACGAGCATGCGGGTCACCTGATGGTAAGTGATCACCGCCGCCCATGACTACCCGCAACACTGTGGGTGTTGGGGGTGTGTTGCTGAGCCTTTGAGAAAATTGGGCACCGGATACCGCACTCACCGAACGAAACGCAGGAACATCGTCCCTACTTCACGTCAGTTTTCTGTGCGACGGTGGTATTTCACCGGTCGAGTCAGCCCACTAATCGCTGCAGACAGAGCCTACAGCTAGACTCTACCACTCTAGAAATCTAAAAAGATGTCTGAAGAGCAAAATAAAAAAGAAACTATATCTCATAGTGACGCACAGACCACACCTTGTGTTTCAATTCCTATAGATGAGATACAAGAATAATTTAAAGTTTTTTTTTAGTTAAATATATTTAATGAAGCTAATAATTTTTCTTAAACTTTTGCAATCCCAGCGAGGCCTTTAGACTCCGTGGTCACCGAGTTTAGCTCTAAACAAGTTTCCTTGTCGCTAATTAAACCTTCAAGACCTCCATTTCTTTTAATGTCCATGGAGATGCTCTCGAGAGTCTTTCTAAGAACAAGAGCTTGAATGTACGCCTGTATCCAGTCTGATATCTCAAGCCTTAGTTTTTTTTTTATAAATTAAAGTATTAGTATTTTTAATATTTAGATGTGATGCATTTTGTAAAATTAATGGGTTTATCAAAAAAATTAAAATTAATATCTTTTCTACGTTAACGTTAGATAATCTTTGTTAAAATATTATATTAATTTTCTATCCATAAATAGAGATACAAATTTAAACTAGTTTTAAATCTTTAATGTCTTATAGACGACTTTGATTTAAAAATTTTATACTCGTGTCTTAATCATTATTAGGTTTAATTAAAGCAACGTTGATTATAAAAATGATTTTTTAATTAAGGATTTGTAAAAAATTAAAGACTTAGGTGCAGCTAAGATAATTGTCCTTATATTAATTTGTATAAAAATAACCCATATTAATGACACAAAAACAAGGGATTGAACCCCAGTGGAAGTAGCGTTCTAAGTAACTATTAATATTTTCCGAGGATGATGCCTCGGGAAGTTTATTATAAGAGGATTTTTTTGTAGTTGTGAGCGGCACTATTACTGCCGCTCGGAGAAAAGTTATTTACACTACGTTTATTGTTTGGCTTTATACCCTTCGGAGGGTATGAAATATTTAAGCTTTTATTTGTTAGTTTAATCTGGCCTGTGGCTGATCAAACAAACAAAGAGATGAAACAATCATTCATCCAGTCGATACTCATAGAGTTAGTGTTGCCCAAATGCAAGAACAAGACGAGACTTAGCCAGTCTTGGTCTTGGTCTTGCGCCAATACACCTGGTCTTGGTCTTGGTCTTGGTCTTGCGCTCCCAGTCTTGGTCTTGGTCTTGGTCTTGCAGCAAGAGTCTTGCAATTACCTATTAGACTATTACTATTTATTAAAGTTTACTTTAAATCTTAGAAAAACGTATTAGAATTGGAACATTGTGAGCTTGAATTAACATAGCCATAGTAAAGATCAAGCAGATTAATAAATAACTGAAGATTTGATAAGAAATTCGAAAAATCAACTGACCTATATGTCGTTTTCCATGGAAGTAACTGTTTATGTAAAAAAACCGGCCAAGTGCGAGTCGGACTCGCGCACCGAGGGTTCCGTACAAACCTGCAAAAACTACTTAAAATTTTAAGCTTTTCGGAATTTTTCTGTTACCTGTGCTGTAAGCTATTGCTTCTTACCAAATTTCGAGATTATATGTCAACGGGAAGTGGTCTTTAGGTTTTAATTCCCGTGCGTGTAGTTGCGAGTTTCAAAATATGCGGTATCAATGGTTGTACTTTTGCGTTTTGCGTTTTTGCATTGACTTAATTTTTTTTTTTTTTTTAACGGGTTAAAGGCAATTAGATCTAAGTATTTGATATGATTTTCAACTTGATAGCTCTACGCGTTCATGAGGAAAAAAGTAATAAGTTTATATTTATTAAAAAATATATATTTTGTAATGTAACTAAAAATTTAAGGTTTTCGGAATTTTTCCTTTATGTGTGCTATAAAACGTTGCTTCATGCCAAATTTCAAGATTCTAGGTCGACTGGAAGTACCCTTTAGGTTTTGATTCCCTTGCGAGTACTTGCGAGTTTCAAAATATGCAGCTTAAATTGCTGTTTCTTTTGATTGCGTTGACATAGAAGTTTGATTTTGTTACAGCTTAAAGGTATTATAGACCTGAGTATTTGGTATGAATTTCAATTTAATACCTCTACGCGTTTATGAGGAAATGGGTAGTAAGGTTAAAATTATTAAAAAAAAAATATTATGTGATGTAACTAAAAATTTATGGTTTTCGTAATTTTTCCTTTATCTATGCTATAAGACGTTGCTTCGTACCAAATTTCAAGATTCTGAGTTCACGGGAAGCACCCTGTAGGTTTTGATTCCCTTGCAAGTGTCGAAAATTTGCGGCATAAACGGCTGTATCTTTTGATTGCGTTGGCTTAGAAGTTTGATTTTTTCACAGCTTCAAGGGACAGTAGACTTGAGTAATTGATATAAATTTCAGCTTCATACCTCCACGCGTTCCTGAGAAAAAGGGTCTTGACAGACGGACGGACGGACAACAAAGTGATCCTATAAGGGTTCCGTTTTTTTTCCTTTTGAGGTACGGAACCCTAAAAAACAAATTAATTACAATAACTTGACTGTATTTTAAAGAACAATACTTATCTGTCTAGAAAGACATTGAACCCTCAACTTATAAGAAATTTAATAAAAGGGTTTTACGATTTATCATTTATTTGAATAAAAAATAAAATACAACACAAATCAACAGCTTTATCATTAGGTTATGATACTTTATATAATTTTTTTGACCAAGAATTAATACAAAGTAACCATCTGGCTGACTCATCACTTAACCTATTTTTATGTTTCCTAATTACTAATGATGCTTTAGAAAATAACCTCTCAGCAGGTACTGAAGTTGCAGGTATTGAGAGAAAATCACGGGCCATTTTCGATAAAATCGGATACTCTGTCTCATGCGTCCTCCACCAATCTAAAATGTCTTCCGAGCTGGCAGTTCTTGGTTTTCCCAGGTACTCCTCCAACTCGTCTATCACTAAGCCTTGAAGACAAGATCCAGATGACGTCGAGGGACATTCATAGAGTTTATTAAAGTCTATTACGTCTTCATCTTCATCACATACTTTATTTTCTTTTTCTGGTAATTCCAGAGATTTGTTCAGTGAGTGTAGTCTTTTATATTCTTCATAAAGTTCATTGAACTTGCGCAGACTTTCTGTTTTAAGTTGCTTCCCCCACATTGTCAGGTCAAAAGTCTGAGCCTTATGCCTTGGGTCTAAAATTAAAGAAGTACAATAAATCCAGTTGCTCTTCTTGTAATGTTTAAGCATTTTGTCTCGAGCTGCTTGGAAAGCTAGAACGAGCCTTTCATCCACTTCAGATCGATTAGGTTTCTCATCTAACTGTTTTACCATGGATTCAATTTTATCTAGCAAAAGATTGAATGATACAATGACTAGCGGTAATGTAACAAATTTGTCTCCACCAAGTTTTGTACTTAAAAGTTTAAAGTTTATTAGAAATTTATGTAATTTTTCGAGTACCTGCCATTCATTAGCGGTGATTTGAAAATCATTTAATTCGGTGACAGAACTGCACAATATGTCAATTCCCGCTCTCACTTTTAAACCAAATCCAATCATATCATGTGTGGAATTCCATCTCGTTGGACAGTCAAGAATGACATTTAGATTTGATGGCACGCCAGCTGCTTCACAAGCAGACTGAAACTTCTTCTTCACTATCTCACTTCTTTTTATTTTACTGGAAATACTGCGTAACTTTGTTACAGATGTACGCGAGTCAGCAATATTTGGTGCAGATTCTTCATCTTCCTCATCCTCAGTTTCGTCTGCATAGTCTTCGTACTGCTGATCTTGCGCGTTAGTGTCAGACTCACAGTGTAATGCTAAGGTCTTTAATAAATCTTGTACACCAAGGTTTAAAATGTGAGCAAAGCACCGGAAATGTTGATTGTCTGAATCAAAGTGTGGCGGCAGCTGTTTGCCCAGTTCATACATAAATTTGGTATTTGCAGAGGCGTTGTCGAGCGTGATACCTTGTATTTTATCAATTATGCCATATTCCAATAAACATTCATGGAAAATCGTTGCAATATCTTCCCCAGTATGTCGACCGCGTGATGGTATAAAATCAAGAACTACAGATTGATACTTCCATTCGTTGTCTATATAATGAATAGTAACCCCGTAGTAACTCCTACCAGCAATTGACGTCCACCCATCAATGGTAAAAGACATTTTAGATGATAATTGTTGAAGTCGTTCCTTGAGATTCAATTGGAGCTCTTCAAATCGCTCTTTGACTTTCCTTCTAAGTGTAGACCTTTTTGGAAACACCATATTAGGGCAAATACGTCAAAAATATTCTTGTGTAGCTTCGTCATCGAAAAATGAGAAGGGAAGATATTTTTTCACCACCCAATCAACTGTAGCTGTCGTGATGTTGTCACTGCTGTTTTCCGACTGAAACAAAATAATAAATCTTGTGTTATTATTTAAAACATACTAGGTTTGAGCGTATAAGAGGAGGAGGTTTGTTGTTGTTAAATCGAGAAAATCGTTAAATTGATATTTGTTATATTAAGGTTGCACTGTACTGTAATTTACCAAAATAAAGTACTTAGTTGTTACTGGCCGATTAAATGAAAATATGGGTGTTTATAAAAAATATTTAAGACGATAATTACATACTTAATATGTCGCACCCCTAGATGAAAACACCACTAACTCAAAAATACTTACGTAAGTTAATGGCGTTTTTGAAAGTATCGCATGAATAGCTACGCGGAGTTAAAATTCTTTTAACTGTTAAAAAAATATTCTTACCTGTCCACTTCTTCCAGCGGTTACTAAAAAGCTTGTGATATCTCCACTTAATTTTGGTTTAACAGGAAGAAATATTTCTGATTCCTTTTTGTGGAAAGATATTAGATGTTTCCTTAAGTCTGAAGTGTTTCTGTTTTTCATTTTTATTTCAATCTTTTTATGTTGGCACAATTTACATAAGGCAGTTTGGGATGCATGAATTATTTCGAAAAACTCCTCAAATTTGCTTTTGGGTCTTTTAGATCTGTGACTCAAACTCTCGTTACTCGGACTAGAATAATTTGAATCTTCGTCACTCATATTAAATTGTACACGTGATACGTTTTTAGAAAACAACGAGAATTAGTAAAAACAATTATTAAGTTAGACTCGAAGCACAGCTCAATTGGAAATGACTGGAATAAAAAATATTTCTTTATTTCGATGGGTTATTGGAATAAAGCTGCAATCGACAAATCACAATTTTACAGGAAAAAAGATTTACGTAAAATCTTGAATAATTCCAAAACTATGAGGCGTATCGGGGGGTATATCAAACAATGCGGTATTTTTTGCTGAAGTGATTTAAAGTGTCCACAAGATTATTAATACTCAAAAAATAGCAAAAAAACGTAAAAATCCATATTGCCACTTCATGCATTGAAATAGGTTTCTGTAAGACTCCATTGTGGTTTTATTCCGGTAAAAAGTGCGCATTCAATCAAACAGCAATAGTATATTACAGCGTTGTGCGTTGATCTGAAGAATGAATGGCGCATACAGTAATAGCAGTTTGCAATGATGTTACAGGAATTTAATTATCGACTTAGAAAATGTACTCACGAATGCTGTATATCAAATGGATATGGTTGTATTGGAATAATCACAAAGTTTATCAATATTACAGCATTAGAGAAAATATAATGAATATAGTAGTGCAATTTCTTTGTAAATAATCATATGATTTGTCTTGTATACATGAATACGTTTTATTTGGTTTCATTTCACTTTACACTTACTTATCTTACAATATTATTTTAATAACAATAAAAAAGCGATACGAGTGCTTACTTCCTATTAACTTATCATAGGTTTGAATCAGAACGTTAACTTTTTGTTTCACCAATAACTTTCTTCTCACCCAAGCATAAACCGACAAACTTCTGTGCTGTAGTAAAATCAGAATGATTACTGTTTTTTAGACTCAAAAGATTTAACATTGAGACGTTAGGCTAGCGGGAGCATATGAGTAAATACATCGATGCCAGAGCCATTTCCCGAATATTTACCGAGTTCCAGTCCTAGTCCGATAACAGAATTAGGGAAAATCTACCACATTTACTATTGAATGATTTTTATTTAAATTTAAATGAAAATTATTTGGGTATTATTACACTTTTCTCTACTCCAACGAAGTATATAACTTCGTAATGAACTATTTTTAATGGCGACATTTACCTACAGTAATATTTGTATTTAATCCTCAAAAACATTATTTCTACCAGTAACAATGACAGAATTTGTATGTCATGATAAAGCTAAAACTCGTCCATCTAAATTACCTGAAATAGAGCTTACATCATTTGCGCATAATGACAAAACATTTCTACAACCTCCTTCTACGACAAGCCCTACAAGAAATGTACCAGCCAATGTTTAAAATGTTATTGCCATAGTTCCTGACGCCGAGCAATCTTCGATTGGCTGCCATTAACTAACTGTGAACTATCTAAATGGACAGAATACAACAACAGAACTTGAGGCAATGTCATCTCATCCAGTATTATTAACTGAAGCTAATATAAATCCTAGAAAAAGAATGAAAACAAGAAAACTGGTCTAAAGAACAAATAAAACATAGAAAAAATACGGATGAGCAGCCATAAAAACAGATGAGAGGTATTTGCAAGTGCAAACTGAAATGTTTTGAAAAATTGCACGCGACAAGAGATTTGAATTACACTGGCCTGCAAAACTAAGTAGTACACTTTTAAAATTTGCTATCTAAAGTATTGAAGCTAGAGATTTAAAATAAAAAACGTTTTAAAGGAAATTTTATCAGCTTTCTTTAATAATACAGTAAACTATACATTTATAACATTTCTAATACAAAAAAAAGATAAAACAACAAAGGCATTTCTGTCAAAATAAATAAACGTTTTAATAACTGGTGTTGCCTCCTCGGACTCTGACTATTCCAGTCGGTTTAGCATACTGAAGATGTGGTTTCGGAGCCGATGTTGAGGAATGTTCTCCCATTCTTCTATTAGGGCCTGTTTTAGTGCTCTGAGAGTGGTAGGAGCTCGTCCCAGGCGTGTTCAATCGGATTGAGATCAGGACATCTTGATAGCCAAGCCATTACGCTTCACAAATATACTCTTGAACAACCGTTCGGGCATTGTATTGCATCAGCATCGACCCGTCTCTCATATTTGCTACATATGGCCCTACATACTCATTAAGAATCTCTTGGGCATATCAATCACCACGCAGCGTCCCGTTTTCTATAGGCACTTAGTCTGTGCTACCCACAGCAGGTATGCCCGCCCATACGTGTACGCTGCCTCCAACGTAATGGACTCTTTCTGAGAAGCAGGCTTCTATGTAACGCTCACCAGGTCGTCTGTAAACATTCCTCCTCCCATCTGAAGTTTAGGGTGAGAATCGAGACTCATCTGTAAACAAAACTCTAAACCATTTTTCTTCGTCCCAGTGTAAATGTTTACAAGCGTACTGTAGTTTCGCTACATGATGCCCTCTCTCGAGTTTGGGACCACTCGCTTGTCTACGGGGTTTGAGATTGGCTTCAGCAAGTCTTCTTCTCTCTGTTCTATAACTAATGTAGTCCATTCGGGTCTGAAGAAGCTGTTTCTGCACTTCAACTGCATTTCTTTCACAGTCATTTCTTAACACCGTCGAAACAATATACCGGTCTTCTCGGGTACTTGTGCACCTTTTTTTTTTTTTTTTGTTCTCGCGGTGAAATGCATTTATGCACCGTACCCCCCACCGGGGTGGCGGGGGGCGTGTGTGGGACTCCCGCCTGAGCAACTGACACGTCGCCCAGGGGACTACCCACTAAAACACCGCGGCGCTCCGTCTTCGCCTTGGTGGTGAAGCCGTGGGGCCCGGACCGGCGGCCCTACGCCACGACTTCACCGGCGATGGGCCCGTCTACTGCACGACGGGCCCATTTTGACCCCCCCGCGGTGAAGGGGGGCCTGTGGGAACGACCGGGAGCGCCCGATTGTTCCCACCCGTCGACGGTGGTGGACCGTGCAATGCGGGCAGGTGGATTCCCACGTCCCCCGCCCACTGGCCACCACCAGGCTGGACTTGGGCGCGATCGCGCCTCGTCCGGCCCCTTCGACGTCTGCGGTGCGGGGGCGCGAGAGGATCGTTCTCACGCACCCGCTCCGCAGCCTCCTTCTGCGACATGACGTCCTCGCAGAAAGAGGCCACCGCGACCCAGACCGCCTCGGAGCCCAGCATGGCGTACACCAAGCCGGGCAGCGAGAGGTCCGGGCCAGCGGACGCCTGGAGGCGACGACGTGGCACATCCCAGGCCGGACATTCGGCCAGGGTGTGCCACGCTGTGTCGTCCGGCGCGCCACAGTGGTGGCACGCCGTGGATTCCTCCCTTTGGATCCGGCACAGGAAATGTCCGAAGCTGCCATGCCCGGACAAGACCTGCACCAGACGGTAGGTGAGGAACCCATGCCTCCGGTCGATCCATCCCTCAATGACTGGACCGACGGCGTCCAGGGTCCACCGCCCGTCGTCCGCGTTGGCCATCTCCGCCGACCACCGGCGGAGCATGACCTCGCGGGCCCTTCGCCAGACGGCGACCCTCTCCTCAGGTGCTGCGGGCTCCCCCTGAGCCCGCTTGTCCGCCGTCCAGTGGTAGACGGCGGCCAGCACCTCGGCCTCGAAGTACCATGGCGGAGTGCCCGCCATGGCACATGCCGCCCCGTGTCCAACCGTGCCGTAAGCCCGCGCCATTCGCTGTGCGATGGCGCGTTGGGGCTTACGGAGCAGGGCACGGTTGAACTCCCCCAGGTCGTGCGCCCACACGGGCGCACCGTAGAGGGCCATACTGCGCAGCACGCCGGCATAGAGACGCCGGCATGCCACCGCAGGACCCCCGATATTCGGCAGGAGCCAGCTAAGGCCCCTCGCCGCCTTCACGAGGCGCTCTTGGAGCAGGCGGAAGTGCTCCGAAAACTTCCACCTGCTCGATATTGTGAGGCCCAGATATTTTATCTGGGCCCGCACCTCCACCCTGCTCCCCGCCACCACGACGTGGGCGCCAGGCGGCGGCTCCCCCCGAGGCCCATGAAAGTATATGGCCTCGGTTTTGTGGAGCGCCACCCTCAGTCCCAGCCGCCCGATACGACGGGCGACCAGGGTTCCCCCCTCCGACGCCCGCTCGGCCGCCTCCCCGAAGTTGCGCCCCTGCGCTGTGACGAGGGTGTCATCCGCATAACAGATGACACCCACGCCGTCGGGGAGGGCGCCCCGGAGAAGCCAGTCGTAGCCGATATCCCACAGGAGTGGTCCTAGGACCGACCCCTGCGGGACACCCGACTCCACCGGCCGCCGCCTCATGCGGCCGTCCCTGCCGACGAACAGTACCTCCCGGCCTTGGAGGTAGTCCGTCAGCAGGGCCCTCAGGTATGGAGGCACTCCGTGATACCGGAGCGCCTCCAATATTGTGGCGTGGGGGATGGAGTTGAACGCATTGGCGATGTCGAACGACACCGCCAACACCCCTCCCCCCCGCTCTCGCCCCCTCCCGGGTGATGCGCCTCAACTCGAGGAGCGCATCCACCGTGGACCGGCCCGCCCGGAACCCGTACTGGGCCTCGGACAAGTCGGGGCCGGTCCCCCCCAGGTGCTCCTTGAGGCGTGCCGCGATCACGCTCTCAAGGAGTTTGGCCGCGTCGTCCAGGAGGACGATCGGCCGATAGCCGGAGGGTGAATCCTCCGGCCGACCCGCTTTTCGGAGGAGGCACAGCGCCCCCTCCTTCCACACTATCGGGAACCTCCCCGACGCGAAGCAGCGGTCGAAGAGGTCCCGAAAACGTCGCTCCATTTGGGCGGTGGCTATCGCCACCACCCGTGCCGGCACACCATCCGGCCCCGGCGCCGTCTTCTTGCCTCGGAGGCGAAACGCCGCCGAGGCAAACTCCACCTCCGACACCGGGGGAATCCCGGCGTCGGCCGGAGGGCCCATTCGCGGGAGCGGGGCCATCCGGGGAGGGTCGAAGTCCGGCGAGCGGTCCGGGAAGAGACCCCGGACCACCTCCTCTAGCAACGCCGGCTGGAGGGCCTCCACTACGGGGGGGCCGATCGGGCGCAGCTTATTACGCGCCGCCCGATACGGCCTCCCCCAGGGGTCGGCATCCAACCCCTCCAGCATTTCCAGCCGCGCCGCCTTTTTGGCCTCCCGGATTGCCACCTTGAGGACGCGCCGGGCCTCCACGTAGGAGGCATAGAGGCGGTCCTCGTTGGCGGCATCGCGGTTGGCGCGGCGGCGGGCCCGCTGGAAGGCCCTCCTCGCGGCGCCGCAGTCGTCCCGGAGGCCGGCGAGTTCCGCCGACCACCAGTAGACCGCGCGCCTGGGCGGGGGCCGTCGCGACCGAGGCATGCTTGAGTCGCACACCTCGGTCATTGCCTCCCTCAGTTGGAGGGCGGCCTCGTCGACGTCCGGACTGTCCGACGGAGCGAACCAGTCCTGGACGAAGGCCGCCTCCGTGGCCGCGATGCGGTCCAGCCGCATCAGGGACCACCGCGGGAAGGACCTTCTTCCTTCCCGCTCCTCCCCCACCACCGGTGGACACTGAGTGGAGAACTCTATCCGAATGTACCTATGAGTAGTGTAATATTGGGCATTCTACTCCACCAGTCGTCCGCTTCGCTCCGACCGTTCGTTCCGCTCCCTCGCGTTCGCTCCACTCTCTCTGGTGAATCAGAATGCCCAAAATTACACTACGGATACGCAAACGCTTCACTCACAATTGTGATACATTATGAATGATTAAGAAACTTTGCATAACCAAATTCAAGTAGTAAGTATCACCGAAAGTAGTTTCTAAAACATCCAGTACTGTCTAACACAATCGGTTGAAGACCCCGTGGTAAGTGTCTTCAGAGAGGTCCGTGTTAAGGCACTCTCACCGAAAGTGATTTCTAACACATCCAGCTCAGGTCCCGTGGGCAAGAATACCTTTACTGAATGTTCTGCCTAACACACCCAGCTCAGGACCGATGGGCAAGAATACCTTTACTGGGTGTTCTGCCTAACACATCCAGCTCAGGTCCCGTGGGCAAGAATACCTTTACTGAATGTTCTGCCTAACATAAATGGATGAAAACATCTACGATTAACTAACTGATCTGACTTTATAAACCTCTCAAAACATATAGCATTTATACCTACTTACTTTTTCTACTTACTATACCGAAGACCGTTACCTTGAAGGCCGTTACCGTCACCTTTTATACCGTTACCATGTAGTTTTACCTTTACCTTTTTTTTTTTTTTTTATTACAATAAAAGAAACACACGAAAATCATTTTAATTCAATGTGAAAAATAAGTTGAGATTCGACCCGAAGCAAACTTTCAATTTTTTTCTCTTCTTGATTCTTCAAGATGACATCAATAAGTTTTATGAATTACGTGATTGATTCTTGTGATGCTTCCAAGGTCTGAAAATTTTAAAAAAATTAATACACGTCTCTAATAAGAGAAATAATTTTCATAATAGCTCTCCGACCTGCGGTTACACCCGCGACTTTTCCACCGACGCGGTTTTTCCTGTGGGAATGAGGCTTTTTCCCGCAGTAAAATTTTTTTCACCCTTTCTTTTCCAAAATAAAATATAGCCTATGTTACTCGTGGATAATGTAGCTTTCGAATCGTGAAAGAATTTTTAAAATCGGTGTAGTAGTTTTTAAGCCTATTCAACACAACTAAACAAAGTTTTCCTCTTTATAATATTAGTAAGTATTAATTAAAAATAAACGGTAATAACTCACCAGATTCCTCAGTTGATATGAATGCATGTAATAAAGAAATGGTTGAGCTATGGGTCCAGCATCTAAAAAATGAAAAAAAAATATAAATATTTTAGAAATAGGGTATAAAGGCGTCTTTAAGTATAGAGTGAAGCCGGTTTTTTTGGTTGGTGGTAATAGAATATTAAAAAAATAGATAACTATTAATATATAAAAATATGATAATATAGATAATAATGATCTTTATTTCTGAAAAATATCGCAACAATTGTTTTTAAGTCTTCCCTGTAAGTAATCTTAATGACACTTGTAATGGGAATGGTTTGCTCTTACATTTTTATATTATACAAAAATTATCGATAAATTTAATCTTTACTAATATTATAAACAGGAAAACTTTGTTTGGTTGTGTCGAATAGGCTCAAAAACTACTGGGCTGATTTTATAAATTCTTTCACAATTCGAAAGCTACATTATCCACGAGTAACATAGGCTATATTTTATTTTGGAAAAAATAGGGTTCCGTAAGATTGCAAAGTTAGTTGCGAGTGAAACCGCAGGGTGGAAAGCTAGTATGATATAATTCTAATCATTATGATTTGTACTGATTCTGTGATATGACTTTGGCACTAATAAGAAGTTATCTCTGTTAATTATTTCTTATACATATTTTATTACGAAAATAAGAGTAAAACTAGATTTAAACTATCACAGGGAAGGAAACTTGTGATACTTTTCTATTTTACGACAGTAGGTAATAATATTGACATAGAACTTATGTAAGGGTGAAATCCTTAAAATCTTGAAAGGGGCACAAAGGGGAGTTTACAACATATTATATGCGCTAAAATTTGTTTATGAAATCTACTTTTACAAAATCACACACTATTTTGAGAGCTTAGGGACCGTGTTCACTGTCTAATTCTAAATAATTCATAAAATGTTACTCACTTTTAACTCGAGTGCACTGGTTGAACACTTATTTTTTATGAGAGCTTATGATGTTAGCCTCACCAATGAAAAAATGAATGCCATAGCGTGGGATCCAATGTATCGCTGATGCGCGCTTTACTCTGTAGGCCAGGAGCACGCTTTAAATGTGTTAAGAATTAATCCGATCAGATAGTGCTAAGTTTTTCGAAAACCATTCTAATTTTACAATTTATGTTTTGGATGTTTTTTAATTAATTTTAATATATATTAAATTAAAATATATTAAAATTTGTATATATTATATGCAGGTATAATATCTTCATTCCTTTTAACAATTATTATGTTGTGTAATAATTATACTATTATGCAGGTACTTAGTTATTGAATATTAAAATACCTACTTATTTAACATGTAGTATAGTAGGTAGTGCTGGCTATTCGACTTGATTTCCCACGCTAGCTCTTATTCTAACAACTTACTTTGCAAATTCAGCGTTCAACTTTGGGTACGTGTTCGCAGCTGCATTGTAACATAAGAGATTTTTGTTTACTTCATGTTGCAGTTATAATTAAAACCATACAGTTTACAAATTATCTAGTTTGGGTTTATTTTATAGACAATAAGATAAAAGCTTCATAAATCATGGTAGTTAAATTAAAGAATTCAGAGTTTCTTTCTCTACACTTACACACTAAGTACAGCAAAACATAAAAACAATTTTTATGCATAATTTCCTATGTACATAGTGATATAAGGATGTAGTTATGGGTTTAAACAAATTTATCAAATAATTAAACATTTGGCACTACATATCAAACTCTGATGTGGTAATAGGTAGTTATTGTTTCAGACATTTTAAAATTGATGATTTTTTACTTTTACCGCAACATGAGTGTCATTACCAACACTGCTTTGTCGACACCGCCCGATTCTTTACAAAGTACCGATACTGATCCGAAACCAAAGGTAATAAGTAACAATTGCATGATATAATCGGCTACAAGCTATCTATTTATAAATACGGTTAAAATTCAAAGATAATTAATTTTGACTTAGGATATAACTAATACGAAATCTTTTTGCTGACACATAATTTCTTTCCCCATAAATTCACAATTTTTACGGTAAAAAGTCATAATTTTGTGAACATTAACCGTGAGCAGAACAAGAATAAAGGAAGACTATACAAAATGTGCGTAAGTACCTACATGAATAATATCTTTTCTTTTTAAATTATTTATTTAATTTTTTGTTCCATTATGTAAAATAATTTATGAGGTGCAAGGTTTCTGATGTTGGTGAAACACTTTGATTTTTTTATTCTATTATTTATGTTTTATGTTTTTTTTTTTTTTAAGTGAAACTAAATAGTTTTTCTCAATAAAATTTATGTTCATATTTAATTATTTATAGGTCTGAATCTGAATACGCCTCAAGTGTTGAGGAGGTATCGAGGGTAACTCAGTACACAAAGCCGAAAACTAAAAGTTCGGCTGCCCCGCTGAGTGCTAGTGCACCCGTTCCTGCGCCGAAGCCGAAGAAACGGAAAACCATCGTTCACCCAGCAGTCCCCGACGTCCGAGCCTCGACCCCATCTACTTCAAGGTACAGACCTACCTACTCATATTTTTATTTATTAAGTCCTGCTATGCATCTGCTGTTTAATGATTCACCTTAAGTAAATTTAAAATCTACCTCTGTAGCACAGCAGTATGTTTTCATAATATATTTTAATTATTGGAAGTGAAGTATTATTATTTTGTTGATTTCAGTGCTACAAACGAATGTGTATGACAGTGTTCGATTTTAAATATTCTGCGCCTGATTCAAAAAATTAGCAATTTTGTATTCATTCGTAATTTCTATTGCAGATCCAAGAAATCGAAAACGTCTCTTTTCGGTATAATACATAAGGACGAGGAGACCGCCAAGAAAGACCGGGGTCGGGGATTGGCGTCGAGCTTTACTTCGCGGGTTTCAACAGGACAGTGTCGTCGCGTGGCCGCCACCGCCGGTGAGTTCTACGTCGACCTCAAGGTGTACTACACCGAGGACGCCAACAGCGCGCCGCCGGAGTCTCGCTACAAGAAGGCCCTGGCTAGCGTGAAGCTGCAGTGCGGCGAGCAATCGCCGCAGTGGGAGGCGCTGCAGGACTTCCTCGCCAAGGCTTACGCCGTGTTCGAGGAAAGCGAGCCCGTGCATTACACTAATAATATTAGTTATAAATAATTTTTTCTTGTCGATGTAGCTTTATATTCGATTTACTTAAATTGTTTTATAGTCGGTATGTTAAATAGTTATTTTATTAATAACGAGATAGGCAGGTGAGGACAAAGGAAGCGAGAGCTTTATAAACATATATTTCTTACTTAACATATATACTTACTTTTTACATTTGATAGTCAACATTTCTTATAATACTTAGTTGGTTATACATTTCCGTGTCTTTTTATTTGTAGGCGTTTTATATAGTCGTCTATCATGCCGTTCTGTTCCGTTTGTGATTTATCTGTTAGTTCGACTGCTTGGATAGGTCATTTACGCAGTCGGGTGCATAAAAGAAATAATTTAAGTGAGCCGCACAGCGATGGTGTGGAAGTTATACGATCTGCATTTCGCTCTCGTATAGCTACGTACCGAATCAGCGCGAGTGATCCTGATTTGCTTAACTTAGACGATTTTTTTAATTCTTCACACATTAAAATAAAATCTCTTATAGACGACGCCTTGAGAAAACATACTTGTATAAAAGTAAATTTTGAACTATTTTGCATTTTCATGTTATTCAAAAATAATTTACAAGAAGTAAAATCTTTTATGACAAAAAATTTTATAATATACCGTAGCTATGATTTTGATAGTATATTTTCAAAATTTATTGATATTTTGAAAAAAAAAGTTGATGAGTTTCAGGAAAGAGACAGTGGTTGGGCATTTTTTAGTAATTCTCATTTAGAGATAAATGTTAATAAATATCAACCAATCGGTGGTTCCTCATATTTAGTTTTACCTAAATGCATTCAAAATAAGAAAGCGTGTTTGAACATTCATAACAAAGATCAGTTTTGTTTTCTATGGTGCGTTACGGCAGCACTTTTTCCAGCTCGTACCCATCCTGAACGGATTTCGTCATATCCCAATTTCCAAGATGTTTTTAACATCGAGGGCATGTCATTTCCAGTAACATTTACAGATATTCATGTCTTTGAAAAAAATAACACTAACATCAGTTTCATTATTTTTGGTTTAAAAAATAACAAAACCATAATAGGGCCGTTGTATAAATCAGAAAGTAACGTCAACAGAAAAACTATTTATTTGTTGTTGTTAGATAACGGAGTAAGATCACACTATTGTTTGATAAAAGACTTGTCACGGCTTTTGCGAAATCAAATTACTGCACACCACGGAAAACTTTATTTTTGTGATACCTGTTTAGTATTTTTTACTACATATGATGAACTTGAAATTCATTTATGTAGCGGGATCGTTACAGTTTTACCCGATAAAGGTTCAGTAATCAAATTCAAAAACTATGACCGAAAACAAAGTGTACCATTTGTTATCTATGCTGATTTTGAAACTTTCTTAGAATCACCGAGTAGTCCGGTTACTATCACGGCGAACACAAAAACGCTGCAACGACATATTCCAGCCGCGTTTGCATATAATATAGTTAGTTCTGTGAACGCAAATCATAACCGCTATGTTGCATATCGAGGACCCGATTGTGTTACCAAGTTTATAGAATCTCTTTATCGCGACGTTCTCGAAATTCATACTTTACTGTGTGCAAATTCACCTTTGATTTATACGGAAAAGGATGCAACTGATTTTATGGACACAACTCATTGTTATATATGTCACCAATTATTGTTTTCCGACAAAGTTCGTGACCATTGCCATATTACAGGTGTTTATCGTGGTGCGGCGCATAAATATTGTAATTTGCAATACAAACAACCGAAGTTTGTTCCTGTTTTCTTCCACAATTTAGCGGGTTATGATTGCCATTTATTTATTAAACAATTAGGCGAACTCCCTGGAAATATTAAAATAATACCTAAAAATAAAGAAAATTATATTTCATTCACAAAATTTGTTCCAGTCAGTAATAATCAATTCATACAAATACGGTTCGTTGATTCGCTTAAATTCTTAGGCACCAGCTTGGATAAATTATCAAAAACTATAAAGAAAAAAGAGTTTCACCATTTACGTGCTAATTTTCCTATTCAGAGACAATTCAATTTGCTTACACGTAAAGGAGTCTATCCTTACGAATATATGAATAGTTGGGAACGTTATGCAGAGCAAACCCTTCCAGAAAAAGAAATGTTTTATAGTTCTCTTACAAATGAGCATATAACCGATCGAGATTATCAGCATGCGCAAACAGTATGGGCTCAATTCGATATTCAACATTTGGGACAATATACTGATCTATATCTGAAAACAGATGTCCTTTTATTAACTGATATTTTTGAAAAGTTTAGAATAACTTGCAAAGAGCATTATCAATTAGATCCAGCTTTTTATATAACAGCGCCAAGTTTATCGTTTGATGCAATGCTTTTTAAAACAGGAGTTGAGTTAGAACTGATTAATGATTTTGCCATAGTACGTATGATCCAATCCGGTATTAGAGGTGGGGTTTGCATGTGTTCACACAGGCACGCTAAAGCAAATAACAAGTATATGCCTGAATATGACAAGCATAAACCAGACAGCTATATTGTTTATATAGATTGCAACAACTTGTATGGGTATAGTATGTGTCAATCTTTACCGTTATCAAATTTTAGATTCTTAAATCAAACTGAAATTGAGAAAATTAACTTTAGTGAAATTCCTAATGACGCGGCATATGGTTACATTCTTGAAGTTGATTTGTGCTATCCGAAAAAAATCCACGATAGCCATAATGATTTACCTTTTTGTCCTGAAAAATGTTATCCTCCAGGTGGAAAAAATTCTAAACTTATTCCAAATTTATACGATAAATATTTCTACGTCATTCATTATATTCATTTAAAAACATGTCTTAAACATGGACTGGTATTAAAGAAAATTCATCGAGTAATAACGTTTCTACAAAGTCCTTACCTAAAGCAATATATCGATCTTAATACGAATTTGAGGCAACAAGCTCAGTCTACATTCGAACAAGACTTTTTTAAGTTACTGAATAACAGCATTTTTGGAAAAACTTTAGAAAACAATGAAAAAAGGGTCAATGTGCATCTAGTTAATGAATGGAGTGATAAGGATAATAAAACAAAAAGAAAATTAAGCGCAAATAAGTTGATTGCCCGGTCTAGTTTTCATAGTGCTTCAGTTTTCACAGAAAATTTAGTTGCGATACAATCTAAGCCGGAAAGAGTAGTTTTAGATAAGCCAATTTACATTGGATTCACGGTACTAGAATTATCTAAAAGTCACATGTACGATTTTCATTATTCTGTATTTGAACCATCTTATCGAAATCGGCTACGTATGTGCTATACAGACACAGATAGTTTTGTTTACCAAATCACAACAAAACACTTTTATGAAGATTTAAAACAATTATTTATTAAATATTTCGATACCAGTAATTTCCCGGAGATTAATTTGTATAACTTACCACTTTTAAACAAAAAAGTTCCTGGTCTTTTTAAGGACGAAATGGGTGGAAATATAATAACTGAATTTGTTGGATTGCGGTCAAAACTTTATTGTCTTAAAACTATGAATAGTTCTATTAAAAGAGCAAAGGGTGTTAAAACGTGCGTTGTCCGTGATATAACAATATCTGATTATAAAAATAGCTTATACAAAGGAGAAATAGTGCGAAAGACAAATGTTTTATTCAAATCTATAAAACACGAAATATTTACTCGTAGTGTCAATAAAGTTGCTCTCTCTTGTAACGATGATAAGCGGTTAATTTCGACAGATAAAGTGTCTACAAAAGCTTGGGGTCACGTGTCTATACTTAACATTTAAATTTCTCTTTCGTAAGTTAAAATTCTTAATCCTGCCTGCCTACCAATCGTATCATTTTTATATTTGTAGGTACTGTTTTTTTTTTTTAATATGTTTAGTTATGTTATTGTATAAACCTAGATCAGATGCTTAGATTTTATAAGTTTATATGAAATTTTTATGTAGTTGAATGTATGTGTTTATGTTCTTTACTAAACTATTTTTCACACACCAAGATATATGAATTTGTATTAAATTTTATATAACTATCTAGGTATATGTATTTATAGATATTATTTTATTTATCAATATCAAACACTTAGATATGTAAGTTTGTTTTTACGTTATTGTTAATATGGAAAAGAATATATTTTGTATCTACCTACATCACACCTAGATCATAAGTTTCCTATAAATATATTTTATTAAAATTTTAATAAACAATAATTAAAAACAAAACTGTTTCACTTATTACTACATCCGCATTTATCAACCTATAAAAATATAAAATCATCTAAAATAGGTACTAACCTAAATATTTTAACACGTGTGACATATGTTGTTATTCGTTCACACGATGGTTTTGCTTACTCATTAAATATCAAGTTCACTTATTAACTTGCACAGCACAAAAATTTACCTACTTGTAATTTGCTGAATATAATATTCGCTTCATTTATAGCAAAATCAAGTTATTACAAGTTAGATCGTCATCGTGTCATCATCGCGTGCAGCAATTCAATTAATTAATTGTAAGTACCTATTATTGATATGATTTATTTAGATTATAAGTATTTTATAAATGTGACTTTTCTATAACTTTTAAGTTTTGTTACAGAACCTACCATGAACAAACTAATATTTGATGAGGATGTGGATGCCAGCTTGGTTATTTCGGACGATGTGCCTGATTTTGTACCATCGCAATACGCTCAGGATCCGCTGGAAGAATTCAGCGAGCGGTATCCAGAGCTAGGTACCAAAATCAGGCACAAAGAAAAGAACAAGAAAAAAGGCAAGCAACCTGCCAAAATTAATAAGAACCAGCAGGATTCCTATATAATAACGAGGAACCAAAGGAAAGGTCGGAGGTTAATCCAAATAAAAGTGTATGACTTATTAAGTGATAGTGAAGATAACATTCTGTTAAGTTCTCAGTATATTGTAAAAGACCATATGGACGACATCATGGACGAAACAGAGAGTGTTGTAAAGAAAATATCGAAAAAACTTTGTGATGTAGATTTAGATTAACGTATTTTAGATTATAAACTAGATAATAAGGTTATATAATACTTTATTTGTAATAATAATTTAATTGTATATACTTTTTTAAATAAAATAATGTCTTAATGTTACTTATTTTTTTAATTTATTGTGTATTTTAGATTGTAAAACTAGATAATGAAGTTCTTAATTTAACTGTATATAATTTTTAAATAAAATAATGTTGGTTTGGGTAACATATTTTTTATTTATTCCATTTAATTTTAATCAAAAAGAGAAAATTGATACATAGAATTATCAATAAACCATTTTTTTAAACATATAACATTATTTAATGCACATTGTTTCAAGTGGTTTACACAATTAAATTTTTCATATTTTTCGCAATACTTTTCATGTAGTTTAGCAATATTAGGACAACCTTTTTCACCAATATCAATCACTTTACAGTTTAAACAAAGTTCTTGAATCCAATTAATTTTTTCGCAGCCTTTGGTTATTATTTTCTTATCTTCAATGTAAGGTATAATTACACGTCGAAATTCACGATGATCAATAAATCCTTCACTCCAGCGTATTCCTCGATTTTTTTCTAACCAAATTATTTGTTTCTTCTCGGCATCTGATAGACGTTGAAATGAATACGGGGGTTTCACGATAAAGGTTTGGGTATGATGACGACTAGCTATGGCAATTTCTTTGATAATAAAATTATTTCTTATATCTTTAAAACCTTGGACATCCACAAAAATGATATTAGGGTTCATGATATTTTTTTTACAATGTTAGTCAGTGGTTTATATTCAAAAATACAGTCGTTGAGAATAAGACAGTAGGCAGATGTTTGGTCAGGTATTTCTACGTTACTTTCCAATTCTAACCTTATATTGACAACAGGTCCAGATTTTAAATTATCTATTTGCCTTGAGCAATCTATCACAAAAAGAGGAGCTTTCTCTTTAAAGTCTTTTATATCTAACAATGGTTCCGATCTGCGACCGTAATACGACTGTTGAAATTTGAAATATTGCTCGTATAATAAAGCATATTGATTGTTTGAAAAGTTAACGTTAAGGCTTTCATAAGGATAATATGAAGAATTGAGAAATACTTTGACGTCACGTAAATCACAATGATCAAAACGAGACATATCACTTAGTACATTATTTTTACGATTTGTTTGTAAACCTACGATAACATATCGGGGTTTTTCTATTTGGGATGAGGTTTTTATAGACCACGTATGTTTTGTAGTTTTTGGTAATAGAGGATATTCATATATATCCCAATTTCTGAATGCTACTTGAATTGGGCGATCTTTTTCCAGTAATTTTAGTAAATTTATTTTATCTTTATCTGATACTTTAACGTGTGGAACTCGCCAAATTATTTTGTGTATTTCAATATCGTGTACAAATTCGCCAGTATTCAATTTTATACCATTCTTGTTGTTATTACTTCGCAGGAGAACTAATTCATGCTTACAATTCATAATTATATTTTTGTAATCTTCAGCAAAACCCAAAATATTACTTAGTGGTATAGAAGCTGAGAAATTGCCATTACATTTTGTTCCATTTATATCCCAACCCCATGACTTGGCTACTTTAGCATCATTATCACCGAATGACACTAAAGACTTCATTGTTGTAGTAATACCAGTGTTTTTAACCTTATCTATTTCAACTCCATTTAATTCGTATCGAATATCTTGAAACAAGTAAAGCAATGCATTGTTTGTTAACTCTACGCTGAGAACTTTTTCTTTCGTTTCTCTGTTTTGGACGTAGACTAACCCTTCCAAATATAGTGTGCTGGCTGATGGTAAGACATACAAATCTTGTTGGTTGATTGGAATTCGTATTTCATCATTGTTGTTGAAGCTGCTTCCATATGGTTTATACGAGTGAAATTCAATGCTTTCTATTGACGTATCGTAGACAGGAGAATTAGTTATATTAAGAATACTCATTTTAGCAATCCTATATTTTTAAGAAACTCTTGAT
Organism: Emmelina monodactyla; assembly: GCA_916618145.1. Lineage (NCBI taxonomy): Eukaryota > Metazoa > Arthropoda > Insecta > Lepidoptera > Pterophoridae > Emmelina > Emmelina monodactyla. The sequence continues at coordinate 11,667,727 of OU745301.1, read as the reverse complement.
TTTCAGCGCTTAATTTGGTTTTATTTTTTCGAAGCGTAGTTGCTTTGAGGGTGGTCGATTTACAACTGTTTATATTTGCAGTTGATGGCTTATTTTTATTTGATATCTTTAGATATTTTTTCTGATATTTTGTTACTGGATTAAGCCGAGGATATCCGATGTAGTTAAAGTTAATCATTTCTTTTCTTGATATGGAGATACAATTGAACTTCTTCACCACGTAAATTTATTAAATTGTTTTTATGATCAATTAATTTTATATTAATATTACTTATATCACATTGATTCACTGGAAAATATATTATATTTTTTGGTATTTCAATTATTCTATATCCAGGTGGCACATTTGGTGCGAATTCGTAAATTGTGTGACTTGGTTTACCATTAATATAAGAACCACTAATAATATCACATTCAACCCTCACAATGGTTGTCGATAGAATGTTAACGGGTGACGATGACTCGTGTAATTTATTAGCTTTCAGAGTAAGGCCACTGAACCCTAAAATTGCACCAAGGGAATTCTTTTTTTCAAAATGAACATCTAATGTGCAGTACAAAAATGTTTTCAGTGTATTATTATTACAGTAGAGGCTAAATGAACACCCTTTGATGTTATTTTTTAAGTAATCACAGATATCCTGAAATTCATAGGCTCCTTCTGGAATTTCCACAACTTCATTGGCTCCATAATGAAATTTGTTATTTGTTGTATCTATATTCGGAATCGAGTTAAAAGTAGACAGATAAAGTAAAGCACACTCATAATGACCATCTAATTGTAAACTTGGAGTGTGTGTGGTTAATAAAGCAGGAGTATTGCCAGTTATTGATAGTGTGAATGACATTGTAGGTATGATGAAAATAAAACAATAAGTCTCAATTTATACAAATTTTATTCCAAAAATTTAATAAAAATTCTAAGCACAGATGTCCACAATTTATAGAATTAAATGTTTGATGTCTCTCATAATTATATAAAATATGATAGTTGTTTAAATATTGAATTATCTCTTTCGGTGGTTTCAAATCACCGTAGCTATCATAGTACTGACAGTAATCACCGAGTTTAACGTAGGCTACCCAATGTGTACCTTGATTGCTAGCATTGTCTAAGTTAACAATACCGCACTCAATGGGTCTTATCTTTTTTGGTAAAGTATCTCTCATAAATACTCCTCTAAAATGGGGTATACAATCTTTTGCGAATAGTTTGATATCAATATCGGTTAGAGCACGATTAGGAAGCCTGTTTTTCAGTTTTTTGAACTTTGTACATAAATTCCATGTCCATTTTTATAAGGTCTAACATATAATCCTCTTCCTATAGCAATTGCCTTAGTTGGTTTTGGGGTAGAATCTGATATTTGCTTTTTAACGGTCAGGAAATCATTTACAGTTTTGGCAATGGCAGAAGCACCTCCAGCTAAACTACCTAAAGCAGATAGTCCAGCGAAAATAGGTATTAAAGGTAAAATTCCTCCAGATTTTGGGACAGGTATAACACGCGGAATACGAAAATCGTTCTCTTTACCAACTATTTTTTTTGCAGCTGAGTAAGCATACTTGATGACTGATTTACTACTTTTATTTTTTAATTTCTTAATCCCACGACGTAGCTTGGAAACTAATGACTTAAATTTCTTGACACCTGCGCCTGTCTTTATTTTTGCTTTCATAACTTTATTAACAAGCCACGAAGCCATTTTTTCTCCTCTACTTGCATCTTGCGATCGGAGTCTTTGCTTAGCTTGCTTCATGAGTTCTATATCAGCTTTGTTTCGGTCGTCGCTATTACTAAATACACCGTACGCGATATCGTGTTCCTTACAAGCTTCGTCTAATAAATTTATTCCTTTATCTCCTCTTGCTAAGCGTCTTTTCAACTTAGTACCTGGACCACAATAATTGTATCCCGGTAAATGAAGCTCTACTGGTAATTTATCTATTATTGAATTAACAAGTCCTTCTCCCTTCATCGCTCATTTTGCAATAATGCAATATAGAGTCATCCGACAATTTATACTACTAAAGCACTTTTATTAATCCAACTGTTTTCTTTGTTACTAAATCCCAACCATTTCACATATAATTTGTTTCCTTTTCTTTTCATAACCTTTTCAATCAGGTAGACTTTCGGGCATTTGGATTTTTGGAGTTCTTTTTCATAAAATGTACCAGATATCAATTGTTTCTTTAGATCTTTAATATAAAATGTTAACGGACACGTCTTGTTTACTTTAAAAATTTGAAAGATTTCGGTAGACCAATTTGGTGTATATCCTTTTTCGAAACAACTTTTGTATTTGCTTATTCTAACAAAATCACCTACTTTTAATTTGGATTTAGGTTCTTGACCACACTTTTGTGATTTTTCTATAATGCGCAGTATATCAACAGCGTTATTGGATTTAACATCGATCGGTTTACACTTAATTGTTCGGTGAACAGTAGTATTGTACGTTAATACAACATCTTCAATTGGCTTACCCAACCATTTATAACTTCCTACTAGACTAAAATACTTGTATAGTTTGTTTTTCAAAGTTCTGATTACTCTTTCAACGATTGAAGCCTTTTTAGTTGAATATGTAGAATAATGATTAATATTATAAACACTCATAAGTTTTTTAAAAACATCGTTGTAAAATTCTGTACCTAAATCTGTTTGCAAATTTTTTGGAACATTTCCTTTTTTAAATAAAATATCGAACTTCTTAGCAATTTCTTCCTTACATTTGGTTTTTAAAGAAAAAGTCCAAACATATTTTGAAAAACAGTCAATTACAACCAATATGTATTTGTAATTATTGTTAAATGATGCAATATTTCGTATATCAATTAAATCGGCTTGCCACAAATCATTTAATCCTTTAAGTATTACATGGCGGCGATGAAAATTTTTTCTTGCCTGTTTATGAATTTCGTCCACAACAACTTGCTTACTCATGTTTGGTTGGTGAATTAATGAGGGAATTTATTTCAGTCTTGTTGTAATAATCTTTGAAATAATTTGTCAAAAGGTCAAGAAATTGTCTTCTTATATTCGTTTTTTCACGTAATAACTGCTCTTGAGTACAGTAATTACTAAGCACTTGATCAACATAATTCTTATTAACAGCATCAGTGGGTTCTATTGGTGATTGTACGCCTTTGATTATTGAGGAGTGTAAATTAAGTATTCTATTTTCTAATTTTAGTTCATTTTCTGGACTAATACTTTTGTTAGCCTCACGCATCAATTTGTCAACGTACTCTTTATTAGCTGCATCATCCTTATTTTTTGGTGGTAATAAGCCTTTTAAATTAGCCGATTTGAGATCAACATCACCAGATTCATTCCTTTTAACGAAATTATCGAACTCAAATATTTCACCTACACGTAAGCGTTTGTGGACATGATGTCCAAATTTGTCGATATTCATATTGATCAGCTCCAAAGCTAAGATAATTTGTAACTGTTATAACATTGTACGTTTCTGTATATATATACTAAAAAATAATACGATGTTCCTTTAATTCTTCAATTATTGATAGAATCTCATTATCCAATCCAGTGTTACCAGCTTGTTTTGATGCAATCAAAAGTTTTAACCTTTCTACTAATTCATTAGGGTCATCCCAATATACATAATCTGTGTTTTTATTTACGACTTTTAAAATGGGTAAACCTTTACCGCTTGATTTAAAATTCTCTGAAGCTGATGAAACTTGAAACATCGGTTTAATTATACTTAAATATTTTTGACCTTTATTACTTTTTATTGGTTTCGAAGGATCATACTCTCGACGATGAGCATTTGTTTTTAAAAGAATTGTTTTGTAATTGCTCAAATCTTGCTCTTTTACCAGAGATAAATTTGGGTTTTTATTTAAAAGTAATTCATCAATTCCCGGAGTTCTTTTAAATTGCTGTCCAGAAATCACTATAAAATCGTTGGTAATATTAATGGGAAATGAACCCATAAAAGGCTTTCCATTTTCAGCTCTAACCCCGAACGGGATATCATAGAAATTTTCTGAAGAAAGCGACCAACTAGATACATCTTCAGGCTCACAAGTAGATTCGAATGATGTATCGTGATCTTCACTATCTGAGGCACTGGGGTCATCACGCGAAGAAGTTTTTTTTATAACTGTTTCATTTAAATTTTGATCAGATAAAGTAAAATTTTTAATATCAGATTCTCTCATACCTGAATCAAAACTTTCTTGACTTTTATTTTTATCATTATTATTAGCTACCATATAGTTTAAAGGGGTGGTTATCGGCTCGAAAACTGTTTGAAAAACCATCTCATTATCAGTTTTTAAATCACGCATTTGTTTAACCTTCTTTTTAACCACTTCGGCTGCTTTTACGATTTGTTGTTTAATTTCCCTTTCCATCGTTGTAATGGATATAGCATGTAGATGTGCGAATAGAAAAATGACGAGATTCTGCTTAATTCATTAATATTTATACTTTTTTTCTGGCCATCAAATATCTTATTTTAATCCAATACAATAAAAGTATCAAATGTCTTTCTGTACCCTCCATTGTTTTTGTTGCCTTCCTTATTTATAACTAAATAGCTATATGGTTCTTCCCAAACTTTTGCACACATCGTTCGAAATTTTAACCAGGACATGTCGGTGTTAACGTGTTCATCGTAGATGTGTTTCAAATTAACATCATCTTGTTTGAATAAAACCAAAAGATTAGCGTTATCCCTTATAAGCTGCTTAGGTATTTTTGTGTATGTTTGATTCAAATAAAAGCAGTCGATATACTTATGCCTACCCATAGCAAAATAGTCTCTTATATTATTTTGTTTTTCAGTAGCTACGTCATCAAAAATTATGATTGAATTAGGTTTAGCTTTTTGAGGACTGATAACCTCTTCATTAGCATGGTATTTGTAATAAGACACTTCTGGAATTCTCTTGAAAATATTTTCTAGAAACATGTATTTTGGTTGATATAGTGTCTTTGAATAGATATATACATTAATAAAACGCAATCCATTTTCATGTAGGAGAAGTCCAATCACCAAATTAGTTTTGCCGCAATTGGATGGTCCACATACAATGCATCGTATTGTATTAGGAAGTAATTTACCGTGGCGTAGCGCGGTCTTCTCACTATCAGAACAAATATTATCAAATGTCAATGATAGTGGTTGTTTTTCAAATCTCATTTTTATGTTTCCTCTTTGACAAATGTTATTGAAGTAAGTGTAAACTTCATATATTCTATTTTTATTATTTCATATGTGGCTAGATTCAGTGCAATCAACGCAGTGAAGTGAATAATATTTTTTGACAGATATTTCCTGATGTATCCGTAGTGTAATTTTGGGCATTCTGATTCACCAGAGAGAGTGGAGCGAACGCGAGGGAGCGGAACGAACGGTCGGAGCGAAGCGGACGACTGGTGGAGTAGAATGCCCAATATTACACTACTCCTATGATCGGATAGATTCTCCCTCAGGTCCACCTCCCACCGGCGCACGAGCGCGGCCAGGGCTGCAGTGCCGAACGAGACGTCCGGCACCGAGCTCCCGTTGTGGCGCACGCACGTGCGCACTGCCCCCCCTGTTGAGGAGCACCAGACCTGTCGACGCCGCCCAGGCCGCTAGACAGCGGCCCAGGGGGCTATCGACATGGTCTCCCCAGGCCGTGGACCTGGCGTTTAGGTCGCCGCAGACCGCGACCTTGCTCCTTCCTAATCGCGCAAGCGCCGCCGTGAGAGTCTGGAGATAATTCTCCAGCTCTACGACCGGACGCTTTGGGGGGAAGTAAACGCCCACCAGGGCGATATCCCCCCACGCGGCGGCCACGTATCCATGGCCCCTCTCTATGAGCGAGAGGGGCGGGGAGTCCGTGGAAGGCCGCGGCACGATGGCCACCGTTCCATCTGTGTCCCGCAGCCAGGAGGCTGGGAACGAGAAGGGTTCGGCGACCACGGCGAGATCCCCTGACCACTCGGCTAGCACCTGGACCATTAGGTCCTGTGCCGCCTGGCAGTGGTTCAGGTTCACCTGCATAATTGTGCGATGTCCGAAACTGGGCATTATTCGGACATCGCACCGTCAGTGGAACCCGGGGGGACTCGAGAACCTGCATTTGCTGGCCGGATGGTGGCCTGCTCTTTGCCCCTCTTGGTGGGGGGGCTGCACTTAGCCCCTCCCATTACATGGCCCGCCGGCCTCCCACTAGCTGCGCATACCGCGCAGTGGGGACTCCCGGTGCAGGTGGCCTGCCGATGGCCGGCCTGGCCACACCTGAAACACAGGGCCGACCTGTCCACCGGCGACGGACAAAACGGCCGGGCGTGTCCGAGCGCCATGCACCGGAAGCAACGCATAGGCTGCTCCTCCAGCGCCCGAACCACGGCCGAGCTGAAGCCGATTAAAAGCCGTCCCCTCTTTAGGACGGCCTCAGCGGCGACGGCGGGGCACTGCAGCCGGACTCGGCCCATACCCCCACTGCCCTTGCGGATTTCGCCGGCCTTGACGGCCTCCGGGTCACACCCCCCCCGCCGCCGCCACGGCAGCGGCCACCTCGTCCTTGGTGACCGAGTCGTCCAGCTCGGACACAATCAGGGACGAGGTTTGAACGGGCCTCGACACCTTTGCCGCATCAGCGATGGCCTCCGCCATCTTTGCGGCGAAGGCGTCGGCCTTCTGGTGCCGGTCGGCCCCCGGGAACTCGAAGATTCGAGCCCCCGTTTGGGTCCGTCGGCACGTCACCCTCTCTATTCCCATTTCTGAAGGGCGGACCGTCTGTCGGGCTCTTACGAACACCGACTCGTAGGTCTCGCCCTTCGAAACGGCCTCTGGTGAGAGGTTGATGACCACCGCCGCCGTTTTGGAGGCGGCACTCTTCTTCTTCCGGCTCTTTTTGGGAGCCGGAGTAGGGGCCGCCTTTTTGGCAGGCCTCTGCGTTGCGGGGGAAGGAGGCTGAGGCGCCTTCTTCTTTTTCCGGGCCACTGCGACCCACCCCTCGTTGGCCTCTGTGGCCGAGGGCAGCATTGTGTCCTCCTGAGAGGACACTACCGCCGCCGACTGGATGCCGGACGGGCCCGCGACCGGGGCCACCGGTACAGGGGCCGGTGCGGCCGTAGCCGCCGCCTTTTTGGCCGCCTTCTTCTTGGACGCCGACGCCGGGATTGAAACCGGCGCCGGGCCCGCCGCCGGGGCCACCACCCCCGAGCGACCCTTGCTCGCCGCCAATGGCGGCCGGACCACTTTCGCCGGTAAGAGGCGGTCCTCTACGCCCGCTATGCAGGAGCGCACGAAGGCCCGCTCTTCCTGCATGACCCCTCTAATCGCCTCCAGCATCTCCGGGGACAAGGGACCCCCGGTGCTGGAAGCAGGAGCCACCGACCCCTTGCGGCGGAGTCCCTCCAGCTCCTTTCGGAGCGCCGCGATTTCGAGGCTCTGGTTTTCCACCATTGCCTCCAATCGCTTCGTCTCCTCCGAGGCCACCCGACTCATTGCCTCCGCGACAATCTCGCTAAGAGATGCCGCCGAGGCCCTGAGGGCCGCCTGAGCCGGCTTTGTCAACTTTGAGGAGTTGGCGGTCACCAATATGGCTTCCACCTCCTCCTCCGCCTGTTTTTTGAGGAGGCACGCAAGCTTCCCCATGTCCTTCTTGGCGGCAGGAGTATTCCTTGCCGCCAGGTACCTCGCGCGTGACACTTCGCTTGGCGCCACCTCTTTGTCGCTCTCTGACGGGGGCTCCACCCTCGGAGCACCTCGCGGAGTGCGACCTCTGCCGCGGACACTGCGGCCCCGCTTGGCCTTCACGACCTTCGCGGAGGAGGTCCCGGAGGACCCTTCGGATGCGCGCGTGCGCGACCGCAGTCGCTTGCGCGTCCACTTATCCGACGCATCGCTCGCCACCGATGCGTCAGACAAACACCCATCCGACATCTCACTCGGCCTGACAAACAGGTCCGAGGACGTCTGGGCTACTGGTGGCGTCTTCGCCAACCTCGCTCGAGCCTGCACCTCTACAGGCTGGCCCTGAGAAGGGCCTTTTGGGGGACTCCCGAGGGTTGCGGGATCCGCTCTCATTGAAAGATCCATTTCTACACAGAAAGAATCTAAGTCACTGCCGCACAGTTTTGTCTTCGAGATTTTGTCTCTACCGCTACTGGCCACTGCGTTACCGCGCACCAAGTAGGGAGAGTCCAGGGCAGACGACGGGGACGTACTCGACAAAAGACACTGTGGGGCCTGCCCCGGGTACTTGTGCACCTGGGTCTTCTATTACATGATCGCCTCAGATGATTTCCAGTCTCTTCAGCTCTTCTCTTCACGTTCTGGACCGTTCGTAAGGTCACAGCTGCAATTCTAGCAATATGACGCATGCTGATGCCCAGTTCTAGGAAAGTCATGATTCTAACACAATCTTCGAGTGAAAGAGGCATGATGGATAAAGTTTATTGCTGTTACCTTACTAAGTAAGAATTGTAAGGAAAATAATAGAAAAAAGAAGTATTTTTTAAGATATCGAAAGCAATAAGCATGAGGGTAGGTGTAAGACACGACAAATCTTAGGTACTTTAACGCGGACACGTAAAACAAATAATATCAATGCCTTGGGTTCTGATGAACTTCCACATGCTCAATTGTTACTTAACATTATCAAACATTCTATAGAAAATTGTTACCAGCTACTTACTGAATCTTTAACTTTGGAGGTAAGTCATCAGAAGCATAATATTTTTTTTGTTCCTCTGCCTTTTTCGGCTTTTTCAGCTTATACCTTTTTTCCACTGAAGATACGAAACTTTAATAATGTAAAAATATAAAAAGTAAGTCACAAATTTACAGTATATTATTTTTTAATATCATGGAAGAAAACCATATTTAATATTAACGAGTGAACATTTTAAATACACGTACAACAATGTTTATTATAAATCTTTATAAAAAGTTCATCTCCGGGAACACTGCCGCAAGGCCCATTGCTTGTAGAAGACTAAATATTTTTTTTTATCATTGGACATAGGCCCATTATTTGGGTAAACAAAAATCGAGTGATGAACGTGGAATAAACAATCAATACCCATACTGATTTTGCTAAATCAGGCAGCTTTCACGATAAAATTTTGAAAATAATTCACAAGGTGTTACACGGTCCATAGAATACAAAAATGGCTTAATCGGAGAACTGCTACTATGGCTATTGCGGTCTTATTCCAGGCACCCATCGATTTATAGTACGTTTCCTTGCTTTCTACCGCGCCGCCTCGCCACGTGCCGGCTCTATAAAAAGGATGCCGCCGCAAATCAAACAATGCCGCGTGCGGCGTTCAAACACACTAAATGCTTTCTACCGCGCCGCCTCGCCACGTGCCGGCTCTATGAAAAGGATGCCGCCGCAAATCAAACAATGCCGCGTGCGGCGTTCAAACACACACTAAATATTACCTACTTGTACAGACGCGACGCGTGAATAAAATATATGTAAAGAATTAGTGCCAACCACTATTCTTTACATATAAGTGAATGTTTTGGCGTACATCTATACTAATATTATAAAGCTGAAGAGTTCGTTTGTATGTTTGATGACAGAAGTTTTAAAATAAATAAATAAGTCCTGAACGTCACTATACCTCCAAAGTTACTATTCCTCGTGGACGAAGTCGCGGGCATAGCTAGTAAATACTTACTCTCATCATCTCTCTCAGAGATATTCGGGCTGGTAAGTAATACAAAACTCTTATCGAAGGCTTTTTATTTTATTAGTAGGTAAGAAGTACCTACGATTTTTATATTATTTTATTAGTTTTGTAGATTTTTTTTACACGTTTCAAATATATTTAAAAGTGGCTACAATATTTATTAAACGGGTGATATTTGAACACTTTTTTGCTATTTTTTCTTGTAAAAACTTAAGAAATATAATGACTAAATGTACAATAATAGTACCAAAGTAATTAGTTTAAAACCATATAAGTAATCAATATTTTAATATATACTTACTAGAATGAATTAATATGACATCTACTACCTATCCTTACCATTTTATCCTAATCATAATACTACTTGCGTGAATACTGATCATTTTCATTCTAAGCATTCTGAAACTTATTTATTCTTTGGAACACCTGTAGGTACTCTTAAAAAAAATCGAAATTGTAGTGTGCATCCCGTTCTATCCGAATACTTTCCTGCTCGCACACTTACCACTGGCCGCGTAACATGTATCTCTTTCTAACCCGAATACTTTCTCCCTCACACACTCCGGCCGCCGCCGCAATATCACTACATAGTATAAAACAAAGTCGCTTTTTCTGTCCCTATGTCCCTTTGTATGCTTAAATCTTTAAAACTACGCAGCGGATTTTGAAGCGGTTTTTTTTAATAGATAGAGTGATTCAAGAGGAAGGTTTACATGTATAATAACATAGTACAGGGAAAGCAGTTTTACTCCAAATTTAAGGCGTGCGAAGCCGCGCGGGTAAAAGCTAGTATTTTATAAATTAGTAGCTGTAAGACCGCAGTCGCGGATGTACTTGTATTTTGTTTCATTAAATAAAGACTTTGAAGCCCCCGGCGTGTTTTGCTGTTACAAAATTATTTTGCATGGAATACCTACGCCCTATGGCGGCAATCAAATAGTGTCAAATGTTATGATTTCGGCGTGGCGGCAACGATTGTTTTAGATTTCAAAAGAAGCCGCCGGCGCGTGTATCATAACCATGTACTTCCGAAAAGCGGCAAATTTCTTTGAGAAGTAAGTACAAAACCTTTGATGCCGCATCATCAAAGTGCCGATGGTTAAAACATAACTATGCATGCACTCAGTTTGATTTTAATAGATATTTTTTTATTCGCTATGTTTATGGTATTAGTCGTAATGCGCATAGGTCCAGTTTTTCATATTCTTTGATACAGTTTTTTGCGTCTCATAGAATTCCTAAGCGTACCTACCTATACACCGAACTGTTACACCTAACTACTCAGTGAAATAGCGCTAAGTCCTAGCTGCAAGACGCAAGAGTCTTGCAGGCTATGTCTTGTTCTTGCTCAAGTCTTGCACGGTCAGTCTTGGTCTTGGTCTTGCTAAAAATACGCGGTCTTGTTCTTGGTCTTGGTCTTGCAAAAACGCAAGAACAAGACCAAGACTGAATTTGGGCAACACTACATAGAGTAAGAGCGCGCCTGACGGTAGTTGTTCATTTCTCCTTGACCGTCATGAGGGACAACCATTTTCTTAAAATTTAATTAAAGAAATTTCTAAAAAAAAATATCTGTCAAAAAAATTCGACAGATTAATGTGGTTTATACCACAAATTATAACTTATAATATGTATTTGAAAGATCTTTGTCCAATCGTTTTTCTATTAAATTTAAATAAAAAATAGAAATCGTAAAAAATGAGCAAATCTAAATTTGTCACAATCACTAATGACGAAGAAATGGCAGGTATATATTCGAAATATATGCATCCCAACTTATTTCATCCGTGAAGCTTTTGAATTCTTACTTAGATGTAGAATTGAAAACTATAACAGCCGAAATACTCAAATCTAAGGATAAGGTTGTAAGCACAGGTGTTGATATAAATGATAAAATTAAAGATTTAAGGAAGACTAAAGATAATATATAAGACTAGCTTCACAATTAAATTATTTATATGTTTTTTTTATAAGGAAGATTAAAACCCCTATTGAAGTTGTCTCTATAAATACTAAAGTTCTTACAGTACCAGAAGAGAAAAAAGATTAATGAAACGATAATATTAGATGTTGGATACACAAAAAGAAAAATGTTACGTGTACAAAACAAAGATGACATACAAAATCAACTTCTTTTATTAGCTAAGGAATAATCAGCTGAAAGAGTCCATGCAATTTTGGCAATCTAAATTAAAAAATTAAAATTTAAAATCATCTTTAAACTTGTCCGCCTATTTTAAAGCATGAAAACTTAAAATAAAACGCATTTTGTGTTTTCGGATTAAAAATTGCATAAAAAAAAGTTTTCAATGATGATAAAGAAATATAAAGTCGTGGTCTTTTGCGGAGTCTAGTTCTATGTGAACAGGCTGTCTGCACACCACGAAAACCAGAGGGTCTTTTTTTGCTATATTGAGCCATAAGTATTTACATTATGTGATCTGACGCGCAACAACGTCATTTCCTTAACATAAATAAAATATCCTTGGGAGATGGAAGCAATAAGGCAGCCAAGAGAGAGACGCTTACAAAAAATATTTCGTTTGAACCCTCTTAGGATGTTAAAATCATTTTATCAAGATATTCGTTTTATAAATATGCTTGATAGTTTGGTTTATCGTGTATTTGTTGATAACATTCAGAAATATCAGTGTTTCTTGCAGACGTAAATAACAATCTCTTTATTGAGCAAATTCATTTTACTATTTTATGTGGTGTGATTAAATTTTTTTATAAATGAGACAATATCAAATGTATGAAGTTTTTATAATAAAATTGGTTCCTATCGTGTTTATCGGTATTGCGAAGTAAATAATTATTCATGTAGGAAGATTCATCATATGGGGTAAATTCGAACGTGCTTATATGATACCTTAATCTAATTAAGGTTGAAAGGTTTGACATTTAATGTATGAAATGCAAAAAAAATGAATGAGTCGGTGTCTTAACATAATAATCTCGAAGATTGTGGTAATCAATTACCACAAGGTCAATTATATTTCATATAATTGGTTTGCTTTATGTGTTTTATTTGTTAATGACGTTAACCTAATTGGTTAGTGATTGTTCGAGATCAATACTGATCCTACACGCTAATTGGTACGCATTTAATTTAAAACTATAAATACAAGTTTTTATCCACAATTACCGATGAATAAAGAGATTACTTTAAAAACAAATTCTACTTTAAAAACCAATACGTCTAGTGGGAAGGGAGAGGTACTCCAACCTAGGAGCGCCTTGGAGTACTTCCTCTCTAAGAGGAAGCTCCCCCCTTATCACTCCAAAGATAAATATAGACACCTATTTCATGACGACAAAATCATGTTTTGTTGAAATTAAAACACAATAAGTAAAAAAAAACTAAGAACAGAAAGTTTTACAATGTAGTTAGAGTACGTTTTAGTTATCATTTTATTCCTAAATTCTGTTCGTTTCAAAAACTAATTGATTATAGAATCTAAAGGAACATATCGGGATTTATAAATAACAATCCGGTTTTTTTTTGGCTTCTAGTTTCAATTAAGGTAAAAGCACCTAATTCCGCGGGGTTCTAAAAATGGAACCCAAACCCGCGGTAAATAGAAAAACTAAGTTTTTTTATAGTTTCCGTCATATATTTAGACTTTTTAGTTCTTCAGCCTTAAGATAATTTAATTTAAAAACAGATTTGAGTGCTTACATTATTATAAACACGCAAAACATATTAAATAAAAAAGTATTTCGCTGTGGCGAGCGAGGTAAAAGGATGCACCATACATTTTCACGCCATTTCTCCGTAACGTTCAATTTACAAGAGGAGTGATTATCACTCGTAGTTCTAACAGGAAAGGTCGGTTTTTAAATATTAATTCAATAGTCAAACGTTTAATCTTTAAGTTTTTGTTAAAAAAATATGCATTACTAGCTTACTTTTTAAGAAATTTTGTGTTGAAAAGACATCGGCATTACCGTCCATTTTTTTAAAGCGGTTCCTTATCCCGTGGTATACCTCGGAATAAGGAAATCATGGAGTTCATTTCATTTTAATTTTTCACGTGATTCTTATAAGCTCAACTTCGTTTAGGCAATAAAATTGAAAAAAATGGTTAACATTGGGTAAAAAAATCCAAATCCGTGTTAGTGTTTTGAATATATTTCACATATTAAATAGGAATCATAATATTATATGACCAGAGTAAAATTCGATGATTTTTTCCAAAACGTAACCAATATTGTAACTGTTTTAATCCTATGTTCTAGTAACAATTTCTTTTCAGAATTATCAATTTTAATTCATTTTTTTATATTTAATAAAATAATCACTTTGATTTTTAAATATTAAAAAATATGTATTACTCGGATTTAGAAATATTAATTTTCGAGTAGGACCGTTATTCCGAGGTATATACCACGGAATTAAGTTATATGGGAAATAAATCGTAACGTAATGCCGTGCTACTTTTCCAATGTAATGAGAGCAAACATAATGCATAAAATTATCAGTATTTTGTTTACTTATGGCCCTTATTTATATGAACTTTAGAGAGTTAAATAAATTTAAAAAATATTGGCTAAAAATTCTATCAATAATAATGATAAATATTATTATTTATAGAATTTTAGTTAATAATTCCGTAGAACCAATAAGCAGAGTAAGTCACGTAAATATTTCATCATAATTTGCATAATTTGCTGCATAAGTACATAACTATTAAAGCGGGCTTTCTCTACGAATCCATACCTCGGAATTAGGTGCCCAACTACCGCGGAGTTAGGATTTTTGCCGCGGAATTAGGGTTTTCTGGCTTAGCCTACATTTTGCTTAATTTAAAATATAAACCCATTGATAACTGAAAAAGTATTTAAATATTTGTAAAGAATATTAGATAAAGTTATATTATTACCCTAAACCGCGTTTTTTATCCCTAATATCACTGTTCCTTTCTTAATGATGCAAAAATACCGCGGAGTTAGGTGCTTTTACCTTAAATGCTTCTAAAGTTATTTTAATTCAATTTGAAGTGCATTTGTACACCTAAGCAAAGTATTAATTATCTCTGAAATAGACTTTGACTTTAAAAGAATTCTTTTCAGTTATTAACCCACATTTTTCCATTAAGATTGATTTACATACTTGACATGTTATTAAGACCATTAAGCACAAATTTTATACCTGATTACTTTTAATATATCAACTGTGATTTAACTTTTTGATCTGATCAATACAGTTAAAAAATTAATGAATAAGTATAACCTTCATTAATTGTATTTTTCAAACAACAATATACTGTGATCCCAACTCATCTTAACTGTATCTGAAACATCGTTTGTTTATTTGTTTACAAATAAAGTATAAATAAAAAGTTGATAACGTAAACAATGAACAGATATAGATCTAAATTCATAAAAATTAATGATGACACTGAAATGGTAGGTATATATTCGAAATACAGGGTGATTGGTAATGCGATACATTCCTTCTAAGAGGTTAAAGTAGAGCTTATTTGCAGTCAATTAAGGCATATCATGCCATGTCCGAAAATTGATAATTTCTGAGATATGCAACATTTTAGATTTTTTATAAAAAAACCCATTTTCGAAGTTCAAATGAATCCCTTTAGTGAAAAATTCAAAATTGAGTTTAATGTTTTGTTGTTTTATGGTAGCTTGATAACTAAAATGATATTTCAGATTCAAATTTGCTAAAAATCATCGTCCTTATTTTAAAAAAAATCAAGAAACTAGAACAACTTTTTAAAAAAGTTAAGTCTTATGGCAATAACAAGCGATTTTCTAAAAAAAAGTCAAAATAATGTTGCATACAAATTACATAAAAAACTTCCCCACTTCATTAGCTATTCAAAAAGGTACATTTATCATAGTAAAATTAAGTATTTGATAGACAACTCTACTAATAAAAGAAATCACCTCTCTCTTAGAACGCCTTTACATTGTGGTTACCGCGCACTTTTGCAGTGTTTTCTTTGGTTGATGTCGACGTCTTGCACAGGGATAATCCAATAACATTTAAGATCTGCCGTTAAATAAATATTTTTTTTTGAAAAGCCAAACCTTCAAGTGAGTAGTGAGAGTTTTGCGGTTAATTTAAAAAAAAGATTATGCTAAATGCGGAAAAAGTTACTTCTATTAAAAGAAAGAAAGCTAACTACATCTTTTTCATTAATCACTACACGTCACTTGTTATTTTTTCTTTGGTCGATGTCGCCAACTCTTGTGGTGGTTGCTAGATTTCTGCGAAAAACATCTATCATTTCTTCGTCTACTTCGCCAATCGAGGTCTACTAGATTCAATTGTTCGGGCGGATACAAGCTTTATTTTTCTGAGACATCGATACGTCCCCAAAAACACTCTAAAGTTTGACACACGTCGATTACGGAAATGCAACAAGGTACTTCCGTAAATAAGAAGAATGTCTGAGTATTCTTCATTACAAAAGGCCCTCGCCCACAGTAACTTTTTGTAGCGATGCTGTCGTGCGTTCGCATCGATATCGTAGACTAGCAGTCGCTTACTGTGTGCCTTCATAACCACGATTCAGTCGCGATGCGTTAGCATTGTCTTTACATCGATACAGTTGCGATAATGTAGCGCGTTGCGACTAACATGCGTTTACTTAAGAGCGCGCATAAACCTAGAAAAAAATCGAATTTCACCCGCGCGCCGCACGCGCCCCTCTCTCGTCCCGTCGTCCGGTGACTCCGATGCTACCGCGTGTTTAGAGCGATAGCGCAAATTAAACCTAAAATAATCAGATAAATACCGGCTAAGTGAGTGCCGGATCACCTAGCTGTTGTTTGAAACGCTAAAAATACTTTTTGCTTGTAGTAAATAATACGCAAAGGTAAGTAAGTGTATAATATATTTTTTTGTAATGTTGTTTTTAGAATGTGTTTTATTTACATTTACTTATTTTTTTTTGTTCAGAATTCGTTGACTGATTTGTACCTGTACAGTCAGCACCATATAGTTTGTAACATCCAATGTAGTCAAATACTTGAAAACAACCAGAGTCCTCTCTTTCAGCGAATCAGCCAGTGTCATCACATTCATCAGAACATTCAGGTTGCTCTAATTTATCGTAGCGAGCAGGAAGCTTTATAGAAAGTCGCATTCAATCCCGTATCAACCAAAGCGCCATCAGTAACGTAGCGCTCAGGGTATTCACAATCTTCGGTACAAAGTAAGAAAACAACTTTATGCTTTATGTAATAGAGGTGTACTTTGCTTGACAGGCAGCGTGTCTAGATGAAACTGTTATGACAGAAAACTTTATTTGATAAAAAAATGTATTTATAAGATATAGAATAAGACGGGGTCTTAACTACTGGGCTCCCAGTTTTATAAAGAAGATATTTTGTTTGTAAAGGCATGCTTTTATACATACGTAATACCTACGTCTGAATTGAATGGTATCCATATGTGTTTAACAAAATTATCCACTGATCTAAGATACGAGGATTTAATTTTAGATTCTGTTTGACAGATTGAAGTCTTTTTTAAGTTTTAGTGAAAATGTAAAGCATGTAGCTTAGTTTGTTTACTTCTAGCTAGCAGCGATGGTGTCAGGGCTGTGGTATCCGATAGACGATTCATGAGCATGGGTTTCATTTCAAGTTTAAGCAGTCTTTTTGAGAATTGAAATGACCTATTTTTTTTTCATTTCAGGTCCAAAAGATGACTTGCAATGATTTTATTATTAAAAATCATTTTTTAATGAAAACTGAAACATTTTATTTTCATCAAGCAATTTAAATTATCATCACCATTCAGAAAGATGATCAAATTGCATTTCAATTCAAAGATACCATTTTAAATCGTTTAAATAATAAACACATACTAGAATATCATAAATTGTCAAGAGGTAGTAAGAGTATCAGTAATTGCAATAAATGAGGATCCGAAGGAATATGCAACGTACGTTTTTTTATGTATATAGTAATAGTATATTTCAATACAAGTGTGGAAAGGCTGACATTACAACGAGTCCCGACAAATGTCTACCCGAGCCGAGGCACAGCCGAAGGCGAGGGTTGACAGGCGGGACGAGTTGCAATGACGGTTCCGCACGTTTACTGAACGACTATTTTTAATACAGTTGCGAAAAAATAAAGCAATTTAATAAAATATAAAATTAGGATCGTAAATGTCGAAATAACTCATTTTGAAAGTGGCGCCATTTTTTCTTCACCCATTTGGTAGGCAAAGGTTACTATGCCCATACAGCCAAGTCTTCAGTAGATTTTTTTTATTGATATGAAATAAAAATGAAATATAATGAGATAAAATGAAATGAAACCAACCACACTACTTCAATCAAATCATTAAATCTGATATCGAAACAAACTAGTAGCTTTTTTTAGAAATTTAGCTATGCTACGTAAGTACATGAATCATAAAAACTTCTTTGTTTTTTTTTTTAGTAAAAACTTCATGGTTGGTTAATTAGGGTTCCGTACCTCAAAAGGAAAAAAAACGGAACCCTTATAGGATCACTTTGTTGTCCGTCCGTCCGTCTGTCAAGACCCTTTTTCTCAAAAACGCGTAAAGGTATGAAGCTGAAATTTATATCAATTACTCAGGTCTACTGTCCCTTGAAGCTGTGAAAAAATCAAACTTCTAAGCCAACGCAATCAAAAGATACAGCCGTTTATGCCGCAAATTATGCCGCAAGTCGACACTTGCAAGGGAATCAAAACCTACAGGGTGCTTCCCGTGAACTCAGAATCTTGAAATTTGGTACGAAGCAACGTCTTATAGCATAGATAAAGGAAAAATTACGAAAACCATAAATTTTTAGTTACATCACATAATATTTTTTTTTAATAATTTTAACCTTACTACCCATTTCCTCATAAATGCGTAGAGGTATTAAATTGAAATTCATACCAAATACTCAGATCTATAATACCTTTAAGCTGTAACAAAATCAAACTTCTATGTCAACGCAATCAAAAGAAACAGCATTTAAGCTGCATATTTTGAAACTCGCAAGTACTCGCAAGGGAATCAAAACCTAAAGGGTACTTCCAGTCGACCTAGAATCTTGAAATTTGGCATGAAGCAACGTTTTATAGCACACATAAAGGAAAAATTCCAAAAACCTTAAATTTTTAGTTACATTACAAAATATATATTTTTTTAATAAATATAAACTTATAAGTTGGAATTTATATCTAATACTTAGATCTAATTGCCTTTAACCCGTGAAAAAAAAAAATCTAAGTCAACGCAAACACGCAAAACGCAAAAGTACAACCATTGATACCGCATATTTTGAAACTCGCAACTACACGCACGGGAATTAAAACCTAAAGACCACTTCCCGTTGACATAGAATCTTGAAATTTGGTAAGAAGCAATAGCTTACAGCACAGGTAACAGAAAAATTCCGAAAAGCTTAAAATTTTAAGTAGTTTTTGCAGGTTTGTACGGAACCCTCGGTGCGCGAGTCCGACTCGCACTTGGCCGGTTTTTTTTTTCTTTTTAATAGACATTATTTTGACAGTTGGGAAAGAGAACGCACGAGTGCGGGAAAGGTAAAAAAAAAGCACGCGTGTGTAATAGCCCACATCCCGAACGCTATACGTCCCTGCAATACGCCACTTTTTGAGCAACTGTATTAAAAAAATATTTACATTATTTTAGTTTTTATCTGTTTCATGTAAATATTTGATTTCATTACTATATTAATTTTGACCCTCGTTGTCATAAATATTTACTGAAATTACTCAGTTGAAACTTAAACATTTATAAAGAAGTTGCCATGTTGTTTTCTAAGTTATTAAATTGAGTCAGACTCGCGGGTGAAACGTTCCATATCATTATCTATATTGGTTTAAATATTTGTTGCTCTATCGGCAACGAAAATATATTATGTGAAAATTTCAACTGTCTAGCTCTCACGGCCTATGAGATACAGACTGATGTGCAAAAGCACAGACAGCGGAAAATTAGTATTTGTGTCCCGATTTTATTCTTTGGGTACGGAACCTTACAAACAACATTCTCAAATATTCCACAAATCGGTTCATCGATACCTCTGATAAACCTTTTGCATCTTTCTTTGTTAACGGAGCATTAAAAGTGCAACATGCAAACGTGGGCCTGGTCTCTAGTTTATTTTTAAAATCAAAGTACTATTTTTATAGGCTAACATGAAATAAAATAAGTAGATAAATACTTATTGTAAAAATCAATATGTCACATGAACATTCTAGTTAAGGAGCCGGATGTTCATAAGTAAATAAAATAAGAACAAGTTAAAGTTTTAATTCTGTTTCATTATACGTGTATCAATATATGATTTATTAGTCCTTGCTGTTCCTACTAGTCCACGAATTTATATTTTATTTTGAATACCAATGTTAGGATACCTACCTGAAAAATAATTTTTAGTAGGATTCAATAACCCTAATAACAATTTTATGATCGGAAATTATGACTTATTTACGCGCGGCAAATATTTATTTTAAGGAAAGTTGTTGCATCTGGCTCTTGCTTAATTATACGTCAAGAAATGATAGATATCTGATGTGTAAAATATGAAACTTCTTTGAAGAAGGTTGAAATTTCAAACAAAATAAAAAATATTTAAAAATTTAGGAATAAAAATGTGTCTAGCAAAAAGGGAAAATGTTAACTGAACTAACTATTCTATGTAACTTCTTAGATTTACGCGATTGTTATTACTTGAAATTAAACTGTAAGCGTCGCTATACAAAACCTGCAGTCTGTGAGCATTCCATGGATAAGCCCAACCACTATATAAGATTTGATACCGTTAAAATCCTAGCAAAAGAGAAACATTTTATCCCTAGGTTGGTAAGAGAAACTATTGAAAATATAAAACACCCTAAACTTCAAAAGAGAAGATGGTTGGATGCTATCACCAACGTGGGATCCAATACTTAGCAAAATAAAAAAGAACAACCAGCAGACAAATAAGCAGAAACACCAAGACACTGTCAGCGTATATTGCGTGAACCCGAACAACAATGCGAGAAAATTACGAAACAGATGGCGGTGAATTCGAAAAATCGTTTTTTACTTTACTCTATGAAGACGTCAAACATCTCAGTCTACCCGTGACCACGGCATTTGCAAAAATGCCGAAACGTCGGAAAATCAAAATTAATTTAATAAAACGCGTA
This sequence comes from Emmelina monodactyla, assembly GCA_916618145.1. Classification (NCBI taxonomy): domain Eukaryota; kingdom Metazoa; phylum Arthropoda; class Insecta; order Lepidoptera; family Pterophoridae; genus Emmelina; species Emmelina monodactyla. The sequence continues at coordinate 11,646,894 of OU745301.1, read as the reverse complement.
AAAACCCGTTAAAATTAGTTTAATTCCACTGTTCCAAGGCTCACTTGCTAAAACGTTTTAACATAAAATGCTAGTACATAAAATTGATTGTTCGGCGCCGACTGTGACTTTTACCTGAAAGCTTGGAACCGGAAAACAAAAGCTAGAAAGTTTTTGAAGTTTGAAAACATAGGTTCTTACACACTTGTGCGTTCCTGCCCCCCAAGTCAAGTGGCAGTAGAAAATTGCGATAGCGAGTGAATAGAATAAGAAATGCATAGATTTAAATCGTTAGATAGGCTCTTACTGCAGTGACACCGCGCCGTGTTGTTCCACAGTCGAAGTGAGTGAGCTCACTAACCTGGGAGTCCACGAAAGAGAAAGGAGTGTTTGCAACTTATGTAGGAGAAAAAGAGATGACACTATTTTCTCAGTTCACTTGTTGTGTATAGATTGCAAAAAAAATAATGCTACAGTTTTTGGTGTTGGGGCCTATCTAACGATTTAAATCTATGCATACAAAGTATCATGCAAAGCTACCTCTTTACAACTATAAATTATGAAATTAAAATAAAACCATATTTTTGTTACGGTTTACCTTTTAAATAAATAGTTTTTTTACATTCATACATACATTAACTGAATCCATTTAAAATAAATTTTCACCAAAACATGTAAAACCGCAATCAGCTGATCGCAGAAGCCGCCATTTTGTCGCCGGAGTTATCTACAAGGTTTTGATGTACGCTTCATTTTCTATTCTATCAAGGCGAAACGCTTGTCAAAATTGCCACATGGCATGGAAAAGTCAAAAAGTCATAGCTATGATCTTTCAGTTTCTAAGGAACATTTGTATGACAACTTGTTTAGGCGTGAATACGAATCGACAATTAGCGAATGCCACTTGACTTGACCGGCTGGTTTATTTTTTGACGATTAGACGAAGAAAGCGTATTTTTATATTTCGCTGGGCGCTTCGATATCGATGGCGCTTTGGTTGATGCGTAATTGAATGCAACTTTCTATAAGACTTTCTGGACGCTTCGATAAATTGGTACAACGTGAATGTCCCGATTAAATGTGATGACACTTTTTGATACGATGAAAATGATGACTGGGTGTAATCAACTATTTGGCTACAGTAGTCGTCACGAAGAATATGATGCTGACTGTACTGCACTTTTTGCTGGTGGTAAATAATTCGCAAAGGTAAGTATGTAATATAATAATTTATTTATAATAATGTTTTTTTTACTATGTGCTTTATACAATGACCTTTTTTTCAAAATGCGGTGTCTTGTATCTGTACTGCAAAGCACAGACAGAAAGAAATTGCAATAATATATATATAATATACATAAATCACAATATATATATATTATGATTTATGATCTATTCATTGTAACTTGTCTTAAAAGCCATTAAAATCTATTTAAATTAGCCATGAGATAAATTTTTAATTTCTAAAATACTTTTTTGCTGCGTTTTTTTGCTAGCCATATTTTAGAGTTTTTTTTCATAGTCAAACAAGAATTAGAAATTAAAACGAAGATTTTTTCGGCCTTTCGGCCCCGGAGCACAGAAACACAGTCCTCTTGTCTCAACAGAGCGATCACAACTAAACCATGAAACAAAACATGCCTTAGATCCCAGGACAGGTGCGACAGACGAAAGCGTTCTGCGCGAAATAAAAACGTAGTAAGCGCCGAATAAGTTTTAATGTAATAACTCGTAAATTATACATTATTTTCTAAAATGGCTAGTAGGGTCGCTGGGTAATATAATTTGATAGTATGTATTAAAATATTGGCTCAATAGTATGCATAGTATTGGAAATAAATGAATAATAGTTGAAAATTAGAGCTAACTTCGTGATTTTTTTTTATCGAGAAAATTTCATTTTTTTATGTTTTCACTCTGATCAGTCCCTTGCAAATATGCTTTAATATCTATGGTATTTTTTTCGGGTAATTTGTGCTTTGTTTTCTGGGGTAAAAATACAAATTACGACTGGAAATTTACCTGTATACCCCCTCTTAACGCGCGACAGCATCGCTACGAAAAGTCTTCGTAGGCAAGGATCCTAAATGATACCATTTCAAGAGTTCTTAATAAAAGTATGTAGTTAGTTTTTCCGCGCTTAACACATTTTTTTCTATTTGACTGCAAAGGCTGCACACTTGAAGCTTTGGCTTTTTACAAAATTTATTTATTTAACGGCAGACTTTAATGTTATTGCATTATCCCTGTGCAAAACGGCGATATCAACCAAAGAAAACACTGCAAAAGTGCGCTGTAACCACAAAGTAGAGGCGTTCTAAGAGAGAGGTTACTTCTTTTATTAGTAGAGTTGTCAATCAAATACTTAGTTTTATTATGACAAATGTACCTTTTTGAATAGCTTATGAATTGGGGAAGTTTTTAATGTAATTTGTACGCAACATTATTTGGACTTTTTTTTAGAAAATCGCATTTTATTGCCATAAGACTTAACTTTTTTTAAAAGTTGTTCTTGGTTTCTTGACTTTTTCTAAAATAAGGACGATTAATTTTAGCAAATTTGTAATTTTAGTTATCAAGCTACCATAAAACAACAAAACATTAAACTCAATTTTGAATTTTGCACTAAAAGGATTCATTGGAACTTCGAAAATGGGGTTTTTTATAAAAAATCTTAAATGTTGCATATCTCAGAAATTATCAATTTTCGGACATAGCATATTATGCCTTAATTGACTGCAAATAAGCTCTACTTTAACCTCTTAGAAGGAATGTATCGCATTACCAATCACCCTGTATATACCACCAATTTTATTTCATCATAGAAGCTTTATAAATTTCTACTTAGACGTAGAATTGAAAACGATAACTCCAGTGATATATGAAGGTAAGAAATCGGCAGTAAAAATACCTTTGGAATTAAAAAATAAAAAAGAAGAGATACGTGAAAATAAAGAGTTGCCTAAGGTTATTGCTCATACTATTACGCTAGAGAGAAACAAGAACAAAGAAACTCTTATAGCAAAAAACGAAGACACAAGAATAGAAATAATATTCGACAATCTCACAGATGATAAACTAACAGAAACTTTACCCTCCTGCATCAACCAGAGAATGTTCAACTTCAAAGAAATATTGCGATTTTGGGAATCTAAATGACAAAAATGAAATAAAATAAATTCTTAATTTTATATTTATATGTTTTTTAATAATGAGTTAAAATATCAAGTATTTATACACCGTCTGGCACCAAATGAAACTGTTTTTTGTAGATCAAAATTTATTTTTAATGTTTTTATCAATACCTTTTGAAAGGATACAAGAAGTTACATTCTGACATTCGGTTTTAAGATGTTAATGATATTTGATTATAAAAATACACTTTTTAAAATGCAGCACTTTCTCTGATTAAATTTTAATTTTTATAATAAAATTTGAAAAATTGTCTTAAAGATCAGTAATATATTTAAATATCACATTTTGAATATTTTTCTATGTAAAATAAAAATATTTTTTATTTGGTTAAACAGATCAATGTTCTTTTAAAAAAAACTTTTTAATTAATACATTTAATTAAATTATCTGAATGTATACGCCCATTGTAAATTATTATTACATTCGTTTCCGGGCTGAACTGTCTTCGGAATTTATTAACATTGGCAAAAGAAGTAGGTGCCGCTGAACGGTTTGTATCAAAACAAAATGGATTCAAATTTCCATTTATTTGTTTTCTTTCCGTCAATTCAGGTGCATAATTTTGATCCAAAACTACAGGTACCAAAAGAATATTAGGCATATAAGTGTTTGAGGATGTACAGTTAGCATTGTTTTGAGAATTAGATTTAACTCCATTAGGCATTGATACAGGCGTGGGATTACCATTGATTCCATAAACCAATGATGCAGGTGCAAGATTACCATTAAATCGATTAGGCAATGTTTTAGGAGTGGGATTACCATTTACTCCATCAGGCATTGGCCTAAGTGTGGCTTTACCATTTGTTGCATTAGTCAAGAATTTAGTCAGTCTATTATTATTGACGTTATTCCCCAATCCCGCAGACGCATTTGTAGAAAAATTAGTCTGGTTATTATTATTGACACTTTTCAAAAACAGCGCAGGTGGCGTCTTTGGCTCGTTAGCGTTGGTCATATTCATAATGATAAACTTCTGTTTGCTATCATCATTTCTACAGCTATACGACTTTAGATGATATCCATTTGTAACAGGATCCAAATTGCCCATTGTCAAACAATTGCCATCTTTGGTCTTAAATGTCACATCTTTAGCAGTCCTAATTATATTAAAAACTGTTTTTTCTCCAGAGTTTCTCAAACATGTAATGATATCTGTTTTCCAACCGTTTTCGCATACGGATACTCCATTGTTATTAAGTTCTGTTGTATCACCATTAACATCAAAACCACTTAGTTCAGCAGGATTATGGATATCGTTCTCTTTCATCAACCTTACAAAGTCGCCTTTTGCGTGCTCTAAAATTGTCAAAAAATACGCAGGGTTTTGTTTTGAAGCTATTTTAACTCTTTGAGAAATTACTAATGATAGTAAACTTAATATCAACATATTGTAAATTTAAAAGGGCTATTTAAGCTTAAGTTCATAATTAGGCACCAATAAGTTTAAGTGATACTATCATTGATAGCTGATCGATTAAAATTAAACCATATAAGTAAATGTTTATTTTGCAAAGATATAAATTATAATGTGAAAAATCAATTAAAATTTTCAAAGTTGTTAAATTTTAAATCTAAAATTAAAGGAAATTTTAATAGGTTTTAAAACACTATCAGTCATAAAACGTAGATCTAATACATGATTATTGATTTTGTAACTTTTACAAATAAATCTTCGAGATATTCCGTAGTTTCTAAAATTTTCATCCTTTCCTTGATTTTTGAATTGACTTGAATTGTTCTAAAACTTCTTGTAGGACTCTTTTACGTTTTTAAGGTAAATGTTTATAAGACTTTATCAAAAAAAAAGAGAATGTGTGTTTAACTGTTTTATTTTAGTCCGATTTTTTACAATCAAAACAAAAAATTTCTCTAGGTTTTTTTCGTTTTACACTTAATCAATATTTTTTACGAAATATTAAAAATCCTTAGTTTAATTTAACTGTCAGATTTATAGTTATTAAAAGTTAATGACAAAATTTAGAAGAAGATCGTATGTAACAATATTTATTGCATAAAGACAGTTATAAAACGCTTAGATTTTCTAATAATATTTTTTCATGTGCCAATTTGAAACCAACATTGTTTTAAAATAGAGATTAACTACTTTTTAGGGTTCCGTACCTCAAAAGGAAAAAAAACGGAACCCTTATAGGATCACTTTGTTGTCCGTCCGTCCGTCTGTCAAGACCCTTTTTCTCAAAAACGCGTAAAGGTATGAAGCTGAAATTTATATCAATTACTCAGGTCTACTGTCCCTTGAAGCTGTGAAAAAATCAAACTTCTAAGCCAACGCAATCAAAAGATACAGCCGTTTATGCCGCAAATTATGCCGCAAGTCGACACTTGCAAGGGAATCAAAACCTACAGGGTGCTTCCCGTGAACTCAGAATCTTGAAATTTGGTACGAAGCAACGTCTTATAGCATAGATAAAGGAAAAATTACGAAAACCATAAATTTTTAGTTACATCACATAATATTTTTTTTTAATAATTTTAACCTTACTACCCATTTCCTCATAAATGCGTAGAGGTATTAAATTGAAATTCATACCAAATACTCAGATCTATAATACCTTTAAGCTGTAACAAAATCAAACTTCTATGTCAACGCAATCAAAAGAAACAGCATTTAAGCTGCATATTTTGAAACTCGCAAGTACTCGCAAGGGAATCAAAACCTAAAGGGTACTTCCAGTCGACCTAGAATCTTGAAATTTGGCATGAAGCAACGTTTTATAGCACACATAAAGGAAAAATTCCAAAAACCTTAAATTTTTAGTTACATTACAAAATATATATTTTTTTAATAAATATAAACTTATAAGTTGGAATTTATATCTAATACTTAGATCTAATTGCCTTTAACCCGTGAAAAAAAAAAATCTAAGTCAACGCAAACACGCAAAACGCAAAAGTACAACCATTGATACCGCATATTTTGAAACTCGCAACTACACGCACGGGAATTAAAACCTAAAGACCACTTCCCGTTGACATAGAATCTTGAAATTTGGTAAGAAGCAATAGCTTACAGCACAGGTAACAGAAAAATTCCGAAAAGCTTAAAATTTTAAGTAGTTTTTGCAGGTTTGTACGGAACCCTCGGTGCGCGAGTCCGACTCGCACTTGGCCGGTTTTTTTTAAAATAAGCAAGGGAGAGCATGAAATAAAATTGTCACAGAATCACGTTTTTGTAGTATGATGCGTATATATTTTATTTTAACATTTGTTTATGTAACCTTAAATAAGACTTAGATAGATATTAATATCTTTAAAATACTTCACAGATATATAAATTAAAATTAAGAAAAAAAAACTTGTCTTCTTCTGGGTTAAAATAGGTCATTATTATTATTTTAAATCAAAATTTAAAAGCAACTTTAAGTCTAACAACACGGCGACAGCGACTAAAGCAAACACTCAAAATTATATTACTTAACAACGTGAATAAAATAATATTGTGTTGTAAAACAATGTAGACAAATAATCTTGTCTACTTCTGGGTAAAAATGGGTTATTATTATTATTATTTAAATCCATCAACATGGCAACGGTGACAAATTCTTTACAGTAATCTTATTCGTCAACGTGTAAAAATCTTTATCTGTTTATTTTTGTGAGAGAATTTCTCTGTCTCTCATAGGGGAGGGGTAATCTATTTTTTTTTATTCCCAAAAGTGAGAGGGAAAAAAGAAATTTAAATAAGGAAAATAAAACATTTTGAAATAAACTCGAGTCAATTGAATTTTCCTTATAAAGGTAATTAATCAATACTTTTTCTTTAATAACTACTTTTTATCAAGGTCCTTCTTTAGTATTAATCTTTCTTTATTTCGAAGTATCTTATACATCCCCCTACCCTTTTCCCATATCCTTACCTTCTTATACCCCCTACCCTTTTCCCATATCCTTACCTTGTTAATCCCCACACACATCCCCCTCTACCTCATTTATATCTCCCCCTTCCTTACCCCCCTCCATATGAAAGAAATCCTCTTTACAGGAAAAATCCCTATTACTTCCTCAAATGAAGATATTCCTTGGCAAATGAAGTGTGATATTACACGTTCTGATGATTTAGTAGAAGTCCGTCTTATAGACACAAGGGATATTTTTACTTTACAGTTTGTAATTTAAGTCAAAGTGATTTTTATATTTTAAAAAGAGAACAGGATCTTATAGTAGATAACGAATCTTTTATTCCAATTTTGGTTAAATTATTCCATGGGATTTTAACTAAAAGGCTTTTTGCTTTATTTTCCAAAGAGACTACTAAATTTATGTTTGTAGAGAAGAGTGAAGTTAGGAATATTATTAGATTAGAATTGCCTTTCCTTAAACCAGATGAATCCCATTTTAAAAGATATCTTAGTGATATAATAGAGAGAATGGAGAGTGATAATATTTATAAAATCAATTATTTTTTCATGTGCCAATTTGAAACCAACATTGTTTTAAAATAGAGATTAACTACTTTTTAGGGTTCCGTACCTCAAAAGGAAAAAAAACGGAACCCTTATAGGATCACTTTGTTGTCCGTCCGTCCGTCTGTCAAGACCCTTTTTCTCAAAAACGCGTAAAGGTATGAAGCTGAAATTTATATCAATTACTCAGGTCTACTGTCCCTTGAAGCTGTGAAAAAATCAAACTTCTAAGCCAACGCAATCAAAAGATACAGCCGTTTATGCCGCAAATTATGCCGCAAGTCGACACTTGCAAGGGAATCAAAACCTACAGGGTGCTTCCCGTGAACTCAGAATCTTGAAATTTGGTACGAAGCAACGTCTTATAGCATAGATAAAGGAAAAATTACGAAAACCATAAATTTTTAGTTACATCACATAATATTTTTTTTTAATAATTTTAACCTTACTACCCATTTCCTCATAAATGCGTAGAGGTATTAAATTGAAATTCATACCAAATACTCAGATCTATAATACCTTTAAGCTGTAACAAAATCAAACTTCTATGTCAACGCAATCAAAAGAAACAGCATTTAAGCTGCATATTTTGAAACTCGCAAGTACTCGCAAGGGAATCAAAACCTAAAGGGTACTTCCAGTCGACCTAGAATCTTGAAATTTGGCATGAAGCAACGTTTTATAGCACACATAAAGGAAAAATTCCAAAAACCTTAAATTTTTAGTTACATTACAAAATATATATTTTTTTAATAAATATAAACTTATAAGTTGGAATTTATATCTAATACTTAGATCTAATTGCCTTTAACCCGTGAAAAAAAAAAATCTAAGTCAACGCAAACACGCAAAACGCAAAAGTACAACCATTGATACCGCATATTTTGAAACTCGCAACTACACGCACGGGAATTAAAACCTAAAGACCACTTCCCGTTGACATAGAATCTTGAAATTTGGTAAGAAGCAATAGCTTACAGCACAGGTAACAGAAAAATTCCGAAAAGCTTAAAATTTTAAGTAGTTTTTGCAGGTTTGTACGGAACCCTCGGTGCGCGAGTCCGACTCGCACTTGGCCGGTTTTTTTTAAAATAAGCAAGGGAGAGCATGAAATAAAATTGTCACAGAATCACGTTTTTGTAGTATGATGCGTATATATTTTATTTTAACATTTGTTTATGTAACCTTAAATAAGACTTAGATAGATATTAATATCTTTAAAATACTTCACAGATATATAAATTAAAATTAAGAAAAAAAAACTTGTCTTCTTCTGGGTTAAAATAGGTCATTATTATTATTTTAAATCAAAATTTAAAAGCAACTTTAAGTCTAACAACACGGCGACAGCGACTAAAGCAAACACTCAAAATTATATTACTTAACAACGTGAATAAAATAATATTGTGTTGTAAAACAATGTAGACAAATAATCTTGTCTACTTCTGGGTAAAAATGGGTTATTATTATTATTATTTAAATCCATCAACATGGCAACGGTGACAAATTCTTTACAGTAATCTTATTCGTCAACGTGTAAAAATCTTTATCTGTTTATTTTTGTGAGAGAATTTCTCTGTCTCTCATAGGGGAGGGGTAATCTATTTTTTTTTATTCCCAAAAGTGAGAGGGAAAAAAGAAATTTAAATAAGGAAAATAAAACATTTTGAAATAAACTCGAGTCAATTGAATTTTCCTTATAAAGGTAATTAATCAATACTTTTTCTTTAATAACTACTTTTTATCAAGGTCCTTCTTTAGTATTAATCTTTCTTTATTTCGAAGTATCTTATACATCCCCCTACCCTTTTCCCATATCCTTACCTTCTTATACCCCCTACCCTTTTCCCATATCCTTACCTTGTTAATCCCCACACACATCCCCCTCTACCTCATTTATATCTCCCCCTTCCTTACCCCCCTCCATATGAAAGAAATCCTCTTTACAGGAAAAATCCCTATTACTTCCTCAAATGAAGATATTCCTTGGCAAATGAAGTGTGATATTACACGTTCTGATGATTTAGTAGAAGTCCGTCTTATAGACACAAGGGATATTTTTACTTTACAGTTTGTAATTTAAGTCAAAGTGATTTTTATATTTTAAAAAGAGAACAGGATCTTATAGTAGATAACGAATCTTTTATTCCAATTTTGGTTAAATTATTCCATGGGATTTTAACTAAAAGGCTTTTTGCTTTATTTTCCAAAGAGACTACTAAATTTATGTTTGTAGAGAAGAGTGAAGTTAGGAATATTATTAGATTAGAATTGCCTTTCCTTAAACCAGATGAATCCCATTTTAAAAGATATCTTAGTGATATAATAGAGAGAATGGAGAGTGATAATATTAAATTAATTAAAGAGAATGGGATGTTAAAAGAACAGTGTATTAATGGAGATAAACAAATGAAAGATAAAATTTCGTATTTAGAAGGAGAGAGTTCCTCATTAAAAAGTAAATTAGAAAAGATTTATAAAGAATCAGATAAACTTACTAATGAAAATTATAATAAAGGAATAGAAATCAAAGATTTAAAAAATAAAATTTATAAATTAGAAAAAGATAATAATGAATTAAATTATGATTTAGAGAAATCCAAATTAGAAATAGTAAAAAAAAAGGAATTAAAAGTAATATAGAGAATTATGAAAAAGAAATTATAAATTTAAAAAAAGAAATAGAAACAGCCAATGAAATTATAAAAGATTTAAAAGAAGAGAATAAAGGAATAAAAAGTAATAAAGAGAATTACGAAGAAGAAAATAATAAAATTAAAAAAACAAATGAAAATTAAAAAAAAGATTTAGAAGATTTAAAAAAAAAATTAAAAAAATTAATAAATAAAAATAAGCAATTAGAAGAAGAAAATAAAAATTTAAATGAAGAAAAAAGTAATTTAAAGAAAGAAGGAGAGAATATAAAAAAGAAATTAGAAAATGCACAAAGTGTTTATAATCATTTTTATAATAAAAAAATGGAAGTAGAAAGTATAGAAGAAGATAGTAGTGGGATAGTACCTGAGTGATAATGTGTATGTGGGGGGGGGGGGGGGGGGTAGTGAGGGGATGGTAGTGAATGGTAGTAAGGGTAGTAGTATGGGGATAATAGGGGGATGTTAGTAAGGGTAGGTTAAAGGAATAAGGTAGTAAGGGTAGTAGTGATTGATAATGGGTAGGGGCTTTACTAGGTCTACCTTTTAAATCTGGACTTCATTACCCTATTTTACCTTAGATCCCTATCCTTAATATTCCCACATACCCTACATATTCCCACATACCCTTAACTTACCCCCACCTAATCACTCACTTACTCATTCCTTATTATTACCCTTTGTGGTGGTAAATTATATTCTATTTCTAATGTATGTAATGTCCTATTTAAAAATGATAATAATATGAATTCTGTTTTGTTATTCAAATACCCCCCATAATCTTGCCAATTTTCTTTGTATTGCATATAAATCTTCATATGTAATTTATTACTATTTTTTATAAATTCATAATTTAACATAATGTATTCTGTAAATTTATCTGGATTCTTTTTAACATAATCTTCTATACAACTCTTAAGTTTATTTAATTTCTCTTGATTAGTTCTAGTATTAATTTGTATCTTATGACTTTCTCCCATTATATTACTTCTCCTAAAATTACAAATTAATTTACTAGAAAGTAAGGCATTAGGAATATAAACACAAGTACCATCCCATCTAAAGAATACAGTACTAAATACATTAAGTTCACTTACTACTAAATTCTCTATTTTAGAATCTATTTCTATAAAAACCCTATCACCAATATCATAAGGATGTATAAAGAATAAGAAAATCATAGAATTAATAGCATTAGAAGAAAAAGAATGAGAAATGAATTGAGTACCAAATACAGCAGAAATTATAATAGCAGTAGCAGCGAATTCCTTAGAAATTTTAATATAAAGCATAATCCCCCCTAAGATTAATATCATAATTTTAAAAACAAAAGATACCCTATCAATAGCCTGATTCATTTGAATTAAATTCCTTAAAAGATAAAATTTCTCCCTAGTAATCCTATTCAAAATCAAAAAGAAATAATCTTTTTTTAAATCCAAATCCAAAGGGATTTTAATTAAATCTGATATTTTATTTATAAGAGAAGGGTCTTTAAGTAAAAAAGGGGATAAAGATCTTAAAGTTAAGGTGTTAAAAGAGTGTGTGGGGGTAGATTGTATGGGAGTATTAAGGGTAGATTGTATGGGAGTATTAAGGGTATTTAAATTAGGAGTATTAAGAGTATTCGTATTTAAATAGGGGGTCCCTTGATATCGTACCCCTTCTCTATAACTTTCTCTATTTGTGTTTTCCCTTTGATATCCCCCTTGTTCTCTATATCCACCCCCTTGTTCTCTATATCCTACATTCCCTTCACCATATCCTTCCCTTTGATATCCTACATTACCTTCTCTTTGATTTCCATTTTTAAGATCTTCATATAATTTCTCTGATTCTATTTCATCTATTCTATTAATCCTTTCTCCATCTAATGGTAATTCATAATTTACTATTTTTGATTTACATAATTTTTGGAATTCTTTTAGTAATATCCTCCTAGTTGATAATAAATTTCTATTTCCTACTAAATATTGATTAAGTATTTCTGTTCCTGAAAATCCACATTTTTGATTTAATAAATTTGAAGGAATACAAAGGGGATTATCTTTTTCTTTTAAAATATTACCATTATTACTATAATTATCTCTTTTACTGATTATTTTTAAAGATGATATTATTATTTCTTCTATTAAAACTCTTAAAGTCCTTTCTACGTAAATTTCATAATTAAAATTTAAAGAAATGGATTTAGTCCAAATCTTTAAAAATGAAAATAATAAAATTATTATTAATCCTATATTAATACAATCTATTAAATATAAATCATACCCTCTATTATTACTAATACAAACATTAATAGGATAAGTTAAATGAATTATTAAAATCCCTAAGAAAATAAAACTTAAAGAAATGTGTTCGGAGAGTTCATTAATATAATAAAAAGTAGAATTCAAAGCATAAGAACGTTTTAAAGCAAAATAAGAAAAATGATAAAGAAGAAGAGAAATACCAATGAAATTTAAAATTAAAAAAGATAAAATAAAAAAAATGAATTTTAGATCGATATCCTTACGAGTACCGAATTTATCTTTAACTTCCAATTTAAAATACCAAAAAACCAAACCAAAAAAGAAAGAAAAAAGAGATAAAGAAAAAATGAGACCGAATCTAGAAGAAAATAAAGTTTTAAGTTTATGGAAAGGAGATGTAGAATGTGACATAAGGGGTAGGGGTTGTGAAAAATAGAAGAAGGGGGTGATGGGAATGAAAGGGGATGATGTAGGGGTGATGGGTAGGAAAGGGGGGAAGAAAGGGTAGGGTAAAGGAGGAAGGATAAAGGATCGCATAAAAACACCCCATTCGCATATAAACAACTATAGCCCAGCATAAAAACAACCTCCCTTTCCGCATAAAAACAACTAATTAACATAACTTAAATACATAAACAAATACTTTATTACTTACTTAATTTGTGATATTGACGATTTCCCATCCCTATTAATATTATAAATGCGAAAGTAACTCTGTCTGTCTGTCGGTCTGTCTGTCTGTCTGTCTGTTACGCTTTCACGCCTAAACCACTGAACCGATTTTGATGAAATTTGGTATGAAGTAAGAACTGAACTTGGGAAAGGACATAGGGTACTTTTTACCGCGGGAAAACTTCTCATTCCCACGGGAAACCGACTTCTACGCGAACGGAGTTGCGGGCGGCTTCTAGTTCTTAATAAATACTTTAAATACTGTATTAGCATTATCGTACATCCCATTCTTTAGAGAAATCACTATAAATTGGGCTGAATCAAATTCTTTTTTTATAATTTCTCCTATACTTTGAGTGTAATTCAAATCCAAAGCCGCATCTATTTCATCAAAAATATAAAAAGGGGCTGGTTTATAAGTTAGCATAGAAAAAATCAAACATAAAGCCACTAAACTCCTTTGACCACCACTTAATTCCAAAAGGGAATCCTTCCAATTACCAATCTTGACTTTTAGTTCGTAATTTATTTGAGTGTTAATAAGATAAGGGTTAATAATATTGGGGTTATCAAGGTTAGGGTCATTACTAACATCCATATCCTTATTACTTCCCTTATCCATACCTTTATAAAATCCCTCATTACTTCCCTCACTTCTTTTTTTATTATCAATTATTTTTGCATCTGAGTCTGGTAAAAAATATCTTAATAATATTCCTAATTTCTTATAAATATGTTTAAAAGCCTTTTCAATTTCTTTAATTCCTAGAGAATCAAAATAAGGAATCTGAAATCTCCTTTTCTTGATCTTTAGATAAATTTAAAATTTTAAAATTAAAAATATTATTAGGATTAATAAATTCTAATAAGTCCAGTAATAAAGGGGGTTTGGAATTAGTAGTAGACGTATCATTATTATGTTCAGTAAAAGTAGTAGTTGACCCCTTATCCTCACCAGTAATCCTATCATTTTCCATCTCCCCCTTCTTATCATATTCTACTTTATCATAAATCTCTTCATATTGCTTTTTTATTTTATTCTTTTTTCGTAATACTTCTCTTATTAAAAATTTTTGTTTACTTTCTAGATCTCCTAAATTCAAATTACTTTTCCTTTTCTCATTTTGTTTTATTTCATTTTCTAAATTTTTGATTTTTTCCTTATTTTTTTCTTTTTCCTTTTCTAAATCTTTTCTTAATTTTTCCTTTTTCTCTTTTTCTTTTAATTTGATTTTCCGTTCTTCTTTTCTTTTTTGTTCAATTGTGACCTTTAGAATTTCTTTTCTTAAATCTTCCAAATCTTTTTTTAAGGAGGTGGGGTTAAGATCATTATCCTTATTCATGTAATCAGGGTTTCCTTTGTTTTTACCCTTATTTTCTTTACTCCCATTATAATTCCCTTTACTGCCTTTCCCTTCATTACCCCCTTCCTTATTATCATTTATTTTTAATACCCCCCTTATCGTTTCTATTTTTACTTCTATTAATTTTCTTTTTTCTTTTATTTCTTGTTTTTCTTTAATCAATTCCTTTTCTTTTATTAATTTTTCATATTCCTTTTTATTTTTCTCAAATTCATTTTTATTTTTATTGATTTTTTGTATTTCATTTTCTAAATCTTCAATTTCTTTTTTAGTCACAATCTCTACTTTCCCTATACTTTTCCCTCCTGTTACAGTTCCTTTTAAATCATAAACTATCCCATCTAAAGTCACACACAATACCGCAAATTCAAAACAACTTCTCCTAGCTTCTTCTTTATTTTCAAATACAAAAATATTACCTAAAACGTACTCAATTGCTTTTTTTAAATTTAAATCAAATTCTATTAAATCTAAAGCTCTAGTCCCTACCTTCATCTTAATATCTTTTTTACTTATTATTTTATTTAAAGGTATTACACTTATTCTCCTATCCGCTTTCTTTAATAATTCTCCTCCTATTACTTCATTTTCTACTATAATGTGTTTTACTTTATTTCCTAAAATCGTATTAATTGCTTCTGAATATTTCTTATCTTTAATTTTAATATTTTCTCCTATAGACCCATAAACCCCTTTTATAAAGGGATAATTAATTTTAGATTTTAAAAAATCTAATCTATTCATTTTACTCTTTAAATCTTCATCAATTACTTTTAAATTATTTAAAAAAAAAAATTCTTATCTAAATCTTCACTAAGATTTATATTTTTGATATTTTCAAATTTAAATTCTTCTTCTAATTTCTGACTTTCTAAAAGGGTTAATTCTTCACGATTTTTAATTTGATTTGAATCCCCGAAAAGGTTACCACTTGATCTTAAATTATCTAAAAGGATTTTTTCTTTCTCTTTTAGCAAGAAAAGGGTGTTATAAATATTGGATCCATCTATTAAATCCTTATTACTATCCTCATTACTACTACCTTCCTTACTACAACCTTCCTTACTATTACCTTCCTTACTATTACTACTATCCCCATCATAACACTCCTCAATTCCCATTATCACTTTTTTTAAATTATATTTTTCATCTTCTAATTCATTTTTAAGTTTGTGATTTTCATGCGCATAATCTTCTTTTTCTAAATTTATGATTTTTTCTTCTATTCCTTTTAATTCTTCATAATCTTTGGTATATTCTTTTATATCCTCTTTTAAATTTACTAATCTCGGATTTCTTTAATAAATCTTTAAATTTCTTAATTTCTTCTTGACTTTTGATTTTCTTTTCTTCTGCTGTCTTTTGTTCTATAAATGCTACTCTCTCTTGACTTAATCTCTCATGAAAGGGACTAATCCTTCTCTCCATTGCATCTCTAACTCCTTTAAGTTTAATTTATTTCTTTTCTAAAACTTGTAAAGCTTTTTCTTTTTCTTTTGTATACGATCTGATTCCTGCTGTCTCTTCTATTAAAGTCCCGACTTCTTTACTTTTCATATTCAAAACTTTTGTGATGTGGCCTTGCATCACAATAAAAGGCGAATTCTTCTCAGAATGGATTCCTATACTAGAACAGAATTTAGAAATCGTAGAACTAGTAAAAATATGATTATTAATAAAAAACTTGGACTTCCCTTGTGAATCTAAAGATCTACTAATAATAATTTCATTATAATCTTTATAACCAGGAGGACTCTTGGATTTATCTTTATTAGAAAAAATAAGAGTTACTTTACAATCTTTACGATGTGTATTAATTAAATCTCTCATAGTATTGGCTCTTAATAATTTCTTACTTTCTAAACCTAAAGTAAATACAATTGCATCTATAATATTACTCTTCCCTGATCCATTTAATCCAGTAATAGCATTGTAAGATTTATCTAAATTCCTTAAAACAGTAGGATTTTCGTAACATTTAAAACCATCTAAAATTATGTCTTTTATGTGCATAAAATTTAAGGGGTAAAAGATTATAGGGTAGTAAGGGGGGTAGGTGGGGTAAATATTGGGTAGTAAGGGATTAAGGGGAAAATTTAAGGATATATGAGGATATGTGGAATAGTAATGTGAGAGGTTAATAAGGGATTGAAGAAAGTGTGGGATCATAACATAGTAAATTTATAAATAATGATTTACTTTAACTGTATTAAAATTAGCCATCTTATCTACACAACATCTTCCTACATTCCACATGATCACATATTCACTCTTCCTATCCTCCACACAACCCCACACTCTCCCTTCTCATCCCTATCCCTTCCTTATTACCCCATTCTCATCCTCCACAACACTACTACCCCCTGAATTACTTCACTTAAGGAAAACATCTTCAGAAACGATCTCAAAGAAGGAAACAAAACCATTTTTAAACTAGTCGATCATTGTAAAGTTAAACACAAAGTTATAGTGTATTGAAATACAATTATATTAAATAATCATAACACGACAGTCAGATACACAAAGTAGTTAGAAGCATAGACACACTAGATCACTAGCACACTAGAGATGTGCCATTGATTAAACATAATAGGGATGTGCCACAATCACCTGACATCTCCCTTTTTTACTTAGTCCAAACTTAAATAAAAACTAAACAAAATCATTTAAATAAGATGGCTTTTTAATAGCTCTACCAGATTTGGTTTTATAGTTAGTTTCTTCAGGCACATTAAAACTTACTCTCCTGCTAATAGGTTCAGAAGATTCTAACAAAGTATTGTCATCATTATTACAAACAGACTCTTTAAGATTAGTAGACACATCATCAACAGGATCATCACATAGATTAATTGTTTCAAACTTAGTGCTTGGTGATGCTCTATAAATGTTAAATCTATTTCTTGTAACAATTTTACCGTTTTCCAGTTTGATTTTATAAGCTCTTGGATTTTCAGATTTATCTACAACTTGACCTTTAACATTATTATTTTTATTGTCTCTTACAAAAATGTTTTATTCTTCACCTTTTCCCCTATTTATTTTATCATGATAGTATTTATATTCTTCTCTTTTAACCTGTAAATGGCTCCTGACTTTACTTAAATCAACATTTTTTATTATAGTAGTAGGCAATAATGAATTAACTTGACGACCTATCAACAACTCATTCGGCGAAGGTGTTACATTATCTATAGGAGTATTACGGTATTCCATCAAGGCAATATACGGATCTTTATTATCATAAGTACATTTCTTGAAAATTTTTTTTACAGTCTGGACATACCTTTCAGCCATTCCATTTGATCGTTGGTAGTATGGGCTTGATGTCTTAAGTTCAATTTTCCAATCTTTGAGAAATTTTTTAAACAAATGACTACTGTATTGAGAAGCTTCATCCGTATACAGTCTTTCTGGAATTCCCCATCTTGCAAACACTGACTTAAAAGCTTTAATATGACATTCAGAACTTTGATCTTTTAATTCTACAATTTCTACATATTTTGTGAAATAATCCACAATAAGTAAATATATTTGATTATTAAAAAAAAACATATCAGCAGCTAATATTTGCCAGGGCTTTTCCGGAAATTCTCTTAAAATTAAAGGTTCATGAGTGTGTGCTTTCTGAAATTTTAAACATGTTTCACAATTAGAAATAACATCTTTCAACTCTTTGAACATAAATGGCCAAAACAAAACATTTTTCACTCTATTTTTACATTTTTCATAACCCAAATGATTATAGTGAATTAAATTTAACATTTCTTTTCTGAGAGATTTAGGTACTAATACACAATGATTCCTAAAAATTAGATTATGTGCGACAAATAACTCTTCCTTAATAGAATAATAATATCTCAAATTAATAGGTAAATCATTGATGTTAGCAGGCCATCCATTCTGTATGTAATTTATCAAATTTTTACATTCTTCATCCTGAGAAGTTGCTTTTTGAAATTCACTTAGTTTTACTTCACTAAAGTTGAGATTTTCAGTTATTAAACACACATGTAATTCAACAGTGTTATCTAACTCTTTATCACAGATAGGGGCCGCGCGCGACTCCGTTCGCGTAGAAGTCGGTTTCCCGTGGGAATGCGAAGTTTTTCCGCGGTAAAAAGTTCCCTTAATTCTTCTATACATATATTTTTGGTATCTAGAACCGTTTTTGGCAGCGCACGCAACGGAAGCTCTCAAGGATGAATAATTTCCCCCGTTTTTTTCACATTTTCCATTATTTATTCGCTCTTTATAGTTGCAACGTGATGTTATATAGCCTAAAGCCTGCCTCGATAAATGGTCTATTCAACACAAAAATAATTTTTAAAATCAAACCAGTAGTTCCTGAGATTAGAGCGTTCAAACAAACAAACAAACAAACAAACAAACAAACAAACAAACAAACAAACAAACAAACAAACAAACAAACAAACAAACTCTTCAGCTTTATAATATTAGTATAGATTTTATCTGACAAGCTAGATCTTGACAGAGCATCAGCTACTGGAATTTCTGTACCCGGTTTGTACCTTATTTCCAAGTCATATCCTTGAATTCTAAGTCGCAATCTTTGAAGTCTCAATGGTGTTTCATTCATCGGCTTCTTAAAAATATATTCCAGTGGTATAACTTCTTAGATTTACGCGATTATTATTACTTGAAATTAAACTCATTTTAACGGGTTTTACGCGTTTATTTTATTATTTTTGATTTTCCGAAACGTCGGAAAATCAAAAATAATAAAATAAACGCGTAAAACCCGTTAAAATGAGTTTAATTTCAAGTAATATTCCAGTGGCTTATGGTCTGTCTCAACAATGACATGTTTATCAAAAATAAACTGATCAAATTTTTCGCAACCAAAAACAATTGCTAGTAATTCCTTCTCAATTTGAGCCCATGATCGTTGACTATCAGTCAAACTTTTGGAAGCATAAGCAACAGGAAGATTATCTTGAAGCAGGATCTTAAAGATTCAGTTAAATTTGAAACATGAGGAATAAATTTTGATACATAAGTGATAATACCTAATACAGTCTGTAGTTCTTGCTTATTTTTAGGTTTTCTCATGTCCACTATAGCTCGAATTTTATCTGGATCTGGTTTTAACCCATCAGCACTTAAAATATGACCTACATACTTTAATTCTCTCACGCCAAATAGACATTTATCAGAATTAAATTTAACACCAGATTTCGAAGCTTTTTGTAAAACTTGATTCAACCTTTCATTGTGCTGTTCCAGAGTTTCCCCCCAGACCAATATTTCATCAATGTATATTTCAATTCCTTCAAGATTTTCAAAAATCTGAGAATAACATCTGGTAAAAACCTCTGGTGCCGAGTTTAACCCAAAAGGTTTATAACAGTATCGACCGAATTGACCGGCATTGAAGGTAGTGAGTAATTGACTGTCTTCTGATAGCTTGATTTGATAAAATCCTTTATTGGCATCTAAAACACTGAAATATTTAGCCTTAGGCATGCGAGCCGTTAACTCTTCAAATGTTGGAATTTTGTGTCGTTCACGGATAATAAATTTATTCAAATTTTGAGGATCTAGGCAAATTCTAATTTGATTATTACTTTTTTTTACAATTACCATTGAATTTACCCACTCTGTAGGCTCACTAACCTTCTTAATTACACCCAATTTTTCTAGCCGCTCCAATTCAGCCTTAACTTTTTTGACAATCTTGAAGGGAATTTTTCTTGGTCTTTCTGTAATAGGAACATTTTCTGGTGTTCACCCAGACCATGAAATAAACTATCATATTTCTTAACTATACACATAGTAGAATCACTCAATTTAGTATTAGATACACTGTCTACTTTGTTAATCAAACCTAGCACTATAGCAGTTTTATAACTTAAAATACAAGGTGTACCAAAATCCACCACAAATAATTCTGTTTCATATTTAATGTCCTTGTACTCCATGATACCCCTGGTCACCCCTAAAATCTTAATTGTTGAACCATCAAAATTTCTTAACCTCATATTAGATTTCACAACACATAAATTTAATCTTTTGGCAATATCACTATGTAAAATATTCACTTGAGATCCTGTGTCCACTTTAAATTTAACTATCAAATTATTTAACACCAAGTCAACATACCATTCATGCTGCTGAGTCACTGCTCCTACAAATAAGTCTTCCTGAATGTCATTAGTGTCATTGCCTGACCCTGTGACAACTAAGTCACATTTCTTGAACTGGCACATACGAGCATAGTGACCATACTTTTGACAGTTAGCACACTTTCTGTTGAAAGCCGGACACATCCTACCGTGGGACATACCACAACGACCACAGCTGTTTGATTCAGATTCCTGTTTCATATTGACTCTCTGACCATCTATTTTGTCACTTGAAGTTGAAGAAGTTGATCTGCCCCTAAATGAAGTTGATCTCGCACTTGATTCCACTCTCGACGAAGCTCTCACGTTAAATTTTTTTCTTGTTAGGGTTCTTTTCTTTGAAATTTATAAGATCAACTCTACTCTCCATATCCTTAATGTGGCTCGAAGCTACCTCCGATGCCCGACACATATCAATGCATTTCTGTAATGTTAAATTACTTTCTTTCAGCAATCTCTCTTTCAAACCCATATCAATGATGCCTAAAATTATTTGATCTCGCAGGAGGCTGTCCCTGAGTTCACCATAATTACAATCTTTACTCAACTTTTTTAGGTCAGTTAAAAAACTGTCAAATGATTCATTTTCTTCTTTTTTTCTGATCAGAAATTTATGACGCAAAAATGTCTCATTTTGAGGTGGTGAGCAATGCTGTTCCATTCCTGATAATACTTCTTCAAACGTCAAATTTTTTGAATTTTCGAAGTTATTATAAATCACAAGAGCCTCCTCTCCCAAACAATGAAGCAATAATGCCTTCTTTTGCCCTGCCGATAAACGATCTGCTGCACCACTCGCTTCATAATAAAGTTGAAATTTTTGCTTGAACATACTAAAATTGTCTCTTAGATTGCCTTCCATTACTAATGGCGGAGGCGGGCGTAGGTTTTCCATTTTTAGTAAACAGAATACACGAAGTCACAAAGAGATTCACAAAGATTTTTCACAATAGTTAGATATTTGTTTTGTCCTCAGCGCCATGTAAAGTTAAACACAAAGTTATAGTGTATTGAAATACAATTATATTAAATAATCATAACACGACAGTCAGATACACAAAGTAGTTAGAAGCATAGACACACTAGATCACTAGCACACTAGAGATGTGCCATTGATTAAACATAATAGGGATGTGCCACAATCACCTGACAATCATTTTAAGACTCCTTTAAAACAAAGAGTCATATCTCAAGCCATCTTTCAACACACTTATCCTTCATTTTTTAAAAAGGAATCTTTTTCTAACTACTATTGCTGTCTTAAGTTTGTATTTGGCTGGGAAAATGTCGGAAAATGATGTGAAATTGAATTTGTATTTGCTTTTTATAAAATTGGACAAACAGAAAATCATAGAAATTGAGTGTCGAATGGTGGAAATGATAAATTTTAATTTTGATATTGTTCCAGCTCATTGTTATCTTTAGGAATAGAAGTAGAGGATAAATTAAAAATACTCGATAATATTCATTCAGATTCCCGGATTAATTACATAAATTACTTTAATGGGATTTATGAACCATTGGTAGTAGCACTAAGTGTAATTAAGGATGAATATATAAATGTATTAGAATGTATTTATTCTATAAAAATAGATATTAATATGATGAGCGAAGTCAGGAGAGTAATGTTGAATAAGTGAAGGTAGGAGGAGATGATTGTGTAGGAGATTATATGGAATGATCTTGGGAAGTTGATGTGGAAAGAGAAGGTTTAGAAATGATTATATGGAAAGGCATGAAAGGAGGATGTAAGGAGTGTTTATTTATAAGAGCATGGATGTTTTTAATTGTTTAAACATTGTTTGGGTAATAGGTTCTATTTTCCTTTGATGTGAATATTTGTTTTGTTTTAAATGAAAGGACACGTCTGTTTTTTAGCTTTGTATTTTTCAACTGGATGACACTTGACATACCGCCCACCAAAGGGGCATTATGACCCTTTAACAATATATTTTTAAGATTAAGAGCATGCATAGCGGACTGTATGTATATATGTTAATCATAACAAATAGGTAGGTATGTTTTCAAGTAAGTATCTTTAATAAACAATTATAATGAATAAAGTTAGTTGCTGAATAAGGTAAGTGCACATTACAATATTTATAAGTTTAGTTTTATATAATAATAATTGTAAGTAGCTGTTACTTTAAAGTTTAACACAATTACATCTGGTAGATAGGTACATTGATTTAAATTATTCAAGTGTCTTAACAAATGTTGTATTTTAAGGTAAACATGTATTTTATCTTATGTTGTTAAATTAATTAACTTATCATATTAATTGTATATTTTGCAAAATGGTATTCAATTAGGTTAGTAAAACAATAATACATTTTGTTAACAAACTTTAGGTAGAAATATTAACTTAGATAATGGTCTTTTTAGTTCACTTTGTCCCTTGCACTGCACTGTAACTACTCGCACTAGATTGTCTTTTCCAGGATGCAGGGTTTTGATTTTTCCTAATAACCATCTAGTTGGCGGAATACCGTCTTCTTTGATGACTACAATATCTCCTACCGCGGGTGCAGCAAGTGCAGTTTGCCATTTTGTACGTTGTTGAAGAGTGTGAAGATATTCAGCGTGCCATCTTTGCCAAAAGTGTTGAGTCATTTTTTGTACTAGCTGCCATCTACTTAACAAATTGATGTTAGAGCTTTCGTAGTCATTATCAGGAACGCTAAGCAAAGGTTCACCGATTAGAAAATGGCCCGGTGTAAGTGGTGTCAGCGTCTCAGTAGTGTTGTCTAACTGGCACAAAGGGCGAGAATTGAGGCACGCTTCTATTTGTGCAAGTAGAGTTGACATCTCCTCAAAGGTAAGTTTTGTGTTTTGGTTGACTCTAATCAAGTGTTTTTTCACAGAGTGTACTCCTGCTTCCCAAAGGCCTCCATAATTTGGCATTCGTGGCGGAATGAAATGCCATGTAGTTCCGTTTGTGGCTAGGTGGTCAATTATATCGTTTAATATGGTGCTTTTATTTGCTTGGAACAAATTATTGAGCTCTTGAGCAGCACCAACAAAATTGGTTCCATTATCACTAAATATGTGAAGACATCGTCCACGACGTGCAACGAATCTCCGGAAAGCAGCTAGGAATGCCTGTGACGTTAAATCTGTCACAGCCTCTAAATGTATGGCTTTAGTCGCCATGCACACAAAAATACAAATGTATCCCTTCATAGCATGGTGTCCTCTACCCTTCGATGTACTTGTACCTTTTTTATAATACAAACTTTGCAATTCCTTATGTATTTTCTTGTTGCAGATTTTATGTCTATAATCCAATACTGAGTCCTTAAGTATGACATCATAATTTGTATACCTCCGTGCAGAGTTTGTTTGTGAGCTTCATCAATCAACAAAAACGTAATGTGTTGGTTACTTGGTATTATAAAGGGATGTTTGGTTGTCGTCGGTATATTAGCATTTTCCAATCGTCCTCCAACTCTTAAGAGATGGTTTTTATCAATAAATGGCGTCAAACTAGATAATGAGCTTGATTTTCTAACTGTCCCGTTTCTTGTTATGTTTTCTATATCGCTGCCATAAATTTTGTTTTGATAAAATTTTATACATTTTTGAAGAATTGTATTGATTTCAGTTGTTGTTAAATAGTTCTTCCTTTCTTCATTTTTTACAATCAATCTTCTACAATATGCAAGAACCCTTTTCATTTTGGTTAAACTAGAAAAGTTTTCCCATATTGGCATATTGACCTGTTCTGTTTCTTCCGTTGTTACCAGTTGACAAGATATATTTATCTCTTCATCTGTTTTTAAGTTTTCTTTTCTCTTTAACAGTATTTCTTTGTTTAAGAGCCAGTTTGGACCTTTCCACCATAATTCTTCCTTTTTCAACTCTGACAGTACAATTCCTCTAGAAGCAAGATCAGCTGGATTGACTTGGGATTCTACATGATACCATTGTGTGTTATTTGTATTGTCTTTAATCTCAACGACACGGTTTGCAACAAATGTTTTCCATTTTTGAGGTTCACCATTAAGCCATGCTAAGACAATCATAGAATCGGTCCAGCAACAAGTTTGAGTAAATGGAATTTTCATCGTGGTTGTAGCCTGTTTCATCAGTTTTGCTAATAAAAGGGCTCCACATAATTCTAGCCGAGGAACAGATATTGTTTTTAATGGTGCAACCTTAGTCCTAGATGCAATTATACTTGTATGTATTGTACCATCATCTCGTTCCACTCTTATGTATACCACAGCTGCATATGCTCGAGTCGAAGCATCACAAAAACCATGCAACTGAATTGCACTTTTATTACAGTTGTATGTTTGTAGCCATCGGTCTAGAGAAATGTCGTTTACATTCTGAAAGTCTTCTCTAATCTTCAACCATTTGGTTGTTAACTCGTCTGTTAATATAACTTCTTAGATTTACGTATAGTTTACGTTAGCGTATACTGCGTGAACCCGAGCGACTATGCGAGAAAATTACGAAACAGATGGCGGTGAATTCGAAAAATCGTTTTTTAC
This sequence comes from Emmelina monodactyla, assembly GCA_916618145.1. Lineage (NCBI taxonomy): Eukaryota > Metazoa > Arthropoda > Insecta > Lepidoptera > Pterophoridae > Emmelina > Emmelina monodactyla. Next base: position 11,621,706 of record OU745301.1, on the reverse strand, counting down.
TTAACTCTATGAAGACGTCAAACATCTCAGTCTACCCGTGACCACGGCATTTGTAAAAATGTCGAAACGTCGGAAAATCAAAAATAATAAAATAAACGCGTAAAACCCGTTAAAATGAGTTTAATTTCGTCTGTTAATGGTTCATCCCACTGCATCCCACAAAGCCATAGTTTTTGTATGAACATTTTAGCAAGTACAATACTTGGAGAGATCCATCCCAACGGATCATGAAGTTTTTGCACGTCAGAGAGAACATTTCTTTTTGTAATAATAGATGGTGGTGGTGGTAAATTGAAATTATAGAGAAATTGATCATTACCAAGATTCCATGTTATACCTAAGGCTTTTATAATACCATCAATATTAATATTTAGTTGGACGTTTGAAGAGATGTTATTCGTAACTATAGACTTCAGAAAATCGACGTTATTCGAGGACCATTTCTTTAGCTCGAAACCTCCCTTACGCAACATATCTGTTAATTCTTTGCTAGCTTTTATAGCTTGGTTTACAGTGTCACAGCCTGACATCACATCATCTACATAAAAATCACTTAATGTAATTTTCGCAGCTACGGGATAGTTGTGTTTTTCTTCGTATGCCAGTTTTATCAAACTTTTTATTGCCAAATATGGAGCTGATGTAGTACCAAATGTTACGGTACGTAATCTGTAATCTTTCATTTCATCTTGCTCATTGTTTCTCCACAGGATTCGCTGATAATCAGCATCTTCTTTGTATACCTGTTTCTTTTTTTTTTTGCGGGTAGCAACTGAAAAATCAACACCATTTTAAAAGCTCTCTGTATTTTTAATTAAATAATTTACAAATTAAAGTTATTTTTTATGAAGTTACACTTGTGTTGAGTGCTAAACCTACCAGCTTTAATCTCCTGTCACAAATATCCTGCAATACACTATATTATATCAAACACATTTGTTTACCATGGAGTCACTAAAACAAACAGTTGATGAACTAGCAAAATTGTTCAATTCGAGGATGGAGTCATTTCAAGGTGAGCTTGAGAAGGTTTCAAGTCCTACGCCAACAACCACCTCACTTGCTGCAGACTTCTTCAGCCTCAGAAAATTAATGTTGGCCGCTGTTAGAACATTGGAGCAACAGGTGCAAATTGTTGCAAAAGAATGTGATAAGCTCGAGATGCACAACCGGCGCAACATTCTTTTAATACATGGCATTCCCGAAGAAGCAAAAGAAGATATTTCAGCCATAGTCTTGAGCTCCTTACAGCGAACCAAGGTGCCAAATATCTCTGCGCAGGACTGGATTCGCTGTCATCGTCTGGGTCGGACTAGGGATAGTAAGCCACGACCCCTTCTCGTTGAGTTCAGGGAGTCCAGTCTTCGTAGTAAGATATGGCTGTCGAAGACCAACCTCAAAGGTTCTGGCATCACCTTGTCAGAATTTCTTACGAAAAGGAGGCATGACACGTTCATGGCGGCTCGTCAAAAATTCGGCGTGGTGAAGTGCTGGACACGGGATGGGAGTGTCTTCGTTGTAACAGACGTTGGGGCACGACATCGTGTGAATTCCTCATGCGACCTCCAAATGCTTCCTGTTCTGTGAGGCCTGTCATTTGTCAATGTCATCTGTCAATGTCGGGGTGCCTCCCGCGTAAAAGAGTAAATGACATTCCTTTTTAGCTGGCTGATGCAAGGTGCCACATGTACTTATTGTAAGATAATTAAAATAAAGAAGAACTACGCAAGATACAGGAGTTTAATTACCAAAACATGGCGGCAGCGGTGAAAGTTTCACCACCAGGGCAGTTCAGTTTTGAAGCAAATGACTGGCCCGCGTATAAACAACGTTTCACCAGGTACATGAGTTTGTCGGGTAGCGATGAATGCCCGGACAAAGAAAAGATTAATTGTCTGATTTACTGCATGGGAGAGAAGGCAGAGACCATACTTTTGCAGTTTGGGAAAAAATTAACTTATAAAAGCCTTCTAGATAATTTCGACACATTCTTTACGCCAAAAAGAAATGTTATATATGAGCGGTATAAGTTCAACTCAAGAACGCAGAAGCCGGGCGAGAAGTTTGATGATTTCCTCACAGAGCTTTTTAAACTTGCGGAAACATGTGAATATAATTGCTTAAAGGAAGATCTAATAAGGGATAGAATAGTAATTGGAATAAGAGAACAAAAAGTGAGTGAAAGACTACTTTTAAAAACGGATTTAACTCTAAACGAGGCAGTACAGCTGTGTAAACAAGCAGAAATTCAAGAGGAGGAGACAAGAACCATGAGGAATAAGGAAGATTTTGAACTTAACAAGATAAATGGCCCCAAAACAAGGAATAATATTGGTAAATGTTGGTATTGCGGAAAAGATCGCCATTCAAAAGAAAAATGTCCTGCTGCAAGTGCTAGATGTCACATTTGCCAGCGTGTTGGTCATTTCGCCAAGGTATGCAGATCTAAGAAGTATGGTTACATTAAGATCGCAGAAAAACAAGTTGAAGAAGATTCAGGTGAATTAAACTGTTACCAGGTGAGCTGTTTGCAGCAGAAAGAAGCCTATACTATTAAGTTAAATGCCTATTCTGGTTATAAAAATTTAGGATTAATAACATTCTTAATTGATACAGGAGCAGACATAAGTGTGTGGGCTTCTCCCACTTACGTATATCTTAATATGTAGTATATTTATTTATATTTATAAGTATTCTATTACACTACATAAATTATTAATAGATGTATTTTAATTTACTATTATAAGTACCTAACATCTTATTAAATACATTCACATCACACCTACATTCATTTACATACCTAACACTATTATAATATTAACTCAATTATTTTATTTTATTATCAACACTTTACACAACATATCAAAAATATTAATTACACGCACTCTCTGGCGCAGTCGGTTAAAAATATTAAAATACCGTTATGCGGCCGGCCGATCTCAGCCAGCCGCGCGCGCCGGCCTTTGTTCTCGCCAGTCAGAATCCTTTCTCGACGCGGAGCGCACGCTTCTTTGCACCGCATCGCAGCCGCGTATTTATTTGTTTCCGACGCAATTGTTTATCCGCTTGTGCTTTTGATACCTATCTGTACTACGACAACCTGGCTTTTCTCACTGTTTCTGATTCTTCGCTTGAGTGATAAGGACTATTGTTAAGTGCGCATATTGATATATTCAATATTACCCGCCTGGCTTCACTTATGGACTAACGAACTTTGTGCTTCTGATTTGGATATTGATATTGTGTAGTGTGTGTGAAATAAACTGAACTATTGTAACTACGTGGTTTCACTTGCTTACCCGGTTAGTTACATCTACCATTCACACCCATAACTGGTGACCTTCCGACTACACGCTAAAAGCCATGAGCGAAAGCAGTGATACAGGGAAATCAGACGGTAGCAACGTCACCAAGCGCCGAGTCACACCCAAAAGGTGTACACCTAGCCCACGGACACAGCCCACCGAAATAACTAAGGTGAATCTTAAAGTGCCACCATTCTCACCGGAGGATCCGGAAATATGGTTTGCACTATTAGAAGGTCAGTTCCACAACTACAACATCACGGATGACTATGCAAGGTACACACAAGTTATTACAAACCTAGACATGGTTCATGCGAAGGCTGTAAAAGATCTCATCGTCAACCCACCGGCGATTAAAAGGTATGAAAAGATCAAGACCGAGCTGATACGGCGCCTCTCCGCCTCCCACGAGCTTAAGGTAAAGCAACTCCTTACCCACGAGGAACTTGGAGACCGCAAGCCGTCACAGTTCCTGCGGCATATGCAGGACTTAGCTGGACCAGCGGTGCCGGAAGACTTCGTCCGCAGCATGTGGAGTAGCAGACTGCCGCAGAACCTACAGACTGTCTTGGCATCACAACCAAACTTGGGACTGGAGCAACTAGCTGACCTAGCGGACCGCGTGCAGGATATTGCATCTTCATCGGGTCGTCACGTAGCAACCACATCCTGCTCCTGCTCCAGCATAGGTGATAACACCCGGGGTGAAATAGCCGAACTCCGTAGAATGATCGAGCGACTTGAACTCAAAATGGACCAGCAGTCCCGAAACAATTCTCGCCCAAGCCGACGTTTTAAGCCACGTGGTCGTTCCTCGTCTCGTCAGAGATCCCGATCAAACTCAAGCTACAGGAATAACCCGATATGTCACTACCACACCAAGTACGGAGCCAAGGCTTTCAACTGCGTAAAGCCCTGCGACTACAAGGCGGGAAACTCCACGGGCAGTCGCTAATGGCGGCTGACGATTGCCCAGCATCTAACAGTCGCCTGTTCGTCACGGACCGCAGCTCGAAGACCTCGTTCTTAGTGGACACTGGTAGTGATTTGTGTGTGTTCCCGCGATCGGCTCTTCGAGACCGCCGTGCTAAAACAGACTATCAGCTTTGTGCAGCTAATGGCACAGCCATAGACACTTTTGGGTTTCTAGAATTAAATTTAAACCTAGGCTTAAGACGTAGTTTCCCTTGGCGATTTATTGTGGCTAATGTATCTAAAGCTATTATAGGAGTTGATTTTTTAATACACTATAATTTAATTGTAGATTGTCGCAACCAACGCCTTATAGATAACACTACATCTCTGTTTTCTAGTGCTTGTATTGCTAAAGCTGATGTATTTTCTGTAAAGATTCTGACAGGCGACACAAGGTTTCATAAAATTCTCAACGCGTTCCCAGAGATCACCAAACCATCAGGTACGTTACAGACACCAATACACTCCACAGTACATCACATTCGAACCACACCTGGCCCTCCTATTTTTTGTACTCCCCGCAGGCTCGCCCCGGACAAACTTAAGATAGCAAGACAGGAATTCGAACTTATGCTGAACTCTGGAGTTGCGCGACCGTCTGATAGCCCGTGGGCCTCACCTTTACACCTTGTCCCTAAAAAAGATAATGGTTGGAGACCCTGTGGCGATTACAGGTTGCTTAATGCACGGACTGTACCCGACCGTTACCCTATTAAGCACATCCAGGACTTTGCCCAAAGTATTTCAGGTTGCAGAGTATTTAGCACCATCGACCTGGTAAAAGCGTACCACCAGATACCCGTCTTTGGTGACGACATCCAGAAGACGGCCATAACAACTCCGTTTGGCCTATTTGAGTTCCCGCTGATGACCTTCGGCCTTAGGAACGCGGGCCAAACGTTTCAAAGGTTTGTCGACGAGATGACGAGAGGATTAGACTTCTGCTATTGCTACCTCGACGATTTCCTGGTGTTTTCGAAAAATGAGGAAGAGCATGAGTCTCACCTTCGGCAACTTTTTGCCCGCATGAAGGAATACGGCATCCTCATCAACACCGGGAAATGCGTCTTTGGAGCTAGCGAAGTAAAGTTTTTAGGCTACCTCATCTCTCCTAATGGTACCAAGCCTTTGGATTCCAAGGTTGAAGCCATAAACGACTTCCCCGTTCCTAAGACCGTCAAGCAACTCAGGCGTTTTCTGGGGATGCTCAATTTTTACAGGCGCTTTTTACCAAATGCTGCTCAAATACAAGCACCTTTGAACGCCTTACTGTCCGGTTCTGTGAAAGCATCACACCCAGTGAACCTCACCGGTGAGACCCTTCACGCTTTCCAGCAATGTAAGGAAAGCCTGTCAAACGCTGCATTACTTGCACACCCAGATTGTGAAGCTCAACTCGCTCTTGTTACAGACGCGTCTGACTTCGCAATGGGTGCAGTTTTGCAGCAGCTAAATGACGGTGTATGGCAGCCACTCGCATTCTTTTCGCGTAAGTTGAGCCCAGCTCAACAGAAGTACTCTCCGTACGACCGCGAACTGCTTGCCATATACCACAGCATAAAACATTTCCGGCATATGCTGGAAGCCCGACACTTTACGGTGTACACGGACCATAAGCCGCTCAGTTTTGCCTTTGCTGAACGCAAAGCTAACTGTTCGCCTCGCCAGTTTCGTCATTTAGATTACATCTCGCAATTCACCACCGATATCCGGCACATAGCAGGTAAAGATAATGTTGTTGCCGATACATTATCGCGGGTTGATGAATTGCAGAGACCGATCGACCTTGACCAGCTTGCTAGATCTCAAGCTTCTGATGACGAACTGGCTCAACTCCTTAGTAGCGAATCTGCACTTCGCTTACACAAGTTGAAGGTCCCCGACACCAGTACAGAGCTCTATTGTGACGTGAGCACACCGACTCCCAGACCTTTCGTGACAAGATCATTCCGGAAGCAACTCTTCGACAGTCTTCATGGCCTTAGTCACCCAGGCGCCAACGCAACTTCTAAGCTCGTGGCTGAGCGGTTTGTTTGGCCTGGTGTACGAAAGGACTGTAGGGAGTGGTCACGGAAGTGTCTGGCGTGTCAACGCGCAAAAGTGAATCGTCACGTATCTTCTCCTCATGGTACTTTCGATTTGCCCCGCGCTAGATTTGCATTTATCCACGTAGACATCGTTGGCCCTCTTCCACCTTCACAAGGCTTCCGCTATTGCCTTACGGTTGTGGATCGTTTCACCCGATGGCCGGAAGTCACACCCATGACTGACATGACTGCAGAAACTGTGGGTAAGGCGCTGATATCGTGGATATCCAGATTTGGATGTCCATCAGATATAGTCACGGATCGCGGACGACAGTTTGAATCCGCACTTTTCCAGTATCTTGGAAAAGTGATCGGATTCAAGCATCGTAAAACTACCGCGTACCACCCACAGTGCAACGGTATGGTGGAACGATTCCACCGTCAGATGAAGGCAGCCATCATGTGCCACGCAGATTCCAACTGGGTCGACATTTTGCCATTTGTCCTTCTGGGAATCAGGAGCTCTTTCAAAGAGGACTTGCAGGCTTCATCTGCAGAATTAGTTTACGGCGAACCGTTACGTCTTCCAGGAGAATTTTTTGATACACCATCTCTTGGAAGTACTGACGTATCGGAATTTTCCACACGCCTCAGAAACTTTGCAGTGAAGTTGCAACCAGCACCAGCCTCGCGTCATAATAAAGGCAAGATCTTTATTTATAAAGACTTGGCCACTTCTAGCCACGTATTTTTGCGGGATGACACCGTACGGGCTTCATTGCAAACCCCGTATTCAGGTCCCCACCAAGTGCTAGGTAGAAACGACAAGTTCTACACAATACTTGTCAAGGGTAAAAAGGTCACAGTATCCATAGATCGCCTTAAGCCGGCCTATCTACTAACTGACCCTTCACTTACCAACATCCCTACTCCACCAATCCCCATCACCATCCCTGACCCTATCCCGGTTCCTTGTGTTCCAGCTGATATTGGCCGACGGGAAATTAGTACTCGTTCTGGACGCAGAGTTCGTTTTCCTGATTACTATCGCCCGTAGTGACGGTCTCTGGGGGGGAGTAATGTGGGCTTCTCCCACTTACGTATATCTTAATATGTAGTATATTTATTTATATTTATAAGTATTCTATTACGCTACATAAATTATTAATAGATGTATTTTAATTTACTATTATAAGTACCTAACATCTTATTAAATACATTCACATCACACCTACATTCATTTACATACCTAACACTATTATAATATTAACTCAATTATTTTATTTTATTATCAACACTTTACACAACATATCAAAAATATTAATTACACGCACTCTCTGGCGCAGTCGGTTAAAAATATTAAAATACCGTTATGCGGCCGGCCGATCTCAGCCAGCCGCGCGCGCCGGCCTTTGTTCTCGCCAGTAAGAATCCTTTCTCGACGCGGAGCGCACGCTTCTTTGCACCGCATCGCAGCCGCGTATTTATTTGTTTCCGACGCAATTGTTTATCCGCTTGTGCTTTTGATACCTATCTGTACTACGACAACCTGGCTTTTCTCACTGTTTCTGATTCTTCGCTTGAGTGATAAGGACTATTGTTAAGTGCGCATATTGATATATTCAATATTACCCGCCTGGCTTCACTTATGGACTAACGAACTTTGTGCTTCTGATTTGGATATTGATATTGTGTAGTGTGTGTGAAATAAACTGAACTATTGTAACTACGTGGTTTCACTTGCTTACCCGGTTAGTTACATCTACCATTCACACCCATAAGTGCTATACCTAAGCTTATTGCAGACAGAAATCAACTTCCTTCGGTGAAATCTGCTGACATAATTAAAGGACCGGATGGATCTAAACTCAAAATAGCAGGTACAATAAATTTAAAGTTACAATATAAAAATAAACAATTTTATGATAAGGTGTATGTTATAGAGAACTTTACTACTTCTATTTTAGGTCGACCTTATATAGAGAGTATGAATCTTATTCAAATTTGTTCTTTTTCTAAAGAAAACTTCAGTAAAACTAGTGTTAATATAGAAAAAGAATTTCCAAACATATTTAATGAGTTAGGAGTTTTCAAAGACGAGTTCCACATAAAGTTAATAGATAATCCTAAATATTATGTACAAGCTTCACCACGCTCAGTGTCCATTCCTTTGCTACCAAAAGTTAAAGATGAATTAGATAAATTACAAAGATTAGGTATTATAAGTCCCATTGAAGACGCTACAGATTTTGTGTCTCCTGTTGTTATTGTTTATAAGAATGAAAAAATCAGAATTTGTGGTGATTATACTCAAGTAAATAAAAATATTTTACGTCCAGTTTTCCCTATACCTAAAGTCGAAAATACTTTGGCACAATTAAAAGGAGCCAAATATTTTTCAAAAATTGATGCTACTTCAGGTTTTCATCAAATAAAACTAGATGAAGAGTCAAAAAAGCTAACCACCATTATTACCCCTTTTGGTAGGTATGTTTACAATCGCTTACCATTTGGGCTGAACTGTGCCCCGGAGTATTTTAGTATGAAATTTTCAAAGTTATTTAGCGATTTAAAAGTAGCAATACATATGGATGATATTTTAATATATGAACAAACTATGGAGGAGCATGACAAAGTTCTCAGAGAGGTTCTTAGTAGACTGCATAAAGAAGGGATAACTATAAATAAAAATAAGTGTATATTTGGAGTAACAGAAGTAGTTTATTTGGGGCACATAGTAAATGAAAAGGGAATAACGGTAGATCCTAACAGAATTCAAGCTATCTGCGAAATGAAAGCTCCTTCAAATAAAAAAAAAAAACCGGCCAAGTGCGAGTCGGACTCGCGCACCGAGGGTTCCGTACAAACCTGCAAAAACTACTTAAAATTTTAAGCTTTTCGGAATTTTTCTGTTACCTGTGCTGTAAGCTATTGCTTCTTACCAAATTTCAAGATTCTATGTCAACGGGAAGTGGTCTTTAGGTTTTAATTCCCTTGCGGTAGTTGCGAGTTTCAAAATATGCGGTATCAATGGTTGTACTTTTGCGTTTTGCGTTTTTGCGTTGACTTAGATTTTTTTTTTTCACGGGTTAAAGGCAATTAGATCTAAGTATTAGATATGAATTCCAACTTATAAGTTTATATTTATTAAAAAAATATATATTTTGTAATGTAACTAAAAATTTAAGGTTTTCGGAATTTTTCCTTTATGTGTGCTATAAAACGTTGCTTCATGCCAAATTTCAAGATTCTAGGTCGACTGGAAGTACCCTTTAGGTTTTGATTCCCTTGCGAGTACTTGCGAGTTTCAAAATATGCAGCTTAAATGCTGTTTCTTTTGATTGCGTTGACATAGAAGTTTGATTTTGTTACAGCTTAAAGGTATTATAGACCTGAGTATTTGGTAAGAATTTCAATTTAATACCTCTACGCATTTATGAGGAAATGGGTAGTAAGGTTAAAATTATTAAAAAAAAAATATTATGTGATGTAACTAAAAATTTATGGTTTTCGTAATTTTTCCTTTATCTATGCTATAAGACGTTGCTTCGTACCAAATTTCAAGATTCTGAGTTCACGGGAAGCACCCTGTAGGTTTTGATTCCCTTGCAAGTGTCGACTTGCGGCATAATTTGCGGCATAAACGGCTGTATCTTTTGATTGCGTTGGCTTAGAAGTTTGATTTTTTCACAGCTTCAAGGGACAGTAGACCTGAGTAATTGATATAAATTTCAGCTTCATACCTCCACGCGTTTTTGAGAAAAAGGATCTTGACAGACGGACGGACGGACAACAAAGTGATCCTATAAGGGTTCCGTTTTTTTTCCTTTTGAGGTACGGAACCCTAACAAGTATTACAATTTCTAGGAATGGTTAACTTCGTTGGTAGGTTTATACCTAATAAATCACATCTGTTGCAACCTATGAATTCACTCCTTAAAGAGGATCGCATGTTTATTTGGGGACCATTACAAGAACATAGTTTTCAGCAAGTTAAAGAGAAATTACAACAGGCCCCAACTTTAGCTCATTATGATCCTCATCAAAAGATAATAGTTTCAGCAGATAGCAGTTCCTATGGGCTGGGAGCAGCACTTATGCAACAAAATAAAGCAGGTCTTAAGTCAGTAGTTAGTTATGCTAGTAGGTCTTTAACTGAATCAGAAAAACATTATGCCCAAATAGAAAAAGAATGTCTAGCCCTAACATGGGCCACAGAAAAATTTAGAGACTATATTACCGGTATTCATATCTTTTTAGAAACAGATCATAAGCCTTTAGTACAAATATTGCACACAAAGTCTTTTGATGATCTTAGTCCACGTCTGTTAAGGCTGAGGCTTAAGTTGGCAAGATTCAATTATGAAGTTGTATACATCCCAGGTAAAGATTTAACAGTAGCTGATACACTTTTCAGACAACCATTGCCTTTATCACAAATTGAATTAGGAAGCACAGATGAGGAATTTAGTTTAAATACATTTTCTTGTGAAACTGTTTCTAATATGATTCTAGACAAAGTAAAACAGGAACAACAAAAGTGTTATGTATGTAGCAAAATAAAACAGTATATGGTGGAAGGTTGGCCTAATAAAAACAAATTATATGACTTGACACCTTACTACCAATATAGGCATAATTTTTCAATTGAATCAGAATTGCTTCTTTTCAACTCAAGAATTGTTATTCCTGCAAATATGCAAAATCAAATACTAGACAAAATACATACAGGTCATTTAGGGATAACCAAATGTAGAGAACGAGCAAAGCAGTCAGTATGGTGGCCAGGGTTGTCAAAACAAATTGAAGAGAAAGTTAGAAACTGTCATAAGTGCATTGAGAACTCTAAAAATTATAAACAAACCATGATCATAAACCCTATCCCGGACAGACCATGGCAAATCATAGGTATAGACTTGTTAAAATTTGACAACAATTGGTATACAGTAATCATTGATTATTATTCAAGATTCTTAGAAATTGCTAAACTTAAAAATCTTTCAGAAAATGAAATAGTATGGATATGTAAACAATCATTCTCTAGGTATGGTATACCAGAAATTGTAAGGTCAGACTGTGGGGCTCAGTTCAAGTCAACTTTTGAGAATTTTGCTAAGGAGTATGGGTTCAAATCTATAAAAAGCAGTCCTTATTACGCTCAAAGTAACGGTATGGCAGAAGCAGGAGTAAAAATAGCAAAATCATTATTGCAAAAAAATGATGATTTACTTTTAGCCCTGTTAATTTACAAAAATACACCTTTAGAGCATGGTTACAGCCCAGCAGAGTTAATGTTCGGTCGAAAATTAAGAGATAATCTGCCTATTGTGTCTAGCAAGCTAAATAAATATGTATGTGTTGACTCTGAATTCAAGAAAAATATCATTGAAAAGAAATTGAAAGATGCTTACTATTTTAACAGGAGACACAGAATAAGTAAATTACAAGATTTAAATATAGGTGATAGGGTTTGGATCACTGATTTGAAAAGTTATGGCATTGTAAAAAAGAAATGTGAGGAACCTAGATCATTTTTAGTAGAAACAGATAAAGGAATCTACAGGAGGAATCGCATTCATCGAAATTTAGCACCTCACCAGCAGATTTCACCTGAGGAAGGGGGTTTCTGTAACGAAAATGTACAATTACCGCTATTAGAGCCTAACAGAGAAGTTGAAAATGCTGTTCCTGAAAACCAGGTTTTGGAAGAAGATACAAGTGATAGGGACGAACCTGTATCTTCAATCATACCACAAGAAAGTGAATTTCAGGAGGGGCATAGTAAGAGAGTGCGCAGGAGACCTAAATACCTTAATGATTATGATACTTCTTATCTGTACCTAGACAGGTGTTAGTACACTAAATAGCTTACACTTGTATTGTGTAGCATTGTGCAATTGTTTAATATTAAAAGAAAATATAGGTTTTTAAAGTTAAGAGTACTAAATGTTATTTTTGTTTCTTTTAAAAGTATGTATGGTTATGTTCACTAATATAAACTTAAGAGTTAGGTAAGCTCAATTACATTATAGGTATGATTAATAAGCAAATGTTATTTTTGTTTTCTCTTAAAAGTATCATGTACGGTTATGTTCACTAGTTAGGTAAGCTCAATTTTTATTGTAGGTACCATTAATAAGCAAAAATGTAAAAGAGAGGGATGTTCTGTGAGGCCTGTCATTTGTCAATGTCATCTGTCAATGTCGGGGTGCCTCCCGCGTAAAAGAGTAAATGACATTCCTTTTTAGCTGGCTGATGCAAGGTGCCACATGTACTTATTGTAAGATAATTAAAATAAAGAAGAACTACGCAAGATACAGGAGTTTAATTACCAAAACACTTCCTGATCCTGTTTCTGACGTCCCGGAAAGGTCTAAGACTGTTAGAACCCGCAGCCGCACTACTCGCAGAATCTAGGTTAGGTTTTACTGCTCTTTATTTAATTGTTTTTATCTTTTTAGCCTGTTAAATTTTTGCTATGTTTATAAAGTTTTTATTACTGATTGAGTGGCGAGTGACTGCTGTCTGATATACTGGTCCGAAATTGCTGTCAGCGCGCTTTCTGCACCATTTGCGTGCAAACGGTCGGTCCATTAATACGAACGTTTGCATACTCTGAGCAATCTGACGTCATTAGTGACGTCACCGTTCAGTGATGACAGTGCAAACAAAAGATAGGTAGTGCACTGTGTGCAGCAATGTCAGATGAATGTCAGGCAATGTCAACTGACAACTGAATACTTTAATTTGTAAGATCTAAACTTTCGGACAAGTTTCGTTGAACTTATATTGTTTAATGTAAAGATATTTAGCAGATTCATCGGGAAAACCTCAACATGCAATAATTCTGACCCATATTAAACCACCTGTCATTTTGACAGAACGTCAAGCATATGTTCGTACCAACAAGTGGACCAAATTGATTTCAGTGCTAACGTTTGTGAGTAATGATATCTTTTTTGGTCCAAGCATTTGCACGCTTACCAACGTTTTCACGTATTCGATTAAAGGACCACGACATGAGTGAGTGAGTAATGTGTTACGTACGTCACAATATTTAGTGTCAATCACCTGTCAAGGTGACGTTGTCTCTCTGATCTCACTCACTGAGTTTTGTCTGTGGTCTCAATTGTCTTTGATGTGTATTTTTTTCTTTTTCTTCTATTTTCTACTCAGGTTTTATATTAGTGTGTAATTTAGTTATAAATCGCTGGTAGGAGTTATTTAATTACTCTAAGTAGTATATTAATTATTTGAATATTATAATTACTTCAATATATATTTTTTTTGTTTATATATACGTATTATTTATATATTTTTTATTATATTCACATTTGTGTATTATGAACGCAGACTTTTTTGATGCCTATTCGTCTGGGTCTGCTGAGGTTAGTGACGATAGTTTTTATAGCTCTCCATCCCTTTCTACGTCTCTACACTCTTGCTTTTCCGATTGCGGCAATCATTTTAATGTTGTTCATATTAACGCCCAAAGCATTCCGGCACACTATTTCGATATGCTGACTTCCCTTCCTAACTGTAACGTTCACGCTATCCTTGTGTCTGAAACATGGCTACGTCCCTGTCTCCCTTCCACATCATACTCTTTGCCTGGATTCCACTTACTTCGCAACGATCGACCGAATCGTACAGGTGGTGGAGTTGCAATCTAAATCCAACCCTATTCCGTTGTCAGCATGTCGTCCCATTCTGATGTCAGTCATACTGCAGAACATCTGTTTGTAGAAGTCACCCTTGCCCACACTAAAGTTCTCTTAGGAGTTATTTATAGTCCTGATGTCACTATTAATTACTTCGATAACTTTGAGAGTACTTTAGTGCAGTTCCTACCCTCGTACGACAATTTCATTCTGATGGGTGATTTAAACACTTGTTTAATAAAAAATGACCACCGTACCAGAAAACTGTCCTCTATTGTCAACTCCTGTAACCTAGAAATCCTTTCCACTAGCACTCCTACCCATTTTTATCCAAACTGTACTCCTTCACTCCTTGACCTAAAAATCGTTTCCCGTCCTGAACGTGTTTATAAGCACGGTCAATATAGTGCTGATGCATTTTCGTACCACGACCTCCTCTTCATATCTTATAAAATGCGTCCTCCTAAAATAAAACCTCTAATCCTTCTTAAGCGGAATTTTGGTGGTATGAAGCTCGATCAACTCCTGCTCCTGATTGGGCTGCTGTCAATTCTTTGCCAAGCGTGGACGAGCAGGTTCAACTTTTCACGAGTAATCTTGAGCAACTATATGATAAACATGCTCCAATTCGCCCAACCAAACTGCGACATCGGCCGGCACCGTGGCTAACTAGCGAAATAAAATCTATGATGCTCAAACGTAACCGTGCAAAATCAACATTCAAAAAGAATCCTTCTGAAACTAATCGTTCAACATATAAATCACTCCGAAATCGCTGCAATACAATGTGTAGAGATGCGCAGCGACGCCACATTCACATGTCAGTTGACGATCCTAATCCCAAACGGGTTTGGAGATTTCTTAGAAGTTTAGGCGCCGGCAAGCAATCTGACAACCAACTCCCCACTGACCTTGACTTGAACAGTTTGAATCGTCATTTTTCTTCATCCCCTCCTTGTGATCCTTTAACTAAATCCACTACCCTAAACTCTCTTTCCTCTTTACCATCTCCAAATTTCCCAGAGTTTGTGTTATGTCCTTTTACTGAGGAAGATGTAAAGAGAGCCATTGCGATCATTACTTCCAGCGCTATAGGACCTGACAACATCAGCCGCAACATGATTCTTCCTTTGCTGGAGATCTTGACCGCAGTGATTACCAAAATCTTTAATAACTCAGTCCAAACAGGTGTTTTTCCTACCCTATGGAAAGACGCGAATCTCATCCCACTTCCAAAACAATCTTCACCCACCTCCTTCTCTGACTACCGTCCTATATCAATTCTGCCTTTCCTTTCTAAAGTTCTTGAACGCCTAGTGTCCAAACAACTTAACAATTTCCTTATTACAAACAACCTTCTTAACCCTCTACAGTCCGGATTTCGACATGGACATAGTACTGTTACTGCACTCGTTAAAATTGCTGACGATATCCGCCTGAAAATGGAGGATAGACAAGTTACTATTTTGACTCTACTAGACTTCAGCAATGCATTTAACAGTGTTGACTTTGACATCTTACTGACTTTACTTGATACCATCAACATATCTCAATCTGCCTCGGAATGGTTCCGCAGCTACTTGTATGGCCGACGGCAACGCATACGAGTAGAAGACACATATTCGACATGGTGCTCCTTAGATGCCGGTGTTCCTCAAGGTGGTGTGCTGTCTCCCCTTCTCTTTTCTATCTTCATCAGCTCGATAACTTCCCAAATATCTTCTCTCTATCACTTGTATGCAGATGATTTACAAATATACCGTCATTCGGATATAAACAACCTTTCTTCGGCAATCAATACTATTAATCATGACCTCAAAATCATTACCGACTGGAGTAAACAATTTGCATTACCCATAAACCCTTTGAAGACCAAAGTTATAATAATAGGTAGTCCCAAATTAATAGCTAGAATCGATTTCGATGATTTACCTGCTGTCTACTTTGGAAATATCATCATTCCTTACAGTGATTCGGTTAAAAATCTTGGTCTTATTTTCGATCGTACCATGTCTTGGAATTCACATATAGAAGGTGTAATATATACTTCATTGATATGTAGTTTATTGTATGACTTATGCATAAGTGTACTTATCCGCAAGCATTCTTACTAAGTATATTCCCTTTTTTTATTTGGTTTGTCAGACAGAGATCGCTTAGAGCGATATGACCACCATTTGTATTAGTTTAAGTTAATGCCTTCTGTACTTTTCACTGATTTGCAATAAAGAATTATTATTATTATTATTATTATTATACCATAATCATTCTATACATTTTCTCTATATCAGCAGTAAAGCACACTGAATGCATTCTCCAGCGCATTACTATACTCCGTAGATCTTCCTGAAGTACTGGACCAGGTAAGAGTTCATCGTTTAGTGATATACCATTTGTTCCTTTGCACGAAGCGTCGAATACAATGCGCGTTTTTGTAGTTTCCTTGTCTTCGCGTACAATGGGGTGATGTGGTAAACTGATTTTTTAGTATATATTTCCTTTTCAGGTACTTCTTCGATATGTTCTAACTTTATGTAATCTTCTATTACTGTTAGATATCGGTCCGAAGGAGACGTCAATAAGACACGGTAGCTCGTTGCACACTGAATATATTTTAAAAAAGAGTAGACTACCTACATCTATAACATCCCTCACCCAATAGCTAACATATACTATACATACTAGGAAAACATGAAGTAGCATAAATGTACTATACAACTAGGATAATCTTAATGACATTGTTTTCTATTCTACTCGTTTCCGAAACTGTTGTCTGCGTCTGACGACCCCGATGTAGGTGTGGAGAACCGCGGGCTGAGCTCCCGGCGTCTGTCACTATAGGCCGCAGTTTGCACCGCGTTAGTCGAGTCCAGGGAGGACTGCTCGGTAACATCCTCTCCTCCCCCGGCCGGGGACAGCGGGTCGGTTTCAGTCGGCTCGGTCCTTGCAGACTCGGAGGCGTACTCCTGGACGTCAGGAATGACATCCGGACTCCAGTCGTCGACGGCCTCCTGAACTTCAGAGTTTCGTTTCCTTATTTGATCGATATGTCTAGTAACCTCGGTGTTAAGTTCTGGTACATATATCTGATAAAGCACTGAACCAAGTTTTGCCCTTATCACACCTTTAATCCACGAAAACTTATTATTATTATAATGTTTTGTAAACCAAACTTTTTCGTTCACACTAAAATTGGGTCTCTTTACCCCTCTGTAATGTTTATGCTGTAAGAACTGATTGCGACCTACGGCTTGAGTAAGGCTTACAGATGATGGAGATGTCGGAGCAGGAAGCAAAAGATCTAACCTGGACCTCATAGGTCTACCGTAGACTAACTGAGCGGGTGACATTTGGGTGGTACTATTCTGGGAATTTCGGTAATCGAATAAAAACTTAAAAATCTTTGTTTGTAAAGACTTATTACAAATATTTGACTGGTCAAGAATGATAGCTTTAAGACCTCTCTTAACTATCTTAACGAAGCTTTCCGCCTGGCCATTACTGGCTGGGTGATACGGTGGAGATAAAATGTGTTTGCTCACAAAAATAATTGAAATCCACCGAGGTGAAAGACGTTCCATTATCACTGACTAGATAGCGTGGTATACCTACTCGGGACATGAACTCACACAGCTTGTCTATCAC
Source organism: Emmelina monodactyla (assembly GCA_916618145.1). Taxonomy (NCBI): domain Eukaryota; kingdom Metazoa; phylum Arthropoda; class Insecta; order Lepidoptera; family Pterophoridae; genus Emmelina; species Emmelina monodactyla. The sequence goes on along the minus strand of OU745301.1, from coordinate 11,604,093 downwards.
CGCTTTCGTGCCATACGAAGTGCCCATTACAAAGCATTCCACCCATTTACTGTAGGCATCCGCAATAACTAAATACATGTGGTTTCTGAACGGTCCAAGAAAATCAACATGAATACGCTCGAATGGTTGCGCGGGCAGCCTCCACGAGGCGAGCGGCGCGTGCGGCGGCGCGGGGCGCACTGCACACCGCGCACGCGCCCGCCAGCCGCTCGAGCGCCGCGTCCACGCCCGGGAACCATAGCCACCGGCGGCGCGCCATAGCCTTCATTTTAACAATTCCAAAATGCGAGCTATGCAACTCATCACAGACAAACTTGCGCAAAGAAGTCGGAATCACTATTTTGTGTCCGCGCATAATAAATCCATTTTCGTATGACAATTGAAAACGACAATTATAAAAGGGTCTAACTCCATATCATTCATATACACGTTATTGCGTGGCCAGCCGTGCATAATATATGTTTTTACCCTACTGAGTATCGGATCGTTATTTGTTTCATGACGGAGATCTTCCAATGTGGCGGGAAGCGAGCCGTCTGATACAAAATTAATAAATGCAGTGTTATCCGACGTTTCTCCCCCCCCCCCCTCGCTCGTCAGATCTACACTCATGCGCAGTGGGGACAGAACGAGACAGATAATCTGCATTATTGTCGCAACTACGAATGTATTCTATAACATAATTATAACTAGATAAAAAAATTGCATACCGTTGTAAACGGTTCGCGGACACCTCCGGAATGCCTGTATATGGACCCAACATTGACAACAATGGTTTATGATCCGTTCTTAAAATAAACGGTGAACTTCTGCCATATAAGTATTGATGATAATGACGAACACCAAAAATGATTGCCGTAGCTTCTCTTTGTATCTGCGCATAATTTTTTTCTGCGCTTGAAAGTGCTCTCGACGCATAAGAAATTGGTCTTTCGTAGCCGTCCGAATCAATCTGTGATAACACCGCTCCCAGCCCGTTAGGCGAGGCGTCTACAGTTAATATCAAAGTCGCCTTCGGATCAAAGTGTGTCAATACTTGATCGGAAATTAAACTTTTTAGGGTTCCGTACCTCAAAAGGAAAAAAAACGGAACCCTTATAGGATCACTTTGTTGTCCGTCCGTCCGTCTGTCAAGATCCTTTTTCTCAAAAACGCGTGGAGGTATGAAGCTGAAATTAATATCAATTACTCAGGTCTACTGTCCCTTGAAGCTGTGAAAAAATCAAACTTCTAAGCCAACGCAATCAAAAGATACAGCCGTTTATGCCGCAAATTATGCCGCAAGTCGACACTTGCAAGGGAATCAAAACCTACAGGGTGCTTCCCGTGAACTCAGAATCTTGAAATTTGGTACGAAGCAACGTCTTATAGCATAGATAAAGGAAAAATTACGAAAACCATAAATTTTTAGTTACATCACATAATATTTTTTTTTTAATAATTTTAACCTTACTACCCATTTCCTCATAAATGCGTAGAGGTATTAAATTGAAATTCTTACCAAATACTCAGGTCTATAATACCTTTAAGCTGTAACAAAATCAAACTTCTATGTCAACGCAATCAAAAGAAACAGCATTTAAGCTGCATATTTTGAAACTCGCAAGTACTCGCAAGGGAATCAAAACCTAAAGGGTACTTCCAGTCGACCTAGAATCTTGAAATTTGGCATGAAGCAACGTTTTATAGCACACATAAAGGAAAAATTCCGAAAACCTTAAATTTTTAGTTACATTACAAAATATATATTTTTTTAATAAATATAAACTTATAAGTTGGAATTCATATCTAATACTTAGATCTAATTGCCTTTAACCCGTGAAAAAAAAAAATCTAAGTCAACGCAAAAACGCAAAACGCAAAAGTACAACCATTGATACCGCATATTTTGAAACTCGCAACTACCGCAAGGGAATTAAAACCTAAAGACCACTTCCCGTTGACATAGAATCTTGAAATTTGGTAAGAAGCAATAGCTTACAGCACAGGTAACAGAAAAATTCCGAAAAGCTTAAAATTTTAAGTAGTTTTTGCAGGTTTGTACGGAACCCTCGGTGCGCGAGTCCGACTCGCACTTGGCCGGTTTTTTTTTTATATTATCGAACGCATTATCGTGAACAGTGGTCCATTCCCATTTCGTGTTTTTTCGTAACAAATTGTATAGCGGACTCAATATGGATGATGCATTCGGAACAAACTTACGATAATAATTTATTAACCCCAAAAAGATTGTAATTGTGATACATTACTAGGTTTGCACGCTTTTAAAATAGCCGACACTTTCTCAGGTGATTTCCTAATGCCTTGCTTGTTGATAATATGCCCCAGATAGCTTATCTCATCCTTAAAAAATTCGCATTTGTTTTTCTGTAAGGTAAACCCTGCCTCCTCCAGACGTTTCATAACAGCCTTTAATCGTTCCGAGTGTTGTTGTTTGTCTTTGCCGGTGACTAACACGTCATCCAACAACACCACGGTCCCTTCAAGTCCTGATAGTAGGCACTCCATGGTACGTTGGAATATAGCCGGCGCCGGCGATAACCCAAAAACCATTCTAGTAAATTTAAAAAGCCCTTTATGCGTATTAATGCATGTGAGTTTTTGTGACTGTTCCGACAAAACCAACTGATTATACGCCATGGATAGGTCTAATTTGCTAAATTGTACACCGCCGTGCAATTTCGAAAAGAGTTCGTCAACGGTCGGGAGCGGATATTTGTCTACCTTAAGCTGCTTGTTAATCGTTACGGAATAATCCGCACAAAGGCGTATGCTACCATCTTTTTTTAACACTATAACTATCGGAGACGCATATTCTGAAAACTCAACCGGCTTAATAATACCTAAACTTACCATACGGCTCAATTCTTTGTCCACTTTGTCGCGAAGCGCAAATGGAACGGTTCTAGTTTTAAAAAAAACCGGCCAAGTGCGAGTCGGACTCGCGCACCGAGGGTTCCGTACAAACCTGCAAAAACTACTTAAAATTTTAAGCTTTTCGGAATTTTTCTGTTACCTGTGCTGTAAGCTATTGCTTCTTACCAAATTTCGAGATTATATGTCAACGGGAAGTGGTCTTTAGGTTTTAATTCCCGTGCGTGTAGTTGCGAGTTTCAAAATATGCGGTATCAATGGTTGTACTTTTGCGTTTTGCGTTTTTGCATTGACTTATTTTTTTTTTTTTTTTAACGGGTTAAAGGCAATTAGATCTAAGTATTTGATATGGTTTTCAACTTGATAGCTCTACGCGTTCATGAGGAAAAAAGTAATAAGTTTATATTTATTAAAAAATATATATTTTGTAGTGTAACTAAAAATTTAAGGTTTTCGGAATTTTTCCTTTATGTGTGCTATAAAACGTTGCTTCATGCCAAATTTCAAGATTCTAGGTCGACTGGAAGTACCCTTTAGGTTTTGATTCCCTTGCGAGTACTTGCGAGTTTCAAAATATGCAGCTTAAATTGCTGTTTCTTTTGATTGCGTTGACATAGAAGTTTGATTTTGTTACAGCTTAAAGGTATTATAGACCTGAGTATTTGGTATGAATTTCAATTTAATACCTCTACGCGTTTATGAGGAAATGGGTAGTAAGGTTAAAATTATTAAAAAAAAAATATTATGTGATGTAACTAAAAATTTATGGTTTTCGTAATTTTTCCTTTATCTATGCTATAAGACGTTGCTTCGTACCAAATTTCAAGATTCTGAGTTCACGGGAAGCACCCTGTAGGTTTTGATTCCCTTGCAAGTGTCGAAAATTTGCGGCATAAACGGCTGTATCTTTTGATTGCGTTGGCTTAGAAGTTTGATTTTTTCACAGCTTCAAGGGACAGTAGACTTGAGTAATTGATATAAATTTCAGCTTCATACCTCCACGCGTTCCTGAGAAAAAGGGTCTTGACAGACGGACGGACGGACAACAAAGTGATCCTATAAGGGTTCCGTTTTTTTTCCTTTTGAGGTACGGAACCCTAAAAAAACTGGACTTGACTCAGGTTTTAACTTTAACTCGACAGTACCTTTATTAAACTTTCCTAAATTATCCGAAAACAAACTGGGAAATTGTTCTGAAAAATCCTGTACTGTACAGCAGTGATCCTCTGTGATCGAATAAACCGTATTTGTGACCGGAACTAATTCTAATTTATACATCTGTATAAAATCTCTTCCAAGTAAGGGCGGGCCCCCGTTTTCTACAATAAACAAATCGATACTATGTTTTACGGCATTATAATAAATGGGAAGTTTTATTAACCCTAAAATTTTTATACTTGATCCATTGTAGCCTACAAGTTTTTTCTTTGAGCGCAAAACTGGTACTTGTTTAAAAAATCTTTTGTAAAGAATGCTTGAAATCGCACTAACCGCCGAACCACTATCTATGTGAAATTCCAAAAATATACCCCCAACGTTGACCCGCTCCGTCATAGGCCCACGACCTTCACAACGAATATTAAAAAACGATGACTTACCATCATCTCCGTCATCTGTAGTTTCCACAAAATTAATTTTGGTACACATACGTTTAAGGTGTCCCTTCAAATTACATTTTTTACATCTGTAGTTTTTAAAACGGCACTGATTAGATTTGTGGCTCGTATACCCACACACACTGCACTTAACACTATTTGAGACTGCGAACACTCCTTCTAAGTTGAGGTGGCGCGCGCCGGGTGCGCCGGGCGCCGGGCCCGCCGCCACGGAGGCCGCGGCGCGCCGGGCTGCGCGCACGCTCTCCGCCAGGTCCACCGCCGCCGCCAAGGTCAACTCCCGCTGCTCCTGCGCGAACAGCTTATCTTTCTCGTGTCCTGCCTGCATTCCCATGATAAATTTATCCCGCAGGGCCTCCTCTAAGTTAGTGAAGCCGCAGTGTGCCGATAATCCACGTAGTCTAGCCGCCCACTGAGTGTGGCTCTCTCCCGGGTGCTGCGTGGCACTATAGAAGTTTGCTTTCTCAGCAAATGGTGCAGCTGTGCGTATATCTGCCTAGGTTTTTGGTAATTTCAACTTTGGGAGCCTATTCAATGAAAAAGATGCGTTTCAGTTGAGAACAAAGAGAGAAGATTTATTTTAAATTACGTACGTACATTTAACGAACTGTTAACATGACAGCTTTGATGTGTGACATTGACAGCGGTACATTGCCATTAACACAAAATAATTAAAACAAAACAAAACAAAATTAAAATGAATAATATGAATAATAATGCGAAACAATTAATGACATAAATAAAATAGTTAATGCGAAAATTAATATTTACAAATAACAAAAGTATGAAGGAACTAAACTAGGTAATCACTCTAAGTACGGAACATGCCCGCGGCCTTGAAAGCTCAAGTTTCAACAACTTTGTTATTAACTTCGCAGTCCATCCAAAGAGGGCATATTTTGGCGTACGATCGTTTCACAATGCCTGACGCGGTCTGGATTTCTGCGACTCTGGATATGCCGTCTCTCCCCGGTATATTCCGCAGAACGCGCCCAAGTGCCCACTTCAACGGCGGCAGGTTGTCCTCCTTGATAGCCACAAGCGTACCCGTCTGTAACTCGCGCGTTCTCTCCCTCCACTTGGTTCTAGTCTGCAGCTCCGAGATATACTCCTTAGACCAGCGTGCCCTGGTAGCGAGTAAGTTGATGCTCTGGCACGTCGCGCAGGTCGTCGTTGTAAACCGGCGCAGTAAGCGGTCGACCAATGAGGAAGTGTCCGGGGCTCAACGGCAGGAAGTCTCGGCAGTCTGTAGATAGAGGCATAAGCGGTCGAGAGTTCAATATAGCCTCTATTTGCGTTAGCACGGTGGTGAACTCCTCGAAGGTCAAGTGTGCGTTTCCAACGACACGGCGTAAATGGTACTTACAAGCTTTGACCCCAGCTTCCCACAAGCCACCAAAATGCGGAGAGTACGGAGGTATTAAGGAGAAAGTAATGCTTTGACTACTCGCGTATTCGGCTATGTCCGAACTACAGCGATTCAAAAACTGAGCAAAATCATTCATCAAACCTACGAAATTGCGACCATTGTCTGAGAATAATTTTGAGGGCTTGCCTCTTCTAGAAATGAAGCGTTTTAAGGCTAGAAGGTAAGCATCAGTCGTAAGGTCACTAACTAGCTCTAAGTGGACAGCACGTGTAGTAAAACATACAAATATACATATATAACATTTCATAAGACGCGCGCCTCTACCTTTACGGTTTAGTATGAACATTGGTCCTGCGTAATCAACACCTGCCGACATAAAGGGATGACTTGGAGTGATTCGCTCCTTCGGTAGGTTGCCCATTAGCGGGTTGATGGTTTTGCCTCTCATCCGCGTACAAGTAACACACTCGTGCGACACCTTTCTTGCCAGGTTGCGGCCTACGAGCGGCCACCACTCACCCCGCACGCTATACAATAACGCTTGCGGCCCGGCGTGCATTAAACGAATGTGTTCGTACCGAAACAGCAATAAGGTGAAGTGATGTTTGCTTGAAAGTAATATCGGATGTTTCTGACTGTACTCAAAGTAGAATGAAGCATCTAACCTACCTCCTACTCTAACAATTCTATCACTATCGATAAATAAATGCAATTTGGAGAGTCTATGCTTTGTATGTAAATTTTCCCCAATCGATAAAATGTTGTATTCTTCACAAAAAGACTCTCTTTGCGACATCTTAGCGAGAATGCGTGTGGCGTGCGTAAGTTCATTCGCCGTTAAAACGCCCGTTTGCCTATTTGTTTTATTGCGCGCATTATTTATGAACCTAAGCATATAGGCAGCGGTACGAATCATGCGATTGAATTGCGAAAATCTACTAAATGGAAATAATTCCGAGTTACTATTATGCTTCTTAGCCAAAAGAGAATTAATTGTCTTTGACTTAACTTCTGGAAGCTCATGAAGTGACATATTGTTGAGCTCATTTTGGGTTTGTACGTTACTATTAGCATATTCAAAGTCATGTAAAAACGGAGGCCCATCCCACCATAGGTTTGATTTCGATAAATCAGCAAAGTTAACACCTCGCGAAACTAAATCGGCGGGGTTTTCCTTACCGCTTACATGGCGCCATGAACAATCCTTAGCAATGTCATGAATTTCAGCCACTCGATTCTGCACGAAAGTTTTGAGAGTGGAAGGTGCCATGCGAAGCCATCCTAGAACAATAGTTGAGTCGGTCCAAAACGTGACGTCATCAAACTGGCGCGTAAGTGAGCTACGGATCTTCTCGTAAAGCCTAGCACCTAACAAAGCTCCGCATAACTCTAACTTAGGTATGGTAATCGGTTTCAATGGAGCCACTTTACCTTTAGCTAAAAGTAACCTTACCCTAACTTCTCCATTGCATTCGCTGCGTACATAGGCACAGGCACCATATGCACTCTGTGAAGCGTCTGTAAAAATATGCAGCTGAGTTCGCGAGGCTGAATTTTGAAAAGCGTGACGCGGAACCTTAATTGCATTAAGAAAGGATAAGTTATTTACAAATGAATTAAATTGATTTAAAATATCGGTTGGAACAAGGTCGTCCCATTCCAATTTTAACAACCATAACCTTTGTAATAAAATTTTGCATGTAATTACTGCTGGGCAGACTAAACCTAACGGATCAAAAATCTGCGATACCGTTGATAAAATTACCCTTTTGGTGACATGGCTTGTATCGGTTGCAATCTGCGAATTGAAATTAAAGTTGTCAGTCACATTACACCAACCTATTCCTAGGGTCTTACATGACCCTTGCGCGCCTAAATTTAAATCAACCATTGAAATTTCAGTTTCGTTAAATATTGATTGATTTTCTAACTCAAAGTTAAAAGTCCATTTCCGTAATGGAAAACAACCAGACTGAAGAACAGATTTTGTATCCTTGCAAAGTTGAATTAATTCTTGTTTACTATCGCATGACGTTAATAGATCATCCACATAAAAATCATCATTAATGATCCTCTTTACGCAAGGGTCGGGACATTCCGCGGCTAACTGTTTCAAGCATCGGACGCTGAGGAAGGGCGCCGCGGCCGTACCGTACGTGACAGTGTTGAGCTGGTACACCGCGAGTGGCTGCGAGGGCTCCTCCCGCCAGAGTATTAGCTGCAGGTTGCGCTGCGACGGTGCAACACTCACCTGGCGGTACATCTTCTCGCAGTCAGCTACGGCTGTATACCTAAACTGTCTAAAACGCAACAAAATACCTAACAAGTCCCCTTGGATCGGAGGTCCCACCATTTGTATGTCATTCAACGACTTTCCATTACTAGTTGCTGCACTAGCATCGAACACTACGCGTAACTTTGTCGTTGAACTGTGCTCGCGAAAAACACCATGGTGGGGCATGAAATAGTGTGGATTTTGATACTCATCAACCTTCATCATGTGACCTAATTTGATGTACTCACGCATAAACTCCACGTATAAATTTTTATAATTATCAGGCGCGCGGGATAATCTACGTTCTAAATAATTAAACCTACGTTTTGCTTGAGAAAAGGATTCTCCTAGCACAGTGGGTGATTCCTTGAGCGGTATATTAACGCAAAACCTACCATTTGAATCGCGCGTTGTGGTAGTGGTGAAATAACGCTCGCATTCGCGCTCTTCATCGCTGTGTATATTATGTGATTTTGGCAACTCTTCCAGTTCCCAAAACTGCCTCAACTGTGCGTCAATTGTTTGAGTAAAATTGCATTGGATGTGACCCATATTGCGCATATTATTATTATTAATTGGGCCCGAAACTATCCAACCGAATCGTGTGTTTTGTAGGAACGGACCGTTATTTAAGCGCATTTTACCATCAATAAGAAGGTTCCAAAAGTGATCCGCACCTATCAAAATATCAATATCTTGAGGCTCTAAAAACTGCGTATTTGCCAGCTGTACATGGTCAGGTATACTGAACTGCGCGCGTTGTACATGTATGGCTGGCAACCTAGACATTATCGTGTCTAGAACAAAACATTTGCATCGCATCGAGTAGGAACCAATACGCGATTTAATTTCAATCTCACACGTTTGAGTTGAATGCGATACCGAATTGCCTACTCCACGAATTTCGTTAGTGGACTGTATCATGCGTATATTTAATAGTTTGCAAATTGACCTACTTATAAAAGAACTCTGGCTGCCGCTGTCTAATAATGCACGAACCAAATGATATTTATTGTTATTGTCGCGCACCTCAACTAACGCAGTTGACAACAAAACCGGCTGCATATCACAGGTAGGCGTATCTGTGTGCGTATTTGTATAAACATTGCTAACTTGAATGTATTGTCTATCCCTATTGTTTGCGCTCGCGTCGCCGGACCGTCCCGTTGCGTCATCAGTATGCGAGGATTTTTCGAGCGAAGAGCTCGCGCGCGTCGACTCAGCACCCGTACATGACACAATGCTGTTACAATTGCTTGTATGACCGTCATCAGGATGTAACAGCGAGTTGTGCTTCTTGTTGCATTGACGACACGGCCCGAACCTACAATCTTCGACGTTATGCCCCGACCGCAAGCAGTTTTTGCAAAGACCATTATCCTTAACTACTTGAAGCTTCGTTTGCAAAGATGTGTTAATAAACTTAAGGCACGTATATAGTGGATGTCTATCTTTGCACATAGGACACAGTTTATTCGATGCGGAAGACGAGTAGCGCGTTTGTTTGCTGTTAGAAACGTTACAGTGCGTGTGAGATTTAACCGGCAGAAATGACTTTTTGTTTTCTAGGTTAGTTAGCGTGTATTTGTTATGCGATAATCCTAGTGTTTCTAATAAATCTGCGCGGTCTTTAAGAAACTTAATGAGTTGTTCGATTTTAAGAGTAGAATTTGACGACAGTAACGTGCTCTTATGTTGCTCCCATTCGCGTTCGGTTGTTTTATCTAATTTTGACGTAACCATATAAATAATTAAGGTATCCCAATGCTCGGTTGGTTCCCCTAGGATTTTAAGAGCGCGTAAATTATTTAAAATGGTATCTATGAGTTTTCTAATTAGCACAGATGACTCTTTAGGTAATATTTGAAGGGAGAACAACGCTTTTACATGACTTTGTACTAATAATCGTGAGTTATCGTACCTGTTTAATAGTAGTTCCCAGGCAACGGTATAGTTGTTGGCAGAAATTTCTAGGGAACTTATAACTAGCTCTGCGCTTCCCTTTAGTGACGATTTGAGATAGTGAAACTTTTGTACGTTGCTTATTTCGGTTGAATTGTGCACTAAAGATAAATAAGTGTCTCTATACTCCAACCAATGTTCATACCCGCCGTCAAATGTAGGAAGTGATATTGTAGGTAGCCTGATTGCAGACTGTGATGCGTGTCGACATGAACTAGAACTACCAGTGACTTCACTACTTTTGCTTAAAATCGATTCAGCCTGAGCAAGTGTGACGTAGTAACTATCTTCGAAGAGCTGTCGTTGATTTAACTGCTCATCAATGTCGCTGTCTGGTACATTTTCTTCAATTTGCGACTGAATTTCATTAAATTCTACAAACAAAGTACTTGCACCTTTCATACGTAGCCTAAGGTCTATGCTAACATTATCAGAATTTAAGCTAAGGTTCGATAGATAGGTTACAAACCTAGTGAATCTACCCTTAATTATGCCGCGCTTTTTAATTAGGTCGCGAATGATTTGCTCAGTTTTCTCATCACTTATATTTTTATACGGAGACTTATCGCGGGATCGTGGCTCCTGAACCTCTGCACTCACTAGTGACATTTTAGTGGCGGGAGAAAATAGGGGTACTCACAAGCAAGTAACCAGACACTGCCGGTGCTGGCAACGGCACAGGGCGGCGTCTTCGATGTGGGTAGGTTGCAGGCGTCGATGAAGCAGGTGTCCTCTTCAGCGCTGCAGATCCTCAGTTGCGCGTATGGTAGGTAGCTCCCAGGTTGAAGATGATGCGTAGTATATAGTCCAAAGGTCGCTCCAAAGATCCAACAGTGAATTGGTTTTGCGATACTCAAATTCACGTAGATATCGGCGAAGAAGGTCCAGAAATGGTGCAGCTGTGCGTATATCTGCCTAGGTTTTTGGTAATTTCAACTTTGGGAGCCTATTCAATGAAAAAGATGCGTTTCAGTTGAGAACAAAGAGAGAAGATTTATTTTAAATTACGTACGTACATTTAACGAACTGTTAACATGACAGCTTTGATGTGTGACATTGACAGCGGTACATTGCCATTAACACAAAATAATTAAAACAAAACAAAACAAAATTAAAATGAATAATATGAATAATAATGCGAAACAATTAATGACATAAATAAAATAGTTAATGCGAAAATTAATATTTACAAATAACAAAAGTATGAAGGAACTAAACTAGGTAATCACTCTAAGTACGGAACAGCAAATCCTATACGTTTTGGCGTGAAGTGGTTATCCAAAGTGTTCAAGATGTCCACGTAATCAACCTCTTCTATTTTATTTTTGGGCAGCACTAAATCCGTAGCGAGCTTATGTGTCGATTCACTGAGAACACTCAGTAAAATTGCCCTCCGTTTCACTTTTGATTTGTCAGTTACATCTGTGACGTCATTCGCTATAAACCACTGCAACAGTCTAGATTTATAGCTAGACCAATCTGATGAAAGATGATCAAAACTGGTCAGAATTCCGAAGCAAATGTTGGCGGCCATCTTGTTGTTCACGTTGCCGACTGCGCCACTGTTAGATATCGGTCCGAAGGAGACGTCAATAAGACACGGTAGCTCGTTGCACACTGAATATATTTTAAAAAAAACCGGCCAAGTGCGAGTCGGACTCGCGCACCGAGGGTTCCGTACAAACCTGCAAAAACTAAAATACTATATACTTAAAATTTTAAGCTTTTCGGAATTTTTCTGTTACCTGTGCTGTAAGCTATTGCTTCTTACCAAATTTCGAGATTCTATGTCAGCGGGAAGTGGTCTTTAGGTTTTAATTCCCGTGCGTGTAGTTGCGAGTTTCAAAAGATGCGGTATCAATGGTTGTACTTTTGCGTTTTGCGTTTTGCGTTTTTGCGTTGACTTAGATTTTTTTTTTCACGGGTTAAAGGCAATTAGATCTAAGTATTAGATATGAATTTCAACTTATAAGTTTATATTTATTAAAAAAATATATATTTTGTAATGTAACAAAAAATTTAAGGTTTTCGGAATTTTTCCTTTATGTGTGCTATAAAACGTTGCTTCATGCCAAATTTCAAGATTCTAGGTCGACTGGAAGTACCCTTTAGGTTTTGATTCCCTTGCGAGTACTTGCGAGTTTCAAAATATGCAGCTTAAATGCTGTTTCTTTTGATTGCGTTGACATAGAAGTTTGATTTTGTTACAGCTTAAAGGTATTATAGACCTGAGTATTTGGTATGAATTTCAATTTAATACCTCTACGCATTTATGAGGAAATGGGTAGTAAGGTTAAAATTATTTAAAAAAAAAATATTATGTGATGTAACTAAAAATTTATGGTTTTCGTAATTTTTCCTTTATCTATGCTATAAGACGTTGCTTCGTACCAAATTTCAAGATTCTGAGTTCACGGGAAGCACCCTGTAGGTTTTGATTCCCTTGCAAGTGTCGACTTGCGGCATAATTTGCGGCATAAACGGCTTTGTATCTTTTGATTGCGTTGGCTTAGAAGTTTGATTATTTCACAGCTTCAAGGGACAGTAGACCTGAGTAATTGATATAAATTTCAGCTTCAGACCTCCACGCGTTCCTGAGAAAAAGGGTCTTGACAGACGGACGGACGGACAACAAAGTGATCCTATAAGGGTTCCGTTTTTTTTCCTTTTGAGGTACGGAACCCTAAAAAGAGTAGACTACCTACATCTATAACAATTACCTTAGTGTAATCTTCTTTTATCTTCGGCTGTTTTCTAAACCTCTTTTCTAATTGCAACAATCTAATTTTTGCTATATCTCTCGAATTTCCGTCTGTTGATTGTATGCAATTTGTATTAAATGGTAATTTTACTACGAATCTTCCATGTTCATTTCTTTTGTATGTTTTTTCATATATGTCTTCACATAACCGCTCTTCTGTTGTGTTTTTTCGATCACCATTTGTATCTATCTCCCAAAAAGCCCTGAGCATATCATCAACATCTATTTGGTGATGCATTACAAGAAATGAATGGTCATTTTGCGTTGTGTTTATTTCTCCGAACAATATCCATCCTAAGGTTGTCTTTTGCGCACATGGAGACCCAGGTGGGCCTTTGATTAATTGTTGTTCTACAATGTGAGCATATTCTTTGACACCAAGTAACAAATCTATTGGGCCTGGTACATAAAACTCTGGATCAGCCAGAGTGAGACCTTCTAGATGTTGCCACTGTTGAACTGGCATCGTTTGATGTGGAATTTTAGTGGTCAGTTGCTTGGACATGACGTAAGCTTCAACGTGCATGTTGAATTCTGGTTTAAACCTCGACAATATGTTAAGCTGAACCACGTGTCTTATTTGTGTTTTCATTGTGCCCACACCAATAACATTGCCTTGTACAGATTTCCTTGGAAGATTCAGTAGTTGAGCTGCCTTTTCACTAATAAAGCTTGCCTGTGAGCCTTGATCAATAAGGACTCGTATTATCGTAGCATGTCCTTCATTGCTTTCTGCTTTTACCAGTGCCGTCGCTAATAATGCTCTCCCACTTGCTCCAACTCTAACATGAAGACTTGCAATAGTTTCTCTGTTGATATCTTCTGTCTGAGCTGTTGATGCCTGTATCGATTCTGTTGCACTTATCGAGGTAGCAGTTCTATGCAGCAGGGAGTGATGTCGCTTTTTGCAAATACGACAGTTAACTGGCACTCGGCATTTATAAACCGAATGTCCTGGAAGCAAGCAGTTGAAACATAATTGTTTATCTTTTACATAATTATTACGTTGAGTTATGTCCATTTTAATAAAATCCTTACAGTGACATAAAGAATGTTTTTCGTTACAGAGACAGCAAGTTTTTTCTTAAACAACATTCACAACATGGCATAGTCGTTCCTTAATTACATGCTCTTTACTTGATACAGGTTTAATCATTTCTAATGTTCTAAACTTCGACTCTAAAAATCTTTTTAAATCCTCCCATGTCGGCAATTCAGTTGGGTTTTCTTTATATGCATGAGTTTCCCACTCTTTATGTGACTCTTGGTCCAATTTCTGAACTACCAGAAATATTATAACAGGATCCCAAGAATCAATGTTAATTTGTATGTTTTTAAGGTTATTTATGCATTCTGTTGTGGTATCTAACAACTGTTTCAAAGTACTTGAAGTTTGTGAATTTATTTTTCGTTGATTAAATAATCTATTTAATACAGAAAAAATGATTACCCTTTTATTTCCATATCTGTCATACAAAATTTTCCATGCCTGTGTATAATTACATTCCGTAATTTGTATATGTCGTAATAACATTTCTGCCTCACCAGCGACACTTGATTTAAGATAATGTAACTGTTGGACATTACTTAATGTACTGTTACTATGCACCAACGACGTGAACAAGTCCTGATATGTAGGCCAATCATCGTACCTTCCCGAGAAACTAGGAAGTTGAATGCGAGTAATCTTACTAGCGAACATTGATCTTGACCGCTGTTAGATAATTTTGAAGTATCCATAGTTGTGAAAGTCGGTTGCGATTGTTTTAACATGTCACTTAGATCGGCTTGTACACCGAGGTATAAATCTTCAACAACAAAAAAATCTTCGTTTAAAAAATATGATATTTCACCACGATTTTCTCGTGGAGTGCACTTTGTCAATAACTCGTGTTCTTGCTTGAAAGATTTCCAGTATTCTTCTATGCACTTAATTTTCGTCGTTATGTAACCATCCGTAAGTCTCGCCTTCGGGCATTTCTTCAAATTTATTTGTGATTTTTGAATAACTTTAGCTATATCCTCTAATGTATTTAAATGTCGTTGCTGTTCAGGTGTAATTGTTGTCATTTTAAATATATCCTTGTCACTTTATGATCACTGACTCACAAACTTGTAAAAATTTTATAATTCACACGCTAAGTTGATTCATGCTCCATTGCCCCGGGGCAGTTATACAATTTTTAAATAATTTTAAAATCATTCCCCACTGACCCGAGATGGCGACTGCGTTCGCGTGGAAGTCAGTTTCCCGTGGGAATGAGATGTTTTCCCGCGGTAAAAAGTATCCTATGTGTTATTCTGATGTATAACCTATATTACTGCAAAGTTTTATCCAAATCCATCCAGTAGTTTTTACAAACATCCATCCATCCATCTATCCATACATCCTCACAA
Organism: Emmelina monodactyla; assembly: GCA_916618145.1. Lineage (NCBI taxonomy): Eukaryota > Metazoa > Arthropoda > Insecta > Lepidoptera > Pterophoridae > Emmelina > Emmelina monodactyla. The sequence continues at coordinate 11,588,839 of OU745301.1, read as the reverse complement.
ACTTTCACATTTATAATATTAGTAGGATAATTCAATATTGTTTCTATTTTTAGAGATATAGGACACCTTTTAGAAAATTATTTACTTTCATTTTATAATCAGAAGCATCGTTGTACAAAATTTCTAATACCTTGAAAATAGTTGGATTTGTATTAAACATCTTGTTAATTTTAGAATGCCAACCCTTAATGATATTGGTTTTTTCAAAATTTCTTCACAGAATGACCATTTACCTAAGAAAACTTTATGCGCCATCTATGTTTTTACAAAATAATCATTGAATTTCTCAATATTTTTTTTATGATCAGGACAATCTTGCATTATATTTATAGAAAAAACATCTTCTACCAATTTATTTGGTAATAATGTTAAGGCACAACACAACGCTACATGATTTTTAGGAACTGGTGATTTAGTTAATAATATTTGTTGCGCTTCTTTTATGAAACTGATAACCCGCGCGAAGCAAAATGAGGCTTTTTCGTTCAGAGTCCACAGAACTTAATTCACTAGGAGATGAACTGCTGGGTTCACAATCGTTATCCCTATTCATTTGCCACCACTTGGTTACAATGCTTATTGTTTTATACCAAGTTACTACCATAAATTCAACAGCTTTGACATCATCGAATGCCGACGGCTAGGCCGATACAAGTTAAACTTGACACTATTTTTTAAGACGTTCTGTTCAGGACTGTACAAAATTATTATTGATTTCTATTAAAAATACGTCTCGGGTCAGTGGGGAATACGAATTCGGGTCAGTGGGGAATAAAAAATTTTAACTAATAATTCGGGGCAGTGGGTAATAGAGATTCGGTCAGTGGGGAAAAAATATATTTAAATAAAATAATAAAACTGCCCCAGGGCAATGGAGCATGAATCCTAAGTTTTACAAGTCTTATCTCTGGAATGCGGCCGTCTATTGTTCTCAGTCCGGCCGGCAACAAAATAGATGCACTTGTCTCACTCGTTAATCCGGCTCGATATTCGACCATATGTTTGGGTAATAGGTTCTATTTTCCTTTGATGTGAATATTTGTTTTGTTTTAATGAAAGGACACGTCTGTTTTTTAGCTTTGTATTTTTCAACTGGATGACACTTGACAAACATCTTCTATTCAAATCGTTTTTGATTATTTTATTAAAATTTTGTTTAAATGTTTGTTTGTTTAAATTGATTGATCTATTTGACAATTTAAAAAGTGTAAAACTCAGAATATTAAATGTAAATAAGATAAATTGTCTTAAACTTGTTTTGTATTTCAAATTATAATTTAATTTTTTAAAAGAAAACAAATTAAATTTATAAGTATAAGCCAATAAACAAAATGAAATAAATATAATGTTAAATATAATGTTAAAATGTTTATTATAAACATACTGAGAGAGTCGCTTGCAATCACTGCCACTAACTAAAAGATAACATTAATACTTCATACAAATTATTTATAGTATTCAAATATTAATAAACATTTATCTTTTAATTAAAATCTTTATGTTTAAACCTGTTTTCAGAATTTTTTTTTTCTGGTTTAATTAAAAATGAATTGCGTAATAAAAACTCATGTTTACTAATAACAACTTTTAAAATCTACTCTATATTTCTTACATACAAAATCCCTTTTGATTTAGATTTGTTTGTTTGTTTGTAATTTTAATCAATTAATTTATCAGTGTAAACTAAAAAAAGTATTTAAAAAATATTTCTGAGCAGGGTGTGAATATGAAACTAGTGCCAATATTACTTTGTGCTATCTTTTGTACTAAAAGAGATCTTTTCCCAGACGTAGATATGACGGGGCAGGCCCCACAGTGTCTTTTGTCGAGTACGTCCCCGTCGTCTGCCCTGGACTCTCCCTACTTGGTGCGCGGTAACGCAGTGGCCAGTAGCGGTAGAGACAAAATCTCGAAGACAAGACTGTGAGGCAGTGACTTAGATTCTTTTGCAATGGATCTAACAATGAGAGCGGAAACCGCAACCCCCGGGAGTCCCCCAAAAGGCCCTTCTCAGGGCCACCCAAAAGGCCCTTCTCAGGGCCAGCCTGAGGTGCAGGCTCAAGCGAGGTCGGCGAAGACGCCGCCAGTCGCCCAGACGTCCTCGGACCTGTTTGTCAGGCCGAGTGAGATGTCGGATGGGAGTGTGTCCGACGCATCGGTGGCTAGCGATGCGAGCGTGACAAATGGACGCGAAAGCGGCTTAGGTCGCGCTCGCGTGCGTCAGAGGGGTCCTCTGGGACGTCGACCGTCAAGGCCGTCAAGGCCAAACGCGGCCGTAGTGTCCGCGGCAGAGGCCGTACTCCGCGGGGTGCGCCGAGAGCGGAGCCCCCGTCGGAGACGGATCAGGAAGAAAAAGAGGTGGCGGTGAGTGCCAAACGCGCCGAGTTGGCGCGGGCGAAGTACCTGGCGGCCAGGAACACTCCTGCCGCCCGGAAAAACATGGAGAAGCTGGCGTGCTTACTTAAAAAGCAGGCGGGGGAGGAGCTGGACACCATCTTGATGGTGGCCGGCAAGGCCTCCAAACTGCCAAAGGACGCGCAGACGGCCCTCAAGGCCGCAGCGGCATCTCTCCAGGAGATCGTGACAGAGGCGATGGGCCGAAGTGCATCAGAGGAGGTGGGGCGATTGGAGGCTATGGTCGACAACCAGAGCCGCGAAATCGCCTCGCTCCGATTGGAGCTGGAGGGGCTCCGCAAGCAAAGGGCGAAAGCCCCCACTCCTAGTGCGGGGGGGGGTGTTGACCCCCGAGCAGGTGGAGGCTCTCCGGGCTATCATGCAGGAGGAGCGCACATTCATGCGATCCTGCCTCGCAGGGATCGAGGACCGCCTCTTGCCGGCCAAAATCGTTCGGCCGCCTCTGGCGGCGAGCGGGGGCCGCTCGGAGGTGGTCCCGGCAGCGGCCCCGGCACCGGTTTCGGCCCCGGCGTCGGTGTCAAAAAAGAAGGCGGCCAAGAAAACGGCGGCTCCGGCCGCACCGGCCCCTGTCCCGGCGGCCCCGGTCGCGGGCCCGTCTGGAACCCAGTCGGCGATGGTGGTGTCCTCACAGGAGGACACAATGCTGCCATCGGCCACCGAAGCCAACGAGGGGTGGGCAACGGTGGCGAGAAAGGGGAAGAAGAAGAAGGCGCCTCAGCCTTCTTCTTCTCCAGCGGCTGCCAAGAAGGCAGCCCCAGCACCGGCACCTAAAAAGGGTCGGAAAAAGAAGAGCGCGGCGTCAAAAACGGCGGCGGTGGTGGTCACCATCTCGCCGGCGGCAGTCGAGAAGGGGGAGACCTATGAGTCGGTGCTCACAAGAGCCCGACGATCGGTCAACCCCTCAGAGATGGGCATTGCCAGGGTGACGTGCCGGCGGACCCAAACGGGGGCTCGAATTTTCGAGTTCCCGGGGGCTGACCGGGATCAGAAGGCCGACGCCTTCGCAGCCAAGATGGCAGAGGCCATCGCCGACGTGGCGAAGGTGGCGCGGCCCGTCAGGACCTCGACCTTGGTGGTGTCGGAGTTGGACGACTCCGTCACCAAGGGCGAGGTAGCCGCTGCCGTCGCGGCGGCGGGTGGGTGCGGCTTGGACGCCGTAAAGGCCGGAGAGATCCGGCCAGGAAATGGGGGGATGGGCCGGATTCGGCTGGTGTGCCCCGCCGACGCCGCTGAGGCCGTCCTTAAAAAAGGACGGCTTCTAATAGGCTTCAGCTCGGCCGTGGTGCGGGCGCTGGAGGTGCAGCAAATGCGTTGCTTCCGATGCCTCGCGTTCGGGCTTGCCCGGCCTTTCTGTCCTTCGCCGGTGGACAGGTCGGACCTATGCTTCCGGTGCGGCCAGGCCGGCCACCGGCAGGCCACCTGCGCCGGGACCCCCCCACTGCGCTGTATGTGCAGCCAGTGGGAGGCCGGCGGGCCACGTTATGGGGGGGGGCTAAATGCAGCCCCCCCGTCAAGAGGGGTAAGGAGCAGGCCACCATGCGGCCTGCCCATACGGGTAACGGGGTCCCTCCGGTTGCCACTGACGGTGCGATGTCCAACTAATGCCTAGACACGGACATCGCACCATAATGCAGGTGAACCTCAACCACTGTCAGGCGGCACAGGACCTAATGGTCCAAGTGCTAGCCGAGTGGTCGGGGGACCTTGCCGTGGTCGCCGAGCCCTACTCGTACGCAGCCTCTTGGCTGCGGGACAGTAATGGCACGGTGGTCATCGTGCCGCGGCCCTCCACGGACTCCCCGCCCCTCTCGTTCATCGAGAGGGGCCATGGATACGTGGCCGCCGCGTGGGGGGATGCCGCCCTGGTGGGCGTTTACTTCCCCCCAAAGCGTCCGGTGGAAGAGTTCAGGAATTATCTCCTGACTCTTTCAGCGGCGCTTGCGCGAATTGGGAGGAGCAAGGTCGCGGTCTTGGGCGACCTAAACGCCAAGTCCACGACCTGGGGGAACTCGCGCGACTACCCGAACGGCCGCCTTCTGGAGGCCTGGGCGGCGTCGAGCGGGTTGGTGCTCCTCAACCGGGGGGCGGTGCGCACGTGCGTGCGCCACAATGGGAGCTCTGTGCCGGACGTCTCGTTCGCCACTGCAGCCCTGGCCGCGCTCGTGCGCCGGTGGGAGGTGGACGTGGTGGAGAACCTATCCGATCACAGGTATGTGCGGATAGAGATCGCCACCGAACGTCCACCGGACGGGGGGGGGGCGGGAAGGAAGGAGGTCCTTCCCGCGGTGGGCCCTGACGCGGCTGGATCGCGTCGCGGCCACGGAGGCGGCCTTCGTTCAGGACTGGTTCGCTCCGCCGACCAGTCCAGACGTCGACGAGGCCGCCCTCCGACTGAGGGAGGCAATGACCGAGGTGTGCGACTCAAGCATGCCTCGGTCGCGTCGGCCTCCTCAAAAGCGCGCGGTGTACTGGTGGTCGGCGGAGCTCGCCGGCCTCCGGGAAGACTGCGGCGCAAAAAGGAGGGCCTTCCAGCGGGCTCGCCGCCGCCGCCAGCGCGACGTCACCGAGGAGGACCGCCTCCATGCCTCCTACGTGGAGGCCCGGCGCGTCCTCAAGGTGGCGATCGTGGAGTCGAAGAAGGCGGCGCGGCTCGAAATGCTGGCGGGGTTGGACGACGACCCCTGGGGGAGGCCGTATCGGGCGGCGCGCAATAAGCTGCGTCCGATCGGTCCCCCCGTAGTCGAGGCCCTTCAGCCGGCGCTGCTGGAGGAGGTGGTCCGGGGTCTATTCCCGGACCGCTCGCCGGACTTCGTGCCGCCCCGGATGGCCCCGCTCCCGCAAGTGGGCCCTCCGGCCGACGCCGGGATTCCCCTGGTGTCGGAGGCGGAGTTTTCCTCGGCGGCGTTTCGCCTCCGAGGGAAAAAGACGGCGCCGGGGCCAGATGGCGTGCCGGCACGGGTGGTGGCGATAGCCACCACCCAAATGGAGGGACGCTTTCGGGACCTCTTCGACAGCTGCTTTGCGTCGGGGAGGTTCCCGAAAGTGTGGAAGGAGGGGGTGCTGTGCCTCCTCCGAAAGGAGGGTCGGCCGGAGGATTCACCCTCCGGCTACCGGCCGGTCGTCCTTCTGGACGACGCGGCGAAGCTCCTTGAGAGCGTGATTGCGTCGCGCCTCAAGGAGCACCTGGGGGGGACCGGCCCCGACCTGTCCAATGCCCAGTACGGGTTTCGGGCGGGCCGGTCCACGGTGGATGCGCTTCAAGAATTGAAGCGCATCACCAAAGAGGGGGCGAGGCAGGGGGGAGGAGTGTTGGCGGTGTCGTTCGACATCGCCAATGCCTTTAACTCCATCCCCCACGCCACAATATTGGAGGCGCTCCGATACCATGGAGTGCCTCCATACCTGCGGGCCCTGCTGGCGGACTACCTCCAAGGACGGGAGGTATTGTTCGTCGGCAGGAACGGCCGCATGAGGCGGCGGCCGGTGGAGTCGGGTGTTCCGCAGGGGTCGGTCCTAGGACCACTCCTGTGGAACATCGGGTACGACTGGCTCCTCCGGGGCGTCCTCCCCGATGGCGTGGGTGTCATCTGCTATGCGGATGACACCCTCGTCACGGCGCGGGGGCGCAACTTTGGGGAGGCGGCCGCCCGGGCGTCGGAGGGGGGAACCCTGGTCGCCCAACGTATTGGGCGGCTGAGGCTGGACGTGGCGCTGCCCAAGACCGAGGCCCTGTACTTCCACGGGCCTCGTGGGGAGGCGCCGCCTGACGCCCACGTAGAGGTGGCGGGGCGGCAAATTGTGGTGCAGGCCCAGATGAAGTATCTGGGCCTGATCCTGACGGGCCGGTGGAAGTTCGCGGAACACTTCCGCCGGCTCGCCCCGCGCCTCCTCAAGGCGGCGAGGGGCCTTAGTTGGCTCCTGCCCAACATCGGGGGGCCGGCTGCGGCATGCCGGCGTTTATATGCCGGTGTGCTACGCAGCATGGCCCTGTACGGGGCGCCCATATGGGCGGATGACTTGGGGGTGGCCAACCGTACCCTCCTCCGTAAGCCACAACGCGCCATCGCTCAGCGAGTGGCGCGGGCTTACGGTACGGTTGCCCACGGCGCGGCCTGTGCCTTGGCGGGCACTCCGCCATGGTACTGGGAGGCCGAGGTGTTGTCCGCCGTCTACCACTGGACGGCGGATAAGCGGGCGCAGGGGGAGCGCCCCGCACCAGAGGAGAGGGTCGCCGTCTGGCGGGGGGCCCGCGAGGACATGCTCCGCCGGTGGACGGCGGAGATGGCCAACGCGGAGTTCGGACGGTGGACCCTGGACGCCGTCGGTCCAGTCATTGAGGGCTGGATCGAGAGGGGGCATGGGTTCCTCACCTACCGGTTGACGCAGGTTTTGTCCGGGCATGGTAGCTTCGGGCATTTCCTGTGTCGTATACGGAGGGAGGAATTCACGGCGTGCCACCACTGTGGCGCGCCGGACGACACGGCGCGGCACACCCTGGCCGAATGTCCAGCTTGGGATGTGCAGCGCCGTCGCCTCCAGGCGTCCGTAGGCCCGGACCTCTCGCTGCCCGGCTTGGTGTACTCCATGCTGGGCTCCGGGGCGGTCTGGGTCGCGGTGGCCTCCTTCTGCGAGGACGTCATGTCGCAGAAGGAGGCTGCGGAGCGGGTGCGTGAGAACGATCCTCTCGCGCCCCCGCACCGCAGACGTCGAAGGGGCCGGACGAGGCGCGATCGCGACCAAGTCCAGCCTGGTGGTGGCCAGTGGGCGGGTGATGTGGGGACACACCTGCCCGCATTGCACGGACCACCACCATCGACGGTCACGATGACGATCACCCCCCTTCACCGCGGGGGGGTCCGAACGGGCCCGTCGTGCTGTAGACGGGCCATCGCTGGTGGAGTTGTGGTGTAGGGCTTACGGCCGGTCCCATGACTCCACCTCAAAGGCGAAGACGGAGCGCCGCGGGGTTTTAGTGGGTAGTCCCCTGGGCGACGTGTCAGTTGCTCAGGCGGGAGTCCCACACACGCCCCCCGCCACCCAGGTGGGGGGTACGGTGCGTAAATGCATTTCCCCGCGAAAACAAAAAAAAAAAAAAAAAAGACATAGATATGACTAAATTGTATAATATCACTAACTCTGTACCAAGTACAATTCCTGGAGGTCAACCAATTATAAGAAATATTACTGAAAAAATACCTGGTCTTATAGTTTTTTTTGATAATAATGAAGAAAGTATTGTTATTAAAGTTAATACTACTCCTGAAAATACCTTAGGACAAGACTTATCCATTATAATTGCTCCTCAAGATAATGTAAAACCAAATTTACTTACAATTAAAACATATGACGATTTAATAGGTACAATTCGAATTAATGAAAATAATAATGGTCAGATCATAAATAATCTTACTAGAAGTTCACCAGAGGGCGAATTCCTTCTTACTTATAATGGTGAAGTAGATGTAAAACTTACTTCTGATGAATCTACTATTGCTACTGCTCAAACTTACAATTTTGCAAGTCCGTAGTCCGTAATCTTTGCAAATTGTATCATGCCGAAAAAACAAGATATTATTTGGCTAAGTGTTGTCCAAGAAAAGAAGTTGTTGCTGTTAACATTGTTGGTGAATGTGATAAGTTCGATCTTAATGATAAATTCGAATTAGAAGAAGTCTGTAAACCAAAGGTTTGCTTCAAAGAAGATGAATATTCATTATGTGTTATAAATGCTATTGCTGTGAAGGTCCTCTTTGAAACGTTTAACTTTAGCGCTGATTGCAGTAAAGATGCTCTTACTAAATACGCCAAAATTGTTTGTGACATTAAATCTTGTATCGATGTTAGAGAAGCCGCTGTTATTTTATATCAAGCTGTAAATGTTTTCACTGAAATCGGATCTAAACAAAGAGAAGCTTACACAAGCTGTCTTTCAAATCTTAACGTTGATTTAACCTGTCTTTCTAAGTCTTACTATGCTAAGGGTAATAATAAGTGGTGCTATTCGCTCTCTCTATTCATCAACCGAACTCGAAACTGTTTTTAAAATTAGTGATGAGATTGAAGAGGAGGAAGAATGCGAGGAAGAAGATTCCGACTCAAAAACATCTAGTTCCGAGAGGAAACAATCATCTGGTATGTCTAACAAAAAGAAACTAATGGTTGCTGGTGGTATAGTAATAGTAGTTGTTGCTGTTACTGTAAGTGCTGTCGTTTTCTTCACTTGAAGTTAAATGTATATTCGTATAAACTAATTGTTTTTTAAAATTGTAAATAAGTATTATATTAGGGTTGTGTAAATCTAATTGAATTTGATATTTTAATCATTGGCGCGATTAAAAAAAAATTAAACTCTAATAAGATTATTCTTAAAAAAGTTAAATAACGTCATAATCAAAAATCAATAGTTAAATGGATCCTTGTGTTTTTTTTTTAATCCTAAAATGCAAGAGATTTTGGAGTCGTAGAACAAGTGATTTTTTTGTTCACATGATATTCATACAATTTAATTAAAGTATTTTCACGAAAGCTGAATCAAATTTTTGATTCCTAAACTTAAATATCATTTTGATACAATATCAATACATTGTTTTAGAAGTGCATAAATTCTATTACGAAAAGAACAACAAAGATGAATCTCGAGTCAATTCCAAATCTAAAAATACAATCGAAATTATTTTTATTCCTTCTAATTACAATCGTAACTTGTAGAGATAATTTTATAGTGATGTTTAAAAGAAAAAAGAATACTTATGGTATTGCATGAAGGATTATGTGCATAAAAGAAAGTAATATGGCAGATGAACAGGGATTTATTGGCACAAATTGGTAAGCACTACAAAGTCTACAAATCGCAATGGTGGCGGAAATCAGAAAGGATCAAAAAGTGATGTGTCAACTTCATATGACATTACAGTGACGTTCATAACTGACATTGACAGAATGAATTGCGTTTACATATTCAACACTGGCCCTTAAACCAAAACATTCAAACATTAGAAACTAACAAAATAACAAGACATAAATTTACAATGTCAGTTACACAATGTTACATATCCACCACTATTATTATCCCTATGAATTAAATCATTTACTTTTACAATGAAATAGTCTTTCATTTCTACTCTTATAAACATGTTTAACACAACATAGCAAATATACTGTATGTATTAAAAGTAAACTTATACCAAACATAACTGACTTGTAAACTGATTATGACTATCTTTAGACAAAGGTTTAGTCAGTACATCTGCTAACATTTCTTTTGTATTTAAATAATTTACAATAATTGTACCACTAGAAACATGTTCACGTATAAAATGGTGCCTTATGTCTATATGTTTAGTTCTAGCATGAAAAATAGAATTCTTACACAATTTTAATGCAGACTGATTATCATTAAAAATAACAACATTAAAATTATAGTTAAACAGTTCTTTCAAAAATTTACAAAGAAATAAAGCTTCTTTGCATGTATCAGAGAGAGACATATATTCGGCTTCAGTACTAGACAAGGCAACAGTACGCTGTTTCCTGCTTTCCCATGAGACTACAGATTTTCCTACCTTAAAAACAAAACCAGTATAGGAACGCCTATCACCTTCGTTCCTGCCCCAATCAGCATCAGCATAAGCAGTGATTGAAAGACCACCCTTGAGAAAAGTTAAATGTAAATCTTTCGTACCTTTAAGATAACGGAGGACCCGTTTTGCTGACTTCCAGTGAACCTCGGTGTAACAGTCATTGAACTGGCTGAGATAACTCACTGCATGTGAAATATCAGGTCGTGATCCTACCGCTACATACATAAGAGATCCTATTAAGCCTCTGTAGTCATATTTACTATCTAATTTTTCTCCTTTTTTAGGGTTCCGTACCTCAAAAGGAAAAAAAACGGAACCCTTATAGGATCACTTTGTTGTCCGTCCGTCCGTCTGTCAAGACCCTTTTTCTCAGGAACGCGTGGAGGTATGAAGCTGAAATTTATATCAATTACTCAAGTCTACTGTCCCTTGAAGCTGTGAAAAAATCAAACTTCTAAGCCAACGCAATCAAAAGATACAGCCGTTTATGCCGCAAATTTTCGACACTTGCAAGGGAATCAAAACCTACAGGGTGCTTCCCGTGAACTCAGAATCTTGAAATTTGGTACGAAGCAACGTCTTATAGCATAGATAAAGGAAAAATTACGAAAACCATAAATTTTTAGTTACATCACATAATATTTTTTTTTTAATAATTTTAACCTTACTACCCATTTCCTCATAAACGCGTAGAGGTATTAAATTGAAATTCATACCAAATACTCAGGTCTATAATACCTTTAAGCTGTAACAAAATCAAACTTCTATGTCAACGCAATCAAAAGAAACAGCAATTTAAGCTGCATATTTTGAAACTCGCAAGTACTCGCAAGGGAATCAAAACCTAAAGGGTACTTCCAGTCGACCTAGAATCTTGAAATTTGGCATGAAGCAACGTTTTATAGCACACATAAAGGAAAAATTCCGAAAACCTTAAATTTTTAGTTACACTACAAAATATATATTTTTTAATAAATATAAACTTATTACTTTTTTCCTCATGAACGCGTAGAGCTATCAAGTTGAAAACCATATCAAATACTTAGATCTAATTGCCTTTAACCCGTTAAAAAAAAAAAAAAATTAAGTCAATGCAAAAACGCAAAACGCAAAAGTACAACCATTGATACCGCATATTTTGAAACTCGCAACTACACGCACGGGAATTAAAACCTAAAGACCACTTCCCGTTGACATATAATCTCGAAATTTGGTAAGAAGCAATAGCTTACAGCACAGGTAACAGAAAAATTCCGAAAAGCTTAAAATTTTAAGTAGTTTTTGCAGGTTTGTACGGAACCCTCGGTGCGCGAGTCCGACTCGCACTTGGCCGGTTTTTTAGCTTTATACCAGTTTCCATAGGAGTAGATGTTGGCTTGCAATCTTCCATTCCAAACTTCTTGAGAATGTTTTCTATGTAATTTGTTTGATCAAGAGTAATTTTGCCCTCTGACATTGAGATTCTCATTCCCAAGATATGACTTGCTGGCCCTAAATCTGTTATCTCAAATTCCTTTTTAAGACTCTCTTTTATTTTCTCCTTTTCTTGTGAATTGGGAGTTGAAAAGAATATTATGTCGTCAACATATAGAGCTATTATTAATAGCTCATCATTGCTTCGTTTATAAAATACACAGGGCTCTGAAGAAGATTTCATAAAGCGCAATTTTTCACATAAAACTCTATTTATTTTCTCATACCAAGCTTTTGACGCTTGTTTCAAACCATATATAGCTTTGTTAAGTTTATATACTTTATCTTCTTTCCCTTGTACAACAAAACACTCTGGTTGTTCCATATAAATTGTTTCATGAAGGTCTCCATTCAAAAATGCTGTTTTCACATCAAGGTGTTCTATGTCCATAGAGTATTCCGCTGCTATAGCGAGCAGTGTTCGAAGTGTAGAGTATCTTACAACAGGTGAAAATGTCTCTTCATAATCAATTCCTTGTTTCTGTGTGTATCCTTTTGCAACTAATCGTGCTTTGTATTTCAGAAGTTCACCATTTACTCCACGCTTCTTCCTGAATACCCATTTACATTTTACAGGCCGTTGATTCTCTTTCCTTTCAGTAAGAGTCCAGCATTTATTAATAATGAACGAATTATACTCATTTTGCATGGCTTCCTTCCATTTCTCAGCTTCAGATCCAGAAAGTGCTTCTTTAACAGACAAACATTCGTCAACATTCTCATTTTTCACATCAGTGTGGAATGCTGATAAAAACGAATCATTCTCATCGTTCTCTGTCGTTGCACTTGTAGTTGTACTTTCCTCTTCATCTGGATCTGGAAAATAAGTATCATCCGCAGCAGTATTTGAAATAAAACTCTCGTCACTTCCAGAATCATGTACCGTGACTGTGCTCATCCTCTGTTCACCTTCATTTATTGTTGTGTCATCAGAATGAGTGTCGGTGTATGATTCTGAATGTAACGATTCATGAACATCGTTATCATTATTATCCAATTCATTTGACAATCGTATTACTGAATGGACAGAATCTATACTAGTAATATCATCATTTGACAAATTAGAATTGATAAAAATATTTTCAAAAAATGTTACATCACGAGCTTTAGTACATTCTCTAGGATTATCAACTTTGATCAATCTATAGCCCTTTGTTTCCTCACAATAGCCCACAAATATAAATTTCTCAGCCTTCGGATCCAACTTTGTACGAATATGTTTATGAGCATAGGCTATGCAACCAAATATGCGCAAATTTGACAAACACACCTTTTTATTAGTCCACTTCTCCTCAGGCGTACACCCTTTCACTGCAATAGTGGGCGAGCGATTCTTGAGATAAACCGCTGTATTGACAGCTTCAGCCCAGAATTCTTTTCCAAGGCCAGCTTCTTGTAGCAAACAACGCGCCTTCTCCATAATGCTTCTATTTGCCCGTTCAGCAACACCATTTTGCTGCGGTGAGTAGGGTGTTGTGGTCTGATGCCGTATGCCGTTTGCTTTTAGGAAGTTCTGAAAAATACAATTTATATATTCACCTCCGTTGTCACTTCTAATTGCTTTTAATTTCTTATTAGTTTGGTTCTCAACTAAAGCCTTCCACTCTTTAAATTTCTCAAACACTTCATCCTTTCCTTTTAAAAAATATATGTATGTTTTCCGAGTAAAATCATCTATAAACGTTAGAAAGTATCTAGATCCGCTAAAAGATTTACAAGGCATAGGTCCACATAAATCTGTATGAACCAATTCTAATATTTTAGTGGCTCTATTGAAAGATTTCTTAGGAAAAGACTTCTTAGTTTGTTTTCCTTTTACACACACTTCACATTGCTGAAATAAATTATTATTATTAGCAAAAGAAATACCTGTAGCCATACCTTTGTTCAAAAGCTCCATGCTTTTATGGTTGAGATGACCCAGGCGACGATGCCATACCCTTTGGGAAGTTGGATCAGTGCCCTCCACAGCTGCCACCATTGCCGTATTGGAATTGGCAATGTCATCATGGCCAGCTGTCTGATAAGCTGCACCGCTTGAACCTAAAGAGTTTCCTACCAACCTGCATCTCATGGGAATGGATTCAACAGTATCTAGCCGATATACACCCTCTTTGTGAGTTGCTGTGGCAACTAAAGCCTCCCCATCATATATATGACAGCCACTACTACTAAAAACCACTTTGAATCCTTTTCCTACCATCGAACTAACTGATAACAAGTTTGCTGTCAAATTTGGTACATAATGCACTTTACTTATTGTTTTTACATTACCATTCTTCATTCTAACTTGAATAGTACCTTGTCCAGCCGTGTATAACTTGTCACCATTGGCTACTTTCACCTCTAATGTTCCATTGTTCACAAAGTTACCCATCATAGTCTTGTCGCAACACATATGTCCAGATGCACCACTATCAATGTACCACGATTCACTATTAATGTTCGCTGATAGTGCAGTAAGCAACGCCTTTGAATGTTCTGAATTGCACTTCGGAGACTTCTTACTGACGTTCCTGGGACAATCCCTCATAAAGTGTCCAGTCTTCTTGCACTTGAAACACCGTGCTGGTTTCCGTCCGATCACTGCCAGAGCGCTCTCAGTCTTGTCATCTCTTCGAAGATTTTCCTGTAGCAATTTTCCTTTTACCAGCTCACTTGACAGCTTGAGATTGGAGTTTTCCATCGCCATGATCAAAGGGTCATAGTCTACAGATAGGCCGCTCAACATGATGACAGCCACGAACTCATCCTCCAGAGGTGATTCAATTTCGCTGAGCTGCTGTGAAACTTCTGTGATTTTGTTGAGGTATGCTTCCATGTTTTCATGTTCACTTAATTTGGTTGAAAACAATGTCCTCAGAAGCCCGAGTCTTCGACATAGACCTCGATCTTCATACGCCTTCTGTAGATTTGTCCATGCCTCATGTGCAGTCTTCGCCTTCCTTATATGTGGTATTGCCGTCGACTGTACATTCAAGGCAATTTTAGCCAGTGCTTTTGCTACCTTTTTCTCATCACTGTTCTCGGTATGTTTCTCCACAAATTCCCAAAGTTCCTCATGCACGAGAATCATGCGCATCATGAACTTCCATGATGAGTAATTCTCGATGCCCCGGAGCTTTTCAATACACACCGAACCTGAAGCCGATGACATCGTGTCGTCGTGCCGCCTTTGAGGTTATCAATACACCGGTCGATAATTTTTGCACAGTTACGTGAAAATATGTCGATATTTTATATCGAATATATCCCTGGGCCCATAACCTGAAGGATTATGTGCATAAAAGAAAGTAATATGGCAGATGAACAGGGATTTATTGGCACAAATTGGTAAGCACTACAAAGTCTACAAATCGCAATGGTGGCGGAAATCAGAAAGGATCAAAAAGTGATGTGTCAACTTCATATGACATTACAGTGACGTTCATAACTGACATTGACAGAATGAATTGCGTTTACATATTCAACATTGCATCTCGAGAAGTACAGGAAAACAACATAATGAAGTCACAATTGCACTTTTCTGAAGGAGATGAAATTCATAATTATGTTTCGAATGGCTATGTAGCATCACTCAATTCATCAACAGTAGAAAGGCTTAAGGCCGATGAAGATGTACAAGTTGCAGAAAAAGATAAGATAATGCGAATAGCTGATTTTAATTTAAGCGATTATCATAATAAAGAAGAAATTTCATTGAATGAGTTTATAATGGCAGACTTTAATTTGTCTAATGATAAAATATTTGAAGATGGATTGTTTGGCGATAAAAACATGTTTTCTGATAATAAAATACAGATTAAAAGACAATACGATGCTCCTTGGGGTCTTAGTAGAGTTACAGGTCTTGAATTCCTGAGAAAACACATATTTCTCTATCCATCAAATTCAGGCGAGAATGTTGAGGTCTACGTTATCGACACAGGTATCGAAGTCAATCATCCCGAATTCCAAGGAAGAGCCAGATGGGGAGCCAACCTAGTTGAAGGATCCGAAGACAAAGACGAAAACGGTCACGGAAATCATTGTGCTGGTATAATAGGAAGTAAGTCGTATGGTTTAGCTAAGAAAGCGAATATTACAGCAGTCAAAGTCTTAGATAAGAGTGGAGCCGGTTTAATTTCTCAAATTATTTCAGGAATTGACTTTGTAATAGAAGAACACGAGGAAAGGTTAGGTTTACTTTACGATATAGCAAAATCAAAATTTATTAATGAAAAATTAAATGTAACAGCGGGAGTCTCTGATAAAATAGATCAGTTTATTCGAAAATCTGATTTATTTCCAAAAACAGTCGTGAACATGAGTGTTGGTGGAGGTAAAAGTGCAGCTCTAAACTTTGCTTTAGATTATGCGACCTCTCTAGGAATTCATTTCTCCGTGGCTGCAGGTAATGACAACCAAAATGCCTGTGAGTATTCACCTGGATCATCAAATAATTCTATAACAACAGGTGCCTCAACTCAAAAAGACATAACTGCTGATTTCTCTAATTTCGGAAAATGTGTTGATATTGTTACGAGCTGGGGTTCGGGACAGAAATGAAAAATGCCAGACTACGTGTTCCGATATTTATTAAAACACTCACTCACAAAACACTCACAGTAATTATACACAACACAACGCACTGAGATTCGCAGGTTTACTAATCGCACTGTTAGTACCGTAATCGTAGCCAAAATAAGACTGACTACGCGGCGATGGGCCACGCCTTTTATACTCCAAACAAACAAAAAGAAACATTCTCGATTAATCCTAATAACTCGCGAAAGAAGTAAACAAACAAATTATTAAGGAAGGAACACGTTAGACAGCTTTCGCCCTTATGCGTAAACAATAGAGGCTTTATTGGCTTGCACTCGAACACAATGGTTGTCGTTCAAACGTAGACACATGTAGATAGTTCTCGATCGCGGCGCGTGAGCAGGTAAAAGGTTATGGCGCGTAACACTGCCCCCTCCTTAAGAGATGCTCGTCCCGAGCATCGTCACTGCCATGGTACCGCGCCAAGCGATCCACATGCACCACTTTGGGCGCCCCTCGAGGCTCCTTCCGAATCCGGTACGTGATGTCGTTGATTCTGGTCACCACACGATACGGTCCGTCCCATTTTGCCTGAAGTTTTGGAGACCTTCCTTTGCTGCGGGTTGGATTGTGCAGCCACACCAGTGATCCTTCAGCAAATCCAGGATTGACAATCTTCCGGTCGTAACGGGTCTTCATTTTCTCCGACATTAGCTGTCCAGATTCCCTGACGTGGTCGTGGATGTCATTCAGCTTTTGTCGCAATTCATTTGCGTAATCAGTAATGCTGTTTGGTGTGTCCGGTGGAGTTCCCGTAATTAGATCTGCCGGCAGTCTCAGTTCTCGTCCGAAGTTAGCGAAAGCAGGGGTGACGGTAGTGCTCTCGTGGACTGCGCTGCGGTAAGATAGCAGGAAAGGCTGAATGTGCTTGTCCCAATCCCTTTGCCTGTTTTCTACCACTCTTGCGAGGTATCTCTCCAGGGTTTGGTTGAATCTCTCGACCATTCCGTCAGACTGAGGGTGATACGAGGTAGTCCTGGTCTTGTGGATTCCCAGCACCCGGCAAGCCTCCTGGAATATCTGGGACTCGAAATTTCGTCCCTGATCACTATGGATTTCCAGGGGTACTCCAAAACGGCAGAAGACCTCATTGACCAGTTTATCAGCAACTGTGGTAGCTTCTTGATTAGGAATGGCAAAAACTTCTGGCCACTTGGTAAAGTAATCCATGACCACCATGAAATACTTGTTTCCACTTTCACTCTCCGGGAATGGTCCAGCAATATCCAGGGCTATGCGTTCCCATGGTGCTCCGACGTTGTATAGTTTCAGTGCCCCTCTGCTGCGTGTGTGTGGTCCTTTAACAGCCGCACACCTTGTGCATTTGGGGCACCAGTCCTCCACATCGTCCCGACAGTGCAGCCAGTAAAATCGCTCACGAATCTTTAAAAGGGTCCTTTTCACTCCCAAGTGTCCTCCTGAGCATCCATCGTGATACAGCTGCATAATTTCCGGAACTTTGGCCTTTGGAACAACCATTTGAAGATGACACTGGTCACCTTTTGCATTTTCCCATCTTCGGTGAAGGACTCCATCTTGGACAAGGAGGCTGTCCCATTGCGCCCAATAGCCCTTCATGACTGCGCTTCTTCCAGCGATGTGACTCCATCCAGGTCTAGGCACATTAGCCTCAATCCAATCCAGCACCGGCCCGATGTCGTTATCTTCCTGTTGTGCACGACGTAGTTCTTCCTTCCAGCCACTGTGGATTTCAGTCTTCAGAGCTCGAACTGCCAAAGTCTCTTTAGCCTCTTGTCTGACGCAATGTTTACAGTCATCAGAGCACGGTCTCCTTGAAAGTGCGTCTGCATTCCCATGAGACTTCCCGCTGCGGTGCTGTATTTCAAAGTCAAACTCCTGTAGCTGTTCGATCCATCGTGCTACTTGTCCTTCTGGATTTTTGAATTGCAAAAGCCATTTTAATGCAGCATGATCTGTCCGTAGATAAAATTTGCGTCCCAGCAGGTATTTGTTGAAATGCTGCAAAGTTTTCACAATGGCCAGCAACTCACGCCGCGTAACACAGTAGTTTCTCTCTGGTTTTGATAACGCTTTGCTGAAATAGGCTATCACAACTTCTCGATCTCCTTTTCTTTGAGATAACACTCCACCAATCCCTGTGTTGCTGGCGTCCGTATCCACGATGAAATCGTTCTTGGTGTCAGGAAAACCAAGAATAGGTGTATTGCAGAGTCGCTTCTTCAGTTCATAGAACGCAGCATCGCAGTCCCCATCCCAACAGAATGTTCGTTTTTCTTCCGTAAGCTTGTGTAAGGGTCTTGCAATATCGGCAAAGTTCGGGACAAACCGCCGATAATAAGAGCACAAGCCCAAAAATGCTCTTACTTCTGTCTTATCTTTCGGGACAGGCCAATCCTTAACTGCTTCGGTTTTCTCTGGATCAGTTTGTACTCCTTCTCGCGATACGATGTGTCCCAAGAACTTCACTTGTCGTTTGAAGAAAAAACACTTTTTGGGGCTCAGTTTTAGATTTGCTGCACGTATTTTCAACAGTACTCGGTCCAAGTTTTGTAGGTGGTCTTCAAACGTGCGCCCAACAATGATTATGTCATCGAGATAGACAAGACAGGCGTCTCCAATCAGTCCAGAGAGAACCAGCTCCATTAATCTCTCGAAAGTAGCCGGGGCATTACATAGTCCAAACGGCATTACATTGAAATGCCAAAGGCCTTTCCCCGTAGAGAACGCCGTTTTCTCTTTGTCCTTTGGATCTAACTCCACTTGCCAATAGCCGCTCTTCAGGTCAAGGGTGGTGAACCACTTCATCCCCGATAGTGTATCCAACGTGTCATCTATCCGCGGCAGTGGATAGCTGTCCTTTTTTGTCACGTCGTTGAGTCGGCGATAGTCGACGCAGAACCGCATACTGCCGTCCTTCTTCTTGACGAGCACCACAGGAGAACACCACGGACTCGATGAAGGCTCTATAATCCCGTTCTTCATCATCCCCTCGATCGTGGCTTCCACTTCTTTGTCTCGTGCGACCGGCAACCTTCTGGGTCGTTGACGGATGGGCCCTTCATTTCCGGTATTTATCGAGTGCTTCACCAGTCCAGTCTTCCCAATATCGGCGTCACTCGTCGAGAAGATATCCGCGTACTTGAGTAACATCCTCTTGGCTCTTGTCATTTCTTCACTGGACAGGTCTTTGCGGCAGTCGTCCAGCAACGATGAAATATCGTAGGTCGCTGGAACCCGTTTAGTGGATGTTTCACATTTCCGCAGCCAAGCCACCTCATCAAAGGTCCCAATTAACGTTCCCTTCTTCAGGATGTGTTCGTCGTAACTCAGGTTAAGTACGCGCACTGCGGAGCACTTCGATGTTCTCACTAGAGTTCTCGCAACCACCCATGGTTGATTCTTGCTTGCACCTTCCAGTAGCACACATCTACGGTTCCGGTCAGCATTCTGTGGTAGACTCACAGGTACCATGGTTTCCGATCTAGGTGGCAGTACAGTTCTTCTGGTACAGTACACCTTTCCGGACGAGCCACCATCCATGCAGATTTCTTCCGTACCACATATCAGTGTCCCTTGGTTAACATCGATGGTACAGTGATGTTCACGCATGAAATCCAAGCCCAGGATACAGTCATCGACGATGTCTGCCACAATCACTCGATGCCAGAATTTCTTCTCTCCTAATCTCATCTTCACTTGTCTCTCGCCTTGAACGGGTATGCGCTGACCGGTTGCTGTTAGAAGTTGTATCCTTTCATTGTTCCAGTAGGTGTCCCCAAAGCAGCGATGAGCAAGTCGGGAACTGACCACAGTACGCGAAGCTCCAGTATCCAATGTCAGCTTGCACGGCGTCTCATTTATTTCGCCTCGGATGATCAGGCTGTTCCCATCGTGTGCCTGCGAGATGTAGATTTTTGGGGCCTTGTTAGAACCAGCCAGCACTCGCCCCGCAGTCCTGGCGTTTACTCGTTTCCCTGCGGCTGGACATCATCCACCCGCACCTCGTGCTCTCGTCGTTGGTCTAACTTCTTGGGGCAGCTCGACCTTAGGTGTCCCCTGTCCCCACAACCATAGCACCTGGGGGCTAATCTTTCACGTCTCCATTGTGGCACTGGTTGTACCACTTCCCTGATGCGATGGGGTCTTGGGTCTTGGCGTACCGCCTCCACCTCCAACGCGTGAGCCAGCGCCTCCTTGAGGGACTCGTGGTGTCCGAGTCTCACCGCCGCTCGAACCTCCAGGTCCCTGATTCCGTCGACAAATGCCTGGACCAGAAGGCCGTCGACGAGTGAAGGCGCTGACTGGTACGCCTTCCTTACTAGTTTCTCCACCTCCAGGGCCCACTGTTGTAGGTTTTCGGAGGCTCGCTGCGCTCTATCCTTGAGCTGCGCTCGGAAGACATGCTCCAAATGAGCGTCGCCATAGCGGGCCTCCAAGGCCTCCATCAGCTGCTCGTACGACGCATCCGTCCCAAGGGCCTCCAGGACAGTGAGGGCTTGGTCACGCAGGCCCAATGTAAGCGCCGTGAGAGCTTGCTCCTTCGTCCAAGCGTTGGCTTTCACAACGGCCTCAAACTGTTTCCGGTAGGCCGACCACGACGATGTTCCATCAAATGGTGGCACCTTAAAGCCTCGGCCCGATGAAGGAGTTACTGCAGGTGCCGTGATCCCATCTGCCACCTTTAGGACGTTGAGGTTCTTTTTGATGTCCGCCAGCTGGGTCTCCGCCGTTGCGATGCGGGTTTCGTGGCACTCGAGCCGGGTTTCGTGGCACTCGAACCGGGTTTCGTGGCCTTCCAGCTTTTCTTTAATAGCGGCGATGTCCTTGCCGATGACAGTGCGCAGATCTTTTATGAGCAGGGTTTGCTCCTCCTGTCGCCGCACCTGGTCTTCTTTGTTGCGCAACATTTGCTCCTCCAGTCGTCGCGCATGTTCTTCCTGACGGCGGGCCTGTTCTTCTTTGTTGCGCAACATTTGCTCCTCCAGTCGTCGCGCATTTTCTTCCTGATGGCGGGCCTGTTCTTCTTTGTTGCGCAACATTTGCTCCTCCAGTCGTCGCGCATGTTCTTCCTGACGGCGAGCCTGTTCCTGTAGCAGCGCCATCAACGCGGCCAGGTCCGATGACGCCGCAGGTGCCGGAGGCTCCGAGGAACCGGCCGCTGCTTCACCCGTGAAGCGCCGATGGTCCGCTTCTTGTTGGCGCTGCTGACTCCTGGTGCGGGCTCTTTCCGCACTCGGCGAAGTATCGTCTTTTGGTAAAACAGGCATTTTTTCCATCCCCGCTTCTGACACCAATTGTTACGAGCTGGGGTTCGGGACAGAAATGAAAAATGCCAGACTACGTGTTCCGATATTTATTAAAACACTCACTCACAAAACACTCACAGTAATTATACACAACACAACGCACTGAGATTCGCAGGTTTACTAATCGCACTGTTAGTACCGTAATCGTAGCCAAAATAAGACTGACTACGCGGCGATGGGCCACGCCTTTTATACTCCAAACAAACAAAAAGAAACATTCTCGATTAATCCTAATAACTCGCGAAAGAAGTAAACAAACAAATTATTAAGGAAGGAACACGTTAGACAGCTTTCGCCCTTATGCGTAAACAATAGAGGCTTTATTGGCTTGCACTCGAACACAATGGTTGTCGTTCAAACGTAGACACATGTAGATAGTTCTCGATCGCGGCGCGTGAGCAGGTAAAAGGTTATGGCGCGTAACAATATTTACGCGCCTGGTGTCGAAATACTGAGTACTTGGAATGACAAAGGAACTAAATTTGCATCAGGAACATCCATGGCGACTCCTCATACGACTGGCACAATGGCCATGTATTTGAGTACTTCCTCGTATACACCTGAAGAATTAAAAAATCAAATTTTAAAAGATTCTCAACAAAGTATAAAAGATAGCAGAGAAAGGTCTTTTTTCTCAAAGATCTGGCCTATCAACGCAATATTTGGATCTAATAAGTTACCACTTCTTTCTATACAAAATCTCCTCTTTAAAATTGAAAATGAATAATTAAATTAATTTATTTAATAAAAAAATAGTGTTTAATTTAATAAATATACATTTAAAATCAACTACACACATTCAAATTTCTTTCATCAAAACAAATTTACAAAATCATTGAAAATCAACAGTGAAAATATGAAAATGGGCAAAGTAGATACAAAAGTATGTGTTAATATGTACACGTAGTAAGTAAAAGGATGGATTGTGATATAAAGGTTTTCTCTAAGAAAATTCAGATCTTCTGCAATAAGATTGTAATTAAAAGATAATAAAGAAAAAATCATTATTAAAGAAATAGAATTAGATTCAAAATTAGATAAAGAACGACACCAAGTTTCATAAAAACACAATAAGACGCGTTTTAAACTTAAATTGGCACTAAATCCAATAGAATTATAAAATGAAATGGAACACTGAAAACAAAGAGAAAAATAGAAATTAATCCTGTTAATCTATCTAGAATTAGGGGTTATAAATTTTTAAATATTTATGTTCTCACAACAAATCCAAAAATCAGCCCGAATTTCATTAAAATTTGTAATAAAAAAGCATTCTCCTTGTTCCTGTGTCATTTTCAAAAGTGTCCTAGTCAAAAAACACTTTCCACTGGACAAGGGCGTATGAAAAAGTTTTGTATCATCACAATCAAGACAATCTTGTTTCTTAGTAAATGAATTATTAAGATGAAACCTTCGAAAATAACAAATTAAAAACTTACTAATTCTATAAAAAAGCATTATACAAAGGAAAATCCATAACATATCAACAAAAAAAGCCACGAGTAAAACAAATCCCATTAAAAGAGGTTTAAAGTACCGGACTATAAAATATGAATATGATAAAATTCCTGTAGACACGTAAAAATTCATAAGATTATCTATCTTTTTAAATTTTCTATTAAAAAATATTTGACATCTATACAACAACACACTGAAGCCTGAATCTCCAAGAGAAATGTTCAATGCACGCCAATGGCCTTTCAAAATCAAACATAAAAATAACCAAAACCACCAGAAAATTCGAGAAAAGGAGGCCAAGATCTCAGTAGATAATGACGTAATTAAAAATCGATTTTGCTTAGGAGGATTAAAAACATATTCATTAGGATATTCAGCAGAAGAATAAACAGATGAAGATGTTTCATCTCCTGTAATATACGCCTTAATAAAAGCATTTGATTTAACAGTCGTTTTTTTCTTTTTAAAAAGTAAACTCTCGTCAATTTTAGTGTCGAATAAGTAGTTGTTCACATTTTTGTGCTTATTATTTTTTAAAAGACATTTTGATGAGATTTTTGAGCCAGAGATTTCTAAGACATTCTCAGCCTTACATTCTATAAAATCATAGACTTCCACGAAAATATAAGCATTGATATCTTTTAAATATTCTTTCATTTTCTTCAATAAATATTTAAATTTTTTCGAGATGTAAAAGTCTGAGAAACATAAACAATTTTCGACTGACTAGCAGAAGCCATAGCCATTTCCCATACTCGGAAAGCACTAACATTTAAATCAATAACTCTTTTGTCTTCTACTTCTTCTAATTTAAAATCCGTTATATTTTTTTCATATAAAATGTGATTAGCAAACATAATGGTATTCTTAACCGTATCCTTCTGATCGAAGTGAATAAAAGGATTTAGATATTTTCTAAATTTAGTATAATCTATTTCTTCGTCATCTACTTCAAACTGACCATCCCACACTAATTCAGCCTCGTCATACAAAGGAGAACCCGTAAAAATATGAGCAAGTGCGTTTTTTAATGAATCATTCTATCCTACATGATACACACACCTTTAGAAATTTCTATTTTTTGGTTTTTACAGAGTAAAGAATCTCCCAAAGAAACCGTTATCTTTGTTTCAGAGAGCACGTGGAATCTGCGACGCCCAGCACGTTGAAAAAGAACTCAACCACCTGAAACAAGTGCTTCGGGACAACGACTTAAAACCACCACGTCGTCGTCGCAGAAACCGCGTCAAACCACTCACAGTTGAACGTAGACCAGCTTACATGCCTTACATAAAGGGTGTTACTGACAAAATTGGGGGCATTCTGAAGCGGGCTTCAATAAAAACCATATACAAGCCACACAGCAAGATTAGCCACCATCTTGGTCCAGTAAAAAGCAGCATCCCTTTACAAGACCCAGGCGTATACAAGATTGACTGTGACTGTGGGCTCTCATATATCGGTCAAACGAAACGGAACGTGTCTACTCGAATAAAAGAACATATCGCCGATGTAAAAAACCGTCGCTATACAAAATCTGCAGTCTGTGAGCATTCCATGGATAAGCCCAACCACTATCTAAGATTTGATACCGTTAAAATCCTAGCAAAAGAGAAACATTTTATTCCTAGGCTGGTAAGAGAAACTATTGAAATTAAAAAACACCCTAACTTCAATAGAGAAGATGGTTGGAAGCTGTCACCAACGTGGGATCCAATACTTAGCAAAATAAAAAAGAACAACCAGCAGACCAATAAGCAGAAAAATAAAGACACTGTCAGCGTATACTGCGTGAACCCGAGCGACTATGCGAGAAAATTACGAAACAGATGGCGGTGAATTCGAAAAATCGTTTTTTACTTAACTCTATGAAGACGTCAAACATCTCAGTCTACCCGTGACCACGGCATTTGTAAAAATGTCGAAACGTCGGAAAATCAAAAATAATAAAATAAACGCGTAAAACCCGTTAAAATGAGTTAATTTCAAGTAATAATAATCGCGTAAATCTAAGAAGTTATATTAAAACCGTTATATTCTTAAGCCTAAGCATAGGGGGGCAAAATCAAAAACGAATTAAATAATTAAACTTTGCCACGAACTTAATCTAAGGAATTGATTTTATAAAAAGGAGAAACGAGATTTGAAGTTGATTTATGGCGTGTATTGGCTGATGATTTTTTCTTGATATTTTTTATTGAACTATGTAAACAAAAAAAAATTATAATTAATTTTCATTAATGAAAAAATTAGAATTAAGATGGAGATAAAGACATAAAATATGAAAGGTTGAGATGGAAGAGCAAGGAATTAGGGTATAGAGTGAAAATTTGACATTAAATTTAACTTTGTTTGTTAAAAAAAAACTTAGTACAAAATCAATAATTTTTTTATTAACCAAACATAAAATTTACAAAATTTAGATCACAAACAAATTTTTGATCAGTTTTTTCACAAAAGTTCACCAATAAAAAAATAATCAAGTAATTTTTTTAAATTTCTATTTCCGTGGATTCTAAAAAATAATTCAGTACAATCAGTTCCGACAAATTTAAGTAAAATCTTCTTTCCTCCTGGGTGTTTATCGAGATAATTTGTTAAATCATAGACTTTGTTTTGAATCACAATCCAACAGTCAGAATCAGAATTATGTTTACTGATTTCAGACATTGAAAATTTCATACAAGGGGAAAGAAGATGAGAAAGAGAGTGTTTTACCAAAAGGCTAAGTCTGTTATCTCTTTTCTCTCTTATTTTTTTTTCCTCGATTTTCCCTTTTTAGATATAAATTTTTAATTTTTTTTTGCCCCTATCCTGGTCTATGAGGATACTCTTTACATATTGATAATGTCTAACCATTTTTGTTATTCACTTCACTTACTTTATTGTATCTTGTTCGGTTGTGCTTAAAGGTTAGCCCTTTCATGACTTATCATAGACCAGTGGTTTTTAAAATAATATTTTTTTTTAGATTTGTTTGAAGTTTGTTAAAAAAAATCAAGGTCGTTCTAGATATGACTAAGCAAGCTTTTTTCTTATAATTCAAAACATCATGTCAATTCTCTAAATTTTTCATGAAATTAATTTTTAAATCAAAACACGATTCATTGCCCTAAAATGGATTTAAAAGAAAATGATAGACAGTTGCCAAAAAGGTTTAATTATAAATGAAAATTCTATTAGTTTAACTAGGGAGTTCGATAAAGATATGAGAACAACCTGTAAAATTCACATATCTGGTGATTTACAAAATATTGTATTGAAAGATGAAAATCTTTTAAAACAAATTTCAGAGATTGCAAAACTTCCGGGTATAGTTGGTGAAGTCCTTGGTCTTCCTGATATTCATTACGGTTATGGATTTCCTATAGGAAGTGTCGTGGCTTTTGATATGGATGATAAAGATTCTATTATTGCACCAGGTGGTGTGGGATACGATATTAATTGTGGTGTACGAGCTTTAAAAACAAATTTAAACTTAGAAAATATACGAGGCAAAGAAGAAGAACTCGCTCAAGATTTATTTGATAATATTCCTAGTGGTTTGGGAATAGAAAAAATTATAAGTAAATTTAAAAATACAACTATTAAAGAATTAAATTGCATGTTAGATGAAGGTTTAGAATATTTGGTAAGGATTGGTGCTATTTCTTAAGATAATCTCGAATTTACAGAAAATAACGGTAAATTAAAAGGCGATTCTAAGTTGGTTTCACAAAAAGCCAAAGGAAAGGGAAGTATTCAGTTAGCTTCATTGGAATCAGGAAATCATTATCTTGAAATTCAGTACGTAAGTGAAATTTATGAAGAAGAAATTGCAGAAGTTTTAGGAATTAAAAAAGATCAAATTATTATTTCTATTCACAGGGGTAGTAGAGGATTAGGACACACTGTATGTCAAGATTATTTAGATCAAATGTATAAGGATTCACCTAATTACATAGAAGGAATGCCAAAAGAAGCATCTTCTTCCTATATAAATTCTGAAGTAGCACAAAAATATTTATTGGCTATGGGAAGTGCCAGTAATTTCGCATTTTGTAATCGTGCACTAATAGCAGAAAAGGCCAAAGAAGTTTTTAAAAAACATTTTAAAGATTTTGAAGGAGATTTAATTTACGATGTATGTCACAATATTGCTAAAGAAGAAATTTATGGAGATAAAAGATGTTTAGTTCGTAGGAAAGGTGCCTCTAGGATTTTAGAACCAGGCCATCCTGATCTACCAGATAAATATAAATCTATAGGACAACCCGTTTTAGTTGGTGGATCAATGGGAACTTGTTCATTTTTACTAATAGGAGATACTAATGCACCCGATACACTTCGATCTACTTGTCATGGTGCTGGTCGTGTTGTATCAAGATTCTAAAGCACAATTTACTTATGAAGGTGTTATGAATGAACTAAAATCTCAAAATATCACGGTAAAATGTGGATCTACTAATGGTTTAGTTGAAGAAGCTCCTTCTTGTTATAAAGATGTTGTTAATATGGTTGATGTTGTTAGTATGGATAAGTCAAAAAATTGGAGTAACAAAGAAAGTATGTAAACTTAAGCCTGTTATTGTCATTAAAGGATAAAGAATGAACATCAATGGGTCAAATAAACATATTTACTTTTCTAAATTGAATTTATTACATTTTATCATATTAACCCCATAATAATGCACAAAAAACAAGCAAAGAAAACGGCCAAAAACCAAGTTGGCGTTTATAAAAATACTCCTTTAGCTATACAAACTTCTTATGAAGAATTTGAAGATTTTTTAAGAAAATATTTAGAAATCTCTTCACCAGGAAAACTTTTTGATTTATTAGATCATAGGGAACTTCCTTACTCTTGTAAATGTTCTGTTAGTGAAGAAATGTTATTAGATGCTTTAATTGACTTAGATCCAAATGAAATAGAAACTTGTGAAGATAAAAAAGATATTAATCCACGAAATGCAACGGAATCAGGTCGTCTGGGACAGTTGTGAGCATGGGGGTTCCACAAGGATCAATTTTAGGCCCATTTTTATTTTTGGTTTATATAAATGATCTTCCCTTTATGGTAGGTAATAATCACGATATAGTGTTGTTTGCTGATGACACATCATTAATTTTTAAGATTAATAGACAACAATCTAATTATGACGACGTAAACAATGCGCTCTCTAATGTTTTACAGTGGGTTAATGTTAATAATTTAGCTTTTAATGATAAGAAAACCAAGTGTATAAAATTTTCAGCACCTAATGTAAAACAAGTCAACTCAAACTTGCAAATGAACGGTAAAAAACTAGACTTAGTAGATTCTACTGTTTTTCTTGGTTTGACTGTAGACTGTAAGTTACAATGGGGAGCCCACATCTCACAACTGGCGAGTAGGCTTAGCTCTGCAGCGTTCGCGGTCAAGAAAATTCGCTCTTTGACTGATGTAAAGACAGCTAGGATAGTATATTTTAGTTACTTTCATAGCTTAATGTCTTACGGCATCCTACTGTGGGGAAACGCTGCTGACATTAATACGATTTTTACGCTGCAAAAACGGGCTGTTCGTGGAATTTACAAGCTTGCAAATAGAGATTCTTTGAGAGAAATATTTAAAGATAGTGATATTTTAACCTTCGCGTCCCAATACATTTTTGAAAATATATTGTATACTTACAAAAATATTGATAAGTTTGTAACGTTTAGTGATAATCATGTCGATAATAATTCGGTAAAAACTAGGCATGGAAATAGATTAGCTTTCCCAAAGTGTAGGTTGGCCAAAAGCAGCAAGTCGTTTATCGGTATGTCGATACTTATTTTTAATAAAATTCCGGAGTCAATTCAATCCCTGCCATTTAATAAATTTAAAGTTACAATTAAGCAAGTATTGTGCAAGAAAGCTTACTATAAAATCAAAGACTATTTAGATGATAAAACAGCATGGGATTGATATCTAGACAGGCTATTTCTACTGCTATTCAAGATTGTTTTTTATTAACTTCTCTGTAAACAGTTTGACTAGGACATGATACTCAACTTTGAGTATGTACTTTTATTGTTTTTTTTATTTATTTTTAAATTTTTTTATTTTATTTTGTACTGTTTTCTCGTTCCTCCTCTCACTGCTTTAACTTATTGTACGGGTTTCCTATTAACTTGCTGTTTTGTGAGGTTCTTTAGTGCCTTATTTGGCCCAGGGTAGTCATGCTCGCCTCGAAAGTTACTGGGGCGGTGGCGTTGTGTCAACGGGTCGCCCAACTCCCTCTAATATGGTTGAGTAGGACGATGGCTGGAGCACACGTCATACTTGTGATCAGGTGCCGCCTTCGGGAAACGGTCTGCTCTGGTTCCGAATTGTGGTGCAGGAAGAAGTCCTTAATTAGTTCGTAGTAGCAGTTTTAATTTTTTTTTTTTACTTTTATAGTGTTGAGTTGAGGTACGAGAAAATAATTTATATGTTCATTGAATGTACACGTTATAATTTTCAAAAAGAGTGCTGGGAGTTTTTTTCCGCCGGCTTTTTTCTCTCGGTCTACGGTTAGGTAAAGTCGAAGTTTGTAAAATTGACGTTCATTAAGTATATGTTACATATCTATGATGAATAAAAGAATTTTGATTTTTGATTTTTGATTTTAAAGTCTTTCT
The DNA here is from genome assembly GCA_916618145.1 of Emmelina monodactyla. Lineage (NCBI taxonomy): Eukaryota > Metazoa > Arthropoda > Insecta > Lepidoptera > Pterophoridae > Emmelina > Emmelina monodactyla. The sequence goes on along the minus strand of OU745301.1, from coordinate 11,559,414 downwards.
ATAAATCGATTAAAAATCTAAAATTTGACGAATCCTCATCTTTTCACACTGATTTTTATGATAAAATCCGCCTTTTGTACGAACAACAAAGAGAAATTAATTCAAGAAACGCACAAAATATAAAAAATTACATCAAAGAACCGTTAGAATATTTCGGTAAAGTTAAATTATTAAGAGACATAGACGAAACACTTGGCAATATTTTTAAGAAGAAAAAATATAAAAAACCAAAGAAAGGCAGTAAAATTTTTGATAGGTCAATTAAAACGGTTGATAATTCTGCAGCAGATGAGATTTTGATTAAATTAGAAGAATTTAAAAAAGTTTTTCCTGATATCGATTACCCGATTTATGAAGGAAATTTATGTGAGGAGAGTGTTGAAGTTGAGGGAATTATTAAAGATGGATTTATGAAATATTAATATTTTATTGAAATGATATGTTTTTCTAATAACGACCACGAATAAAGATTAGTGTATTCACATATTATCAAGCCCAGATCCTCTCCACGGGGTGTCTGCTTATATTCTTGCGGTCCAAAGTCATCGCACAGTCAAAGTAAAAAGATGATTTTAAATTTAGTTTATATAAATGAGACATCATATCTATAAACTTTAATGTGTTAAGACCCTAACTAATGATCAAGTCTTTAAAAATGCACACTTTTTTACTTCATTCTTACTATAGTGCAGGTTATTATTAATATTACAATCACAAAGAAACTATAAATTATTTTTGTATCATCTTTTCTTTTAAGACCAAATATATTGCATCTCACAGCATCATCTTCAAAAACATTAATATCTTTTACTTCTTCCCTAGAAATTGGATCTTTGAGGGAATAAACATCTACGTACTCTTTAAAACTGTATCTCATTTTTATTACGCAATCTTTTAAATAAACAAATTTAGAAGTTTGACAAATTAAAAGGCAAAATATTGGTTTTGGATTTCTTAAAAGAATTTCATAATAAGAGAGAAGAGTAAGGGGATCTTTATTTGTAAGGTCTATTTATTTAAGATTTTTATTACTTTTTACTAAAATTAAATTCATTAATTAAAAAGTAAGGGATTTTTGTTTTTATAACATCAAAATAAGTTTGGATTAAAAGTTTTAATAATATTATGATAGATCGATCAAGATTAATAAGCAAAGGATTTAATTATATCTGAAGTTCCTAAACAATTTATGACATAGGCCCCTTGCCATCAGAGTCGTCTTTACGCAACATGCAATACACGCAGGCGTCGAGGCAGTTTTTGGGAAATAGAGTGGGGCGTCTAGGCGGTTTTTGAAAAAAACAATGGGGCGCCAGAATTTCTTTGCACGCGGGGACAATGAAGGTTAAATCACCCCTACGCGACATAAACCTCTTTAGGATCCACTGAATTTAATGTTATTATCTTCCCTATGTATTACAACAAATAAACACTTTTTATGTTTAGAATATAACTTATAGTATATAAGTGAACAATATAAAGATATACATTAGATTCTACGTCATAAAACCAATTAGCATCTTTACAACAAATTACATTTTATAAATTAAGTTTAATCAAAAACTTACAATCTATTCATATTGTACTTATTTTACACTTACACCACTCTCCTTTTGTTTTTAGTGCACATGCTTCTTTTTTATATTTTTTAAACTTTCTAAATATAATTTATCGAGATTGTCTTTATACCGAAGCACATTTTCTCTACAATGACCTTTAAGTTTTGTGTATTTCTCGTTAAGAACTTCTACTTGTCCTTTTAATTTAAAATTTTCTAATCTTAATTCTTCAATTTCTTTTGTTTGTTCTGAATATTTAATTTCTAAATTCATATAATTATCAACAAGGTTCGGTGGTGCTAAAGACCCACTTAATTCCTGAATTTTTAATTTTAAATTTGTAATTTCATCATTCCTTTTCTTTATTTCTTCATCTTTTAGTTTTAAATCATTTTTTCTTTTCTTTTCGGCTTCTCTTTTAACACAATCTATTTCTTTCTCTACCATTCGTAGTACTTTATTCCTAGTCATTAACATTTTTTTATGAGATTCGCGTATTTTAGTAAATTTCTTTTCTATTTCCCTTAAATAAAACTGGGATGTGGTATTGGATGTTATTTTCTTTATTTTCGAACTTCTTAAAGAATGTAAATCATTATCTTCATTATGTTTTACTTTTTCATGTAGAATCAAACCTTGTAATTCTTGATTTATATTAGTTAATAGAACTTCACTATTTGGTTTGTTAAAAGATTCAGTATTCTTTTCAACAATATTCCTTTCTACAATATTAGTTTCTATTAATAAGGTATTGTTCTCTTTATCAGACATCTGATCAATCATTTCTTTATTATCATGATCCTTCTTCTCTTTACTGTCTATTTTATTACATTCTTTTTCTTTATTAATTTTATAACTGAAATGTAATTTACTACTATCAAATAAATCTTCCTTTACTTTTTCTTTTAATTTTACATTTAAATTTGTTTTATCTCCTAATATTTTTTTAGGTTTTACAACCTTAGAAATCCTAAGACTATCATCAAATACTTTGTCTAATTCTTCATCCGAGTCTACCAACATAGGGGCAATAAAGAAAAGGGTAAAAATAATAAAAGGTAAATATGAGAAAAATAGAAGGAGATGCAACTTTTTATTTTATTTATGAGAATCAGGATAATAAAATTCCCATCTTTTAGTGTCAAGAGGGCAAACATTCTTTGAATCTAACCACCGAGTAATACAATGAGAATGAAAAGCATGATTACACACTCCCAAAGATACAACACACTTATCATCATTAATAAGACCATTTTGCCATTCTACACAAGTATCCATAATATGATTTCTACAAATAGCACACGTCTCTACTTTCATATCAAGAGACCAAAGAGCTACAAGAGTCCATTTCTTAATTTTAATCTGTTTCTCTCCCATGGGTTATGTTTTTTTAAGAGAAGAAAAAACAAATAAACATTTATAAAGAAACTACTTGCCTATAATTGTTCACATTATTGATTTAAACAATATATCCTTATTTAAACAGAATTTCACTGAAGTCCCTTTACTTTGGCGTAAGAGGAAAAATAATAAGCGTTGTAATTTCATTTTATCTAAACTTTTTATTTATTTAAACAATCTTTTAGAAATCACCCCCTTCAGCCTTATGTCTGTTAAAAGAAAGAAGCCGAATTTTATTAATAATATCCTTATAGACACAATAGATAGAGGAGAAGAACTTATTCGTACAGATATCCTCTCTGAATCTATCAAATTATTTCAAAATAGAAAAGTTTCTTTAGAAATAAAAACTAATACACAAAACATTATCAATGAATCAAATACAAATTGGAACCAAGAAGCTCAAAACAATCTTAATAATTTAATAAATGGTCATAATTTCGATCTTGTTAAAGAAGCAAATGAAAAATATAACACTTTAAGAAATACACTTTTCTTAGAAATCTTAGAGAAATATAAAAATAATAATGAAAAAGATTGTTTATCTTATGAATATCTTTATAAAAGAATTTTAGATGATGAAATTGAAATTTTTAAAGAGAAATATTCTTTATTTGGAAATAATCTTGTAAAATACCAGAGTTGGATAAACAAAACAGAAAAGGAACTTAAAATATTTCTAAGATACTTTTTAAAACAACAAAAAATTCAAAAAGTAGAAATACCGCACAGGCCTTCCCTTACAAGAGAAGATATTTTAAGTTGTTGGTCTATAGATGAAAGGCAAATTTTTGCAATTTACTTTCCTTATTTCAATAAAAACTGGATCACAATGGCCACTTATTTTCCAAAAAAGACATCCTCTGATTTAAAACTGTACTATGCCAAGTATTTTAAAGGTTTGAGTTATAATGAACAAAAATTTGAAGCCAGTATTTCTAATCTTAAAATTTAAAATGATGATAGAACAGATCCTGTGATTCTTATTGGAGATGTTAGTTTAAAAGATGAATATTTAGAATGTGCAGGGATAATATTCAAAAAATAAAGATCAAATAATGAGAGTGGGTTAAAATAAAATGTGATGTGTCTTTAATGGTCTGTGGATTTAAAATAGTGGAGAAAGTAGTTTCAAAATAAAGTAAAGTAGATTTAAAATAAAATGTTGATAGATTTAAATAGATAGTATTTGTAACATAAATGACTTATATTAGATTTTATTTGTTTTTAATTGCACGATCCCTTAAAAACATCATTTTAATTTACATACATTTATTACTTTTCTATTCTTCTTCTGTCTCCAAAAGTTTAGCACATCCTTTTATTTTCTTTCCTTTATCTTTTTTTGATAACTCAGCACATTTTTCTTTAAGTTGATCAAATCTTGTATCTTGTTTATTTTGAGTCGTGGAATCTTCGCCAACATCCTGGAAAACATTTTGAGTATCAGAAGAGTCTTCCTCTTCTGATTTTTTCTTTTTCTTCTTAGGTGATGTTTTCTTGTCTTTTTCTTCTTCAGTAGTACTAGAAGATTCTTGAGGTGTACTTTCTTTTAAATTTGAAGTCGAACTTCTACTGTTACTTCTATTTTTATAGCTCTTATCTCCAACGATTCCTATTCTATTCGGGTCTGAAATAATATTAGTGATATACTTGTGAAGAGATGTATTCGGTTTTATTAATATTATTCCATCAAAAGGTATTCGTTTAGTGTATTTACTATTTTTCTTGTATTTCTTACCTGTTTTATAATTGTAAGTCTGTGTAGTTTGAGTAGGATACATTAGATTAGGTTGTTGGGAGCTAAACGAACCGTATTGCATAGGGTTACCATATTGAGTAGGTCCACACATACCATCTTGTTGCATAGGCATACCATATTGAGTAGGTCCATACGTACCACCTTGTTGCATAGGCATACCGTATTGAGTAGGTCCATACATACCACCTTGTTGCATAGGATCACCATATTGAGTAGGTCCACACATACCACCTTGTTGCATAGGCATACCGTTTTGATTATAATACATATTACTAGATTGCTTAGGAAGTACATTAGAAGAAAAATTACTGTTTGAAGAGCATCCAGATGGGCCGGATATTGAATTTTTACAATCATTTTGTCTGGGACAGCCATCTTTACAATCATCTTTTTTACACCAATCATTTATATTAACAATATCTCCTTGATAAGAACACTTTTTAGATGTTTTCATTCCAAGAACTGGACCTTTCATCATATTACAAAAGGATTGAGGAATAGGATCACATAAGTTATTACCACCTGAAGAACATGATGAAGCACTACCTCCACCTCCCATCATATTACTGCTTAAATTAGAAGTATAATTAGAATTACATTGATTTCCACCACCTCCTTGGTAATTCATACCTTGATGTCCACCTCCTTGATAACCATCTACTTGGTAATTCATACCTTGATAACCACCTCCTTGATAACCTTCTCTTTGGTAACCACCTCCTTGATAACCACCACCACTTGGACAATCATTTCCTGGATATCTACTTGCGTAAGGATTAAAACTAGATCTATTACTCGTAAACATTGCACTTTGCATTGTATTTGGTGCAGGACCAAGACCAGTATAAGTCATAGCATCTAGACACGGAATTCCCGTCTTAGTAGTATAATTTAAATCATTAATTTCTGATAAACAACCACCATCAACACAACACATATTACTATCCTCTCCATAAATACTCTTACAAGTCATTACCATTTTCTTAACTTCTTGTATTTGTTTTTAGGGTTCCGTACCTCAAAAGGAAAAAAAACGGAACCCTTATAGGATCACTTTGTTGTCCGTCCGTCCGTCTGTCAAGACCCTTTTTCTCAGGAACGCGTGGAGGTATGAAGCTGAAATTTATATCAATTACTCAAGTCTACTGTCCCTTGAAGCTGTGAAAAAATCAAACTTCTAAGCCAACGCAATCAAAAGATACAGCCGTTTATGCCGCAAATTTTCGACACTTGCAAGGGAATCAAAACCTACAGGGTGCTTCCCGTGAACTCAGAATCTTGAAATTTGGTACGAAGCAACGTCTAATAGCATAGATAAAGGAAAAATTACGAAAACCATAAATTTTTAGTTACATCACATAATATTTTTTTTTTAATAATTTTAACCTTACTACCCATTTCCTCATAAACGCGTAGAGGTATTAAATTGAAATTCATACCAAATACTCAGGTCTATAATACCTTTAAGCTGTAACAAAATCAAACTTCTATGTCAACGCAATCAAAAGAAACAGCAATTTAAGCTGCATATTTTGAAACTCGCAAGTACTCGCAAGGGAATCAAAACCTAAAGGGTACTTCCAGTCGACCTAGAATCTTGAAATTTGGCATGAAGCAACGTTTTATAGCACACATAAAGGAAAAATTCCGAAAACCTTAAATTTTTAGTTACATTACAAAATATATAGAAAAAAAGCGGGTAGCTTCCAAAAAGTAAACACCATTTTAAAAAGCTCTTGCAAATTTAATTAAAAATTTATACTTTAAAGTGTACATTCAATGAAATTTATACTGTATTGAACAGATAACCTACCAGCATTATCTCCTTTGTCTAATTCTTTCACTTCACTTAACAAAACATACACATGGAGTCTCTGAAGCAAACCATGGAGGAGCTTTCTGAGCTATTCAACTCTAGGATGGATAAATTTCAAGGTGAGCTCGACAAAGTGTCCAATCCTTCTCCAACATTGTCATCACTAGCTGCAGAGTTCTTCAGCTTTCGCACTTTGATGTTAGCCACAGTCAAGACAGTTGAGCGGCAGGTGCAGATTGTTGCAAACAAGTGTGAGCAGCTCGAAATGCACAACCGTCGCAATATTCTTCTTATACATGGAGTCCCTGAAGAATCTAAGGAGAATACTTCGACAGCTGCATTGAAGTCCTTGCAACTAACAAAGGTGCCAAACATCTCTGCACAGGATTGGGTCCGCTGCCATAGATTGGGACAATCTGTGAACAACAAGCCTCGGCCCCTGCTTGTTGAGTTTAAGGAGCTCTCCCTCAAAAGCAAGGTATGGCTGTCTAAGACCAACCTTAAAGGTTCTGGTGTTACTCTGTCGGAATTTCTGACCAGAAGTAGACATGACACCTTCATGATGGCACGCCAGAAGTTCGGAGTTCCGAAATGCTGGACTCGTGACGGGAGTATCTTCGTGGTGACTGAGGATGGTGCACGTCATCGTGTCGACTCAATGGCAGACCTTTCACTGCTCCCAGATCCTGCTGCTAAGGAAGCTGTTCCCGCCGTGTCGAAAATTGTAAGGACTCGCAGCCGGACAGCACGTCGATAGTTTTTGCCATTATTATTTTATTTCTCTTGAATTTTCTAATCATAAATAGCTTATAATAGTTTTTCTTAATTTTCTAACTTTTCTTTGATGAGTTGAATCAAATGTCTTGATTGACAGACGTCGGTGTGTAACACAGACAGTGACAGATCACGTGGTCAGTCAGTGTTGTCATAATGTTGCGTTCCGTTTCAGTCCTCAACTACAGATCTGTTAGTTTTTTTTTTTTTTTTTGCAATTTAAATTGTTTTCGTTTAATTTTCTTTTATTTTTTTTATTTCTTTTTTTACATTCATCTTGTGTTTGTTTTTAATATGTTAATATTGTTGATTTGCTGGCAGGTGTATAAACCTATAAACTAGTACTTTTACATAAATATTTTCTTTATTATTATTTAGTTCATCTTATTATATATATTTGTGTATCTTATTATAGACATATTTTATATGAATACTTCTGTAAATGCAGACTTTTTTGACTCGTTTTCGTCAGGTTCTTCTGATTTGAGTGATGATAGTTTTCACAGTACCCCATCTCTTTCTTCTTCCCTGAATTCCTGTTTTTCTAACTGTCCTTTTAATTTCAATGTTATCTATATAAATGCCCAGAGCATTCCGGCACACTACTCCGATATGCTGACATCCTTTCCCAATTCTAACATCCACGCAATCCTAGTGTCCGAATCATGGTTACGTCCCTGTCTTCCTTCCACATCTTATGCTCTCCCTGGATTCCACCTTTTACGAAACGATCGTCCGGATCGTACTGGTGGTGGTGTGGCAATCTACTTGAGATCCAAAATACCTTACTCAGTCGTCAGCATATCGTCTCATGCGAATCCTAGTCATACAGCTGAACATCTGTTTGTTGAGATTACCCTTTCACACACCAGAGTGCTCTTAGGTGTTATTTATAGTCCAAATGCGACCATTAATTATTTCGACAGCTTCGAGAGTACTCTGATGCAGCTCCTTCCTTCCTATGAACACTTTATCCTTATGGGCGATCTGAACACTTGTCTTCTTAAAAATGACTACCGTTCAAGAAAACTCTGTTCTATTATCAACTCCTGTAACCTTCATATCCTCTCCACTAGTAATCCTACACATTTCTATCCCAATAGTGCTCCCTCCCTCCTTGACCTAAAAATTGTTTCCTGTCCTGATCATGTTTATGAGCACGGTCAATACAGTGCCGATGCCTTTTCCTACCACGACCTCCTATACTTATCCTACAAAATTCGCCCACCAAAGACCAAACCCCGTATCCTTCTCCAGCGTAATTTTGGTGGTATAGATCATGATAAACTTCTTTGTGATGCTGGTGACATAGATTGGGCCTCTGTCGGTTCTTTGCTGTGCGTAGACGAGCAAGTTCAGCTTCTTACCCATAACCTGATTCAGCTTTATGACAAACATGCTCCAATACGCCCAGTCAAGCTTCAACATCCACCAGCACCGTGGCTGACAAAAGATATAAAGGACATGATGTTACAACGCAATCGGGCAAAGTCAAAATTTAAAAAGAACGCGACTGAACTTAATCGTGCTAAGTACAAATCTCTCCGTAATCGCTGCAATACAATGTGTAGAGATGCACAGCGTCGCCACATTCACATGTCTGTTGATGATCCAGATCCCAAACGGGTCTGGAAATTTCTTAAAAATTTAGGCGCCGGCAAACGGTCCGACAACAAACTCCCTACTGACCTTGACATTCATTACCTTAATCATCATTTTTCCTCAGCTCCTCCCTGTGATCCAAATATTAAAATTACGACCATAAATCATCTATCTTCCTTACCTACTCCAAATTTCCCGAAATTTGTATTAAGCCCATTTAATGAGACAGATGTTAAAAAAGCTATTACAGCTATCACCTCAAATGCAATTGGTAATGACAGTATTAGCCGAAACATGGTTTTACCGCTACTGGAGATCTTAGCTCCGGTAATAACCAACATCTTTAACAATTCAATACAGTCCGGTGTTTTTCCTTCCCTTTGGAAAGATGCCAATCTTATCCCACTTCCAAAAAATTCCTCGCCTACCTCCTTTTCTGACTATCGCCCTATTTCAATCCTACCTTTTCTATCTAAAGTCCTAGAACGTCTGGTTTCCAAACAACTTAATAACTTCCTTCTTACCAACAACCTCCTCAATCCTCTTCAGTCAGGATTCCGACCTGGACATAGCACTGTTACTGCGCTTGTTAAAATTGCTGACGACATCCGCCTGAAAATGGAAAATAGACAAGTGACTATTATGACTCTCATTGACTTCAGCAATGCCTTTAACAGTGTTGACTTTGACATCTTACTGACTGTTCTTGACTCTATAAACATCTCTCCAGCTGCAATCAACTGGTTCAGCAGCTACTTACATGGCCGACGACAACGCATACGTGTTGAAGACACGTATTCAACGTGGTGCTCTCTGGATGCCGGTGTCCCTCAAGGTGGCGTGCTGTCTCCTCTTCTCTTTTCTATCTTCATCAGTTCGATAACCTCCCAAATATCTTCTCTCTACCATTTGTATGCAGACGATCTCCAAATTTACAGACATTCCGACATTAATAATGTTCAACATGCTATCAGTGCTATTAATGATGATCTCAACGTTATTACCGACTGGAGTAGGCAATTCGCTATAAGGATTAATCCAAAGAAAACTAAAGTTATGATTATAGGTAGCTCCAAACTCGTTGATAGAATTAATACAGACCATTTGACTGCAGTCAATTTTGCAAATACTGACATTCCTTACAGTAATACAGTAAAAAATCTTGGTTTAATCTTTGACAGAACCATGTCTTGGAATGCTCATATCGATGATATAAGCAAAAGACTGTTTGCCGCTAATGGTAGCCTCAAAAGGTTAAAAAACTTTTTGCCCGTATCCACCAAAACTATGCTGGCTCAATCTATTCTTCTTCCTGTCCTTGACTACGCAGATGTTTGCTTTACTGACATAACGGAAGAACAACTAGACAAGCTTGAGCGTCTTCAAAATCTTATCATTCGATTTATATTTGGCATACGAAAGTATGATCATGTCTCCGAATTTCGTAAGACGCTCAAGTGGCTCCCAATCCGCTTTCGCCGAAATGCTCACATCCTGTCCCTTCTATATCGTATCCTGTTTGACCCGAGAACCCCGGGGTACTTGAAGCAAAACTTTTCATACTTAACAGATAGCCACGATCGCAATCTGCGCTCCGCAGACAGGTTAACTCTTGTTACTCCTCTGTGTCATACCAATTTCTACAGCAAGTCTTTCACTGTACAAGCTGTAAAGCTTTGGAACGAATTGCCTGTCTCAGTTCAAAGAGCTGCTAATATAGACTCCTTTAAAAAACTTTTACACGATCATTTCCTTTCACTATGTGAATAGTTGATGTTATTATATTTATTTTATCTATATAATATATAAGTATTTTATTATTTATTTTATTATAAGTATTTTATTATTTATTTTATTATAAGTATTTTATTAGTTTAGATATGTCACGTATTATATTACACTTTATGTTTATCTTAATTAAATTTATAAAATTTTATTATAGCTATACATATTGCAATCTGGAACCTATCCGCAAGCATTAGCACTAAGTCTCCTTTTTAAATTCGGTTTGCCAGGGAGAAATCGCTCAAAGCGATATGGCCACCAATTGTAATTGTTTAATTTAATGTTTTCTATGTAATCTACTTTTGTAATTGCAATAAAGAGTTTATTATTATTATTATTATTATATTTTTTAATAAATATAAACTTATTACTTTTTTCCTCATGAACGCGTAGAGCTATCAAGTTGAAAATCATATCAAATACTTAGATCTAATTGCCTTTAACCCGTTAAAAAAAAAAAAAAATTAAGTCAATGCAAAAACGCAAAACGCAAAAGTACAACCATTGATACCGCATATTTTGAAACTCGCAACTACACGCACGGGAATTAAAACCTAAAGACCACTTCCCGTTGACATATAATCTCGAAATTTGGTAAGAAGCAATAGCTTACAGCACAGGTAACAGAAAAATTCCGAAAAGCTTAAAATTTTAAGTAGTTTTTGCAGGTTTGTACGGAACCCTCGGTGCGCGAGTCCGACTCGCACTTGGCCGGTTTTTTTAACACAATCTCTATATTTTTCTTCTTCACTTTTTTTACCACAACTACTAGTAAATACTTTTTGATTGAATGGTTGTCCCATTAATGAACTAATTAGACCTCCTTGTGAGTATGGTACTCTCCCTTGCATATAATACATTTGGTTTTGGTCTGCACATCCTGATTTTGTCCTGGTATCATAGAACTATTCCCTTGAAGAATGTTCTGACTTACAGGTGATGCCATATAAGAAGAAAGATCCGAGCCTTTGTATCTATTTGGACCTTGACCTGAATATCTATTGTATAAATCTATTCATTTATCATCAAAACAATTTCTACTCGCTCTAATTAAATAAATTTTTAACAAAAACGAGGCATGCTATCTTTCTGTCGGCGAGGAAACATTTTGGGGTCAGAAACTGCTGGTCGGCGGATGGGAACATCTACATCAATCTCCCCGACAAATCTCGTCATAAGATTGATACCCTAGGTGCTCTCGAAGCTTTGCAGCTCAAATTTCCTGCCATTTGTGCCGAAACCGCTCTCACAACGCAAGCTTCGGACCCAAAGGTGAAATCGCCGAGGAAGACTAGAAGACGGCAATAAGCCCTGGTCATTTGCTGCTTCATTTTGTGTACCTTTATTGTTTTTCTTGTAGGTATTCTTTTATAACTCAAAAGCCGGTAATTGTAATATTTTTCTCGTTTTGTTTATTTTTCTTGTCTAACCTCAACTCATTTCATGTTAAATGTCTTTGTAAATGTCATGTCAATTGTCAACTCGACAACTGTCAATCAATAGTTATGAGGTGTGATTGTGATTGTTAATATTTTTGGCTCTGGGTACTCAAAATTATTGCAATAATTTTAATTTATATTTTTATTTTTTTTGTAAGAGTTAAGAGTTTGGCAGTTTTATTTAGTAGTTAATTTAAAAGACTTTAAATATTTGTTTATATATCTATATAAGTATATTTTTGTTTTTTAGTTTATTTTAGGCATAATACATCTATTTATATATATTTTTATACGTTTACAATGGATGACAGTTTTTTTTCGTGCTCGTCTTCGTCGTGTAGTTTCCGAAGTGCTGACAGTACTTCCTCCCCCTCTCTGACTTTACATGATCAGATATCCTCTTCGCTGTCCAATTTTCCAAGCAACCTCAACATTGGACATATTAATATACAGAGTGTTGCTAGCCACTATTCCGATCTTCTGGCATCCTTTAGTAACCTTCCGCTCGACGCACTTCTCATCTCTGAATCCTTTCTCAAACCTTCACTCCTTTCTACCCAGTTCTCACTGCCAGGTTTTGTTTTGGTTCGTAATGACAGATTAGGCAAGGGATGTGGTGGAGTCGCTATGTACCTCCGTAGTAGTATTAATTACAAGGTGGTTGGCGCTTCGCCCCCTGTCTATTCTGGAGCAGCTGAATACCTGGCGCTTGAACTAACTCTGCACCACACTAAGGTGCTACTTTTAGTTTTCTATAGTCCTAATTGCCATATTGATTATTTTACCACTCTGGAAGATCTTCTGAGTGACCTATGTCCGTCTTATGGACACATTTCAATACGTGTCTTATAAGAGACAGACAGGCTGCCAGAGACAAGGCAAAACGACGACATAAGCGTTGCCCCACTGAACAGAATTTAAACAACTTTAAATGTCTACGCAACAGGTGCAACCGCATGTGTCGTGAGGCAAAAAGACGTTACTTCCATGAGTCACTACATAATCGCAGTCTCGCTGAAGTCTGGAATTTCCTGAAATCCGTCGGCATCGGCAAATGTTCTAATGATATAGCTAAAGATTTTGACTTAGGATCACTTAACAATCATTTTTCCACTCCTCCTGTTGTTCTGGACCCTAATGTTAAATCTTTAACTTTGAAGAGTCTTGCTGATGCCTCTCCCTTACACCCACCTTACAACTTTTCCTATTTCTCTGAGAAGGAAGTCAATAAGGCAGTTTTGTCTATAAGCTCCACAGCCGCTGGTCATGATTGCCTATGCTCGAAAATGTTCACCCCAATTCTTCCACATCTTCTTCCTGTCCTTACTCATATATTTAACTTTTCGCTATCCTCTGATACATTTCCTTCCTCCTGGAAAAACGCTGATGTTATTCCTCTGCCAAAATTACCTAATCCAACTACTCCAGCTGATTTCCGACCAATTTCTATTCTTCCATTTCTTTCCAAAGTCCTCGAGCATTTGATACATGGCCAGTTATCATCATTTATTTCTTCTAACCATCTTCTCACTCCTTTACAATCCGGTTTCCGTCCTGGCCACAGCACTGTGACAGCACTCATTAACGTGACTGATGACATTCGCTTGGCCATGGAAAATAAATCCCTTACAATACTCGTTTTACTTGATTTCAGCAATGCTTTCAACTCTGTCGATTTTGACGTCCTTCTTGGCATCCTTAAATCCTTGAATATTTCCTCTCCTGCTTTATCCTGGTTCGATTCCTACCTTCGTGGCCGCTCGCAGCGTGTTCGCCTTAATGAGTCTTACTCGGAATGGTCTGATCTTACTGCGGGTGTGCCTCAGGGTGGTGTCCTCTCTCCCTTACTATTTTCCATTTTCATAAACTCTGTATCCCATGTCATTTCTTCCAAATTCCACCTTTATGCGGATGATCTGCAAATTTACCGTCATTGCCCTGTTTCCGATATTTCTTCTGCCATCGCATCTATTAATGAAGATTTGGAGCGCATCTGTAACTGGGCTCTGTCCTTTGGTTTGGTCCTTAACCCTAAAAAAACGCAAGCCTTAGTTATTGGAAGCAGGACAATGCGCGGTCGTATCGATCCATCTTCTTTGCCTACCGTCACTCTTAATGGTACACCGATCGCCTTTGCTGAATCTGCTAAGAATCTAGGTGTTACTTTAGATTCGCATCTTAATTGGGGTTTACATGTCAGCGAGGTCAGTCGTAGGGTCCACTACTCCTTCCATTCGCTGAAGTGTCTGCAAACGTATCTGCCGCTCGCGACTAAAATCTCCCTTTCCTTAACTCTTATCCAACCCATTATTGATTATGCGGATGCTTGTTACCTTGATGCCACAGAGGAGCTCTTAAACAAACTGGAACGCTTGCAAAATCTCTGTATCAGATTTATTTTTGATCTTAAAAAGTATGATCATGTATCACATCTTCGCAAGCAACTCCAGTGGCTCCCAATCCGATTTCGTAGGAACACTCGTATACTATGTCTCCTACACAACATACTCCATAATTCTTCCTACCTACGTGATCGCTTCACGTATAGCATCCCACCAAACGTAATCTGCAGACCCCTCAAAATGTACCTACTGTCTGTTCCTCCTCACTCCACTGATTTCTACTCCTATTCCTTTTCTGTCCATGCTGTCAGGCTTTGGAACTCATTGCCTCACGATATTCGAGCAATGAAATCCATTTCATTGTTTAAGAAACGTGTCAAAAGTTTTTATCTTTCTATGTAGTCTATTTATAACAATGTCTTTATATTTATTTTTGTATCGATAGTTGTATATATATGTGTATATGTATATATTGTATGTATTTAAGTAATAATATGTAACTATTTGCATGTAGTTTATATTAGTAGATATGTATAAACTGTATGTAGACACGCAAAATTTGCTTTCTATACCACCTCTTCAACTACAGGTCTGCTGGAAGAGATTTCATTTTTGGAATAAGCAGAACCTCTGTATTTACGTCTTTTTAGGGTTCCGTACCTCAAAAGGAAAAAAAACGGAACCCTTATAGGATCACTTTTTAGGGTTCCGTACCTCAAAAGGAAAAAAAACGGAACCCTTATAGGATCACTTTGTTGTCCGTCCGTCCGTCTGTCAAGACCCTTTTTCTCAGGAACGCGTGGAGGTCTGAAGCTGAAATTTATATCAATTACTCAGGTCTACTGTCCCTTGAAGCTGTGAAATAATCAAACTTCTAAGCCAACGCAATCAAAAGATACAGCCGTTTATGCCGCAAATTATGCCGCAAGTCGACACTTGCAAGGGAATCAAAACCTACAGGGTGCTTCCCGTGAACTCAGAATCTTGAAATTTGGTACGAAGCAACGTCTTATAGCATAGATAAAGGAAAAATTACGAAAACCATAAATTTTTAGTTACATCACATAATATTTTTTTTTTAAATAATTTTAACCTTACCTTACCTCCTCATAAATGCGTAGAGGTATTAAATTGAAATTCATACCAAATACTCAGGTCTATAATACCTTTAAGCTGTAACAAAATCAAACTTCTATGTCAACGCAATCAAAAGAAACAGCATTTAAGCTGCATATTTTGAAACTCGCAAGTACTCGCAAGGGAATCAAAACCTAAAGGGTACTTCCAGTCGACCTAGAATCTTGAAATTTGGCATGAAGCAACGTTTTATAGCACACATAAAGGAAAAATTCCGAAAACCTTAAATTTTTTGTTACATTACAAAATATATATTTTTTTAATAAATATAAACTTATAAGTTGAAATTCATATCTAATACTTAGATCTAATTGCCTTTAACCCGTGAAAAAAAAAATCTAAGTCAACGCAAACACGCAAAACGCAAAACGCAAAAGTACAACCATTGATACCGCATCTTTTGAAACTCGCAACTACACGCACGGGAATTAAAACCTAAAGACCACTTCCCGCTGACATAGAATCTCGAAATTTGGTAAGAAGCAATAGCTTACAGCACAGGTAACAGAAAAATTCCGAAAAGCTTAAAATTTTAAGTATATAGTATTTTAGTTTTTGCAGGTTTGTACGGAACCCTCGGTGCGCGAGTCCGACTCGCACTTGGCCGGTTTTTTTTTGTAATCAGTTTGTCCTTTTATGTATTTAATTTTGTGTAGATACATGAATTTGTAAATAAATAAATAAATTAATAGTAAGATCTTCATATGAAAATTTCTTCTACGAAATAAATATTTTCTATTTGATAATTTGTTAAAACAAAGTGTTTCAGATTATAAAACCAGTAAGAAAGAAAAATAAATTAAATTTATCAAAATATATAATTTGTTTATTTTCTAATTATTTTCTAATCTTTTGAATCTTAGCATAGTAAAAACCATCCATGTTATGAACATGAGGGTATATTCTTCTTGTGAGAGACATAGAAGGATGGTATGGTTTTCCTCTAAAAGTTGGAAATCCTGGTTTACCAACATCAATGTCAACTTGAACTATTTTAGCATTGTCTCTTTTACTAAGTAAAAAAGATACAACCTCTTCATTTTCTCTAGGAAGAACAGAACAAGTTGAGTAAACCATAAATCCATTCGGTTTAAGCATGTCAAAACTATGAAGAAGTAATTATTTTTGCATTAAAACAGTTCTATCTAAATCACTCTTTGATCTCGATGTCTTTACAGATGGATCTTTAGAAATAATTCCAGTACCCGAACAAGGAGCATCCAAAAGAACTCTATCAACCATACCAACGTTTAATTTACGACCATCGTAATATTTTACAATACAATTCTGCACATTCATTCTCAAAATATTACTTTTTAATGCGACAATTCGGTCTTCATTGATATCATTCGAATATAAAACACCAGTATTATTCATTAAAGCAGAAATGTATGTTGTCTTTCCTCCTGGTGCAGCACACATGTCCACAATGTCGAGCCGTGCGTACGTGTGCAGTGACCCGTGACGCATTGCGCCCGCGCGGCCGATTGTTTACTAACGCATTGTTTGTTTTCGCATTCTAGCATAATGGAATGTCAAAAGTGCAAGAAAGTGTTAGCTAAAAAAGGAGCACATTTCATGTGCCAAGGGCCATGTCAGGGAACTTTTCATAGGAGATGTGTAAAGGGACTAGCGGCAGATATAAAAAGAATAAATCGAATCTAATGTAATAATTGTGAAGAAGAAGGATCGGAGGAAGATGAACCGGAGGATGACCTGCAGGATTATACAAAAATCCTCAAGGATATTCAAAGAAAAGTTGCTGACATTCCTGGATTTAAAAAACTACTGGATTCCATCACCCAGAGCATGAGTTTACTATCCGATAAATACGATGCACTGATTATGGAACATGAACAATCCAAGGATAAAATTCTCAAGCTAGAGAAAGCTATCACCAATACCAACAACAAATGCGTCTACTTGGAAAAACAAAACACTGCCCTCGAACAAAAAATACACGAATTCGAGCAGGCATCTCGTAAACACAATATCGAGATTGTAGGTATTGAACAACTCCCCGCAGAAAATGTGAATGAGATTGTGGTGAAGTTAGGTAACTCACTAAGTGTCAGTAGCTCAGATATAGAATGGTCAAGACGCACACGACCTCCGAAACTAGGCGGTAAACCAGCCTCCATCATCGTGGGTTTCAAGACCACAGGAACCGGATCGCAAGACGCCTGGCTAGCTCAACGCCGTAAACTATCGGACATAACTAGCAACATGTTCACTACTGGGACGGCAACAAACAGAATATATATAAACGAAGATTTCACCACAACAACGCGAGCCCTACTATGGAATACAAAGAAACAGCTGCTTGGTATCTATAAATAGGTCTGGATCTCTAATGGAAAAATACTGGTTAAGAAATCGGAAAGTGACAAAGCAATATGTGTGCGAGCTGAAAGTGACATTCGTGAATTGCTTATTAAGGGTGCGTTTGAAAACCAGTGAAACATTACTCGGGTAGAGTAAAATTCGCCCGATAGCGTTTGAAAACCACCCGAGTGAAATCGAGGATAACCGAACGTTCACTCGGCCTGCGTTTTATCGCGTTTTAGAACGGCTTCGTTAGAGTAATTTTTACCTGACAGAAGGTAAAATTTAACGATCATATTTTTGTTCGAGCTCATTCTCCATTAATTGATTCAGCTGTAATAACACATAAGGTGTCTGATCATTACTATATCTCAGCCGCAATACAATGGAAAAGCACCTCGCCCAAGCGTCAAACCACACGCTCCGACTCGCCTCCGCGGCCAGATACGCGATGTGTCTTGGATAATCGCTTAGTTAGAGAAAAGTTATTGTCAGCTTACTTTAATTATTTGTTAGATATTTGTAAGAGGAGGGGAGATGTGTATTAAAAGCATCGTCTTCCATTATCAACAATATATTTTATTGACATAATAAGTACCTGCAAAATCACAATTTCAATCAATTAATAATCCTTAGCTATTAATTATTAATATTACCACTTATAACATGTAATTATTTCATCGTATAACAATCAAAAACACTGCACGATAATATTTATGAACACGTGTTGCCGAAGTGGATAGTGCTGGCAGACTGACTTGCTTTGAAGCGTTGTTCTGCTTTTATACAAAATGGCGGGTAGTGGAAGGAGACTAGTGCGGTGGCGCTGCAAAACTCTTGCGCCGACACGGCCATTCTGCAGTAGGCACGTCCCTGTGCCTCACTCTTTTTTTTGGTTACACTGAAATCAAAAAACATTATGGTAATAAAATCACACACGGAACTGATTTGTTAAATGCACGTTAGACCTCATAGCCTCGGCGCTAATTTTGGTCACGACCTCAGAGCCTCAACGCTCATCTTGGTCACGACCTCAGAGCCTCAACGCTCATCTTGGTCACGACCTCAGAGCCTCAGCGCTCATCTTGGTTACGACCTCAGAGCCTCAGCGCTCATTTTGGTCATGATAACACAATTAATATGACCAACGTTTCCGTGAATTCGCCTGTGTCAGTATTTCCTAAAATTACACAAATTACACCTCGGAGCCTCGGCGCTCATTTTGGTTATGATAACATAATTAATATAACCAACGTTTCCGTGAATTCATCTGTGTCAGTATTTCCTAAAATTACACATATTACACCTCGGAGCCTCGGCGCTCATTTTGGTTGTGATATCTTTTTTATTTTAAAAGATATAACTGTGGTTTTTACATATAATGTTAATTACGGTTTTATTTACAATATGTAGTTTAAAATTTTAATTTTTAATGCACCAGAGCAAAGATAAATATTTAAAAAGCAATTATCTATTTTTCCCTCTTCACATAATTGTTTTTGTTCTTTAATTGGTTACTTTTTCATGTGAGTTATGTATTTTTCCTACTCCATAAAGCTTGTTCGCTCTAAATAGCTCACGTTCATTTAAATTGGCAACACTTGCCAATTAATTTTGTAGGTTTTTCAGTTTCCCTTCTGGCAACACTGAGTTTAAAATTCGCCCGCTCTGTAGTAGCACCTTTCGTTTGTCGTTTTCGTTTAATTTATCGCTTTTATCGTTTTTTCGTAGTTTTAGTAGTTAGTTAGTAGTAGCTAGCTAGTTTATGTTTGTGTGTGTAAAATATTGTGAAGTGGAGATCCTGGATTCCGAGTCGGCAGATATATCACCTAACCAGTCAGGTATTGTAGGAGCGATCAAGGTAAGTCTAGATCAGCCGAAATCAATCCGAAGATATTTGTACTTGGAGCGGTGCATACACATCTACACCCACACTCAGATGAGTCCAGCTATCAAAGCAGAAACTTTATTTGGCCGCACAGCATATATATTTTATCGTGTCGTTATCGTTTTAGTTAGTTTAGAATTTTCGTATACAGTCCACTATTTATCGCCCACATTTTTGGTCCATCGAGCGGATCTTAGTGTCTTGCGACCACATTTTTGGTTATTTGAGCGGTCTCGCGACTTAATTTTAGTATATCTTATCGTATCTTTTCGTATTTCGTTTGTTTTAAAATCCTTTGTTCTTTGTGTAATTTATTATTTTATTGAAGGTAATTTAAAATCACTTATAAAATTCAAATTTCCCGCAGTTGATTTGAAACGGTCTTTGAACGGTCATTTCAATCATCTGCCATAGATCTTGTCGTCGATCAATCATTCGGATCATTCGTTCTGACATCTGTCACTGTTGCTGTCGTTGTCGTTGTGTCATCCTTTATCTGTCATTGTATTTGTTTGTTTACTTTTGTTCGAACAATTTATCGTTGTTGTTTTTCGTCGATTTTAAGTAAAAATAAGCATTGCAATGATGGAAAAGGATGATACAATGATGGTTTCAGGTGATCAGAACCGGATTGACCGCGATTACGCGTTAATGCGGTTGGAACTTGTCGATCCTTCAGATCTGCCATCGGAGGAAGAATTGAAGGAGTTAGCCAGCGAGTTTCACAGTGCTCAACGCAAATTGTTGGCTACTCTCGTAAAAGAGGAGCAGCGTGTAGAGTGCGGGGTCACAATGACCTTCGAAAAGCGTTTTCGGAAGCTCATAAAGTTGTTCGGGAGCAATCTGTGACCGTCGCGAAACCTGCTAGCTGTAGTGTAGAAACAGTTATGGCAAAGCTGCCTAAGATTAATATTAAGCCTTTTGATGGCACCTTAGAGAATTGGGTGAGCTTTAAGCAGCTCTTTGACTCACTAATCCATAAGAGAAGCATTTCGAATGTCGAGAAACTGCATTATTTATTGTCAAGTGTCCAAGGTGTTGCTTACGACCTAATTAAGAACTTTCCTTTGTCGGATGAAAGCTATTTGGATGCTTACACAACCCTGTCTAAATACTTTGATAAGAAGCGTCAGTTAGCCTTTCATTACTATGAAAAAATAGTTGGTTGTGAACCTATTAGGTCAAAGTCTGGTTCTGAGTTGGAGCGCTTGTCTAGAGCCTTCAGTGAAAACCTAGCAGTGTTGGAAAAGTACAACTTGCCAGATAGAAACTTCATGTTGTTCCACCTGCTATGGTCCAAGCTTGATAGGTCCACTAGGGAAGCATTCCAGCTAGAATATAATTCGAATGACATTCCAGACTTTGAATTTCTTCAAGGTTTTATAGAAAAGTATGTTAGGGCTATGGATAATTCAATATTTAGGGATTCAAATAGTTCAAATTTATTGAAACCAACTAGACAGAAACCCAAGTCAGCCTTTGTCGTTACTCAACTGACTTGTGAGTTTTGTTCTGGCCAAAACTTATTAGCACAATGTATAGATTTCTTGAAAGAACCTGTACATAGTCGGTTTCAATTTGTGAAACATAAAAATTTATGTCTTTGTTGTTTGTCGAGTAATCATAGAGTGAAAGATTGCAATTCTCGTTATCGCTGTGAGGTGTGTAATTATTCACACCACACAATTTTACACTTCACAAAGGAAGCTTTAGTTGTTAGTAGCAATACTATATCTGCACCAGCCACAGAACCTTCACCTCCTACTCAGCCTTGTAATATAGTTTTGACATCCACCACCAAGAATAGCACTGTACTGTTTGCAACGGCAAAAGTTTTAGTTAAGGACAGAGTAGGTAATTTGCACATTTGTAGGGCCTTATTGGACTGTGCCAGTGCATGCAATTTCATATCAGAGCCTTTTGCTCACAAGTTAGGTCTGCCAATAGCACCAAGCTCCAGTGCAGTTAGCGGGATAGGGAATTCTATGGCTGAGCCCCTTGGTTCCTTGTCCTCTGAGCTTAGGTCGGTGCAAAATCATAATATTAAATTTAGATTTGATGCTCTGGTGCTGCCTTCGATTTGTGTGGACCAGCCAGTTGCAAAATTGGATAGTTCAGGCTGGTCACATTTGAAGAAATTAGTTTTAGCTGATGCAGATTATACCAGTCCGGGCCCAATAGGCATGCTGTTGGGTGTAGATATCTTCGCATTTTCATTGATTTTTGGGCTTAGACAAGGTGCAAAGGGTCAACCGAAGGCCCTCAATACTGTTTTCGGGTGGATAGTGTTGGGTGAGTGTGACGTCATCCCTCACAGCCACCAAACAATTAAAAATAAAAACTGTCTTTTCGTTTCTCCTTCACACGAATCTTTGGATGCTTCCATCAAGAGGTTTTGGGAAGTAGAAAATGTCGCGGCCCCCAAAACACTCTTGTCTCCGGAAGACCAAAGGTGTGAAAACTATTTTGTCGACAACTATTCTCGTAGCGGTGACGGAAGATTTGTCGTTCCTTTACCTTTCGTAGAGCCTATTGCCAAACCAGTTTTTTCGGGTTCACGTGCAATAGCGCTCAAACGTTTCTTGTCGCTGGAAAGGAAACTCAATTCCAATCCAGATTTTCGAAAGGCGTATGTCGACTTTATGGAAGACTACGCCTCTTGTCGTCATCTAGAGGAAGTTGATCCTCACGCTGCTGATGTGGGTCATTTTTATTACATCCCACATCACGGCATTCTTCGACCTGAGTCTGTCAGCACTCCATTGCGTGTTGTCTTCGACGCAAGTGCTAAAGACTTCAAGGGCCAATCCTTGAATGATTCGTTGTTCGCGGGACCAAAGCTGCAGACAAACATCTTCGAGCTTCTCGTTCGCTTTCGTTGGCATGCTGTCGTTTTTACGGGAGATGTTAAACAAATGTGCCGGCAGATTGAGGTTCCTGACAAAGATGCTGATTAGCAGCGAATCCTCTGGCGCTCGTCACCCGATGTTCCATTGCGAGACTATCGTTTGCGCACTGTCACTTACGGAGTTTCGTCTGCTCCATTTATGGCCTTGCGCACGATGGCACAACTGGCAGAAGATTCTGCTCTGGAGCATCCGGTGGGATCCAAAATCTTATCCAGAGACATCTATGTCGATGATATTGTCTCCGGTGCCAACTCTGTCGATGAAGCTCTTAAAATTAGAGAAGAGCTTTCAAGTATTCTGATGTCTGCTGGTTTCCATCTTCGTAAATGGACATCGAATACACCTGCATTTTTTGATGGTTTACCTTTGTCGGATCTTTATTCGGAAGATCTGATAAATTTTGAAGATGATGCTAGTTCCCTAACTCGTCTTAAAATTCTCGGCCTTTTGTGGCGTCCCCAGTCAGACTGTTTTCAGTTTAGTGTGACTCCTAATGAAAACCTTAGATGCACAAAGCGCATCATTTTGTCTAGTATCGCGCGCATCTATGACCCGCTAGGTTTATTGTCACCGGTCACGTTTCACGCAAAATACCTGATGCAGCTGCTGTGGACGTCGGGTGTTGCTTGGGACGAAGAGGTTCCGGCCAATATTGCCGCGGAATGGACTCTGTTTCAGTCACAGTTGTCGTCGCTTTCGTCTCTCGTCATTCCGCGACGCATTGTCTTAGACTCTCCTCAGCCGATCCAGTTGCACGGATTCTGTGACGCTTCGGAGCGAGGCTATTGCGCAGTTGTTTGTTGTCGAGTTGTTACGCCTTCGGGAGATATAGCTGTACAACTCATTTGCTCCAAAACTAAGGTAGCCCCGCTACAAAGACTGTCGATTCCCCGTTTGGAGCTTCAGGGAGCAGTGTTACTTGCTGACCTTTTATCGTCGGTGGTGGATGCTTTGGCATTCACTGAACAACCGTTTGAACTATTCGCGTGGTCTGATTCGAGTGTAGCCTTGTCATGGATAAAGTCTTGTCCATCGAGATGGAAGACTTTTGTTGCCAACCGAGTCAGCCAATCCAAGA
The DNA here is from genome assembly GCA_916618145.1 of Emmelina monodactyla. Lineage (NCBI taxonomy): Eukaryota > Metazoa > Arthropoda > Insecta > Lepidoptera > Pterophoridae > Emmelina > Emmelina monodactyla. The sequence goes on along the minus strand of OU745301.1, from coordinate 11,535,597 downwards.
CAAAGTTCCACCTAACTGCTGGCGTCATGTAGGAACCTTGGATAATCCTGCCGATTACGGTTCACGCGGCACTCTGTACGATGAATTTCTGGAGAAGAGTATGTGGTGGTCTTGTCCGTCGTGGTTATCGGAATCGAAGGATAGGTGGCCTTCTGCCAATCTTGCGCCCTGTCCAGACGTCATGCAGCAGGAGCTTAAACTGCTTACGCTGTTTGCAGACCAAGATAGGATGCATGTTGTCAACTGTCCTGTTGACAAACTAATTTGTCGTTAGGTATTCGTCGATGATGCGGGTCTTCTCATGGTGGGCGGTCGCTTTGCATCCGAAGATCCTGCATTGTCGACGAGTGGCCGGCTTATTGAGCCACCACTATGTTTTTTGTTTTTTAGGTTTCCTTAGTAGATTATGAGTATTTATTTTTATTTAATTTTTGCTAATAATATGTTATGTTTTGTTTCTTTTCGCTTTCTCGTAAATCGTAGTATTTAGGTGGGCGGAATGTTCGCTCTAAATAGCTCACGTTCATTTAAATTGGCAACACTTGCCAATTAATTTTGTAGGTTTTTCAGTTTCCCTTCTGGCAACACTGAGTTTAAAATTCGCCCGCTCTGTAGTAGCACCTTTCGTTTGTCGTTTTCGTTTAATTTATCGCTTTTATCGTTTTTTTCGTAGTTTTAGTAGTTAGTTAGTAGTAGCTAGCTAGTTTATGTTTGTGTGTGTAAAATATTGTGAAGTGGAGATCCTGGATTCCGAGTCGGCAAATATATCACCTAACCAGTCAGGTATTGTAGGAGCGATCAAGGTAAGTCTAGATCAGCCGAAATCAATCCGAAGATATTTGTACTTGGAGCGGTGCATACACATCTACACCCACACTCAGATGAGTCCAGCTATCAAAGCAGAAACTTTATTTGGCCGCACAGCATATATATTTTATCGTGTCGTTATCGTTTTAGTTAGTTTAGAATTTTCGTATACAGTCCACTATTTATCGCCCACAAAGCTAAAAAAATGTTGCTGACGATTAGGATAAAATTTGTTATCTAATTTTTCCCCTTTTTAGGGTTCCGTACCTCAAAAGGAAAAAAAACGGAACCCTTATAGGATCACTTTGTTGTCCGTCCGTCCGTCTGTCAAGACCCTTTTTCTCAGGAACGCGTGGAGGTATGAAGCTGAAATTTATATCAATTACTCAAGTCTACTGTCCCTTGAAGCTGTGAAAAAATCAAACTTCTAAGCCAACGCAATCAAAAGATACAGCCGTTTATGCCGCAAATTTTCGACACTTGCAAGGGAATCAAAACCTACAGGGTGCTTCCCGTGAACTCAGAATCTTGAAATTTGGTACGAAGCAACGTCTTATAGCATAGATAAAGGAAAAATTACGAAAACCATAAATTTTTAGTTACATCACATAATATTTTTTTTTTAATAATTTTAACCTTACTACCCATTTCCTCATAAACGCGTAGAGGTATTAAATTGAAATTCATACCAAATACTCAGGTCTATAATACCTTTAAGCTGTAACAAAATCAAACTTCTATGTCAACGCAATCAAAAGAAACAGCAATTTAAGCTGCATATTTTGAAACTCGCAAGTACTCGCAAGGGAATCAAAACCTAAAGGGTACTTCCAGTCGACCTAGAATCTTGAAATTTGGCATGAAGCAACGTTTTATAGCACACATAAAGGAAAAATTCCGAAAACCTTAAATTTTTAGTTACATTACAAAATATATATTTTTTTTTAATAAATATAAACTTATTACTTTTTTCCTCATGAACGCGTAGAGCTATCAAGTTGAAAATCATATCAAATACTTAGATCTAATTGCCTTTAACCCGTGAAAAAAAAAAAAACTAAGTCAACGCAAAAACGCAAAACGCAAAAGTACAACCATTGATACCGCATATTTTGAAACTCGCAACTACACGCACGGGAATTAAAACCTAAAGACCACTTCCCGTTGACATATAATCTCGAAATTTGGTAAGAAGCAATAGCTTACAGCACAGGTAACAGAAAAATTCCGAAAAGCTTAAAATTTTAAGTAGTTTTTGCAGGTTTGTACGGAACCCTCGGTGCGCGAGTCCGACTCGCACTTGGCCGGTTTTTTATTTAATAAGTGAATAGAAGTTTGGTTATTTAAGTATGAATCAATTTTATTTTATTTTTATAGAAATAGATAAAAATATATCTTAGATAAATGAAATGGTCCTCAATAGTAGTAGTGGTCTTCCATAGTACAAAAATACTTATTAAAAACATAAAATTTTCGCAAAATCAACTTCATTTTAATTTTTTACCATCTTTACTTGCTGAACTTTCATTAGGGTAAACCGTGATAGATACCCTGCTTTTTTCAGAGCGTCGTAATTTTAAACCTAACCAAATAAGTTATCATAGATTTTCTCAGTAGTTTTGTTAGTTTAACTATTCATTCAGCTTTAAGAACTCTGTTTGTTTCTCCAGCTATTACAAGTTCAGCACAAATTAAGTTCTTGCGAGGTAATCTTTTCAGGAATAGTTGCCTACCCTTATGGATAGATGCCTCGCTATGGAATCTATCTGAGCAGGATAGTTACCTATAGTAGAGGATAGACCTACCTATAAAATAGTCAAATTAAAAGAGAGTTCACAATGTTTGCAAAATATATTTTTTATACAATTGTTGGAATAATGTTATAGTACAGGTAAAATCATAAAGATATGCATTTCTTGGATCATAAATAATAACAGTTTTTAAAGCTACAACTGACTTTAATAATCTGACGAAATATTGATCCCCTCGTTTCAATGGAACTAAGTTTATGACAGTATAGTTAATAACGTTATTGCTGGGTATTTTTTGGCTTTTTACCTTGCATGGCAAATACTGCTGAGGCTTGATAGTCCAAGCCGGTCCTAGAATATCCTTCTTGTAAATGAAAGTAGAGGTCTAATAGTTGGAAGAAAAGATTTATAGACTGCCATCGGGTTTTTTAAAAAGAAAACTAGATATATCTTAACTTACTTTGTCACCAATAGGGCGACCAGCTGTTCAAGGTGATTTTATTTGTTTCGTTCAAAAATCCCTCGTTAACAACATTGTAACCGTCAAAAGTGAATCTTACTATACGATTTACTCAATATCTAAGAGGTATTTCCAGGTCATACAGACAGTCACACCCAGAAAACTAAGAGATGATAAGACAACTTTTTTGTTTGAAGGAAATTTAATGCCGAACCGCATAGATGGCTGAGAAACATTTGTTAGCAGCCGGTTTAACAAACGACGACACTTGCTGCAAAAATTTACATAGCCCTGAATCTGAATCTATCTTTTGAAAATTCGAGGCTATTATCCTTTTCGCTAGATATAGTTGCCTCAGTAGTTTAGTGAGCTCTTGTTTTTGCACTTGGACTCAAGTTTGGTTCTTTGTGCGTAGTTTGCTACTAAGAGTTTAGCCAGCCTAACTACGTACAGAAGCGCAGAAGTCCCCGTGGGTCATTCTTAAACTTTGTGGAGTGTCCTCGGGTTATCGAGGATTTGTGTATTCCAGGATGGGGATTCTATAAGGGGATGTTTCTTCAGTCTTCATGCAAGCTTTCTATAGCGGACTATCGGTGGAACCTTCATTGAATAGGTGTTTGTTAAAGGCAGTATGGTGGTGATAAACGAGGTTATGTCTACTCTGGCAGAGCACAAAAAACGCGTTCGGGTGAAGGCAGTACTCCCTTCACAACCGTCGGTCTATTCCAATCGATTGTTTTTTCGATTTACGATTAGTTCTCACAGATAAGCGCGGAAAAGGCTATAAGGTATCGGCGACGTTGAGACAGGACCTAATGGTGTTGCTTTTAGCCAGTTCATCTGCAACGCTATTGCCGTGAGAACCACGATGCTCTTTAATAACCATTGAAGTGCGACCTTAATTGTTTTTGCAACCTTCTCCATGTCTTAATGAAAATCGTTTATAAGTCCTGAGCTAACAGCTTCACCTTCAAGTGACCGCAGAATAGAGGCACTATTTGACACTATTGGAATAACTGTTGGTAACTTTTCGAGGATGTAGTCACCTCATTTGCATAATCCAATGATAGCCCACACAACATTTCTGCCAACTTTACAGCTGGACCTTTATTTTAGATATTTTCTCTTTTGTTTTACAAATAACCAAAAGACCCATGGTACGTAACGTGGAATATTCTCAATAATCACACAGCAATTATATTATTGTAAAATAATTTAATTCGGTTCGTTCAAATGAGTAAATTCTTTTTTCGTCAGATTATTATAAGTTTTATATCAGTTGTAGCTTAAAAACTGTTGTATTATTTATGAACACGGAAATGAATATATTTAATTACTTTTCTTATTGACTTAAAAGTCAACCTGTCTTTAGTAGGCAACTTTCCAGCTCAGTTATTCCATAGCGAGGCATCCATAGTCCATAGGGGTAGGCAGGCACCTATCCCCAAAATGATTGTTTTGCAAGAACTTCATGTATGCAAAACTCGTAATAGCTTGAGAAACAAACACAGTTTTTAAAGCTGTATAAATAATTAAATAATTGCATAAATTATTAGATTATACTGATTCAGTTTTCTAAATTTATGAAACGCGCCAAAATAACTAACTTATTAAACATTACTAACGTTTCACATGTGCGTAGGTACTTCTAAATGCCTCTCAAGTGTCAAGGAAGAATTCACTAATTACACTTAGTTATTATTTTTGGCGTATCTTGGGTTATCTAAACCTGAAAATATAATTGGGAAAACAACCAAAATGCTTTATGTAGTTTTAAAATAAGAACAATGTTTATTTTTCTTACATAATGTTAGTTGTGTAATTTTGCCTCCCTATTTCTTTAAACATTGCGAATTATCTATTTGGGCTTCTAAGAGGATATTTTAATTTCTAAAGTAGTTAGGAATACACTGATTGGACAGAAAGATGCGCTATATTATAATGCTCACGAAAATACAATAAAGTGAATTTTGACAAAATGTTAGTTGGTTACTTTTCCTTCTACGGGGACGTAATATTTTCAATAGCATATACAGGGTCTGTCGTAATGAATGGATAACCCGTTACCTACAGTTGATCCGGATGTGAGGCTATAAGAAAATGGTGTCTTCTTGCCAGGGTTGTCAACCATAAGAAAATGGCGTAGACTTTTAAACTTTTTTATAAATTTCGCTATTTTTTTCATTTATTCCGCTGCCATTTCTTCAAATTTTGATGTATTTGTATAATTCTTTTAGTATTATACTGCTGAAGACGTGTATTATGTAATTAAAATACAATTTTAGGTGTTATTCACGTTGAACATTATCAAAATACTCATTTTAAGAAAAATATTTCCATTTTTTTTTCTTTATGTCAACTTTTGATCATCTCCTGTGGAAAAAAAAAGTATGACGTTATAGCTGCCCATGATCTCAATAAATTGTCTGGTATGTGAAGATTCTAAAAAGGTATAACGATGTGTACTTTACGAGCAACATTAAGTTACAGGAGCGAGAACACTAATCAAGGTCGGAATTTTTATTTTTCATGTTATGATATAAATGGTTGTAAAACCTCGGCATAATGATTTTATTCTATCAAGATACTTTGCACAAACACTATCGGGCCACTAATAGGATATTCAGAAGAAAAGCCGGTTGTTTTTGGGAAAAAAATAACATTACTTCACGATAATAATGTTATGAAAATGTACAAATGAAAATTGTTGTGCTCTAATAGTTACATGCGACAAACATGTTGCGACAAGTTTATTCGAAATTGAAACGGATTTAAAAAAACGAACAAAGACCACATTACAAAGAAAAGTGGAAAAAATTAGAAGGAAATCGTCCTTCCATAAATGCATTGTGCACTTTAATGAACACACGGTAATCAGGGTGTCGCACATTTGGATATCTTACACGATAAACACTAGAAGCTCTATTGGTGCTGCCATTACATACACCGTAAATGTAATGCATGTTCGCGTATTCGGCTGGCGTATACTGTTGCGGCATGATACACAAACTACACAAAAACTTTTCCAAAATAACAAGTTCAATCGATAGCACAAAACAATGTCCGTAAATGTGAGCAAAGTCATCAGTATCACCACGTTATCAAGTCCAAATCACAAGGAAAATCATAGTCAAATATTAGAAAGCAGTAACAAATTGACGAAAATAGTGGCCCCGATTCTCAAAACACTCTCTAAAACTAAATTAAAAATATCGCTGTCACTTTCTCATGCTTCGTATTAGAACAAGACAGGTACATTGGTCTCACTAAATTTAGTCCACATCATTGTGAAATTGAACGAAATGCGCTGAGGACTAGCCTAAAATTGCCTTCGCCGTGTCATATTGCACGTACATTTTAGTTTGACAGGACTAAAATGATTACCTGTCTCTGTCTTATTGATGTGTAAGTGACAGCGATAGTTTTAGTTTAGTTTAGAGAGTGTTTTCAGAATCGGGGCCAATGTGAACAAAAGGACATGCGATGGTCAAAATCACACTGATGTGATGAGTACCCTTTTCTTTGTAATGCGGTCTTGTTCGATTTTTAAAATCCGTTTTAATTTCGAATAAACTTGTCGCAACATGTTTGTCGCATGTAACTATTAGAGCACAACAATGTTCATTTGTACATTTTCATTACATTATTATCGTGAAGTAATGTTGTTTTTTTCCCAAAAACAACCGGGTTTTCTTCTGAATATCCTATTAGTGGCCCGATAGTGTTTGTGCAAAGTATCTTGATAGAATAAAATCATTATGACGAGGTTTTACAACCATTTATAACATAACATGAAAAATAAAAATTCCGACCTTGATTTGTGTTCTCGCTCCTGTAACTTAATGTTGCTTGTAAAGTACACATAGTTATACCTTTTTAGAATCTACACATACTAGACAATTTATTGAGATCATGGGCAGCTATAACGTCATACTTTTTTTTTCCACAGGAGATGATCAAAAGTTGACATAAAGAAAAAAAAATGGAAATATTTTTCTTAAAATGAGTATTTTGATAATGTTCAACGTGAATAACACCTAAAATTGTATTTTAATTACATAATACACGTCTTCAGCAGTATAATACTAAAAGAATTATACAAATACATCAAAATTTGAAGAAATGGCAGCGGAATAATTGAAAAAAATAGCGAAATTTATAAAAAAGTTTAAAAGTCTACGCCATTTTCTTATGGTTGACAACCCTGGCAAGAAAACACCATTTTCTTATAGCCTCACATCCGGATCAACTGTAGGTAACGGGTTATCCATTCATTACGACAGACCCTGTATATAAAGAGTGTTATAAAATTAAAAAAACTAAAAATAGTAACAAACGTAATAATAAGGGATGGATAAGTGATAATTTAAAGAATATGATGAAAGAAAGAGATAGGTTGTTTAATATATGGTGTAACGAGCCGAAAAATATGATTAAGAGATTAAATTATACTAGATATAGAAATAAGTGCAATAAAGCTATTTTCAAAAGTAAAGTTGAATACGATAAAAAATGTATAACAGATTGTAATGGTAACATGAAGAAAGTTTGGGATAAATTAAATAGTTTATTAGGTAAAAATAGGCAGTCATTAGATAACGTAATACTAAATAATTTGGGAAAACAATGTAATATAAAATATATTTGTGATAAGTTTGCGACAACTTTCTCCAGTGAGATTGATTTAATAAAACACTCATGTTCAGAAAAATGGTTAGATAGGGCTACCTATGTATCTAGATCCGACGTTTGTATGAGATGGCAACCAGTTAGCGGCAGTGATGTTAAACGTGTTATCAACAGCTTAGATAAGAACAAGGCACCTGGAAGTGATCTGGTGCGGATGTCGGACGTAAAACTAGTAGTAAACCAAATTAGCCCCGTTATATCTAATTTAATTAATTTATCGGTCAGTCAACATAAGTTCCCGAGTAGACTAAAGGAGGCTATTATCCGTCCTATTTATAAGCAAGGTGAGCGCAAGGATTATTCTAATTATAGACCTATAGCCATATTATCGAGTATTGATAAAATTATTGAAAAATGTATAGTAAAACAACTTAGTAATTTCTTACAAAAAAAACCGGCCAAGTGCGAGTCGGACTCGCGCACCGAGGGTTCCGTACAAACCTGCAAAAACTACTTAAAATTTTAAGCTTTCCGGAATTTTTCTGTTACCTGTGCTGTAAGCTATTGCTTCTTACCAAATTTCGAGATTATATGTCAACGGGAAGTGGTCTTTAGGTTTTAATTCCCGTGCGTGTAGTTGCGAGTTTCAAAATATGCGGTATCAATGGTTGTACTTTTGCGTTTTGCGTTTTTGCGTTGACTTAGTTTTTTTTTTTTTCACGGGTTAAAGGCAATTAGATCTAAGTATTTGATATGATTTTCAACTTGATAGCTCTACGCGTTCATGAGGAAAAAAGTAATAAGTTTATATTTATTAAAAAAAAATATATATTTTGTAATGTAACTAAAAATTTAAGGTTTTCGGAATTTTTCCTTTATGTGTGCTATAAAACGTTGCTTCATGCCAAATTTCAAGATTCTAGGTCGACTGGAAGTACCCTTTAGGTTTTGATTCCCTTGCGAGTACTTGCGAGTTTCAAAATATGCAGCTTAAATTGCTGTTTCTTTTGATTGCGTTGACATAGAAGTTTGATTTTGTTACAGCTTAAAGGTATTATAGACCTGAGTATTTGGTATGAATTTCAATTTAATACCTCTACGCGTTTATGAGGAAATGGGTAGTAAGGTTAAAATTATTAAAAAAAATATATTATGTGATGTAACTAAAAATTTATGGTTTTCGTAATTTTTCCTTTATCTATGCTATAAGACGTTGCTTCGTACCAAATTTCAAGATTCTGAGTTCACGGGAAGCACCCTGTAGGTTTTGATTCCCTTGCAAGTGTCGAAAATTTGCGGCATAAACGGCTGTATCTTTTGATTGCGTTGGCTTAGAAGTTTGATTTTTTCACAGCTTCAAGGGACAGTAGACCTGAGTAATTGATATAAATTTCAGCTTCATACCTCCACGCGTTCCTGAGAAAAAGGGTCTTGACAGACGGACGGACGGACAACAAAGTGATCCTATAAGGGTTCCGTTTTTTTTCCTTTTGAGGTACGGAACCCTAAAAACCGGCCAAGTGCGAGTCGGACTCGCGCACCGAGGGTTCCGTACAAACCTGCAAAAACTAAAATACTATATACTTAAAATTTTAAGCTTTTCGGAATTTTTCTGTTACCTGTGCTGTAAGCTATTGCTTCTTACCAAATTTCGAGATTCTATGTCAGCGGGAAGTGGTCTTTAGGTTTTAATTCCCGTGCGTGTAGTTGCGAGTTTCAAAAGATGCGGTATCAATGGTTGTACTTTTGCGTTTTGCGTTTTGCGTTTTTGCGTTGACTTAGATTTTTTTTTTCACGGGTTAAAGGCAATTAGATCTAAGTATTAGATATGAATTTCAACTTATAAGTTTATATTTATTAAAAAAATATATATTTTGTAATGTAACAAAAAATTTAAGGTTTTCGGAATTTTTCCTTTATGTGTGCTATAAAACGTTGCTTCATGCCAAATTTCAAGATTCTAGGTCGACTGGAAGTACCCTTTAGGTTTTGATTCCCTTGCGAGTACTTGCGAGTTTCAAAATATGCAGCTTAAATGCTGTTTCTTTTGATTGCGTTGACATAGAAGTTTGATTTTGTTACAGCTTAAAGGTATTATAGACCTGAGTATTTGGTATGAATTTCAATTTAATACCTCTACGCATTTATGAGGAAATGGGTAGTAAGGTTAAAATTATTTAAAAAAAAAATATTATGTGATGTAACTAAAAATTTATGGTTTTCGTAATTTTTCCTTTATCTATGCTATGAGACGTTGCTTCGTACCAAATTTCAAGATTCTGAGTTCACGGGAAGCACCCTGTAGGTTTTGATTCCCTTGCAAGTGTCGACTTGCGGCATAATTTGCGGCATAAACGGCTGTATCTTTTGATTGCGTTGGCTTAGAAGTTTGATTATTTCACAGCTTCAAGGGACAGTAGACCTGAGTAATTGATATAAATTTCAGCTTCAGACCTCCACGCGTTCCTGAGAAAAAGGGTCTTGACAGACGGACGGACGGACAACAAAGTGATCCTATAAGGGTTCCGTTTTTTTTCCTTTTGAGGTACGGAACCCTAAAAATAGTATTTTAGTTGAAAGTCAGCACGGATTCCAAAAGAACAAAAGTACAAACACATTATTATCCAGATTCACTGATGAAATTAACACCCACTTAGAAAACAAACAATTCGTTGTAGCTATTTTCTATGATTATTGTCGCAACGGTGTTATAAGGTGTTCAATGATAGACGACTCCAAATATAATGAACATTTATTCAGCCAACCTTCCTATATTTATTATAGTGTTAGATAAGGACAGAACGGTTTTTTATTTCACACAACATAAATATGAAAATTATGAGGGTACAAAAAATGTATAGCTATTTCACTCAACCTAAATGTAAAATTAAAGTGGGTACATACTATAAATTAGAATAATTGACGTGGGTAGCTACAGTGCTCCCCCTCAAGCGAAGCGTACAACAGGTTTGATGGCTCGACCGAATCTCGTCGTGGTCTTGACAGTGCTGGCCTTCGTCGGAATGTCTTCTGAGTGGTCTTCGTTGAGTGTGAAAGCTGGCTTCAAACGATCGATGGAGATGTTCACTTCTCGTCCAGGTAGTTGCAGTCGAAAAACTTTGCCCTCTCGATGTAGCACTTTGTATGGGCCTTCATAGGGAGCTTGCAGTGATTTGCGTCCAGTGTCCACGCGTAGAAATACACTCTCACACGTATGCAGGTCTTGGTGAACAAAAGTTTTTGGGTTGTGACGTGAGTGTTCAGCCGACTTCATTTCTGTGATTGACTGGCGCAATCTTTCAACATAGTCGTAATCCATCTTTGTGAGGGTAGGAGATGAGTTGAAAAAATCACCGGGTAGTCTGATAGTACAGCCATAGGTTAGCTGGGCTGCACTCACACCGGTGTCGCTTCTAGTTGCTGCACGTAGTCCCAGGAGTATGGTTGGCAGTAAATCAAGCCATTTTGCGTTTGGTTTCTCGAGATTTGCTTTCAGTGCCGATTTCAGAGATCGATGCCACCTTTCGATGATACCATTTGACTGAGGATGGTATGACGTTGTTCGAGTCTTCTCAACGCCGAGTAGTTTCGCCAGTGATGAAAAAAGATTGCTCTCGAACTGGCGTCCTTGGTCGGTAGTGAGGGTAGATGGGCATCCAAATCTCGAAATCCAGCATTCGTATATCTTCTTTGCCACAGTTTCAGCGTTGATATCGTATAGTGGAATAGCCTCTGGCCAGCGCGTCTTTCTGTCGATGATCGTAAGTAGATATCGATGACCTCGCTGTGAAGGTGGTAGCGGTCCAACAATATCGGTATGAATGTGTTGAAACCTTTCAGCTGGTTGAAATTCAACAAAGTTGCCACTTGTATGTCGATGTATCTTCGCTTTTTGACATGGTAAGCATGCTCGGCTCCAATCAGCGACATCAGTATTCATTGATGGCCAGAAATATCTCTCTTGCATTAACTTTCTTGTTGTTCGTATACCAGGATGGCTCAAGGTGTGTACAGCGTTGAATGCAATACGACGAAAACTTTCGGGTAGGTACGGTCGAATATTAGCTGTAGATAACTCGCAGAAAATTGTGCAGTTTTCCGAGGGTAGTTTTATTTTCTTCAGCTGAATATTTTTTTGCTGCATGAGGGTAGGTATGCTGCTATCTTTTTCTTGTTCAATTGATAGTTTGTGATAGTCAATCGTTGTAGGGCTTGAGATGGCTTCAATTCTTGAAAGTGAATCAGCAACAATATTATCTTTGCCGCTGATATGGCGTATATCGCTGCAAAACTCGCTGATAAATTGAAGTTGTCGGGTGCGTCTTGGTGTTTCGCTGTCAGAGTTGAGTTTTCTTAGCGCATATGTTAACGGCTTGTGATCAGTGAAAATAGTCAGCGGTCTTCCTTCAAACATTTTCCTGAAGTGTTTGACAGCCATATATATTGACATGACAATAGCTCCCGATCATATGTTGAATACTTTTGCTGGGCGCTTGATAACTTTTTTGAGAAGTAGCCCAATGGTTGCCATTTGTTATTAATGTGTTGCTGTATGACAGCTCCAGCGCAGGTGTTAGATGCATCACACATTAATGCAATCGGCGCCTTATGTGATGGATGTGCGAGTAAAGCTGCTTTACGTAGGCTATCTTTACACGCTTTAAAAGCTCGGCTTGCTTCCATTGTCCAATTGATTTTCGTCTTGTCCTTTTTTTTGCAGTTATGAAGGTAGGCATTTAGCGGCGCCTGTATTTCTGCGGCTTGTGGAATTGCATCTCTGTAGAAATTGATGGTGCCAAGGAATCTTCGCAGTTCTTCAATAGTTGTAGGTTGAGGGTAGTTGACTATTGCTTCGACTTTTTCTTCTGGCGGCTTGATACCATCTTGTGATACAGTATAGCCCAAGAATTTGACTGTATCTTGGCCGAATACGCATTTTGAAGGGTTGATTGTTACACCATATGCGTTGAGTCGTTCGAAAACGATGTTCAAATGCTTGATGTGGTCTTCTTCCGTTTCTGAGGCAATGATGACGTCATCAATAAATGGATGTGCAAAGTCTAGTCCCCGCAGAACCTGATGAATAAACCGTTGAAAGGTTTGTCCTGCATTCTTTAAACCAGGGCACATCCTCGGAAATTCAAACAGCCCGAATGGTGTGATGATAGCAGTCTTCTCTATGTGCTCGCGGTGTACGGGCAGTTGGTGATAAGCTCGATTGAGGTCGATCGTTGAAAATACTTTTTTCCCGCAGAGTTGGTAAGTAAAGTCTTTCAAGCGTGGTACAGGGTAGCGGTCGGGTGTTGTAATTGTATTCAATCTTCTGTAGTCGCCACAAATTCTTAAGTCGCCGTTCTTCTTGGGAACGACATGTAATGCGCTTGCCCAGGGGCTCTTGCTCGGTCGACATAGACCTTGTTCCATCATGACTTCAAATTCTCTTTTAACATCTGTGTACCGGTGCGGTGGAAGGGGCCTTGCTTTGCAGTGTAATGGTGGTCCTCTTGTCTCGATGTAATGTTCAACTGAGTGCTTGGGTATTTCTTTCATCGAAGATAGTCGAGTAATGTCGGGGAAGTTTTCTAGTATCTTGTGGTATTTATGCCCGATATCGATCGATCTGAGGGTAGGCTGTGAATAGTTGCATATTGAAGTCTTCACTGATAAATTTGTAGTTTTATCAATCAGAGTGCGGCCTGCGACGTCTACGAGAAGTTGGTGATGCTTCAAAAAGTCTGCTCCAATAATTGGCTTGGAAACTGCTGCTATGATGAATTTCCATCGGTAGGGCCGACGTAAATTGAGATTCAACTCCATTGTTTTTTCTCCATATGTGGGTATTACTGAATTGTTGGCGGCGTACAAATTAAACTTTGTAGGTTTTAATCTTTTTGCACCTCTCTTTGGTGTTACAGATATGTTTGCTCCGGTGTCGATTAGGAAGGATAGTTTGGAGTTGATATCAGTGACGAATAGACGGTTTGAAGGTTCCCAGGCGTCAGTACCCGTCTCAGCTAACGCGGGATCTAGTTTTCCGGAGATTCTGTGTTCTTGATGTATGAGCAGGGTTGCTGGCATTTTCTTGCTTTGTGGTTAAACCTTTGATGGTAGTAGCAGTAAGTTGAAACTGGCAAAAACCTCCGTTGATGTGATTTGGAACGGCTTCTTGATCGGTTGCGCTCATATTGCCAATTACGACGTGTTGGTCGCCTGTTGTTCGCCTGTGCAGTTAAAAATGACGCCATAGCTTCTGTTAATTTGTCGATCTTTTCTTCTAAATTGAGATGATTTTGTGAGACTGATGATGAGGGTAGTCTGGGCTGGCGTGACAAAGCTGCAACATCTTGCTGGGAAGTTGAGGGTAGGTTATGTTGTACTGCTGAAACTTCGTGCTGCAAATGCTGCTCCATCATTTTGTCTGCCATCAGGGCAACTTGCTGAAGGGTAGATTCTCCACTCAGTGCAATCACGGCGCTGATGTTCATAGGTAGCCGGTTCAGCCATATCCCACGAATGGTTACGTCAGATAAATGTTCGCCAGATAAGTTTTGCATTCGTCGAAGCAGTTGCGACGGCTTCAAATCTCCCAGTTCTAGTCCGGATATAACATGTTGTACGTTTTTTTGTTCCGATTCTTCATAAACTTCTAATAGCCTTTTCTTGATTTCTTGATATTTATTCTTGTCAGATGGATGCAGGAGTAAGTCATATATTTCATCGACGTCTTGACGTTCTAATTGACCCAGTAGCAGCTCGTACTTTGCTTCACTGCCTTTTTTTTGTGATGCCATGATCGCCTCGAAGTGAGCAAACCAGGCACGCAGCTTGTCTCGCCATATTGGAGGTATACGGCAGCCGACGGAAAGTCCAGAAACTTCTGTTGACTCGTGGATCATCGGTGGGTTGTTACTGCATTCGCCTTCGTCGTCGTTGTTAGGTGTAGGCTTCTGCATGATCACGTCGGGGTCACCACTGTCGCAACGGTGTTATAAGGTGTTCAATGATAGACGACTCCAAATATAATGAACATTTATTCAGCCAACCTTCCTATATTTATTATAGTGTTAGATAAGGACAGAACGGTTTTTTATTTCAGACAACATAAATATGAAAATTATGAGGGTACCAAAAATGTATAGCTATTTCACTCAACCTAAATGTAAAATTAAAGTGGGTACATACTATAAATTAGAATAATTGACGTGGGTAGCTACAATTATAAAAAAGCGTTCGATACTATAGAATCGGAAACACTACTAAACGCTATGGACGAGTGCGGTGTGGGACAGCCATTGAATCACTGGTTTGGTGACTACCTCACGGCGCGCTCTTTTCGTGTGAAAGTGAGTGATACGTTCAGTGAGATGAAGGATGTCAGGTACGGAGTGCCGCAGGGCTCTGGCTGTGGGCCGATCTGCTATTTGGTACACGTGAATAGCTTATGCAACGTGCTTAAGTACAGTTCGGCTCATATGTTTGCGGACGATCTGTGCACATTGCGCGCCGGAACCGACCTTGCAGAGACGTGTCGCTTAGTCCAACATGACATAGATGCAGTCGTTAAATGCTCGCACGATAACGAAATCACACTAAACTCTAATAAAACTAAACTTTTAATAATTCAATCTCCTTATTTGCGTATTTCTGACCGCTCACCTGATTTGTACACTCATAGTTACTCATGTCTTCATAGCAAAAAAGCAAACTGCCAATGTAAACCAATTGAAAGAGTAGATTGTGTAACTTACCTCGGTGTTAAAGTTGACGCAGATTTCTCATGGTCCCACCATGTATAGTATATATGTAATAAGTTAAAAATACTCCTAGGAAAATTCTATCACTTAAGTTTTAAAGTTCCTACTACTATATTAAAATGCCTGTATTTCTCTTTGATAGATTCAGTGTTGGGTTACGCTCTTGATAGCTATGGTCTCACATTTAAATCATATATTAATAAGCTTGAAGCACTTCAAATTAGATTTTTAAAATTATTAGTAAATAAAACAAGTGCGAGTCGGACTCGCGCACCAAGGGTTCCGTACAAACCTGCAAAAACTACTTAAAATTTTAAGCTTTTCGGAATTTTTCTGTTACCTGTGCTGTAAGCTATTGCTTCTTACCAAATTTTGAGATTCTATGTCAACGGGAAGTGGTCTTTAGGTTTTAATTCCCGTGCGTGTAGTTGCGAGTTTCAAAATATGCGGTATCAATGGTTGTACTTTTGCGTTTTGCGTTTTTGCGTTGACTTAGATTTTTTTTTTCACGGGTTAAAGGCAATTAGATCTAAGTATTTGATATGAATTTCAACTTGATAGCCCTACGCGTTCATGAGGAAAAAAGTAATAAGTTTATATTTATTAAAAAATATATATTTTGTAATGTATCTAAAAATTTAAGGTTTTCGGAATTTTTCCTTTATTTGTGCTATAAAACGTTGCTTCATGCCAAATTTCAAGATTTTAGGTCGACTGGAAGTACCCTTTAGGTTTTGATTCCCTTGCGAGTACTTGCGAGTTTCAAAATATGCAGCTTAAATTGCTGTTTCTTTTGATTGCGTTGACATAGAAGTTTGATTTTGTTACAGCTTAAAGGTATTATAGACCTGAGTATTTGGTATGAATTTCAATTTAATACCTCTACGCGTTTATGAGGAAATGGGTAGTAAGGTTAAAATTATTAAAAAAAAAATATTATGTGATGTAACTAAAAATTTATGGTTTTCGTAATTTTTCCTTTATCTATGCTATCAGACGTTGCTTCGTACCAAATTTCAAGATTCTGAGTTCACGGGAAGCACCGTGTAGGTTTTGATTCCCTTGCAAGTGTCGAAAATTTGCGGCATAAACGGCTGTATCTTTTGATTGTGTTGGCTTAGAAGTTTGATTTTTTCACAGCTTCAAGGGACAGTAGACCTGAGTAATTGATATAAATTTCAGCTTCATACCTCCACGCGTTCCTGAGAAAAAGGGTCTTGACAGACGGACGGACGGACGGACAACAAAGTGATCCTATAAGGGTTCCGTTTTTTTTCCTTTTGAGGTACGGAACCCTAAAAACTAAAGCTAATTGTAAAGGTGACTATACTAAATTATTTAAAATTTGTAAAATTCTTCCAGTTAGTCTTAAACACAAGTATCTGTTGGCAATTAATAACCATGGCTCTCGGGAGCGTGACCTAACGCTGCTTAAACATAACCATTGTACAAGGTCGAGGACCTTGGGTAAGTTTGTGGTGCCTAGGGTTAATAACTATTTCGGTGATAGAACTTTAAAAAACGTATCCCCTACTTCCTCAATAGCTTGCCTGAGGAATTTCGACATGAAAATGTAAAAAGTAATTTTAAAAGAAAACTTAAGAAACACTTATTAGCTACCTTAGACAGTAATAGTGTTTAAATAACTAGTTTATAAATAAACTTTTTATATGAGACTCACAGATCCCACAGACAAACTGTGTAAACAGTTTTGTGGGACTTTAGCTAAGTACCTACTGTATTTAAATCTATACTAATATTATAAAGCTGAAGAGTTTGTTTGTTTGTTTGTTTGTTTGTTTGTTTGAACGCTCTAATCTCAGGAACTACTGGTTTGATTTTAAAAATTCTTTTTGTGTTAAATAGACCATTTATCGAGGCAGGCTTTAGGCTATATAACATCACGTTGCAACAATAAAGAGCGAAGAAATAATGGAAAATGTGAAAAAAACCGGTAAAATTATTCATCCTTGAGAGCTTCCGTTGCGTGCGCTGCCAAAAACGGTTCTAGATACCAAAAATATATGTATGAAAGAATTAAGGGAACTTTTTTGCTGCGGGAAAAAAGCATTCCCACGGGAAACCGACTTCTACGCGAACGGAGTCGCGCGCGGCCCCTAGTGTTTAATAAATAAATAACTTTCAAATCTTCTTTTAAATCGAGATTAGCTACTGCCAACATGGATGGTCCTCCTTGAATCATATAATAACCGGCTAAATATTCGGGTGTGGCACCTAATGGAACACTCGAATTGTAAATAATAGAACCAACATCACTCCATTCTAAGGCGTTTAGATCTACTCCTCTACTTCCTAATTTTTGATGAACATCTTTTCTATGACTTATTAACTGGTCTTCTTTTTTCTGACTCTTCCATAAATGCAAGAGCTTCTTTCTTAGGAAATAATTCAAAATTTTTTTCTTTTAAAAAGTCGTTATAAGAATTTTCGATCAAAATGGGTCTGAATTAAACCGTTAAAAAAAATCATCCTAAAATGAAGTCGAATATCCAAAATTATGCATTTAAGGTTTCTTTTTCTCTAAACTACCTTAAGAAATTACTATCTGAACTACCTCTGTTTAAGGTTGCTATGTCCAATAAATCAAACAGCATATATAAAAACTGAGTCGTTTATTTTAACCCAAGAATGCTATTAATACTACCTTACTGTACGGGTGACGAATATCGACTGAATTTAACGTCGACGCGCTTCTGCCGACATGGCATTATCGCTGTCCCTACAGTACACCCTTCCTAAAATTTTATACATTAAAAATTTTTCACAAAAAAAAAAAAAAAAAAAATATTCTATAACTAATACATAAGTAAGTAGAATTACCAACAATTTTAAAACACAATTCAAAAGCGCACTTATCGTGCCTTACTACACAAATATGCTGACGCTATGTCTGCGTTTCAGTTTACAGTAACATTCTTAGTATAATGCATGATACAAAACAATACCTACTGCACTCGATACAATGCAAAGTGAATTACAAACATAATCTATTTTTAGATTTATATGAAGTACTTATTAAACATAGTACAAGAAATAAAATTAATGAACTATAACTAAGTAAGTTATATCGTAGTATACAAAAATACCTTTAGTTACATGTAAGATTTTACAATTTTTATTCTGAACATCGAAGTCTGAACCATCAATCAGAATAACATTTTAATCAAACTAGGACATTAACATTAATATGTAGGTATAAATGCGCATACATTAATATGTAAGTATAATAGGACATGAAACACAGATGAAAAAAATATATATGTATAAAATCTGTAAAAAAATGTAAGGTAAGTAAATCATGTATATAAAATGTATATAAAAAAAAACCGGCCAAGTGCGAGTCGGACTCGCGCACCGAGGGTTCCGTACAAACCTGCAAAAACTACTTAAAATTTTAAGCTTTTCGGAATTTTTCTGTTACCTGTGCTGTAAGCTATTGCTTCTTACCAAATTTCGAGATTATATGTCAACGGGAAGTGGTCTTTAGGTTTTAATTCCCGTGCGTGTAGTTGCGAGTTTCAAAATATGCGGTATCAATGGTTGTACTTTTGCGTTTTGCGTTTTTGCATTGACTTAATTTTTTTTTTTTTTTAACGGGTTAAAGGCAATTAGATCTAAGTATTTGATATGGTTTTCAACTTGATAGCTCTACGCGTTCATGAGGAAAAAAGTAATAAGTTTATATTTATTAAAAAATATATATTTTGTAGTGTAACTAAAAATTTAAGGTTTTCGGAATTTTTCCTTTATGTGTGCTATAAAACGTTGCTTCATGCCAAATTTCAAGATTCTAGGTCGACTGGAAGTACCCTTTAGGTTTTGATTCCCTTGCGAGTACTTGCGAGTTTCAAAATATGCAGCTTAAATTGCTGTTTCTTTTGATTGCGTTGACATAGAAGTTTGATTTTGTTACAGCTTAAAGGTATTATAGACCTGAGTATTTGGTATGAATTTCAATTTAATACCTCTACGCGTTTATGAGGAAATGGGTAGTAAGGTTAAAATTATTAAAAAAAAAATATTATGTGATGTAACTAAAAATTTATGGTTTTCGTAATTTTTCCTTTATCTATGCTATAAGACGTTGCTTCGTACCAAATTTCAAGATTCTGAGTTCACGGGAAGCACCCTGTAGGTTTTGATTCCCTTGCAAGTGTCGAAAATTTGCGGCATAAACGGCTGTATCTTTTGATTGCGTTGGCTTAGAAGTTTGATTTTTTCACAGCTTCAAGGGACAGTAGACTTGAGTAATTGATATAAATTTCAGCTTCATACCTCCACGCGTTCCTGAGAAAAAGGGTCTTGACAGACGGACGGACGGACAACAAAGTGATCCTATAAGGGTTCCGTTTTTTTTCCTTTTGAGGTACGGAACCCTAAAAATATCACCTACGCATAAACTATCCTTGTAGGTACCTCTCCTGTTTCCTTTTTAGTCGGCTGCACCTGTAGGCCTATTGCGTATCTCTATAGTGAAGATCACTTTGGTATAGTGTACAACGAATAACTGTCAAACGTCAAGTTTCGTATTCTCTAACCTCGGTGATTAACTGCGATGACGTCATGAGCACCGAAAATTGGTGATCGTCACCGTAACACATTTTTAACGTAGTTTTCGTATCGATACTTTTGAAATCGCGATTGTGTAAGCATAGTGGACATCAAATTGTTAGTCACCGTGATTATCACTGTTGTTTTGAAAGACACTACTCAAAGGCAGTGTTTTATAGACGTTTAGTGATTATCACCGAAACTTAAGGAAGAAAAAGTGGGTATTTCACTAGTGTTTGATTGTGATTTGTTGTTGCTGTGAGTTGTTATCAAAAGAAATAGCTCAACTTTGTTGACATTTGCTAAAGAAGAGCGCAGAAGATATATTTTGCGAATTCAGAAGTGCCGCCTTTGCGACGCTAGTAATCCTAGGCAGTTGCCTGACCGAGAATTCATAGCCAATTTTCAGTTAAGTAATGCTGGATTCCAACAAGAATTGGAAGCGCTGCGTCCGCATTTACCACGAAGTCGAGGAAAAACAGCTGACCATGACCATCAGCACCAAGATTTTAGACAGGCTGCCATAATTGAGGCAATACCCAGATAACTCTAGGCATATTGTCCAGACTACGGAATGCTAGAAGTTATCTTTATAATATCTTTTGGCATCTATTTTCTATTAATTCTTATTTATACTAGTGTTAAGCAAGATTAAATTATGTGATTTTATGGTTAATCAACTCATTATACATGTTTTCAAGTAATGACTTAAAAGTTTTTGATTTGTTTAACTTGTTTTTAGGGTTCCGTACCTCAAAAGGAAAAAAAACGGAACCCTTATAGGATCACTTTGTTGTCCGTCCGTCCGTCTGTCAAGACCCTTTTTCTCAGGAACGCGTGGAGGTCTGAAGCTGAAATTTATATCAATTACTCAGGTCTACTGTCCCTTGAAGCTGTGAAATAATCAAACTTCTAAGCCAACGCAATCAAAAGATACAGCCGTTTATGCCGCAAATTATGCCGCAAGTCGACACTTGCAAGGGAATCAAAACCTACAGGGTGCTTCCCGTGAACTCAGAATCTTGAAATTTGGTACGAAGCAACGTCTTATAGCATAGATAAAGGAAAAATTACGAAAACCATAAATTTTTAGTTACATCACATAATATTTTTTTTTTAAATAATTTTAACCTTACTACCCATTTCCTCATAAATGCGTAGAGGTATTAAATTGAAATTCATACCAAATACTCAGGTCTATAATACCTTTAAGCTGTAACAAAATCAAACTTCTATGTCAACGCAATCAAAAGAAACAGCATTTAAGCTGCATATTTTGAAACTCGCAAGTACTCGCAAGGGAATCAAAACCTAAAGGGTACTTCCAGTCGACCTAGAATCTTGAAATTTGGCATGAAGCAACGTTTTATAGCACACATAAAGGAAAAATTCCGAAAACCTTAAATTTTTTGTTACATTACAAAATATATATTTTTTTAATAAATATAAACTTATAAGTTGAAATTCATATCTAATACTTAGATCTAATTGCCTTTAACCCGTGAAAAAAAAAATCTAAGTCAACGCAAAAACGCAAAACGCAAAACGCAAAAGTACAACCATTGATACCGCATCTTTTGAAACTCGCAACTACACGCACGGGAATTAAAACCTAAAGACCACTTCCCGCTGACATAGAATCTCGAAATTTGGTAAGAAGCAATAGCTTACAGCACAGGTAACAGAAAAATTCCGAAAAGCTTAAAATTTTAAGTATATAGTATTTTAGTTTTTGCAGGTTTGTACGGAACCCTCGGTGCGCGAGTCCGACTCGCACTTGGCCGGTTTTTTTTAAATAATTTGTCTTTACATTCATTAACATGGTTTTATAGTCAATCAATTAAATATATAATACATTATAATATTGTTCCTACAGGTTTTTATAGTAATAACTTAAGAGTTTTGGTTTCTTTAACTTATTTATTTTAAATAATTTGTCTTTACAGTAATTAACATGATAATATTGTTAATCATCTTACAATACATACATGAACCTGTTTAACATAATTGTTAGATTATAGGTACTATTAAAATTGTTTTTTATTACGGTTAGTGTTTATGAACTTAACTACTTATTGGTATGTTTTGTGTACATTACCGGTATTCACAATCATTTTAAAGAAATTTAGGATCTATATATGTATACTGTGGTTATATGTAACTGAAAATTAGTTTGTTTAAAAATAAATACATTTCTAAATAAAATTGAGTTTATAATTATGATGACTATAATACCTTAAGATTTAAGACTGAACCTTTTCACAATTAATATATAAAATGGGAATTGTATTTCTATATAAACCAATGTTTTGTATAATTATGTATATTTTTCTAAATACATATTAAAAACCAATTAAATATACTAAAGTTAACAGGCAAGCGCACCCCCAGACAATCCTTCCACCGCCGCATGACCTATTATCGCCAGCACATTCTCCTCTATTGCATTTAGGGGTAAAAGTTTATTAGGCTGTACATCTGTTGCTGCTGCATTTCTTCTATTCAACCCTGCACTTAAAAAAAAAATTTTTTTAAAGCATTAACAGAATAAAATTAAAACCAAATAGATGACTTACATGCAACTGTATATTAAGTACAAACTTAAAATTAGTGTTCATGTTGTATTTTTAAAATGTATGTAAAGTCTTAAGTAAGAAGAGTAGGATTAAACTTGATTTTATTGAAATTAACTATTTTAATGTGGACTTACTCTTCTCCATTGGTCAGGCCTTTTCGTTGTTATCCCTGCGACTACATTTTACAATAAATCTGCCTGGTACAGACTTCCATACTTCTCGTGTGATTCTAGCACCTTACTAAAAAGCAGCCCAACGCTATATCGCGGTGGAACACCGCAAACTCCACCATTAATTCCATTTGCCTCTCCGATACTCTTCGTGCAGGCATCTTAAATAGATATGAAACATAATATTAATTGCCTTTCTTTGAATTTGTAGCTACGTGGGTAAAATATGTAATATAAATAAACTAAACATCATCTACTTACATTTTTGCAATTCATACAAAAACTAAGTAAGTACTAAAAGTCAATATCACTATTTGAAAACTTTGTTTCACTAACACAACATTCGAAAACAATAAAGAATACTGAAGGAAATTACCTGCGCCACAAACAACAACATTTGAAGTACGTTTGAAGTACGTCATTGTCAAGCGTATAAACCTCATAAAACAAAATGTTAATAACGTCAAAGTATTATAACGCTCAAATGGGATTTCTCTACCTAACCGTATAATAGTCGATAAAAAATAGAGATGTGAAGTGGCTTTTTGAAGAGCACTGTCCCGAACACGTTAATCACCGTAACTTGATATCCACCGATTGTGTTACGCAATACCAATGTAATAAAATTCTCAGTTGTCATCAAAGTTCGGTGTACAACCAAAGCTTGATAGTCATCGTCACTGGCAAAGATAGGCAATAGGCCTACTGGACTGGAAAAACTGACACACTGCTTTGCTGCCACGTCATCAACTGCTTTTTGACCCAACTTTTAAGTTGACTACAGCACTTAGTACAACACAAACACAAAATTACCAACATAACGCAGATTGAGACTGCAATAACTAGAGGTTCCATAACATCATATTTACTCTTCATTGCCTCTAAGTGTTTCTGCTTCTGGTCCAGTTGAGCCTGTACATTAGCGTTAACCACTACTTGCTCGTTCTTGCTACTCCAGTTACCCATAGTTAGTTGCTGAAAAGTAGCTGTTCACCTCTGAAATAATAGTGTAATAAAACAGAATTCAAACTACAATAGTTACTATTTATTACTAAAATGTAGGTCTTTAAAACGCACTGGTGGCTTAATTATTCTACCACTGCGCGATTTTCGTTCCTCTTGCTGTGGTTGTACAATACCTGTTGTAGTGATGTTACTCGGTGTACAGGGTGTTCTCGAACTGATGTCATCATTCAACAAATATGCCGGTTTTAATCGATCTATAGAAATATTAGCTTGTCTTCTGTCGAACTGAATAGTAAAAGCTTTTGAACTTCTTTTGATTACTTTGAACGGACCGTCGTAGGGAGTTTTTAACGGCCTACGAACAGTATCATCGCGAACGAAAACAAAATCGCATGTATCTAAATCTTTTGGCTTATAAAAAAATTTATTACTTGAATGTGCTTTTACTATCGGTCGATTTTTCTCTACGGCTTGCTGAATTTTCTCTAATGTTACACTTACATCACCCTTTACACTGCAACCAGCCTCAATAAAATCGCAAGGTAAACGCATTGCTCGACCAAAGGTCAACTGCGCTGCGCTAACGCCTGTATCACTACGTCCGGCTGCTCGTAACCCAAATAGAACTGTTGTTAACTCATCAACCCAAGAACAGTTTTGTAAACGAGCCATCAACGATTCCTTTAAAGATCTATGCCATCTCTCTACTAGACCATTGCTCTGTGGGTGGTACGCTGTTGTGCGAATCTTCTGCACACCTAAATATTTTAGTAGTTCTGTAAATATTTGACTTTCGAATTGCCTACCTTGATCAGATGTTAAACGAATTGGACAACCATATCTGCAAATCCAGCCTTCATAAATCATTTTTGCAACCGTTTCCGCCGAAATATCCTTTAACGGAAAAGCTTCCGGCCAACGCGTATACCTATCCACTACAGTGACACAGTAGCGATATCCATCTTGTGAAACTGGTAACGGGCCTACGATGTCCACGTGGATATGCTGAAAACGATCTACTTCTGGATATTCACCTAATTCTGTACTTGTATGTCGATTGATTTTTGCTCGCTGGCAACCTACACAAGTTTTAACCCACCTATTTATGTCGCGATTCATTCCTGGCCAAAAGAAACGATCTGTAACCATCTTCCTTGTAGTTCTTGTAGCTGGATGGCTAAGATTGTGTACTGCATCAACCGCTGCTTTCCTGAAACTTATAGGTAGATACGGTCTGACTATAGCCTTAGATATTTCGCAATAAATAAATTTATCAGTGCCTGGCATTACCATTCTGCGAATGCACACATTGCTACCTGATACCTCGGGTGTTTTATTATTTATGTACTCGTCGTTGTTTTGCGCGATTGCAAGTTGTGTGTAGTCAAGACTCGTGGGACAGGAAATTGTCGCGACCCGAGACAACGTGTCAGCAACACAGTTGTTATCGCCGCTAATATGCCTAATGTCCGTTGTAAACTCGCTAACGAACAAAATCTGTCTCGTCCTTCTCGGAGTCTCGGAATCAGAACCAACTTTGCTGAAAACATGAGTCAGGGGTTTATGATCTGTGAAGATTATCAATTCACGCCCTTCAAACATTTTTCTGAAATGCTTAACTGCCAAATAAATACCTAGCAACTCTCTATCATAGGTACTGTAACGTGCTTGCGTTTCACTAAGTTTCTTTGAAAAATAACCTAAAGGTGTCCAGATGTTATTTACCTTTTGCTGAAGTACTGCGCCTACGCATGTATTCGACGCATCCGTCATGAGTGATATAGGGACTTCACTCACGGGGTACGATAACGTTACCGCATTCTGCAACTGCACCTTACAACACTGAAATGCCTTGTCAGCCTCTTCAGACCAACTAATACGTGATTTATCATTCTTTTTGGTTTTATGTAGATATTTACTCAAAACAGCTTGGCTCTTGACTGCACCTGGGATATGTTACCTGTAAAAGTTAACCATCCCTAGAAAACGTCGCAATTCGTCTACGCGTTCAGGTCTAGGCAGATCGACAATTGCCTGCACCTTTTCCTGTAAAGGTCGTATGCCACTAGTTGTAACCTCGAAACCTAAAAATTCTAATTTATTTACGCCAAAACAACATTTTTCTACGTTAATTGTGATTCCAAATTTCTGTAAACGCTCAAGCAATATTCGCAGATGTTCTTGATGTATCGTCTCGTTCTCACTGGCTATGATTACATCGTCTATATAAGCAAAAAGAAAATCAAGTCCATTTAATACAGTATGATTCATAAATCTCATAAAAGACTGTGCCGCGTTCCTCAAACCGAAGGTCATTCTCGGGAATTCGAAGAGACCAAACGGTGTGATGATCGCGGTCTTTTCGATGTCCTCTGGAGCTATAGGAATAAAATGATATGCCCTGTTTATATCTATTCGGGAAAATATCTTCTTACCTGTCAGCAAATATGTGAAATCATGGAGTCTTGGGATGGGGTAACGGTCCGGTTTGGTGACGGCATTGAGTTGCCTGTAATCGCCACAAGGCCGGATATCCCCGTTCTTCTTAGGCACCACATGCAGCGGGCTTGCCCAAGCGCTGTTCGAGGGCCTGCAAATCCCCAAGTCTTGCATTACCTAAACCCCTCCTTCACTCTTCTATAACGATCAGGAGGTAAAGGTGTTGCTCTTTTTTTTTTTTTTTTTTTGTTCTCGCGGTGAAATGCATTTACGCACCGTACCCCCCACCGGGGTGGCGGGGGGCGTGTGTGGGACTCCCGCCTGAGCAACTGACACGTCGCCCAGGGGACTACCCACTAAAACACCGCGGCGCTCCGTCTTCGCCTTGGTGGTGAAGCCGTGGGGCCCGGACCAGCGGCCCTACGCCACGACTTCACCGGCGATGGGCCCGTCTACTGCACGACGGGCCCATTTTGACCCCCCCGCGGTGTAGGGGGGCCTGTGGGAACAACCGGGAGCGCCCGATTGTTCCCACCCGTCGACGGTGGTGGACCGTGCAATGCGGGCAGGTGGATTCCCACGTCCCCCGCCCACTGGCCACCACCAGGCTGGACTTGGGCGCGATCGCGCCTCGTCCGGCCCCTTCGACGTCTGCGGTGCGGGGGCGCGAGAGGATCGTTCTCACGCACCCGCTCCGCAGCCTCCTTCTGCGACATTACGTCCTCGCAGAAAGAGGCCACCGCGACCCAGACCGCCTCGGAGCCCAGCATGGCGTACACCAAGCCGGGCAGCGAGAGGTCCGGGCCAGCGGACGCCTGGAGGCGACGACGTGGCACATCCCAGGCCGGACATTCGGCCAGGGTGTGCCACGCTGTGTCGTCCGGCGCGCCACAGTGGTGGCACGCCGTGGATTCCTCCCTTTGAATCCGGCACAGGAAATGTCCAAAGCTGCCATGCCCGGACAAGACCTGCGCCAGACGGTAGGTAAGGAACCCATGCCTCCTGTCGATCCATCCCTCAATGACTGGACCGACGGCGTCCAGGGTCCACCGCCCGTCGTCCGCGTCGGCCATCTCCGCCGTCCACCGGCGGAACATGACCTCGCGGGCCCTTCGCCAGACGGCGACCCTCTCTTCCGGTGCTGCGGGCTCCCCCTGAGCCCGCTTGTCCGCCGTCCAGTGGTAGACGGCGGCCAGCACCTCGGCCTCAAAGTACCATGGCGGAGTGCCCGCCATGGCACATGCCGCCCCGTGACTAACCGTGCCGTAAGCCCGCGCCATTCGCTGTGCGATGGCGCGTTGGGGCTTACGGAGCAGGGCACGGTTAGTCGCCACCAGATCGTGCGCCCACACGGGCGCACCGTAAAGGGCCATGCTGCGTAGCACGCCGGCATAAAGGCGCCGGCATGCCACAGCAGGCCCCCCCGATGTTTGGGAGGAGCCAACTAAGGCTCCTCGCCGACTTTAGGAGGCGTTCGCGGAGCAGGCGGAAGTGCTCCGCGAACTTCCACCGGCACGATATGGTCAGGCCCAGATATTTTATCTGGGCCTGCACCTCCACCCTCCTCCCGGCCACCACGACGTGGGCGTCCGGCGGCGGCTCCCCTCGAGGCCCATGAAAATATATGGCCTCGGTTTTGGGGAGCGCCACTTCCAGCCCCAGCCGCCCGATACGACGGGCGACCAGGGTTCCCCCCACCGACGCCCGGTCGGCCGCCTCCCCGAAGTTGCGCCCCCGCGCCGTGACGAGGGTGTCGTCCGCATAGCAGACGACACCAACGCCATCGGGGAGGGCGCCCCGGAGGAGCCAGTCGTAGCCTATGTTCCACAGGAGTGGTCCTAGGACCGACCCCTGCGGAACGCCCGACTCCACCGGCCGCCGCCTCATGCGGCCGTCCCTGCCGACGAACAGTACCTCCCGGCCTTGGAGGTAGTTCGTCAGCAGGGCCCTCAGTAAAGGTCTTGCTCTGGCATGCACCGGTGGACCCGTCGTTTCTATGTAATGTTGTACCGTATGTTGTGGTGCTTCCCTAAATGACAAAGGTTTCTTTAACTCTGAAAATTCGTTCAATAAGTTATTATAATAATAATAATAATAACCCCCCCGGGGAACCACCTTGCCGCGGTGGGGGGGCTTACGGGAAGCATGGTACAGGAATTCTATTAACAACATAATACCCTTCCCAAACTAACGGTTCCAATCCCAATCCCTAAATCTCCTTTTACCCTTTTCCTCCCCGCTTTTTCCTTCAACCTATCCTAGTAATGCCAATCCAAGGTCTGCCGTGCCGAGGGATGCGTGGCCGGGGGCGTGCCCGGTCGTGAGCGTGCCACGCCTGGAGCCAGGGCGAACTCCAGGTGTAGCTTACAACGTAAGCCAGCCCTTGTCTCAGCAAACGGGGCTCTGCTAAGATCGACTTCATAATACCCTTGGTACTCGTGGGAACCAAATGAAATGACAAATTTAAATTTAAAAACAAATACAAGATACAATTTAAGAAGGCGCCCCCTTCCTATCGCGTCCTTCGTTGCGGGAACTGAGCGGAATCGTTTACATGTTTTTCCTGAAACTTTCGATTCTAGTAATGTCTCCCGGTCACCTTCACCTTCTTCTCATATTAGAAATAATATTTCACCAAACTCATCTCTCCACTCATTATTTTCGAACATACCATCTCCATCATCAACTAATAGCTTATTCCGTCCAAACTCATCACTGTCATCAAAATCAGTGTCTTCTAATATGTCAACTGATGTTGTACAGACGGCAAGTGCCACCAGTTCTGTACACACAGTTAACACAACAAGTGCGCGGAAAAAATGGTCTAAGGAACATAATCGCTACATTTGGCGCACATATTTGCTAGTGACACAATGCGAAACAACTGCCATGAACAATTATCTGCAGCCACTCCACGCAGCATTTATTCAAGAATTCCCAGATATGAATGTTTCTAGGCAAAGGGTGGGTGATCAGCGACGTCAAATTATAAGACGAAATTTTCTTTCACAACACGAAATGAGTATAATAAGAACAGAAGTAGAAGAAATTATTCAAAATAATCACAACCAAACCCAACAGACTAATACACAATCACAACACACTAACGACACTCAGGTTAACGACACACAAACAGCAACTAGCAGTGGTCTGTCCAGAATGAAATGGTCTGATGACATAAATGAAGCAATAGTATGGAGTTATTTTAGAGCAACTGAAGCAGGGCGAAATAAAACAGCGTATCGTAAAAAATGCATGACTTATTTACTCAAAAATACCCCCAACTTTCACACTTATCTGAACAGCGAATTGCTGACCAGCGTAGAGTAATATTTAATAACCACATGATAAGTAATGACAAAATTAATAATATTAGAACCGAAGTTGAACAACAAATGCTTTATGACACGTCTTATTTACAATCAAACACTCAGCCAAGCCTATGAGATAGTACACAATTTAACTCTACGGCAACAAACATAAACACCAGCATAGATATAGACACACAAACAACCTTTGACAATAACTTAACATTACCTTCTGATGTAGGCACATGCATACAAACTGGAATCGAACCACCTGAGAATACTGATGAAATAGAAGCGACATTTAATACAGCACTACAACAATTTCTGAATACTGATGCAGAATCAAGACCTTACATTCCCAAACAAAAAACATCGAAAAGATTCAGTTGCATAGTTCAACACCTTAATAACCACATTTTACCTAAACATTTAAATCAAGATCTAGAATTCACATACTTACACACGATTATTTATGCAGCAGCATACACTGCAGCAGTCTGTAATGGTACAAAGTTCTATGATGGAAGTAATTTGTGTGAAAGAAGAAGAAAGAAACCAGCATGGCAGAAAAGAATGGAATACAAAATTGAAAACTATCGAAAACAAATAGGTCGTTTAACACAGTACATTTTAGGGAACAGGAATCGTAGAGTTTGCAAAGCTGTGGAAGAAATCAAAACCAAATATCATCGCCATGCGCAATACGAATCCTTTAATAATAACTTAACCGATTTTCTGGATACTCTAAAACAAAAACTGAACGCTAAAGCTACAAGATTAAGAAGATACCTTACATGCACTGAGAGAAAAAAGCAAAACTTCACTTTTAAAAATAACGAAAAACAGTTTTATAGAAGCATTAGTAAAAAACATGAAGATTCTAATTCAAACAATAACTCCGAACTACCAGCAACCAGCGATTTAGAACATTTTTGGGCCGGTATTTGGCAAAACCCAAAACAACATAATGACCAAGCTACATGGCTTAACCAGCTTTCTAGCACGACACACATAGACCAGATGCGTTTTGAAACTATTCCGATAGACCTTTTGGCACAAGTTATTAATAGAACACACAACTGGAAAGCCCCTGGATCTGACCACTTACATAATTTTTGGTTCAAGAAATTTACCTGCTTATACCCTTTTATACATAATCATATTTGTCAGTTTATAATATCACCCGAAATTATGCCTTCTTTTATAACTCACGGAACCACATACCTATTACCAAAAAACCGAGACACAAATAATCCTGCCAGCTATCGACCTATTACATGCCTTCAATCTTTTTATAAAATAATGACCGCATGCATAAGTGAAATTATTTATCAACATCTAGAAAAACACAATATCCTTGCAGAACAACAAAAAGGCTGTAGAAAAAACTCGCAGGGTTGCAAAGAACAACTCACAATAGATGCCGTCACAATGAAACATGCACTTACTAAAAATAAAAATTTACACACAATGTTCATTGACTATAAGAAAGCATTTGATTCTATTCCCCATAGCTGGCTCATTTATGTATTGCAACACTATAAAATTCACCCTACGTTAGTAATATTCTTAGAAAATATTATGAAACTATGGCAAACAAAACTTAAAATAAACTGTTATACAAATACTTTAGTTACCGAACCAATTAAGATACAAAGAGGAATCTTCCAGGGCGATTCTTTGAGCCCTTTATGGTTTTGCTTAGCTCTTAATCCACTCTCAGAACTTTTAAATGACAGTAAACTTGGATTTAAACTTAAAACTGACTCTTCTACTCATACATTGTCACACTTACTTTATATGGACGATATAAAACTATACGCCAATTGTAAATCAGACCTTTCAAAATTAGCCGACATAACGCAAGAATTTTCAACAGACATACACATGCAGTTTGGTGTTGAGAAATGTAAGATAAACTCAATCAACCGTGGAAAAATTGAACACAACACATACACGTTAGATTCCGGAGAAATAATAGAACCGATGGATGAAAATAGTACATATAAATACCTTGGTTTTAATCAATCCCGTCAGATAAATCAAAAACAAACTAAATCAGAATTAATAAAGAAATTTAAATACAGAATTAATTTAATACTTAAAAGTCATCTACACGCTCGAAACACTACTAAAGCTCTCAACACTTTTGCTATTCCTTTGCTCACTTATTCATTCGGTATTATAAAATGGTCAAAAACAGATCTTTTAAAATTGCAACGCCAAATTAATGTCCATATGACGAAGCATAGAAAGCACCACCCTAAGTCGTGCTCCCAAAGACAAACACTGCCTCGTAAAGAGGGTGGTATTGGTCTTGTAGACATACAAAATTTACATAATAAGCAGATAACAACATTAAGGAAATATTTTCATAATAGATGCAATGATTCACCACTTCATAAACATATATCAGAAATAGATACAAAGCTTACCCCTCTCAATTTACATAACACCCTGCAACAACCAAATGAAAATATTATAACTAATGAATCCAAACTAGAAGCCTGGACACAAAAGTCTCTGCACGGAAGACACCGAACCGATTTATGCCAAACTCATGTCGACAAAGATGCGTCGAACGCTTGGCTTCGGCAAGGTGAATTGTTCCCGGAAACAGAGGCTTTTATGATCGCTATTCAGGATCAAGTTATTGACACACGCAATTATCAAAAGTATATAATACGAAGACCAAATTTACAAACCGATTTATGCAGAAGATGTCATAGTGCCTCCGAAACCATCCAACATATAACTGGCGCATGCAAATCAATAGTTCAAACAGATTATAAACATAGACACGATCAAGTAGCAGCAATAGTCCATCAAAATTTAGCATACAAATTTAAAATGATTCCCAAATCAATAGCATACTACAAATACCAGCCAAGTGCCGTTCTAGAAGACAACAAATACCGTATTTATTGGGACAGAACAATAATTACGGATAAAACAATACATTTTAATAGACCCGATATAACACTTCTTGACAAACAAAATAAAACCGTTTTTATCATAGATATAGCAGTATGTAACACCCATAACCTACTTAGTACACATTCAGAAAAAATGGCTAAATACACCGATTTAGCGATAGAACTCAAAACGCAGTGGCAGGTCAACACAGTTAAAATTATTCCTATTATTCTATCTACAACAGGTGTCATCCCGACAACCCTGATCTCTAACATTAGTCTTCTTGAATTACCCTCTTTTACAGTTCCATTAATGCAGAAAGCAGTTATTCTTAATACTTGTAGGATAACCCGAAAATTTCTATCAACTTCCTCATCATCTGCTCTCACATTTAATCACACGTAGCCCTGTGGAGCTTGGCTGAGGTCCGCATCTCAGGGCTATTAAATATTCCCCTCTACGAACGGAGATAAACTATGTTTTAAAAAGAAAAATAATAATAATAATAATAATAATTTATTTCATCCAAGCCTATTACAAGTTACAAGTTATTTAAGGTAGTATTTTTATAATTACATGCAAGACTTATTAAAAATAATTATTTAATGACCCCTAGCTCCCAAACTAGAAATATCTGTGACATGGGAGCTAGTGTTCTTCGTTCGTACAATAAAAAAGCAGTTGTGCAGAAAAGTGATTGGAGTGTAATGTATTGTGGGTGATGGTATTATGATTTGTAAATAATATAAAGTTAAATGGAACAATGATAAATATTATACATGCATAAGTCATAAATACATAGAATAATACATATATACATACATAGATATATCCCAAATATATAAGCCCTAACCTTCAGCCATAAGTAAAGATTCAGTTTCCAAGTAGTCCTTACCAAGTAGCCATGTTTTAAGTATATCTTTTAGTTCATAGGTTGAAAGGGGCGAGATAGAAATTTGCTTGTTAATTTTATTATAAATAATAGAGCTTTGTATATTAAATTGTCTATCAGCAAACACAGTTCTAGCGCTTCTATATGAGCAGGCTCGACTTTTCCTCCGGCTAATAGTGGCAGGGAATGGCTCATGAGTGACGCTTTTATGACGCCGAGATACGGATTGATGGATATACAACTGACGTACTGTCAAGACTTCAGCTTCGTTGTAGAGACTGGTGGTTGGATGACGAAAATGTTTAGAGAGCATAACTTTCAGCACAGCTCTCTGTGCTCTCTCCAGTTTCAACAGACACGTTTTGTCAGCACCCCCCCCCACAGATATGCAGTATGTGATCAGTGATTTACAGAGAGCATTGTATACCATAAATAGAGTATCTGAATCAGCCGAGGAACGTAGTTTTTTCATAACAAAAATGAGTTTACGCACTCTTGCGCAAACACTTTCTATGTGCATGTGCCAGTTGAGGACGTCGTCAAGGATGATACCTAGGTATTTGATATGGTCGGTTCGAGATATAGCTTGACATGAGCACGATCTCGAATGTTGAAGTTGACACACATGTGCTTGAATAATGAAGTCAGCTGGTGGTTTGTTAGATCTGCGCATTGAAAAAGCCAAAACTTGGTTTTATGGACATTAAGTGTTAGTAAATTTCTATTTAGACAATTCATAACCACTCTCAGGGCAGATTCGGCATGTATTTTGGCATTACGCCAGCTATTTGCGGAAATCAATAGTACTGTATCATCAGCGTAAGAAAAAATCTTACAGCTTGGGATGGAAAGTTTACATAATTCATTTATGTAAATTTTAAATAGTGTAGGGCCTAGGATACTTCCTTGGGGAACTCCGTAATTCAGGGTTAGCTCATCACTGATGGCGTTATCAATTTTTACGATTTGGGATCTATTATTCAAATAAGATTTGAATAGTGTGAGACAGGTGTCCCGAACGCCGATAGTCTCGAGTTTATTTAGAAGAATAGGTATGGAGACAGTGTCGAATGCCTTCGACAAGTCCAGAAATATTCCTATGCATTTCTTATTTTTGTCTAGATCATCCACCACAGAATCCGTCAACTGAATAATCGCATCCTCCGTGGATATTCCAGCGCAAAAGCCAAACTGATTTGGTGCAATGATGTTATATTTGTCTAGGAATTTATTGAGGCGTTTGTTTATGACTTTCTCTATGATTTTTGACAAGGATGGCAGAATTGAGATCAGCCTATAGTTGTCAACTATGCTGGTTGAACCATTTTTAGGGTTCCGTACCTCAAAAGGAAAAAAAACGGAACCCTTATAGGATCACTTTGTTGTCCGTCCGTCCGTCTGTCAAGACCCTTTTTCTCAGGAACGCGTGGAGGTCTGAAGCTGAAATTTATATCAATTACTCAGGTCTACTGTCCCTTGAAGCTGTGAAATAATCAAACTTCTAAGCCAACGCAATCAAAAGATACAGCCGTTTATGCCGCAAATTATGCCGCAAGTCGACACTTGCAAGGGAATCAAAACCTACAGGGTGCTTCCCGTGAACTCAGAATCTTGAAATTTGGTACGAAGCAACGTCTTATAGCATAGATAAAGGAAAAATTACGAAAACCATAAATTTTTAGTTACATCACATAATATTTTTTTTTTAAATAATTTTAACCTTACTACCCATTTCCTCATAAATGCGTAGAGGTATTAAATTGAAATTCATACCAAATACTCAGGTCTATAATACCTTTAAGCTGTAACAAAATCAAACTTCTATGTCAACGCAATCAAAAGAAACAGCATTTAAGCTGCATATTTTGAAACTCGCAAGTACTCGCAAGGGAATCAAAACCTAAAGGGTACTTCCAGTCGACCTAGAATCTTGAAATTTGGCATGAAGCAACGTTTTATAGCACACATAAAGGAAAAATTCCGAAAACCTTAAATTTTTTGTTACATTACAAAATATATATTTTTTTAATAAATATAAACTTATAAGTTGAAATTCATATCTAAT
The DNA here is from genome assembly GCA_916618145.1 of Emmelina monodactyla. Classification (NCBI taxonomy): domain Eukaryota; kingdom Metazoa; phylum Arthropoda; class Insecta; order Lepidoptera; family Pterophoridae; genus Emmelina; species Emmelina monodactyla. The sequence goes on along the minus strand of OU745301.1, from coordinate 11,500,292 downwards.
ACTTAGATCTAATTGCCTTTAACCCGTGAAAAAAAAAATCTAAGTCAACGCAAAAACGCAAAACGCAAAACGCAAAAGTACAACCATTGATACCGCATCTTTTGAAACTCGCAACTACACGCACGGGAATTAAAACCTAAAGACCACTTCCCGCTGACATAGAATCTCGAAATTTGGTAAGAAGCAATAGCTTACAGCACAGGTAACAGAAAAATTCCGAAAAGCTTAAAATTTTAAGTATATAGTATTTTAGTTTTTGCAGGTTTGTACGGAACCCTCGGTGCGCGAGTCCGACTCGCACTTGGCCGGTTTTTTATGTATCGGGTGAATAAGTGCTACTTTTAAAGATCTTAGGAAAAGTTCCCGTTGTTAAAACTAGGTTACAGATATGTGCGATTGGAGGAGTAAGCACAGAACAACATAATTTTATTATGTTTGTAGAGACTCCGTCTGCACCAACCGCACAGTTTTCCCGTAGACTGAGGATGATAGATTGTATTTCATCACAATCAGTCGGGAGCATAACCATTGAATGTGGATTACGATTATTAAGAGAAAAATATGATTGTGAAGGTGATTCAGCGACAATATTTTCAGCCAGACTCTTGCCAACCTCATTGAAGAATCGATTGACTATGTTTACGGACGTTTTGGGGTCTGCAGATTTCTTGAGGAGGTCCGATGCAGAAGACGTACCATCATTCAGCTGCGCAATTTTCTTTATGGCAGACCAGGTTGCCTTAGCATTATTTTTGGCTTTAGTGAATTCGTATTGTTCGTAGTCAATTTTGATTTTGCGTAACAATCTGTTACAATAGTTTCTGTAACGTTTGTATATATGTTGTTTAAGTAAATTACCTGGATTAAGCTTCACATCTTTATGAAGTTGGTCTCTGTGTCTGATACACCTTAATAATCCGGGAGTAATCCAAGGTTTTAGAGAAGTTTTATTTTTTGGAAGTTTAACTGTCGTTGTGTGTTCTTGAACTATTTGACTTATGACGCCTACTAACTTTTCAGCAGCTTCATCAGCGTCTTTAGAAATAGTAACATTTGTAAAATCTAACTGACCAACTTCTTTAGTGATGAGGTCATAGTTGAGTTTAGTTCGAGTCATGTTTTTTGTAGGTCTGTTGCCAAACAAACTTATACAAGCAATCACAGGAGTGTGGTCTGTTATTTCGGATTCAAGCTTCAAGATGATTGTCTTAGTTATTGTCTTAAGTAAGACATGATCGAGACAACTATTTTGCCTAGTAGGAGAGTAAAAGGCAGGAAGTAAACCGAAGGTTGATGTAAGGTTTAGATATTGATCCCGGATACAATCTCTGTTATTCGAAGATATGTCTATATTAATGTCACCTACGACTATAATGTTTTGAAAAGATTGTAGAGTAGAAAGAACATTATTTAGTCTTTGGTAAAAATTATCTAGGTTTTTGTATGAAGGTGAACGGTAAATTGAGATAATAGCCATTTTGGTTCCGATGGTGCCTAGTAGGCAGTTTGCTTCAAAGAACTCAGGTTCCGACACTGTCATCCGAAGGTCACTTTTAACATACATTACTATCCCATCGTTCTGATTTTTAGAATTTTTTGTTTTATAGGAAGTATATCCAAGTAAAGTAGGTAAATTTAATACCTTACTAAGCCAGCACTCCGAAAGGACTATAATATCGTAATCAATGTGAGTGGTCTCCAGCATAGCTATGTACTCGTTCAAATTTTTGTTTATGCTACGTATGTTAATATGGGCAATTTTTAAGTATGATTTAATGTTTTTTATATAGTTCGTGCAGTCCTTGGGTAAGCAATCATAAACATCGGCTATTTTAAGGTTGTCCATCGATGGACTAATAAAAAAATCATTGTTAGCCATATTTATAATAGTATGTCACACAAATTGTATAATTATAAACGTTATAGTAAGTAAAATAAATAATATTATAAAAATAATTGATTGAATAAAATAACACACATATACTAATAATATTTAAATCAGTAATAATTTCATGCAATAATATTATATAGTAATTGTGATTTTTGAGTGAAGTATGTGTTGTGTGTAGTTTAATAGTTAATATATTATTCATTCTATGACCTTTACAAATATTGATACAGTGAGATATATTAATTACATTCATTCCAGATTCTAATGTTTTCTGCAAAAAACATATTAGGATTTTTAATTGATCTATTTCAATAGTTTTGTAATTAGATAAAAAAATAATTAAAAAATAAAGACTAAATAAGTAAATATAAAAAGAAAAACCATTTAAATATAAGTTACAAGTGCAAAATCTGTTAATTTTGCTTATTAATATTTTTAAGACATTCTTCTGATGTGATACGCAGTGCCACGTCGCCTTCATCTTTACGTATATATATCTTGCCATTAGTTGTCCAAACAAATTTATAGCTATTTTGTTTTGCAAATTGCCTCGACAGAAAAAACAGTTTTTTTTTATTTTTTTTAGGAACTCGCTAACATAAATTGGCGTTATCTTTCCCTGAAAACCAAATGATCCTGTGTTTAATCTTTCATTTGGTGGTTTCTTTTTGTTGAAATTTTTGACAGATGCAAGCAATTTTTCTTTTTTATCTACCGAAGTTAATTCGACAATCAATGGTTTAATAAAACCTGGTTTGGATGGGATTCTGAATGTGTCACGTATATCTGTGGGCAGTATTTCCGTGTTCAATGTTTTTCCAATTTCACAAATTATCGATGACAGACTAGCTTGAGATTCTTTTTCACGTGTTGGGATGTTGCGTATTTCTATTGTAGAGGAGCGTGATGTAATTTCCAGGTCTTTTAATTTTTCTTCTAGGGAACAGATATATTTTTGGTCATCTTTCCTTTTTTTTCCAAAGAGGAAATGCGGTTTTTCATCTCATCCATCAGTTTATTACTAAACTCAATCCATGTTTTTATTTCTTCATTCGTCTTTTGTATGTCATTATTTTGGTTTTTTATATCGCATATTTCTTTTCGCAATGAGTTACATTTTTGATTTTGATCATCCATTAATGACTGAATCATATCCTTCAATTCTTGCAATTCAGTTTTTGGAGAGCCAAAGCATTCAGGTCGCTGTCTCTTGTGGCGTAAAGTTGAATTTGGAAAAGTTGTTGGGGAAGCGGTATTATGGTCTTGGTCAGTCTCCGTAAGGGTTTTCGGTGTGCTTTTTTTATCACCTTTGGCACTTGGAGGCGTACGACGCATTTTTTGCATTGTATTTTGTAATGTACACGTGTAGGTACAAAAGTTAATTATTTAGATAGTTTTATATCTGGTGGCGCTATCTATGATTTTACGACGAAGTTGCGATAGATTTATCTTGGTAATCAATATTTAAAACAGCGCCATCTATCCTTGTTAATCAAAAACCAGGTTTCGCCGTATATGATCTCTTATTTCGCCGTGCAGCGAAGCGCAGTTGATGGCCGTGTGCGACAGGTGGAGGACTCCAATTACCTTAACTCGAGTTCCAATCCCGCAGCCGGCTAAGCTTCTTCGGCCTTTTCGGGTGGGCTTTCGAGTTCAAGCTGAAGATTCACAGTCACACTCACCAAAAGTAGCTGTCCCTTTCCTGACACGCCTCGTAGGAGGAGTCAGATCATTTAACTCACACAAGTTAGACAAGGAATTGAAAGACGTAAAAACAGCCAATCAAAATTAATTCCAAAAAAAATCAGGAGATCACTGCTACTACACAACCGCTTCACGTAAAAGCTGGGCGAAGAGGTCTATAAGGATGATTAATGTCAATGGTTTTGATTGATGGTTCTATACATTGCTTAATACTAGCTACAGCATGTAACTGCGTTAACTGATCGACTAGACATTTACGGCTCAAATCGACTAACAACCTATAGTGGCTTAAAAAGTCTGCACCTAATATAGGTTGTTTGACATTGGCTATAATAAATGTCCAGCGAAAAGCTCGCCTTAAATTCAAGTTTAACTCAATTGATTTTACACCATATGTTGAAATTTTTGAACCATTTGCCGCATACAGTACATAATCACTGCACTCGCGCCTATAACCACACTTTTCTCTAGGTAAAACAGAAACGTTGGCACCAGTGTCCACTAGGAAATGCATTCCACTATTTTTGTCTCTAATTGATAGGCGATTGTTCACACTATTGATGCAGCAATCCGCCTTAGGCTGCATCGCGTTTAGTTTCCCGGTTTTTGTCCCTTCCAGTTACATGGCTGAACGCACTTTGTTGCTCTTGTCTTGAACCGAAAGTGATAGAAACATAACCAGTCTGCATCCTGAGGTGTACGCTTCCGACTTTGGCTTCCCCTCCGGTTACGGTAACCACGGCTACGTGAGCTGGAACGCCCACGGTTCACCTGCTGCCTCCTCTCGTTGCGCATTGCTGCTACTTCCAAACTCAGCTTGGCTAACTGAGAGGCTACGCTACTGCCGTTGGAACTGCTACTGACCTCCGCGATCGAACTAGGCTGCACGGTTTCCAGCACCTTGTCTGCAACTGCCGCCAGTTTGGTCAGGTCCTTCAGCTCTGATGCTGCTAACACTGCTCTGACCGATGTTGGAAGGTGATTCTGCCATAAGACTGTCAAGGTGTCGTCGTTCATCCGGTTACCAGATAAACTCTGCATCTTCCTCAGCAATTGCGATGGGCGCTGATCTCCTAGCTGCATGTCAGAAACCAACTTTTGGATTCGCCTGTTTTCCGACTCTTCATACACGCTTAATAATCTTGCCTTCAGAGCGCTGTACTTCTCGGTGGTTGGAGGTGTCGTGACAATGTCTTGCACCTGCTGCAGAACGTCCTTTCCGAGCTTAGCCACTAACAGTTGGTATTGGCTTTCGTCCGACTGCTTCTGTGGAGTTACGACCGCTTCGAACTGAACGAACCATAAGGCTGGTTGGTCCGTCCAGAATTCTGGTATCCTGGAGCTGACCGATAAAATGTATAGCTCTGGCTTCGTGTCTTGCGCCATTTTTATTTCACTCACTTCACCACTTAACTGTCTCTTTATTGAAATTGTTTATGAGCCGCCACTTATTTTCCACCCGTACAGTAGGTTTAATTGTCGGTGGTCACCACTTTAAGGTTTCTTTTTCTCTAAACTACCTTAAGAAATTACTATCTGAACTACCTCTGTTTAAGGTTGCTATGTCCAATAAATCAAACAGCATATATAAAAACTGAGTCGTTTATTTTAACCCAAGAATGCTATTAAAACTACCTTACTGTACGGGTGACGAATATCGACTGAATTTAACGTCGACGCGCTTCTGCCGACATGGCATTATCGCTGTCCCTACAGCAAAATCATTGGTATACAGTAAATGACGTATAGAAATTTATCTCCAAGAGTTTTACAAACTAGTTACTCTTTTTCTTTTGCGAAATTCGATTCCTTGTATATTTTCAATCTCATAGCATCTGCAGTATTAAAAATGTTTTGAACATCAAGAAGAAATGGTTTTTGAAGTACTTCAAGACATCCTTCTGTTTCTTCTGTCATGATCACATTTTTCATAATAACAAAAATTGCTGCTGCACAATAATAAATCATCTCAAATCGTCGTTTGTCACTAAGAAGTCTATCCCAAAGCCATAAAACATTCTCTAATTTAAATTCTGTAGAGAAAGCAAACATCAACCATCTGATACAAAATCCAGTTTGAAACAATTTTTTATCTTCACAAACTTGAAATAAATCTTTATCTACAGTTTTTAGAATAAAATGGATATTGTTGAGTATAACATCCATACTCTCACCTCCTTGTTCAAGATTAGATATGATCTGCTCGTATAATTCCGTAATTAGAGACAAAAAACAAAAAAATGTATCCTCTTCACTGTATTGTCTGTCTTCTTGGTCTAACATAAAAAATATGAATTATAAGCATATGCATTCCTTGAAATACCCTATCGACTTATTGTGAACTACAAAACATTTAAGAATTCTTTCTAAGACACTTCTGTTTGTCAATTGTGAATTTATAGAAGTTTTATCTAAAAAACCGGCCAAGTGCGAGTCGGACTCGCGCACCGAGGGTTCCGTACAAACCTGCAAAAACTACTTAAAATTTTAAGCTTTTCGGAATTTTTCTGTTACCTGTGCTGTAAGCTATTGCTTCTTACCAAATTTCGAGATTATATGTCAACGGGAAGTGGTCTTTAGGTTTTAATTCCCGTGCGTGTAGTTGCGAGTTTCAAAATATGCGGTATCAATGGTTGTACTTTTGCGTTTTGCGTTTTTGCGTTGACTTAGTTTTTTTTTTTTTCACGGGTTAAAGGCAATTAGATCTAAGTATTTGATATGATTTTCAACTTGATAGCTCTACGCGTTCATGAGGAAAAAAGTAATAAGTTTATATTTATTAAAAAAAAATATATATTTTGTAATGTAACTAAAAATTTAAGGTTTTCGGAATTTTTCCTTTATGTGTGCTATAAAACGTTGCTTCATGCCAAATTTCAAGATTCTAGGTCGACTGGAAGTACCCTTTAGGTTTTGATTCCCTTGCGAGTACTTGCGAGTTTCAAAATATGCAGCTTAAATTGCTGTTTCTTTTGATTGCGTTGACATAGAAGTTTGATTTTGTTACAGCTTAAAGGTATTATAGACCTGAGTATTTGGTATGAATTTCAATTTAATACCTCTACGCGTTTATGAGGAAATGGGTAGTAAGGTTAAAATTATTAAAAAAAAAATATTATGTGATGTAACTAAAAATTTATGGTTTTCGTAATTTTTCCTTTATCTATGCTATAAGACGTTGCTTCGTACCAAATTTCAAGATTCTGAGTTCACGGGAAGCACCCTGTAGGTTTTGATTCCCTTGCAAGTGTCGAAAATTTGCGGCATAAACGGCTGTATCTTTTGATTGCGTTGGCTTAGAAGTTTGATTTTTTCACAGCTTCAAGGGACAGTAGACTTGAGTAATTGATATAAATTTCAGCTTCATACCTCCACGCGTTCCTGAGAAAAAGGGTCTTGACAGACGGACGGACGGACAACAAAGTGATCCTATAAGGGTTCCGTTTTTTTTCCTTTTGAGGTACGGAACCCTAAAAATGAAAAAGTTTTTTGACCATCGTTATTTTCGATTGGTATGATAATTGTTCTACTTAAGTCATTTCTAATAACTTTAAATGAATTTATATTATCATAATAATGCTCATCTAAATCTTTTATATACTCTTTATAAGCTTTCCTTTTCTCTCTATAGTAGTTTGAAGTATTAAATTTATTTTTTGAATAATAGCCAAGTAGTATTTTCCAGTATTTGGGTCTGTATTTTCCATCAGAAAAACCATAATAACAATAATTTTTGATCTCATGGATGTTAGTAGGAGTAAAATCATTTGGGTCAACTTGTTTGCTCATAATTATATCAATATCCATTCTTCTTTCATTTTCATTGCTAATAGTTTCGCGCATACAAAGGTAATTCGATTTTCTTTCAATTCTTAACTTATGTGATCTGATCTGACTTAAATGTTTTAAAATTAGAAAAAAGCTGATTTTAACTTGATTGGAGAATTTTTAGTCGATTGGATAAATAGTGCTCAATGAAAATAGATTGACAGTTGCGTAGGTTAAAAGTTACAAATTAGTTTATTGATAGAATTTGACATAAAAAGGCAAGTTGTTCATAATTTTTCTTCAAAAATACAGAAAGTAGTTAAATGCGTTGAAAAATATTTTTATTCAATACTACAAAAGTTATTAATTTTTAAGAAATCATCAAATTACAATTATGAAAAACATTTCATCATCACGTCTTTTAATAAAATGCTGTCTGCAAAAAAAAGATTAATTAAAATCCGTTCATCAATTTTTTAACATCAAAAATTTAAATTTATTTATTTGTATTAATATCTTTCGAAACAATAGATTACTCTATAAACAAAAAAGAAATCTTTTGTAATTGATTAATTCCCTCGCTTTTTGTATTATCCATTTTATCGATCCATGATTATAAAAAAAAGCTGTCGTAACATAAAAATTTTTGTCAAATATTTCTTCAATTTTTCTCTCCTCAAATCAAGGCGTAAATGATTTTATTTAACCCTTTATTTCGCAATGTGTTACGGGTGATACCTTGCCAAAATGAGTCAAATTCTACAAAAACTAAATAATTTAACGAACCGTTTTAACTCAATAGTTGCTAAGTATACTACTGCCATCTAGTATAACAAAAATTAAGTTACTCGTGCGCACTATGTCTCAGTTGTTTGCAAAATGGCGCCGACACGACATGTTGCTCGCGGACGCTGGGTAAGTTTTGGTTAATAAAACATAAAATTCATGATTTTTTATCAAAAATTTAGTAGAGATAGCTTAATTATTAGTTCATTTATTAAAATCTTTAAAAACAACGGTTAGGCCACGTTAAATTTTGCTGTATTTTTGATTTTATGTCGAATGTTTCACCGGTGTTACAATGTACCACTTAGAGAAAACCACTTTAAAAAGTATTTGTATTATCGGTGATACACTGCGCATTTAGTACTATTTTTTTTCTAATAATTTTAAGTTTGTTTTGCTATTTCTGTGAAGTATTATTTTATTTTATATTCCGTTAAGTAAAAAAAAATCATATTTTTTTAATTAACCCGAAACTATGCACATAGCTCGTTGTTCGAATTAACCCTGAACTACGTTAGTTACCTATTTTTTACTAACAAAACACTAACTAAGCTTGCTATACTTCATTAATTGTAGATAATGTCTTATGATATCCTAACAAATATTACTTTTTTATTACTTGTTTGCAATGAATGTTTTTGGTTATGGGTGAATGCTGCATGTTTTTGTTTTGCTTTTATCAGGGGTTACAATGGGAAAGGACTAAGAAAATATTAGCATTAGTTCCTCCTGAACGTGCTGCATCTACTGATTCAAGCGGCTCCGATGATGAAATTTTTATTGACAACGTCGTTACTAGCAACAATAATGTAGACTCGGATAGCAGCTCTGAACCACGATCAATACCTTCCTCCCTAGAAAAGATGCACATACTCGACACGTCTTCAGATGAGGAGAGTAACAATTCATTTTCGATTCTTGAACATGAAGATATAGGTCATCCTAATGTAATAGAAAATGACTCCAGTACTTTATTCAACAAAGAAACGGCTCCACTTACTCCCATAGTTAACAAAATGTTTCCCCCCAATTATCAACACGAATGTTTGCCTGTTTTGAATTCAGTATCATCCATTTTATCTCCATTATCTACCCCTATCACTCAGAAGACACGTTCCAAACGAAAACTAAACGCTAAACCCAAAACTGTTGCTAAGAAAGTGAAGAAATACCAAAGACCGCCACTTAATTACAAATGGAAGACAGGTAAATTTAAACATTCAGCAATCCTTGAAAATCCAACATTTGCCCAGACTAATTCCAATTTTGAACCCAAAACAGCCCTTGATTATTTCTACATATTTTTCTCAGAAGATATAATTGACTATATTTGTGAACAAACAAATTTATACTCTTTTCAAAGTACTTCGACTAGGTCTATTAACATCACTAAAGAAGATATGCGGGACTTTTTGGCTGTAACAATATTGATGGGTATTGTAAAAATGCCCTCATACAGAGATTACTGGAGTACTGAATTCAGATATGCGCCCATTGCTGATGTTATGCCTCTTAAAAAATATGAACAAATTAGACGGTTCTTACACTTCGTCGATAATTCCGAAGTAACTGATGATCGTTATTTTAAATTGCGACCTTTGTTGGAAAAAATAAGAAAAAACTGTCTAGAGATTGAGGAAGAGAGTCGGTATAGCATAGATGAAATGATGATTGCCTATAAAGGCAATAGAGCTGGTAATAGACGCCAATATATGCCGAAGAAGCCCAAGAAGTGGGGTATTAAAATGTTTGTTCGGGCTGGGGTTTCAGGTCTTGTGTACGATTTTCTTCCTTATGGAGGTGAAGACACTTTTCGTTTTTATTCTTTTACGGAATATGAGAACAGCCTTGGGCTAGGTGCAAAAGTTGTTTTGGCTCTATGCAAAACTATCCGCAACAAACCAGCCAATGTATTCTTCGATAATTTTTTTACCTCTTTGGAGCTTATTCATGTGTTGCGCGAGGAATACGGGATCTTTAGCTTGGGAACAATAAGAGGAAATCGTCTAAGAGGTTGTGAAAACTTTCTGCCTTCAGATAAGGAACTAACCAAAAAAGGTAGAGGCGCGAGTAAGCAAATAGTATGCAACGAACAAAAAATAGCTGTGGTTAAATGGATCGATAATAAGCCAGTGACATTAGCCAGCTCATTTGTCGATTCATTCCCGATGGGCAAACTCAAACGTTGGTCAAAAGAAAGTAAAGCAAAGATAGACGTGGACTGTCCCCAAATAATAAAAGAGTATAATGCTCATATGGGAGGCGTAGACCTCGCCGACATGCTGGTAGCTCTGTACCGGACAAGTTTAAAAACCAAAAGATGGTATATGGCAATTTTTTCACAGCTCATAGACATTTGCGTAAATAATGCTTGGTTGCTACATCGTCGAGAGAATAAAGGAGTAATTGCCCTCAAGAAATTCCGACGTCAAATTTCTTTTGAACTTCTACAGAAGAACAGGGTCAGTGAAAAGGTTTCTGGGGCAACCATAGATCCCAAGCACAAAATTGCCGAACCCTGTGCTCCACGTCCGACTGATGCGATCAGATATGATAATGTGGGTCATTTTCCGAGCTTTGGTAAACGAGGCAGATGTAGGTTTTGTAAAACTGGACAAACAAATGTGCTATGCCTTAAATGTGACCAACGACTTTGTTTTGTTCAAAATAGGAACTGCTTTCTAAACTTCCACTCAATTTAACTTGGCAAACTTTATAGAATTATGTTTATGTCTTGTTTAAGCATTTAAAAGTTGATTAAACATTATTTTTATGAAAATAATTGCATATTTTATTTATAATACATAATACTAAATATAGGGCAATGTATCAAATATAATACGTATACATCTCATCATACTTTTCACTGAGTCTCGCAATGTATTATATTTGATACATATATTTTCCAAAAACCTAGAGAAAAATAAAAAAAATTAATTTCATATTACTACTTATAGACACTAACTTAATACATTTAATCGCAAAAAAAAAAAAAATCCGAAAAAAACAATCTTGCGCTTTAAAGGGTTAATACAAAGCCTCATATCTTCGACCAATTAAATTTAATTTTTCATAAATATTTTAAATAATATCCATTTTAGTGTAGAAACGTTTGGTATCCGGTGCCCAATTTTATTTATTTATTTATATATTTTCTTAAAGGTCAGCAACACACCCCCAACACCTACAGTGTTGAGGGTAGTCATGGGCGGCGGTGATCACTTACCATCAGGTGACCCGCATGCTCGTTTGCTACCTATATTACATAAAAAAAAAAAAAAAAAGAAACCTAACATTTCTATAATTTGATCATTTTTATCAAAAAAAAGTTATTTATAAATTAAAAACTTTTGACCCATGAAAAATGTGATTGTTCTTTTATATAATTTTACTAGAATTATTTTTACGTCAATGGTAAATGAATTAAATCAAAATCCAATAAATACATTAACAATTGATAAAAACGATTTACCGAAACGACAATTTATTAAAATTTTGAAAAAAAGAATTAATTATGGTGACATAATTGAAGGAGATCTAAATTGTAACAAAAACTTCACGGAATTGTTGCAACTTAATTGTAATTTTAATTTTGACATATTTTTTATTCTGGAAACAGTTGATAAAAACGATTATGATCTACATGAAGTAAATTTTTACCTTGATTGCTATGATAATTGTGTGTTGTCTAAGTTATTTACGAACAAAGGCGATAATAGTTTATTTAATGTTGTTTCTTTCTTCGTGAATGCAAGGCTTTTACTTGATATTTGTACACCGGAATTTATTAAAAAATATCTAGATGAAGAAATAATATTTGACACAGAAATAATTAGGATTTGTAAAGTGATTAAATGCGCTAAAAAGATATTGATCTCACAAACAAGCCGAGCTTCCACACTGAACATTATTAAGGACAGTAATGTAGATTGGGAAAATTACTGCATAGAAGAAGATGAAACATTATTATACGCATTCGTACTTATAAAAAGGTTGTTAGGTAACATTCGATTCTTTAAAACTAATATAATCGATTTTTTAAACAATGATTTTGAAGAAGAAGAAATTGAATGGAAATGTGTATTTAAATTTAAAAATTATATCAGTCAAATTTGAATGCGGAAATTAAGTAATTCTTTTGTTATGAAGCAAACATTTTTAAATTTCATTTTAATAATATTAAATGATTTAAGTATATGCCTTGTCTGTTTTTGAGTAGAGTTCTTGGCTTTTAATTATCTATCATAATCTTAGGTATGTCTTTTCCTCCTTATAAAAACTAATTAAGATCTCCGTCGCCAAAAAATCTAGAAAGATGTTTTTAGTATTTTTTAAATTCATAATTAAACATACTGCTTAATTTTTTAAAACTTAAATCTCGCCCAGTATTTGTTGTAGTATTTGTCTACGTTTGATCTCAAGTCAATACAAAAAAAAAAGCGGGTAGCTCTCGCTGCGTCAACACGCAATTTTTTGTGCGCTGCATATTTAATTAAAAAACAATAGTTTTATAAACATATTTTAATGTGATTTAAGTGCGGAACTTGTGTGCTCTCTCACTTTAATCTTAATCTCATCTTGGACCACTCCTGGATATCTCCTGGATACTTCAATTCACCCTCACTACTGTCTATCTAATAAATAAACAAAAATATGGAAGCACTTGGCAAATTCTTTGAATCTCGTATGGGTGAGTACGAGAATAAGCTGAAGAAAGTTGCTGGAGCCCCTGCTGCACATTCTGATGTGGCCTCACTAGCTCAAGACTTCAAGGACTTCAAGACGCTTGTGTGGCAAATGTTTACACGACTGCAGAAAGAAGTGGAAACCCTCTCTCTGGGTCTTGATAGGCACGAAACTGCCATGCGCAGAAAGGTTTTGTTGCTTCATGGGGTGGCTGAAAAAGCAAATGAAAAGTTACCGGAGGTGGTTCTAAAAATTTTAACAGAACAAATGAAAGTGTCTGAGGTTGGTAAATCTGACCTCCATGTATGCCACCGTCTTGGAGCAGTGCATAATAAACCTCGTCCAATCCTTGTTCGGTTTTTTGGTGTGGAGCATCGTCGTCTTGTGTGGGATAATAAAAAATCCTTAAAAGGCACGGGTGTCACAGTTTCTGAATTTCTCACAAAGACAAGGCATCATTTATTTATGTCGGCAAGGAAACATTTCGGCGTCAAAGATTGCTGGTCGTCAGACGGGATTATTATAATAAACCTTCCAAACCAATCCCGACAGAAGGTTGAAAGCTTAGCTGCTCTTGAGGCGTTACAGCTAAAATTCCCTGCCTACGGCGCTGACACTGCATCTTCAAGCGCTACGACGCATGTTTCTGACCCCAAGTCAAAAATATCACCGAGGAAGACGAGAAGACGGCAGTAAAACCAGGACTTCGTACATTTTTATTGTTTTTTTTCTTCACAAACTTTACCATATAAACATACAAAATATAAAAAGTACTTTGTGAACCTTACTATAGGCATTGACAATGTCAGTAATGTCACTGTCGTGTTTCGTCAATCAGTTGCTGAGGTCCAAAATTGCTGTCAGCGCTCTTTGCAAAAAGACGGTCGTAAATCGCAAATGATGCGGATGGCGGTTTTGAGCCTTGGCAATTGACGTAGTTTTAGCATACAGTATAGATTGTTTGTTTTAGCTTATATTTTTCGCTGTCTGTTTTTGCTATTATTATTATTATTTTTCTATTATTTTCAACTTAGCTTAATCTATATTCCTTCTTATGAGTAGCAAGTTCTGCAAAATTTGCATATTAAAAAAAAAAAAAATTGTAGTTTATTTAATTTTTTTTATTATTATTTATTTTTTTATTTAAGTATTTATATTCAGTTATAATTATATATTTATATAGTATTTATATTTTATTCATTTTGAACCATGGATGACAGTTTTTTTTCGTGCTCATCTTCTTCTTGCAGTTTCCGCAGTGCTGACAGTACTTCCTCTCCGCCTCTGACTTTACACGATCAGATATCCTCTTCTCTGTCTAACTTTCCTAATAACCTTAATATTGGACACATAAATATACAGAGTGTTGCTAGTCACTATTCCGATCTTCTGGCATCATTTAGCAACCTTCCTCTAGACGCACTATTAATATCGGAATCCTTTCTTAAACCTTCCCTCCTCTCTACCCAGTTTTCCCTTCCCGGTTTTGTTTTGGTTCGAAACGACAGAATAGGTAAGGGATGTGGTGGAGTCGCTATCTACCTTCGTAGCAGTATTGTCTACAAGGTGGTAAGTACATCCCCGTCTGCTTATTCTGAATCAGCAGAACATCTGGCGTTAGAACTCACCTTGAACCATACAAAAGTACTTCTCCTAGTTTTTTACAGTCCCAATTGCCACGTTGATTACTTCTCCTCTTTAGAAAACCTTCTCAGCGACTTAAGTCCCCAGTATGATCACATTATCATGATGGGCGACTTTAACACCTGCCTCATTAAAAATGATATTCGCACACGCAAACTTAATTTACTTCTTACTTCTCTCAACCTCAGTATCTTACCATTGTCTGCCACACATAATTTTCCTAATTCCGTTTCTTCTCTTCTTGACCTTATGGTAGTATCTTCACCAAGTAACGTTTCCTGCCATGGTCAATATACTGCCTCCTTTTCATATCACGATTTTATATATCTTTCTTACCGTATCCGTCCTCCCAAACGCAAACCTAAAACTATACTTCTTCGTAGCTTTAATGGCATTGATTTGGCGGCACTTCAGTGTGATGCTAGCAGCGTCATTTGGAGCCTCGTTTATAAGAGCGAAAATTTAGATCACAAAGTCAAGTTATTCACTCAACTACTTCTGGAACTCTACGACTTACATGCACCGCTTAAATTTGTTAAATTGAAGCACAAACCTGCACCCTGGCTCACCGATATTATTAAAAGTACGATGGCCATTAGAGACAAGGCCAAACGACGATACAAGCGATGTCCCACTGATCGGAATCTTGCTAACTTTAAGAACTTACGTAATAAGTGTACTCATATGTGTAGGGAAGCAAAGAGACGGTATTTTCACAAATCACTGCATAATCGTAGCCCTGCTGAAGTTTGGAATTTCCTTAAATCCGTAGGTATCGGTAAATGCTCCAATGATTCGGCCAAAGATTATGACTTAGGTGCACTCAACCAACATTTCTCCACTCCACCCGTTCTTCTAGACCCTAATGTCAAATCTTTGACGTTGAGGAACCTTGCCGATACCCTTCCCTCTCATCCACCTTTTAATTTTTCAAATTCCTCTGAGAAGGACGTCGAGAAAGCAGTCTTGTCGATTAGCTCAACAGCCGCAGGCCATGATACTTTATGTTCAAAGATGTTCACTTTGATCCTACCTCACCTACTCCCTGTCCTAACGCACTTATTTAATTTTTCTTTATCCTCCTCTGCTTTTCCTTCTTCCTGGAAATTTGCTAATGTGTTGCCCTTACCTAAAGTATCCAACCCTACAACAATATCTGATTTTCGACCTATTTCTATTCTCCCTTTCCTATCCAAAGTCCTCGAACATTTAGTACATGGTCAACTTTCCAAATTTATATCCTCTTATCATCTTCTTAACCCCTACCAATCTGGTTTTCGTCCTGGTCACAGCACTGTATCAGCACTAATCAACATTACCGATGATATTCGCTGGGCCATGGAAAACAAATCTCTTACTATCCTCGTTCTACTCGATTTTAGCAATGCGTTCAATTCTGTCGATTTTGACGTTCTTCTTGGAATCCTTAAGTCCCTAAATATTTCCTCCTCTGCCTTATCCTGGTTTGACTCTTACCTTCGTGGTCGTTCGCAGCGTGTTCGTCTTGATGAGTCTCACTCTGATTGGACTGAGCTCGTTGCGGGTGTGCCTCAGGGTGGTGTTCTCTCGCCCCTCCTTTTTTCCATTTTCATTAACTCGGTATCCCAAGTCATTTCCTCAAAATTTCACCTTTATGCAGACGATTTACAAATTTACCTTCATTGCTCAGTTGCTGACATTTCTTCTGCTATAGCGTCTATAAATGAAGATTTAGAACACATCTGTGACTGGGCTAAGTCATTCGGTCTGCTTATTAACCCGAAGAAAACACAATTGTTATTGATTGGTAGCAGGTTCATGCGTAATCAAATTGATGTGTCATCACTACCTCCTGTAGCCCTTAATGGTATACCGATTGCTTTCGCTGACTCGGCTAAGAACCTTGGCGTAACTTTCGACTCCCACTTAAACTGGGGCTTACAAATAAGCGAAGTGAGTCGAAAAGTCCATTATTCTTTCCATTCGCTGAAGTGTCTCCAAACCTACCTGCCGTTAGCAACTAAAATCTATCTTTCTTTAACGCTTATTCAACCTATTATTGACTATGCAGATGCTTGCTATATTGATGCCACAGAGGAGCTTTTTAACAAACTGGAACGCTTGCAAAATCTTTGTATCCGATTTGTTTTTGATCTCAAAAAATTTGACCATGTGTCTCATCTTCGCGAGCAACTCCAGTGGCTCCCTATCCGACTTCGTAGGAACACTCGTATACTCTGTCTACTTCATAACATTCTCCATAATCCTTGCTACCCTTCTTACTTGCGTGATCGCTTCTCGTTCACTCACCCACTGAACGAGATCTGCAGACCGCTTAAGATGAACCTCCTATCAGTTCCCCCCCATTCCACTGACTTCTACTCTTATTCCTTTTCTGTCCATGCTGTCAGACTTTGGAACTCATTACCGCACGAAATTCGAGCAATTAAATCCATTTCCCTGTTCAAAAAACATGTGAAGGCTTTATATCTGTCTCTCATGTAAATTTTAATTATTAAACGTATTTTATTTATTATGGTGATTTCATATTTCATATTTATATATTTATGTTTAAGTAGTGATATAATATTTTATGTATGTATTCATGTATATATTATACTATTTTAATTTATTCATGTATTTAGTATTGTTATTTGATTTTAAGCTATTCTTATGTATTTCATGTGTGCACACTAAATTGCTATCTCTATTAATTCTTCTACTTTCGGTCTGCTGGAAGAGATTTCTTTTGAGGAATAAGCAGTACCACTGTATTTATATATTTTCTAAGCCCATTAATTCTACTTCCTGTTCCAATGTGTAAATACATAAATTGTAAATAAATAAATAAATAAGGAATTAGAGATTTCTGTTTTTGATTGATTCGAATGTTTTTTTAATATATTGGATCTCAATTGCAGCACATAGGTTTCTTATAGGTTCAACTTAAAACACAATTAAAACTCTTTTCGGGCAGAAAAGAGTTTTAATTGTGTTTTAAGTTAAAACTTGATCTAAACACTAGTTTAGATAATGTATCATGGCAGACAGTTTAATTCTTATCACCGCAAGACTGTAACTTCGCGGAGACATTAGTTTATGAAGAAAAAGATCGAAAGTGATTGGTGTAAATAAAAACTCAACAAATAATTTAAAAAAACTAAAAATGATAATATTAATTATTTTTTTTTATATTAAACGCATGACTTAATAACCAACTTCTTTTATTAAATCTAACAACAAGTAGCTGACAATTTTTTAATTACGTTATTGAACATAATATACAAATTATTATGTATGTTTTGTAAATATGAGTTGTTTTAAATTATTTTTTTTAATTTAAAAATTTTGAAATTTTATCATAGTTTCGAAATCTTTAAAATTTTATATCAAAAAATTACTAGGTTTATGAGAACCATGAACATATAGTTTTGCTTTAAAATCGTCGAATAACACGTATAATGGTTCTTTAGAGCTTTACACGTTTTAAAAACTCTGCATATATACGTTTTTAAAAAAAAATTAATAATCAAAAGATCTAAAAAAATTAAAGTTCTAGACCCATGATTTTTTCTATAACTAAGATATACGTTATTTTATTTAATTTGTATGAAATTAATACTATATTGATCGAAAATAAATTTAAAGAAAACAATCCTAATGCGATAATCTTAGAGAATAAATTTGAAAAAGCGAAATCAGTCCTAAAAGAAAAATTTTTAATAATTTTTTTTAAAAAAAGAATAAATTATGATTCAATAGTTGCAGAAGATCTAAATAGAAACACATTTATTTACAATATATTCATGAACAAATATATAGATCCAGATATATTCCTAAACAAGATAAATTATATCGATAAAAAGTGCGATATTCCCACAAACAAATTTTTTATAGAATGTTATGAAAACAATCTACTCTCAAACTTATTTCCATCTAAAACTAGCTATAAATTATCAAGTGTGGTTTGTTTCTTTTTTTTTTCAAAATACTTTTTGACCGCATGTAAACGCGAAATGATCGAATGTAATTTACACGAAGGATTGGATGATGATGCAATCGATTTAATATGTAAATCTTTAGAATGTGCTAAAAGAATAAGTTCTTCTCAATCAAGTTACTCATCCACACTGCAAATTATTAAAGATACTAATACAGATTGGGATCGATATTGCTCGGAAGAAGACGAGCCTCTATTATAGGGGAATTGTGCTTAAGATGACATACTTTTTCTTTTGAGACAAATATTTGAAATAAATAAACTCGTGTGAGATCAGGAACTTGCGTATATTCTTAAATGAATCATAATTAACAAAGTTACTAAGTTTAAGAACAATCAACGATACATAAAACTACAAAAATGCATAAATCTAACTTTAGCTGACATGTGTAAGACGACATAGCTATTGGGTAAAATGACATAGTATATGTCATCTTAGACTCCTGGGTAAAATGGCAGAGTTTGTGGTTTTATACAATAAATCATTAACGAGCACAGTTTGCAAATGTTTTCAATGTTCTTTTGTAATTACCGGGCATCCTTTAATTAAACCAAAAAAAATTGAGCATTATACATTTTTTATTTATAAAAGTAAGATAACATAGTATGCCATCTTAAACCCACGTCTTGTATGTCATCTTACCCAATGACTATACAAGCATAATTTTAATTGTAGCAAAAAAAACTTTGAGATTAGAATATGCATTTACCGAAATTTGATTTACATAATAATCCTATAATACATTACAAATAAGTTTAACTACAAAATTCTTAATTTAAGCATATTTTCACCACCAAACAAAAGAGCAAAGAAAGTTTTTTTCAAATCAAAATCACGAAAACATCCACTACACTCTAACCTGTGCTCAGTTTCCGCCATAGTAAACTTTAATACCAGCAACATCTACAAGTACTCTCTGAAACGTCACAGGATCGCCATTAGCGCGTATATTTAAACCAATATGAATGGTGTGTCATCTTATCTGACTATGTCATCTTGAGCACAATTCCTACGCGTTAGTTTTAGTGAAGAGAATGTTATGCAATATCGATCTACCATTTATCACAGAATTTGGGTTTTCCGCCTCAAACTACTTTTTTTTGGATTCTATAGTTTAAATATCGAAGTTATTGAATTGAATGATTGTACAAATCAAGGGACTAAAACAACTATTTGTCTTGTACAATATATAACTAATCATATTTTAGCACTTATCGAATTCATGAATCTTCAAAGTAAAAAAGTAGATGATAAATTTCAATTTTCACTCTCTAAATATCTATATAAAAGTTCAAACATACTCCCTGATAGCCCATTAATAATTAATTTTAATTAAAAAAAAATTACAAGTTAGTTTTCTTTTGTACCACAGAATTTTTGTTGTTCTAATAAACCAGTGACGGGTAAATAATGCGTCATAAAGATCTTTTGGTGCGCCAAGAACGTTTTTTGAAACAGAAAATTGTTAAAATCAAGTATTTTAGATTGAAATATAATTTAAAGTATAACTTTAGTTTTAAACGTAGAATCGATAGAGTAAATGACTTGATTTATGCGTAAATATAAATAATCCTTAATAATCCTATGAGTAAAAATAACACATTCAACAGGTCCGTTGCCAAGTAAAAAAATTTTAAGATAGAGGACCTCGAAAAAGGTTGTTTTACAATTGAATAAAGAGATCATTAAGCTCATCCGCGTGTTGATATACCAAAAAAATATACAATATGACATTTTGTCAATAAATTCAAGGCCGTAATAAATCCATGTATTATTAGGTATGTACTGCGAGCGGCGGAAGTCACAAGATAACAAATATGGAAAGTCGCAGACACTGATCGAAAATGAGCTAAAAACAGTGTTTTAGTTTTTTTTTAGAATTTGAGAGAACGCATCATGTTACGAATGGTGTACAAGCATAATAAAATGACGCACAACAGTTCTGCTTTGACAGACGTCAACAATATACAATTACCTATAAAAGGTCAAGTTACTTTCTTAACACGCTAAACGCTTTAGAGCACTGATGTCAAACAAGCGACACGCGGTTCACTAGTGACCCACTTGGCATTTTCGGAAGACCCAATTCTATTTTATAAGAATTTAAAGAATATTAAATCTGAGCACATCATCAGCAAAAACTTGTTATAGGGTTTACAAATACATATAGATCTTGTTTAAAACTTTGTGTCAAAACCGTGATTGATTATGTTTTAAATAAAACTCTATAATATTTTTAAAGTAACTCATGTTTATTTATATTTTTATGTTTAAATACTTTTATAGGAGGTTAACCTTATGATCTTGCATTCACATTGGTACGGTAAGTTGCAAAAGTGCATACAGGTTTGACAAAAATTATCGCATCCAGTGGTCGCTTCACACACACACTGACATAAATAAACTACTATTTTACTACTACTTCTAATATCAACCTTAACGCCACAGTTTTAAAGCTCAATGTATTTTTATAAACTATTGTGGTAGTTAAAACACTTTCTTAAATACTATGATGTTTTTTCGGATCTACCTACACTCTAACCGACAACATTGATACTAATTGTTACGAATAATTCTCAGCCTTATTCTGAGAGTCTTAAGGTTCAGGTTCAGTTTCATTTATTTTGCTTTTTAAGTCGTAAAGAAAGAAATACTAAAAAACTTAATGAGGGTAAATAAATATAAAAGGTAAGGTTTGGAAAAAGTTAAAAAACAGTAGTTTATTATAAAATAATAAGCTTATTTTACACTTGTTTACAAATATATTTAGGTATTGATTGATACTTAATTAAAAAATATTGATTCCAAAAAAAAAAATTACAGTCTATATTACAAACTTCCAACAAAAAATATTAATGTAGTTTTACACTTGTTTTACTTTTTAAGGTTAGTTGTAGCTTAAGTACTCGTTTTCGTAACAAAAAGAAAATTGAAGCTAGCCAACCATAAAAGATGACATTATTATTGAAAAATGTATTTATTACTTACAAACTTATATTTAATATCAGCGTTTTACCTTACAATAAAACGCTTATTAAGATTTAACCTAATTTGAAGCCTAATTATTGAGAGTGGCAACACTTGATACATGGCAACGAATCGGTTCTCTCTTTCTTTCCTATAGCTTTATTTCATGTTACCAGGCAGTCAGGGAGGGATTGTTTTGTCTGAATTATCACTCCCTGCTTAAGTCATTGAGTCTCAAAAGAAAAACCAGGCAGGTTTTAAAAAGTTAGGCTTCAAATTAGGTTAAATCTTAATAAGCGTTTTATTGTAAGGTAAAACGCTGATATTAAGCTTTGAACCGTAATTTGAAGCCTAATTATTGAGACGTGTTTGTTTTCGCCTGGTGTTATGTGATGCCAATGTGATATATTCTAATAATAGGTTTACCTATATAGATCAGGTATGGGTATAAGATATAATTATGTATGCACCTACCTAATTTAGTAATTCATTGGATTTGAAACTGTTGGGAAATGTTAAGGTAGAAAATAAGAGTATAAATTATTCAAAATATTAGTATTCAAATCAGTTTATTTAGTAATAACAATTCATATTACAAAATTGTAGAATCAGCAATATATTTTAACATAAACATAGTGATATACTTACTTAAGTAATAGATACATTAATGAATAAAGGAAATCATTTGGTTTGAACAACCTAACATGAAATTATATTCATTATGAACTTAATTGACATTGTAAAACATCTTTATACTTCAAACTAATAATACAAAAAGTTCTAACTTAATAATATTGAACAAACAATCAGATACCTATGCTGGCCTAAAAAGGTTATTTAAAGAGTTATTGGAAATAGGCGTAGGTTTAATCTCTCGTTTGTAGAATTTATGAAAAGTATTTTCCGATCGCCAATTACCTTTGGACAAAATTTCATCAACTGAGCAATTGTGTGTCCAAGATTTAGATGAAACTGCAGATCTTATACTACCGGGACTAAAGTTGATATTAGCACATTTAAGAACACGTTTAACCCAACCTGCTATTATGGCACGAGTTGCAGCTTTTGGTGAACCACATGTTGTTAAAAACAAATTGTCACTTTTGCAAATATCACGCCTATCTTTTGATAATTCTATTGTCTTTTGAACCCAAAACATTGGGTCTAAATTTTGATCATTTTTATTTTTAAGGATTCTCTATCCTGACTGGCGATTTGACAAAGTATCTGTCTTAGAGCCAAATTTTGGCCAAAACACAATAGAATCAGCTGACATAATACAATTATCAATATGTATCAATAACAATGTTAGATCATGGATTCGACGACTAGAACACAATAAAAGTAAAACAGCTGCTCGAGTGGAGCACTCAAAATGATTATTTACATTAGGTTGGTTCGCTTTTAACCAATTAATTAGTAAATCAGTATCCCAGATAGGGCCTTTAGAGGAAGAAACACTACTATTGCTTATTGCTTTCAATGCTTGTTTTACAAGTAAATGTGAACTTAGACGGATTTCTAAACGAGGATTACATAAAGTGACTATTGCTGATTTGTACACTAGGATCGTTTTAAAGGATAACCCATGTTTTAAACTTAAATCCAATAGGAATCTGGCAACATCACTACCATCAGGATTCGATCTATTTACAGAATTTGTAGTAGTCCATTCACACCACTTTCTCCAGGCCACGTTATAAGTTTTTAATGTAGATTCACGTCAGCTTTTGAGCATTAGTTTCTTCTGCTGATCTGACCATCCACTTAACGTCTGCGTCCACCCCCACATATCCACACTTCGAGGGTCATGTCTGCACACTTGGCTGGTGGTAGACCTGTTGCCACATCCACTAATACTTCGCTCAAGCGATGTATTGTGTATGGGGCTTCTAGAGCACGGTTCTTGAGGTCTGGTCTCCAAAATACTTTGTTCCACCTCGGTACCACTATCAGGAACGTCCCCGTTGCTGAGTTTAGATGCTGAAGGACTCGAGCGACTAGGAATGGAGGCGGAAATATCCAAGCCAGATTGTAGTTCCAGTTCTGGCTGAAAGCGTCGTGGTAATGAGCTTGTAAGTCCGTTATGTCCAATGAAACGTACCTTGGGACTACGTGAGCTGTTGCTGAAGCAAACAGGTCTATCTCGGGCAGTCCGTATCTGGAAAAGATCACGTTCATTATCTCTGGTAAGAGGTGCCATTCTGGGGTTTTGTTCCATCGAGACAGGTGATCTGCCTCGACGTTGAATCCTGGTATATACTGTACTTCGAGGTGAATATTGTTCATGTCTATAAGAGTGAAAATTTTGTGAATTGTTGACATCAGATTGGAAGATCTTGTGCCTCCCTCGTTCCTTAAATATGCAATCACGGTTTTGTTGTCGCTCTGAATCAGAAGAGATGAATCTGCCAGCTGTTGACATTGATCTTTTAGAACGTAATAAATTGCTAATAACTCCAGTAGGTTCGAGTGCAACTCCGCTTCTTTCAGGGACCATGGAGCCGACAACTGCACATTGTTTAATTGTGCACCCCAACCCATCCCCGAGGCATCTGTCACCAAGTAGTTTGTCACTGGATCGTGAAATATTTTTGAGGGATTTCTTATGTTTACCCTCCACCACATTAATTCGGTTAAGGCAAACTCTGGAATAGGATACCTCTGAGGACTTTTCTTTTGGAGTGGACAATGTTTTAGGAGTTCTCGATGATTCAATCGACCCCTTGGCACTGTGAAACTGGCGAAATTCAGTGATCCTACTATGCTTTGAATTTCTGTCAAATTTGCCCTTTTCTTTTTTATTAATTTTAAGATCTTTTTCTCTAACTTTATGCAATGGTCTAATGGCAAGTATTTTTGGTTCTGATGGGGATCCCAAACGATTCCCAAATAAGTCATAGCTATTTGTGGTATTAGCACAGATTTTTTGTAGTTTATCTGCCATCCTAATGTTTCGAGAAGGATTGTTGCATCTTTGGCTTGGCTGATTAGAAGGTGAGGATCCTGGTGGACGATTAAGAAATCGTCTAAATATACTACAATCCGCAGTCCTTTTTCCCTGAGTAGCTGTGCGACCGAGTTGGTTAGAGAAGCAAATATTTTTGGGGCACACGAGAGACCGAATGGAAGACAAGTTAATTGGTAAAGATTTCTGTTGTAAATTATTCTCAAGAATGGTCTGTGAGTTATGCTGATAGCTAAATGGAAATATGCATTGGATAAGTCGATCTTTACGAGCCAATCGTGGGGTTGTAGAAAGGTTTTGATTTTTTGTACATTTATTAATCGAAATTTCTGAGGGTAAATATAATTGTTTAGTCTTTTTAGATTGAAAATTGGCCTCATGGATCCATCGGTCTTTGGTGTCAAAAATATTGGTGAAACAAAACTGGGGCTTAACTTTACTGGTTCTAATACTTTCATTTTTATCACTTGTGAAATACATTGATTCATTTCCAGAGATATAGGTGTTGTATGGGTATTTTTTGATAGATTCGGGATTATTAAGGGTGGTCTGTTTACGAAAGGGATATGAAAGTCTTGTATTATTTTCAGTAACGTAGGAGGGGCACGGTTCATTTTCCATATATGTATGAAGCGGTGTAATCGTCCTGCTTCGAAATGATCTGCTTTTAAGATCGGAGAGTCAAGGTCTACGTCTAGGTTGGGGTCGAAATGGTGGTGGGTTTGGAAAACGTCCTTGACGTTGGACTGGTTGTGTTGCTGTTGCATTTCTAAGCCTGCGAGGAGGGCCTTGTGTTCTGACATTCTGGTAAGTTTGTAAATATTCCCGACCTTGAAAATTTCTAAAGTTATTATTTGGATTCAGTTGAGGTCTGTAATTTGGGTCGAAAGTGTACTGTGTATTATAAGGTGGTATTCTATGAGCATAACTAGGGAGTGCCTGAGTTTGCTTTGGTGACTGTGCTTGCGCAGCAGTTTTGTTCAAAGGCGCACGTGGCGGCCAAAATACTTTAGCTGCCCCTCCAGCTTTTTCTATTGTAGATGAAAAACTATCATTATTAAATAAAAAATTACAGGTCGGAGGGATCCTTTTTAGATTATTTTTCATAAAATTATCCTTAACACATTTTAATAAATTATCTCGTCTTTGTTGAATTATTTCTGCCCTGTGTCTGCATGCTAATTGTACTAAATCACTAGAAATCTTTTGGTATGGTCCCTCCACAAATATTTCATTAATTTTATCTTGTAAATTCGTAGCATTTATTTCAGAAATCGACTTTGCCCATTCTACCAAACCTATAAAACCATTTTGGGCAGCCTCGTTTTGTTTTGTGCTTGAGTTAAAACGCAAAACCACGTTCTGTTATTGCTACACAATTACTTCTTTCATAGGGTTTAAACTCATCATTAGTTTCCAAATAAGTAAAACCGGGGGTAGAACAATACTTTTTCTGAACTTCTGCATATCGAACGTTGGTCCAATCATCAGTACCAAAATGTTGTAAATTAGTAATTAACTCAATATGAATGACATTAGTTTTTCCAATAGTTGGTTCTTTTAATACAGTACACATATTTAAATTCATTTTATTTGAAATTTCTGATGATTGTTCCGGAGCTAATTCTTCATTATCTACGTTTATACTGAATTCAGAATCACTATACAAATCAACGTTACTGTTATGATGAGCAAATGATGTAGGTTGTAAACTACCCGCAATGAAACTTTGTAAAGAATTAACTTGATCAGCTAATTGACGAATTGCGTCGTCAGTTTTAAACTTCTTACTGTGCTTGGAGCGATGATGGGATTTTCTCTTACGGTTGAACTGAGGAGGATCCGGGTCGTGAGAAGTTCCTGGTTGCGGTTCATCATCACTCGAGGTTGATGAATCTTCCGATGAACTTGGTCCTTTTTCTGAAGTAAACTTATCTCTTGTACTTTTACTCATTCTGAAATGCGGTAACTATTAATGTTGTCGAACGGTAACACCGTTAAATACAAATGTCACTAAAATAATAAAACTATAGTTATATTCGTATATATCCTTACTTCTTAGAAAGCGGTTAAGTATTTTACCTTGAGCAATTATTAGTGAATAATAAATTTTAACAAAATTATTTTCAAATAGAACCGACTGTCGCGAATATCAAGACGCCAATGACTTAAGCAGGGAGTGATAATTCAGACAAAACAATCCCTCCCTGACTGCCTGGTAACATGAAATAAAGCTATAGGAAAGAAAGAGAGAACCGATTCGTTGCCATGTATCAAGTGTTGCCACTCTCAATAATTAGGCTTCAGTTCAAAGCTTAATAACTACTCTAATGAAATACTATTGGTATTTAATATACCCCTGTTTTCAATAACTACAAGCTAACGCGCACCGTCACATTGATTGAACTATATTCAAACAAATCACAGTTCCACTTCATTTTTCCACATTTCCATACACTTTACACTTCGATTGGTAGCCAATGCCTCTGTACTTCTTTCATTCCACATATCCCATCTCTGCACCATCAATCCCCATATATTTAGTATTATTATACTAGATTCAGGATGCTGCAATAAATGATATTTCTTGAATTTTATATTCTTTATTAATTTAACAAAGTAAAAATAGTTTCACAACAATATATTTTTCAATCTACATCGCCCTCTCGCGAGGACGGGCTCGGTCCGAATGACAGATGCAATGACAGTTGTGTACATGGTTAAAACGTTTTTCAATCTTTAAACATTATTAGAAGCAAAACATAACAGAACTCTTTGAGCATTTATCACGTATTATCTTTAAAAAAATTAAAATTTCTAACAATCGGCCATTCTGCAGTTAGAATGTCCACATTCGGCCATTCGTTGAGAGGTATGACCTCATACCATTCCTTGTCTACATAGATTTAGAGTAAAAAAAATAATACATAAATTTATATAAACGAGATTGACTCCAATTTTAATTTTAACAAGACGTTACATTTTACTTAATTAAGTACATTAAATTGAATAACACTATAATTAACTTTTAATTATATAGGTATGCAACCCTTATTAAGTCCATAATTAATGGCGCACAAGAACAAAATATATAAAATAAATTTCCTCGACATATATGTTTACAAAAAAAAACTTAGTAAGTATACTTTTAATTGCATTTCAGGTCAGTAATTTAAAATTTATTTTAAGAAAGTTCATAAATCACTACACTTTATGTAAAAGTTAAATTATTATAATTTATAAATATTTATAGATACTTACGCATGAGCCACACTAGGGGCTCAATAGTCCACACTAGGGGATCATTAGATAATTATGCATGTGCCACACTAGGGGCTTGATAGTCCACACTAGGGGATCATTAGATAATTATGCATGTGCCACACTAGGGGCTCCATGGTCCACACTAGGGGATCATTAGGTAATTATGCATTTGCCACACTAGGGGCTCGATAGTCCACACTTGGGGATCATTAGGTAATTATGCATGTGCCACACTAGGGGCTCGATAGTCCACACTGGGGGATCATTTTGTAACTATGCATGTGCCACACTAGGGGCTTGATAGTCCACACTAGGGGATCATTAGGTAATTATGCATTTGCCACACTAGGGGCACCACACTAGAATTCAATTTTAAATACATAAATTATTGTTATTTTCAGATTATTTTAAATGTTTTGCCACGCTTGGGGTATATCAATTTTCTCATTCAATTTGTAATTCCATATTTGTCAATCCACACTAGGGGTACTTCAGCATTTCTCATATATACGAGTATATATATTTTTTTCACAATAGGAAAATGTACGTAGGTACATTCTGTACAAGTA
Organism: Emmelina monodactyla; assembly: GCA_916618145.1. Classification (NCBI taxonomy): domain Eukaryota; kingdom Metazoa; phylum Arthropoda; class Insecta; order Lepidoptera; family Pterophoridae; genus Emmelina; species Emmelina monodactyla. The sequence continues at coordinate 11,472,065 of OU745301.1, read as the reverse complement.
GGTATATCGTAGTACAACAGCAAACATCAAATTTATTTCAGTTGGTAAGTAATAGCAATCCACTCTAGGGGATCTGTAGTAGAAGGACCATGTATATCCACGGCTTAAAATGGTCAGCTATCATTGTCCAAGACGCGGGTAACTCTAAAGGGCCCTTTAACCTTCTGGACTATTATTAGGTATCATTACAATTTAAGATCTCAGTCCTTTTCGTTTTGCCCATGATTAATCGCTGCAAGATTGTCTTGTTGTATCGTTTTATTTGCCCATTTGCTCGCGGTGTTGCTTAAAACCAATATAATTAGTATAGTTTTAAAACTCGCTGGAAGTGACCGGTGTGAAGTTGGCAGCCTAATTATGGCAGCCAATATAATCCAACCAAATTAAGAAGTAAAATTTTAGTGCTTGAAATTATTTGGTTACCATGCGCGAAAATAAATAAAACCATTATATTCAATAGCTGTATAAACATATATTTATTAAAAATAATATGAATTAAAAAAAAACGTAAATACATTTTATTAGAAAAATGGAGTTTTTTTATAAAATTCGGTATAACGAGTACTGCTGGTCCAAATCCAGATGCTGTACCACTCTGGGACTGGTTTCATATTGTGATGCATACAATAACCTTGCTATTAGAGCAAAAAAAACTTGAGAAACCTGAATTATTCTGGGTGAAAATGCTCAGCAGCCTTTTTGAAGTGGAGTTTTTTTATGAAATGCTATATTTAGAGTACTGCTGATCCAAATCCTGATGCTGTACCACTCTGGGACTACTACCATATTGTGCTGCATACAATAGCCTTCATAGTAAAGCAATAAAATTTTGAGAAACCTGAATTATTCTTGGTGAAAATGCTCAGCAGCAAAAAAAATGGAGTTTTTTTATGAAATGCTATATTTAGAGTACTGCTGATCCAAATCCAGATGCTGTACCACTCTGGGACTGGTTTCATATTTTGCTGCATACAATAGCCTTCATATTAAAGCAAAAAAAACTTGAGAAACCTGAATTATTCTGGGTGAAAATGCTCAGCAGCCAAAAAAATAGAGTTTTTCATAATATGCGATATTACGAGTAATGCTGGTCCAAATCCAGATGCTGTACCACTCTGGGACTGGTTTCATATTGTGCTGCATACAATAACCTTGCTATAAGAGCAAAAAAAACTTGAGAAACCTGAATTATTCTGGGTGAAAATGCTCAGCAGCCTTTTTGAAGTGGAGATTTTTATGAAATGCGATATTTAGAGTACTGCTGATCCAAATCCAGATGCTGTACCACTCTGGGACTGGTTTCATATTTTGCTGCATACAATAGCCTTCATATTAAAGCAATAAAATCTTGAGAAACCTGAATTATTCTTGGTGAAAATGCTCAGCAGCCAAAAAAAAATGGAGTTTTTTTATGAAATGCTATATTTAGAGTACTGCTGATCCAAATCCAGATGCTGTACCACTCTGGGACTGGTTTCATATTTTGCTGCATACAATAGCCTTCATATTAAAGCAAAAAATCTTGAGAAACCTGAATTATTCTTGGTGAAAATGCTCAGCAGCCTTTTTGAAGTGGAGATTTTTATGAAATGCGATATTTAGAGTACTGCTGATCCAAATCCAGATGCTGTACCACTCTGGGACTGGTTTCATATTTTGCTGCATATAATAGCCTTCATATTAAAGCAAAAAAATCTTGAGAAACCTGAATTATTCTTGGTGAAAATGCTCAGCAGCCTTTTTGAAGTGGAGATTTTTATGAAATGCTATATTAAGAGTACTGCTGATCCAAATCCACATGCTGTACCAATCTGGGACTACTACCATATTGTGCTGCATACAATAACCTTGATATTTAAGCAAAAAAAACTTGAGAAACCTGAATCATTCTGGGTGAAAATGCTCAGCAGCCTTTTTGAAGTGGAGATTTTTATGAAATGCGACATTTAGAGTACTGCTGGTCCAAGTCCAGATGCTGTACCACTCTGGGACTGGTTTTATATTTTGCTGCATACAATAGCCTTCATAAAAAAGCAAAAAATCTTGATAAACCTGAATTATTCTTGGTGAAAATGCGCAGCAGCCAAAAAAAAATTTGAGTTTTTTATGAAATGCTATATTTAGAGTTCTGCTGGTCCAAGTCCAGATGCTGTACCACTCTAGGACCAGTTTCTTTTTGTGCTGCGTACAAAAGCCGTGCTATTAATGCAAAAAAAACTTGAGAAACCTGAATTATTCTGGGTGAAAATGCTCAGCAGCCTTTTTGAAGTGGAGATTTTTATGAAATGCGACATTTAGAGTACTGCTGGTCCAATTCCAGATGCTGTACCACTCTGGGACTGGTTTCATATTTTGCTGCATACAATAGCCTTCATATTTAAGCAAAAAAATCTTGAGAAACCTGAATTATTCTTGGTGAAAATGCTCAGCAGCCTTTTTGAAGTGGAGATTTTTATGAAATGCGACATTTAGAGTACTGCTGGTCCAAATCCAGATGCTGTACCACTCTGGGACTGGTTTCATATTTTGCTGCATACAATAGCCTTGCTATTAAAGCAAAAAAAACTTGAGAAACCTGAATTATTCTGGGTGAAAATGCTCAGCAGCCAAAAAAATAGAGTTTTTCATAATATGCGATATTACGAGTACTGCTGGTCCAAATCCAGATGATGTACCACTCTGGGACTGGTTTCATATTTTGCTGCATACAATAGCCTTTGTAATCAAGCAAAAAAAACTTGAGAAACCTGAATTATTCTTGGTGAAAATGCTCAGCAGCCTTTTTGAAGTGGAGATTTTTATGAAATGCTATATTAAGAGTACTGCTGATCCAAATCCAGATGCTGTACCACTCTGGGACTGGTTTCATATTTTGCTGCATACAATAGCCTTCATATTTAAGCAAAAAAATCTTGAGAAACCTGAATTATTCTTGGTGAAAATGCTCAGCAGCCTTTTTGAAGTGGAGATTTTTATGAAATGCGACATTTAGAGTACTGCTGGTCCAAGTCCAGATGCTGTACCACTCTGGGACTGGTTTTATATTTTGCAGCCTACAATAGCTTTCATAATAAAGCAAAAAATCTTGATAAACCTGAATAATTCTTGGTGAAAATGCTCAGCAGCCTTTTTGAAGTGGAGATTTTTATAAAATGCTATATTAAGAGTACTGCTGGTCCAAGTCTAGATGCTGTTCCACTCTAGGACCAGTTTCCTTTTGTGCTGCATACAAAAGCCTTGCTGTTAAAGCAAAAAAATCTTGAGAAACCTGAATTATTCTTGGTGAAAATGCTCAGCAGCCTTTTTGAAGTGGAGATTTTTATAAAATGCTATATTAAGAGTACTGCTGATCCAAATCCAGATGCTGTACCACTATGAGACTGGTTTCATATTTTGCTGCATACAATAGCCTTCATATTTAAGCAAAAAAATCTTGAGAAACCTGAATTATTCTTGGTGAAAATGCTCAGCAGCCTTTTTGAAGTGGAGATTTTTATGAAATGCGACATTTAGAGTACTGCTGGTCCAAATCCAGATGCTGTACCACTCTGGGACTGGTTTCATATTTTGCTGCATACAATAGCCTTGCTATTAAAGCAAAAAAAACTTGAGAAACCTGAATTATTCTTGGTGAAAATGCTCAGCAACCAAAAAAATAGAGTTTTTCATAATATGCGATATTACGAGTACTGCTGGTCCAAATCCAGATGATGTACCACTCTGGGACTGGTTTCATATTTTGCTGCATACAATAGCCTTTGTAATCAAGCAAAAAAAACTTGAGAAACCTGAATTATTCTTGGTGAAAATGCTCAGCAGCCTTTTTGAAGTGGAGATTTTTATGAAATGCTATATTAAGAGTACTGCTTATCCAAATCCACATGCTGTACCAATCTGGGACTACTACCATATTGTGCTGCATACAATAACCTTGATATTAAAGCAAAAAAAACATGAGAAACCTGAATTATTCTGGGTGAAAATGCTCAGCAGCCTTTTTGAAGTGGAGATTTTTATGAAATGCGACATTTAGAGTACTGCTGGTCCAAGTCCAGATGCTGTACCACTCTAGGACCAGTTTCCTTTTGTGCTGCATACAAAAGCCATCATATTAAAGCAAAAAAAACTTGAGAAACCTGAATTATTCTTGGTGAAAATGCTCAGCAGCCAAAAAAATAGAGTTTTTCATAATATGCGATATGACGAGTAATGCTGGTCCAAATCCAGATGCTGTACCACTCTGGGATTGGTTTCATATTTTGCTGCATACAAAAGCCTTCATATTAAGGCAAAAAAATCTTGAGAAACCTGAATTATTCTTGGGGAAAATGCTCAGCAGCCAAAAAAAAATGGAGTTTTTTATGAAATGCTATATTTAGAGTTCTGCTGGTCCAAGTCCAGATGCTGTACCACTCTAGGACCAGTTTTCTTTTGTGCTGCATACAAAAGCCTTGCTGCTAAAGCAAAAAAATCTTGAGAAACCTGAATTATTCTTGGTGAAAATGCTCAGCAGCCTTTTTGAAGTGGAGATTTTTATGAAATGCGACATTTAGAGTATTGCTGGTCCAAATCCAGATGCTGTAGCACTCTAAGACTGGTTTTATATTTTGCTGCATACAATAGCCGTCATAATAAAGCAAAAAAATCTTGAGAAACCTGAATTATTCTTGGTGAAAATGCTCAGCAGCCTTTTTGAAGTTGAGATTTTTATGAAATGCTATATTAAGAGTACTGCTGATCCAAATCCACATGCTGTACCAATCTGGGACTACTACCATATTGTGCTGCATACAATAACCTTGATATTTAAGCAAAAAAAACTTGAGAAACCTGAATCATTCTGGGTGAAAATGCTCAGCAGCCTTTTTGAAGTGGAGATTTTTATGAAATGCGACATTTAGAGTACTGCTGGTCCAAGTCCAGATGCTGTACCACTCTGGGACTGGTTTTATATTTTGCTGCATACAATAGCCTTCATAATAAAGCAAAAAATCTTGATAAACCTGAATTATTCTTGGTGAAAATGCGCAGCAGCCAAAAAAAAATTGGAGTTTTTTATGAAATGCTATATTTAGAGTTCTGCTGGTCCAAGTCCAGATGCTGTACCACTCTAGGACCAGTTTCTTTTTGTGCTGCGTACAAAAGCCGTGCTATTAATGCAAAAAAAACTTGAGAAACCTGAATTATTCTGGGTGAAAATGCTCAGCAGCCTTTTTGAAGTGGAGATTTTTATGAAATGCGACATTTAGAGTACTGCTGGTCCAATTCCAGATGCTGTACCACTCTGGGACTGGTTTCATATTTTGCTGCATACAATAGCCTTCATATTTAAGCAAAAAAATCTTGAGAAACCTGAATTATTCTTGGTGAAAATGCTCAGCAGCCTTTTTGAAGTGGAGATTTTTATGAAATGCGACATTTAGAGTACTGCTGGTCCAAATCCAGATGCTGTACCACTCTGGGACTGGTTTCATATTTTGCTGCATACAATAGCCTTGCTATTAAAGCAAAAAAAACTTGAGAAACCTGAATTATTCTGGGTGAAAATGCTCAGCAGCCAAAAAAATAGAGTTTTTCATAATATGCGATATTACGAGTACTGCTGGTCCAAATCCAGATGATGTACCACTCTGGGACTGGTTTCATATTTTGCTGCATACAATAGCCTTTGTAATCAAGCAAAAAAAACTTTAGAAACCTGAATTATTCTTGGTGAAAATGCTCAGCAGCCTTTTTGAAGTGGAGATTTTTATGAAATGCTATATTAAGAGTACTGCTTATCCAAATCCACATGCTGTACCAATCTGGGACTACTACCATATTGTGCTGCATACAATAACCTTGATATTAAAGCAAAAAAAACATGAGAAACCTGAATTATTCTGGGTGAAAATGCTCAGCAGCCTTTTTGAAGTGGAGATTTTTATGAAATGCGACATTTAGAGTACTGCTGGTCCAAGTCCAGATGCTGTACCACTCTAGGACCAAGTTCCTTTTGTGCTGCATACAAAAGCCATCATATTAAAGCAAAAAAAACTTGAGAAACCTGAATTATTCTTGGGGAAAATGCTCAGCAGCCAAAAAAAAATGGAGTTTTTTATGAAATGCTATATTTAGAGTTCTGCTGGTCCAAGTCCAGATGCTGTACCACTCTAGGACCAGTTTTCTTTTGTGCTGCATACAAAAGCCTTGCTGCTAAAGCAAAAAAATCTTGAGAAACCTGAATTATTCTTGGTGAAAATGCTCAGCAGCCTTTTTGAAGTGGAGATTTTTATGAAATGCTATATTAAGAGTACTGCTTATCCAAATCCACATGCTGTACCAATCTGGGACTACTACCATATTGTGCTGCATACAATAACCTTGATATTAAAGCAAAAAAAAACATGAGAAACCTGAATTATTCTGGGTGAAAATGCTCAGCAGCCTTTTTGAAGTGGAGATTTTTATGAAATGCGACATTTAGAGTACTGCTGGTCCAAGTCTAGATGCTGTACCACTCTAGGACCAGTTTCCTTTTGTGCTGCATACAAAAGCCATCATATTAAAGCAAAAAAAACTTGAGAAACCTGAATTATTCTTGGTGAAAATGCTCAGCAGCCAAAAAAATAGAGTTTTTCATAATATGCGATATGACGAGTAATGCTGGTCCAAATCCAGATGCTGTACCACTCTGGGATTGGTTTCATATTTTGCTGCATACAAAAGCCTTCATATTAAGGCAAAAAAATCTTGATAAACCTGAATTATTCTTGGTGAAAATGCGCAGCAGCCAAAAAAAAATTGGAGTTTTTTATGAAATGCTATATTTAGAGTTCTGCTGGTCCAAGTCCAGATGCTGTACCACTCTAGGACCAGTTTCTTTTTGTGCTGCGTACAAAAGCCGTGCTATTAATGCAAAAAAAACTTGAGAAACCTGAATTATTCTGGGTGAAAATGCTCAGCAGCCTTTTTGAAGTGGAGATTTTTATGAAATGCGACATTTAGAGTACTGCTGGTCCAAATCCAGATGCTGTACCACTCTGGGACTGGTTTCATATTTTGCTGCATACAATGGCCTTCATATTTAAGCAAAAAAATCTTGAGAAACCTGAATTATTCTTGGTGAAAATGCTCAGCAGCCTTTTTGAAGTGGAGATTTTTATGAAATGCGACATTTAGAGTACTGCTGGTCCAAATCCAGATGCTGTACCACTCTGGGACTGGTTTCATATTTTGCTGCATACAATAGCCTTGCTATTAAAGCAAAAAAAACTTGAGAAACCTGAATTATTCTGGGTGAAAATGCTCAGCAGCCAAAAAAATAGAGTTTTTCATAATATGCGATATTACGAGTACTGCTGGTCCAAATCCAGATGATGTACCACTCTGGGACTGGTTTCATATTTTGCTGCATACAATAGCCTTTGTAATCAAGCAAAAAAAACTTGAGAAACCTGAATTATTCTTGGTGAAAATGCTCAGCAGCCTTTTTGAAGTGGAGATTTTTATGAAATGCTATATTAAGAGTACTGCTGATCCAAATCCAGATGCTGTACCACTCTGGGACTGGTTTCATATTTTGCTGCATACAATAGCCTTCATATTTAAGCAAAAAAATCTTGAGAAACCTGAATTATTCTTGGTGAAAATGCTCAGCAGCCTTTTTGAAGTGGAGATTTTTATGAAATGCGACATTTAGAGTACGGCTGGTCCAAGTCCAGATGCTGTACCACTCTGGGACTGGTTTTATATTTTGCAGCATACAATAGCCTTCATAATAAAGCAAAAAATCTTGATAAACCTGAATTATTCTTGGTGAAAATGCTCAGCAGCCTTTTTGAAGTGGAGATTTTTATAAAATGCTATATTAAGAGTACTGCTGGTCCAAGTCTAGATGCTGTTCCACTCTAGGACCAGTTTCCTTTTGTGCTGCGTACAAAAGCCTTGCTGTTAAAGCAAAAAAATCTTGAGAAACCTGAATTATTCTTGGTGAAAATGCTCAGCAACCAAAAAAATAGAGTTTTTCATAATATGCGATATTACGAGTACTGCTGGTCCAAATCCAGATGATGTACCACTCTGGGACTGGTTTCATATTTTGCTGCATACAATAGCCTTTGTAATCAAGCAAAAAAAACTTGAGAAACCTGAATTATTCTTGGTGAAAATGCTCAGCAGCCTTTTTGAAGTGGAGATTTTTATGAAATGCTATATTAAGAGTACTGCTTATCCAAATCCACATGCTGTACCAATCTGGGACTACTACCATATTGTGCTGCATACAATAACCTTGATATTAAAGCAAAAAAAACATGAGAAACCTGAATTATTCTGGGTGAAAATGCTCAGCAGCCTTTTTGAAGTGGAGATTTTTATGAAATGCGACATTTAGAGTACTGCTGGTCCAAGTCTAGATGCTGTACCACTCTAGGACCAGTTTCCTTTTGTGCTGCATACAAAAGCCATCATATTAAAGCAAAAAAAACTTGAGAAACCTGAATTATTCTTGGTGAAAATGCTCAGCAGCCAAAAAAATAGAGTTTTTCATAATATGCGATATGACGAGTAATGCTGGTCCAAATCCAGATGCTGTACCACTCTGGGATTGGTTTCATATTTTGCTGCATACAAAAGCCTTCATATTAAGGCAAAAAAATCTTGAGAAACCTGAATTATTCTTGGGGAAAATGCTCAGCAGCCAAAAAAAAATGGAGTTTTTTATGAAATGCTATATTTAGAGTTCTGCTGGTCCAAGTCCAGATGCTGTACCACTCTAGGACCAGTTTTCTTTTGTGCTGCATACAAAAGCCTTGCTGCTAAAGCAAAAAAATCTTGAGAAACCTGAATTATTCTTGGTGAAAATGCTCAGCAGCCTTTTTGAAGTGGAGATTTTTATAAAATGCTATATTAAGAGTACTGCTGATCCAAATCCAGATGCTGTACCACTATGAGACTGGTTTCATATTTTGCTGCATACAATAGCCTTCATATTTAAGCAAAAAAATCTTGAGAAACCTGAATTATTCTTGGTGAAAATGCTCAGCAGCCTTTTTGAAGTGGAGATTTTTATGAAATGCGACATTTAGAGTACTGCTGGTCCAAATCCAGATGCTGTACCACTCTGGGACTGGTTTCATATTTTGCTGCATACAATAGCCTTGCTATTAAAGCAAAAAAAACTTGAGAAACCTGAATTATTCTGGGTGAAAATGCTCAGCAGCCAAAAAAATAGAGTTTTTCATAATATGCGATATTACGAGTACTGCTGGTCCAAATCCAGATGATGTACCACTCTGGGACTGGTTTCATATTTTGCTGCATACAATAGCCTTTGTAATCAAGCAAAAAAAACTTTAGAAACCTGAATTATTCTTGGTGAAAATGCTCAGCAGCCTTTTTGAAGTGGAGATTTTTATGAAATGCTATATTAAGAGTACTGCTTATCCAAATCCACATGCTGTACCAATCTGGGACTACTACCATATTGTGCTGCATACAATAACCTTGATATTAAAGCAAAAAAAACATGAGAAACCTGAATTATTCTGGGTGAAAATGCTCAGCAGCCTTTTTGAAGTGGAGATTTTTATGAAATGCGACATTTAGAGTACTGCTGGTCCAAGTCCAGATGCTGTACCACTCTAGGACCAAGTTCCTTTTGTGCTGCATACAAAAGCCATCATATTAAAGCAAAAAAAAACTTGAGAAACCTGAATTATTCTTGGGGAAAATGCTCAGCAGCCAAAAAAAAATGGAGTTTTTTATGAAATGCTATATTTAGAGTTCTGCTGGTCCAAGTCCAGATGCTGTACCACTCTAGGACCAGTTTTCTTTTGTGCTGCATACAAAAGCCTTGCTGCTAAAGCAAAAAAATCTTGAGAAACCTGAATTATTCTTGGTGAAAATGCTCAGCAGCCTTTTTGAAGTGGAGATTTTTATGAAATGCGACATTTAGAGTATTGCTGGTCCAAATCCAGATGCTGTACCACTCTAGGACCAGTTTTCTTTTGTGCTGCATACAAAAGCCTTGCTGCTAAAGCAAAAAAATCTTGAGAAACCTGAATTATTCTTGGTGAAAATGCTCAGCAGCCTTTTTGAAGTGGAGATTTTTATGAAATGCGACATTTAGAGTATTGCTGGTCCAAATCCAGATGCTGTACCACTCTGGGACTGGTTTTATATTTTGCTGCATACAATAGCCGTCATAATAAAGCAAAAAAATCTTGAGAAACCTGTATTATTCTTGGTGAAAATGCTCAGCAACCTTTTTGAAGTGGAGATTTTTATGAAATGCGACATTTAGAGTACTGCTGGTCCAAGTCCAGATGCTGTACCACTCTAAGACTGGTTTCATATTTTGCTGCATACAATAGCCTTCTTATTAAGGCAAAAAAATCTTGAGAAACCTGAATTATTCTGGGTGAAAATGCTCAGCAGCCAAAAAAAATGGAGTTTTTTTATGAAATGCTATATTTAGAGTACTGCTGGTCCAAGTCCAGATGCTGTACCACTCTAGGACCAGTTTCCTTTTGTGCTGCATACGATAGCCTTCATATTAAAGCAAAAAAATCTTGAGAAACCTGAATTATTCTTGGTGAAAATGCTCAGCAGCCAAAAAAATTGGAGTTTTTTTTATGAAATGCTATATTTAGAGTACTGCTGGTCCAAGTCCAGATGCTGTACCACTCTGGGACTGGTTTCATATTTTGCTGCATACAAAAGCCTTCATATTAAAGCAAAAAAATCTTGAGAAACCTGAATTATTCTTGGTGAAAATGCTCAGCAGCCAAAAAATAGAGTTTTTCATAATATGCGATATTACGAGTACTGCTGGTCCAAGTCCAGATGCTGTACCACTCTAGGACCAGTTTCCTTTTGTGCTGCATACGATAGCCTTCATATTAAAGCAAAAAATTCTTGAGAAACCTGAATTATTCTTGGTGAAAATGCTCAGCAGCCAAAAAAATTGGAGTTTTTTTATGAAATGCTATATTTAGAGTACTGCTGGTCCAAGTCCAGATGCTGTACCACTCTGGGACTGGTTTCATATTTTGCTGCATACAAAAGCCATCATATTAAAGCAAAAAAAACTTGAGAAACCTGAATTATTCTTGGGGAAAATGCTCAGCAGCCAAAAAAAAATGGAGTTTTTTATGAAATGCTATATTTAGAGTTCTGCTGGTCCAAGTCCAGATGCTGTACCACTCTAGGACCAGTTTTCTTTTGTGCTGCATACAAAAGCCTTGCTGCTAAAGCAAAAAAATCTTGAGAAACCTGAATTATTCTTGGTGAAAATGCTCAGCAGCCTTTTTGAAGTGGAGATTTTTATGAAATGCGACATTTAGAGTATTGCTGGTCCAAATCCAGATGCTGTAACACTCTAAGACTGGTTTTATATTTTGCTGCATACAATAGCCGTCATAATAAAGCAAAAAAATCTTGAGAAACCTGAATTATTCTTGGTGAAAATGCTCAGCAGCCTTTTTGAAGTTGAGATTTTTATGAAATGCTATATTAAGAGTACTGCTGATCCAAATCCACATGCTGTACCAATCTGGGACTACTACCATATTGTGCTGCATACAATAACCTTGATATTTAAGCAAAAAAAACTTGAGAAACCTGAATCATTCTGGGTGAAAATGCTCAGCAGCCTTTTTGAAGTGGAGATTTTTATGAAATGCGACATTTAGAGTACTGCTGGTCCAAGTCCAGATGCTGTACCACTCTGGGACTGGTTTTATATTTTGCTGCATACAATAGCCTTCATAATAAAGCAAAAAATCTTGATAAACCTGAATTATTCTTGGTGAAAATGCGCAGCAGCCAAAAAAAAATTGGAGTTTTTTATGAAATGCTATATTTAGAGTTCTGCTGGTCCAAGTCCAGATGCTGTACCACTCTAGGACCAGTTTCTTTTTGTGCTGCGTACAAAAGCCGTGCTATTAATGCAAAAAAAACTTGAGAAACCTGAATTATTCTGGGTGAAAATGCTCAGCAGCCTTTTTGAAGTGGAGATTTTTATGAAATGCGACATTTAGAGTACTGCTGGTCCAAATCCAGATGCTGTACCACTCTGGGACTGGTTTCATATTTTGCTGCATACAATAGCCTTCATATTTAAGCAAAAAAATCTTAAGAAACCTGAATTATTCTTGGTGAAAATGCTCAGCAGCCTTTTTGAAGTGGAGATTTTTATGAAATGCGACATTTAGAGTACTGCTGGTCCAAATCCAGATGCTGTACCACTCTGGGACTGGTTTCATATTTTGCTGCATACAATAGCCTTGCTATTAAAGCAAAAAAAACTTGAGAAACCTGAATTATTCTGGGTGAAAATGCTCAGCAGCCAAAAAAATAGAGTTTTTCATAATATGCGATATTACGAGTACTGCTGGTCCAAATCCAGATGATGTACCACTCTGGGACTGGTTTCATATTTTGCTGCATACAATAGCCTTTGTAATCAAGCAAAAAAAACTTGAGAAACCTGAATTATTCTTGGTGAAAATGCTCAGCAGCATTTTTGAAGTGGAGATTTTTATGAAATGCTATATTAAGAGTACTGCTGATCCAAATCCAGATGCTGTACCACTCTGGGACTGGTTTCATATTTTGCTGCATACAATAGCCTTCATATTTAAGCAAAAAAATCTTGAGAAACCTGAATTATTCTTGGTGAAAATGCTCAGCAGCCTTTTTGAAGTGGAGATTTTTATGAAATGCGACATTTAGAGTACGGCTGGTCCAAGTCCAGATGCTGTACCACTCTGGGACTGGTTTTATATTTTGCAGCATACAATAGCCTTCATAATAAAGCAAAAAATCTTGATAAACCTGAATTATTCTTGGTGAAAATGCTCAGCAGCCTTTTTGAAGTGGAGATTTTTATAAAATGCTATATTAAGAGTACTGCTGGTCCAAGTCTAGATGCTGTTCCACTCTAGGACCAGTTTCCTTTTGTGCTGCGTACAAAAGCCTTGCTGTTAAAGCAAAAAAATCTTGAGAAACCTGAATTATTCTTGGTGAAAATGCTCAGCAGCCTTTTTGAAGTGGAGATTTTTATAAAATGCTATATTAAGAGTACTGCTGATCCAAATCCAGATGCTGTACCACTATGAGACTGGTTTCATATTTTGCTGCATACAATAGCCTTCATATTTAAGCAAAAAAATCTTGAGAAACCTGAATTATTCTTGGTGAAAATGCTCAGCAGCCTTTTTGAAGTGGAGATTTTTATGAAATGCGACATTTAGAGTACTGCTGGTCCAAATCCAGATGCTGTACCACTCTGGGACTGGTTTCATATTTTGCTGCATACAATAGCCTTGCTATTAAAGCAAAAAAAACTTGAGAAACCTGAATTATTCTTGGTGAAAATGCTCAGCAACCAAAAAAATAGAGTTTTTCATAATATGCGATATTACGAGTACTGCTGGTCCAAATCCAGATGATGTACCACTCTGGGACTGGTTTCATATTTTGCTGCATACAATAGCCTTTGTAATCAAGCAAAAAAAACTTGAGAAACCTGAATTATTCTTGGTGAAAATGCTCAGCAGCCTTTTTGAAGTGGAGATTTTTATGAAATGCTATATTAAGAGTACTGCTTATCCAAATCCACATGCTGTACCAATCTGGGACTACTACCATATTGTGCTGCATACAATAACCTTGATATTAAAGCAAAAAAAACATGAGAAACCTGAATTATTCTGGGTGAAAATGCTCAGCAGCCTTTTTGAAGTGGAGATTTTTATGAAATGCGACATTTAGAGTACTGCTGGTCCAAGTCTAGATGCTGTACCACTCTAGGACCAGTTTCCTTTTGTGCTGCATACAAAAGCCATCATATTAAAGCAAAAAAAACTTGAGAAACCTGAATTATTCTTGGTGAAAATGCTCAGCAGCCAAAAAAATAGAGTTTTTCATAATATGCGATATGACGAGTAATGCTGGTCCAAATCCAGATGCTGTACCACTCTGGGATTGGTTTCATATTTTGCTGCATACAAAAGCCTTCATATTAAGGCAAAAAAATCTTGAGAAACCTGAATTATTCTTGGGGAAAATGCTCAGCAGCCAAAAAAAAATGGAGTTTTTTATGAAATGCTATATTTAGAGTTCTGCTGGTCCAAGTCCAGATGCTGTACCACTCTAGGACCAGTTTTCTTTTGTGCTGCATACAAAAGCCTTGCTGCTAAAGCAAAAAAATCTTGAGAAACCTGAATTATTCTTGGTGAAAATGCTCAGCAGCCTTTTTGAAGTGGAGATTTTTATAAAATGCTATATTAAGAGTACTGCTGATCCAAATCCAGATGCTGTACCACTATGAGACTGGTTTCATATTTTGCTGCATACAATAGCCTTCATATTTAAGCAAAAAAATCTTGAGAAACCTGAATTATTCTTGGTGAAAATGCTCAGCAGCCTTTTTGAAGTGGAGATTTTTATGAAATGCGACATTTAGAGTACTGCTGGTCCAAATCCAGATGCTGTACCACTCTGGGACTGGTTTCATATTTTGCTGCATACAATAGCCTTGCTATTAAAGCAAAAAAAACTTGAGAAACCTGAATTATTCTTGGTGAAAATGCTCAGCAACCAAAAAAATAGAGTTTTTCATAATATGCGATATTACGAGTACTGCTGGTCCAAATCCAGATGATGTACCACTCTGGGACTGGTTTCATATTTTGCTGCATACAATAGCCTTTGTAATCAAGCAAAAAAAACTTGAGAAACCTGAATTATTCTTGGTGAAAATGCTCAGCAGCCTTTTTGAATGGGAGATTTTTATGAAATGCTATATTAAGAGTACTGCTTATCCAAATCCACATGCTGTACCAATCTGGGACTACTACCATATTGTGCTGCATACAATAACCTTGATATTAAAGCAAAAAAAACATGAGAAACCTGAATTATTCTGGGTGAAAATGCTCAGCAGCCTTTTTGAAGTGGAGATTTTTATGAAATGCGACATTTAGAGTACTGCTGGTCCAAGTCCAGATGCTGTACCACTCTAGGACCAGTTTCCTTTTGTGCTGCATACAAAAGCCATCATATTAAAGCAAAAAAAACTTGAGAAACCTGAATTATTCTTGGTGAAAATGCTCAGTAGCCAAAAAAATAGAGTTTTTCATAATATGCGATATGACGAGTAATGCTGGTCCAAATCCAGATGCTGTACCACTCTGGGATTGGTTTCATATTTTGCTGCATACAAAAGCCTTCATATTAAGGCAAAAAAATCTTGAGAAACCTGAATTATTCTTGGGGAAAATGCTCAGCAGCCAAAACAAAATGGAGTTTTTTATGAAATGCTATATTTAGAGTTCTGCTGGTCCAAGTCCAGATGCTGTACCACTCTAGGACCAGTTTTCTTTTGTGCTGCATACAAAAGCCTTGCTGCTAAAGCAAAAAAATCTTGAGAAACCTGAATTATTCTTGGTGAAAATGCTCAGCAGCCTTTTTGAAGTGGAGATTTTTATGAAATGCGACATTTAGAGTATTGCTGGTCCAAATCCAGATGCTGTACCACTCTGGGACTGGTTTTATATTTTGCTGCATACAATAGCCGTCATAATAAAGCAAAAAAATCTTGAGAAACCTGAATTATTCTTGGTGAAAATGCTCAGCAACCTTTTTGAAGTGGAGATTTTTATGAAATGCGACATTTAGAGTACTGCTGGTCCAAGTCCAGATGCTGTACCACTCTAAGACTGGTTTCATATTTTGCTGCATACAATAGCCTTCTTATTAAGGCAAAAAAATCTTGAGAAACCTGAATTATTCTGGGTGAAAATGCTCAGCAGCCAAAAAAAATGGAGTTTTTTTATGAAATGCTATATTTAGAGTACTGCTGGTCCAAGTCCAGATGCTGTACCACTCTAGGACCAGTTTCCTTTTGTGCTGCATACGATAGCCTTCATATTAAAGCAAAAAAATCTTGAGAAACCTGAATTATTCTTGGTGAAAATGCTCAGCAGCCAAAAAAATTGGAGTTTTTTTTATGAAATGCTATATTTAGAGTACTGCTGGTCCAAGTCCAGATGCTGTACCACTCTGGGACTGGTTTCATATTTTGCTGCATACAAAAGCCTTCATATTAAAGCAAAAAAATCTTGAGAAACCTGAATTATTCTTGGTGAAAATGCTCAGCAGCCAAAAAATAGAGTTTTTCATAATATGCGATATTACGAGTACTGCTGGTCCAAGTCCAGATGCTGTACCACTCTAGGACCAGTTTTCTTTTGTGCTGCATACGATAGCCTTCATATTAAAGCAAAAAAATCTTGAGAAACCTGAATTATTCTTGGTGAAAATGCTCAGCAGCCAAAAAATAGAGTTTTTCATAATATGCGATATTACGAGTACTGCTGGTCCAAGTCCAGATGCTGTACCACTCTAGGACCAGTTTTCTTTTGTGCTGCATACGATAGCCTTCATATTAAAGCAAAAAAAACTTGAGAAACCTGAATTATTCTTGGTGAAAATGCTCAGCAGCCTTTTTGAAGTGGAGATTTTTATGAAATGCTATATTAAGAGTACTGCTTATCCAAATCCACATGCTGTACCAATCTGGGACTACTACCATATTGTGCTGCATACAATAACCTTGATATTAAAGCAAAAAAAACATGAGAAACCTGAATTATTCTGGGTGAAAATGCTCAGCAGCCTTTTTGAAGTGGAGATTTTTATGAAATGCGACATTTAGAGTACTGCTGGTCCAAGTCCAGATGCTGTACCACTCTAGGACCAGTTTCCTTTTGTGCTGCATACAAAAGCCATCATATTAAAGCAAAAAAAACTTGAGAAACCTGAATTATTCTTGGTGAAAATGCTCAGTAGCCAAAAAAATAGAGTTTTTCATAATATGCGATATGACGAGTAATGCTGGTCCAAATCCAGATGCTGTACCACTCTGGGATTGGTTTCATATTTTGCTGCATACAAAAGCCTTCATATTAAGGCAAAAAAATCTTGAGAAACCTGAATTATTCTTGGGGAAAATGCTCAGCAGCCAAAACAAAATGGAGTTTTTTATGAAATGCTATATTTAGAGTTCTGCTGGTCCAAGTCCAGATGCTGTACCACTCTAGGACCAGTTTTCTTTTGTGCTGCATACAAAAGCCTTGCTGCTAAAGCAAAAAAATCTTGAGAAACCTGAATTATTCTTGGTGAAAATGCTCAGCAGCCTTTTTGAAGTGGAGATTTTTATGAAATGCGACATTTAGAGTATTGCTGGTCCAAATCCAGATGCTGTACCACTCTGGGACTGGTTTTATATTTTGCTGCATACAATAGCCGTCATAATAAAGCAAAAAAATCTTGAGAAACCTGAATTATTCTTGGTGAAAATGCTCAGCAGCCTTTTTGAAGTGGAGATTTTTATGAAATGCGACATTTAGAGTACTGCTGGTCCAAGTCCAGATGCTGTACCACTCTAAGACTGGTTTCATATTTTGCTGCATACAATAGCCTTCTTATTAAGGCAAAAAAATCTTGAGAAACCTGAATTATTCTGGGTGAAAATGCTCAGCAGCCAAAAAAAATGGAGTTTTTTTATGAAATGCTATATTTAGAGTACTGCTGGTCCAAGTCCAGATGCTGTACCACTCTAGGACCAGTTTCCTTTTGTGCTGCATACGATAGCCTTCATATTAAAGCAAAAAAATCTTGAGAAACCTGAATTATTCTTGGTGAAAATGCTCAGCAGCCAAAAAAATTGGAGTTTTTTTTTATGAAATGCTATATTTAGAGTACTGCTGGTCCAAGTCCAGATGCTGTACCACTCTGGGACTGGTTTCATATTTTGCTGCATACAAAAGCCTTCATATTAAAGCAAAAAAATCTTGAGAAACCTGAATTATTCTTGGTGAAAATGCTCAGCAGCCAAAAAATAGAGTTTTTCATAATATGCGATATTACGAGTACTGCTGGTCCAAGTCCAGATGCTGTACAACTCTAGGACCAGTTTTCTTTTGTGCTGCATACGATAGCCTTCATATTAAAGCAAAAAAATCTTGAGAAACCTGAATTATTCTTGGTGAAAATGCTCAGCAGCCAAAAAATAGAGTTTTTCATAATATGCGATATTACGAGTACTGCTGGTCCAAGTCCAGATGCTGTACCACTCTAGGACCAGTTTTCTTTTGTGCTGCATACGATAGCCTTCATATTAAAGCAAAAAAAACTTGAGAAACCTGAATTATTCTTGGTGAAAATGCTCAGCAGCCTTTTTGAAGTGGAGATTTTTATGAAATGCTATATTAAGAGTACTGCTTATCCAAATCCACATGCTGTACCAATCTGGGACTACTACCATATTGTGCTGCATACAATAACCTTGATATTAAAGCAAAAAAAACATGAGAAACCTGAATTATTCTGGGTGAAAATGCTCAGCAGCCTTTTTGAAGTGGAGATTTTTATGAAATGCGACATTTAGAGTACTGCTGGTCCAAGTCCAGATGCTGTACCACTCTAGGACCAGTTTCCTTTTGTGCTGCATACAAAAGCCATCATATTAAAGCAAAAAAAACTTGAGAAACCTGAATTATTCTTGGTGAAAATGCTCAGCAGCCAAAAAAATAGAGTTTTTCATAATATGCGATATGACGAGTAATGCTGGTCCAAATCCAGATGCTGTACCACTCTGGGATTGGTTTCATATTTTGCTGCATACAAAAGCCTTCATATTAAGGCAAAAAAATCTTGAGAAACCTGAATTATTCTTGGGGAAAATGCTCAGCAGCCAAAAAAAAATGGAGTTTTTTATGAAATGCTATATTTAGAGTTCTGCTGGTCCAAGTCCAGATGCTGTACCACTCTAGGACCAGTTTTCTTTTGTGCTGCATACAAAAGCCTTGCTGCTAAAGCAAAAAAATCTTGAGAAACCTGAATTATTCTTGGTGAAAATGCTCAGCAGCCTTTTTGAAGTGGAGATTTTTATAAAATGCTATATTAAGAGTACTGCTGATCCAAATCCAGATGCTGTACCACTATGAGACTGGTTTCATATTTTGCTGCATACAATAGCCTTCATATTTAAGCAAAAAAATCTTGAGAAACCTGAATTATTCTTGGTGAAAATGCTCAGCAGCCTTTTTGAAGTGGAGATTTTTATGAAATGCGACATTTAGAGTACTGCTGGTCCAAATCCAGATGCTGTACCACTCTGGGACTGGTTTCATATTTTGCTGCATACAATAGCCTTGCTATTAAAGCAAAAAAAACTTGAGAAACCTGAATTATTCTTGGTGAAAATGCTCAGCAACCAAAAAAATAGAGTTTTTCATAATATGCGATATTACGAGTACTGCTGGTCCAA
The DNA here is from genome assembly GCA_916618145.1 of Emmelina monodactyla. Classification (NCBI taxonomy): domain Eukaryota; kingdom Metazoa; phylum Arthropoda; class Insecta; order Lepidoptera; family Pterophoridae; genus Emmelina; species Emmelina monodactyla. The sequence goes on along the minus strand of OU745301.1, from coordinate 11,452,744 downwards.
ATCCAGATGATGTACCACTCTGGGACTGGTTTCATATTTTGCTGCATACAATAGCCTTTGTAATCAAGCAAAAAAAACTTGAGAAACCTGAATTATTCTTGGTGAAAATGCTCAGCAGCCTTTTTGAAGTGGAGATTTTTATGAAATGCTATATTAAGAGTACTGCTTATCCAAATCCACATGCTGTACCAATCTGGGACTACTACCATATTGTGCTGCATACAATAACCTTGATATTAAAGCAAAAAAAACATGAGAAACCTGAATTATTCTGGGTGAAAATGCTCAGCAGCCTTTTTGAAGTGGAGATTTTTATGAAATGCGACATTTAGAGTACTGCTGGTCCAAGTCCAGATGCTGTACCACTCTAGGACCAGTTTCCTTTTGTGCTGCATACAAAAGCCATCATATTAAAGCAAAAAAAACTTGAGAAACCTGAATTATTCTTGGTGAAAATGCTCAGCAGCCAAAAAAATAGAGTTTTTCATAATATGCGATATGACGAGTAATGCTGGTCCAAATCCAGATGCTGTACCACTCTGGGATTGGTTTCATATTTTGCTGCATACAAAAGCCTTCATATTAAGGCAAAAAAATCTTGAGAAACCTGAATTATTCTTGGGGAAAATGCTCAGCAGCCAAAAAAAAATGGAGTTTTTTATGAAATGCTATATTTAGAGTTCTGCTGGTCCAAGTCCAGATGCTGTACCACTCTAGGACCAGTTTTCTTTTGTGCTGCATACAAAAGCCTTGCTGCTAAAGCAAAAAAATCTTGAGAAACCTGAATTATTCTTGGTGAAAATGCTCAGCAGCCTTTTTGAAGTGGAGATTTTTATGAAATGCGACATTTAGAGTATTGCTGGTCCAAATCCAGATGCTGTACCACTCTGGGACTGGTTTTATATTTTGCTGCATACAATAGCCGTCATAATAAAGCAAAAAAATCTTGAGAAACCTGAATTATTCTTGGTGAAAATGCTCAGCAACCTTTTTGAAGTGGAGATTTTTATGAAATGCGACATTTAGAGTACTGCTGGTCCAAGTCCAGATGCTGTACCACTCTAAGACTGGTTTCATATTTTGCTGCATACAATAGCCTTCTTATTAAGGCAAAAAAATCTTGAGAAACCTGAATTATTCTGGGTGAAAATGCTCAGCAGCCAAAAAAAATGGAGTTTTTTTATGAAATGCTATATTTAGAGTACTGCTGGTCCAAGTCCAGATGCTGTACCACTCTAGGACCAGTTTCCTTTTGTGTTGCATACGATAGCCTTCATATTAAAGCAAAAAAATCTTGAGAAACCTGAATTATTCTTGGTGAAAATGCTCAGCAGCCAAAAAAATTGGACTTTTTTTATGAAATGCTATATTTAGAGTACTGCTGGTCCAAGTCCAGATGCTGTACCACTCTGGGACTGGTTTCATATTTTGCTGCATACAAAAGCCTTCATATTAAAGCAAAAAAATCTTGAGAAACCTGAATTATTCTTGGTGAAAATGCTCAGCAGCCAAAAAATAGAGTTTTTCATAATATGCGATATTACGAGTACTGCTGGTCCAAATCCAGATGCTGTACCACTCTTGTACTCGTTTCATATTGTGCTGCATGCAATAGCCTTCATATTAAAGCAAAACAAATTTGAGAAACCTGAATTATTCATGGTGAAAATGCTCAGCAGCCATAAAAAATGGAGTTTTTCATAATATGCGATATTACGAGTATTGCTGGTCCAAATATAGGACCGCTATCATATTGTGCTGCATAATAATCTTGCTATTGAAGCAAAAAAAAACTTAATAAACCCGATTTTTTTTGGGTGAAAATGCTCAGGAGGCAATGAACTCAAAATTAACGCAAAAAAGTTCAAAGTTCACGCAGGCGAAGCTACGGGTGAAACGCTAGTTCGTACACATTTACAAAACACCACTTTATCTTCTCAATCAACCAATTTATTTGAGTGGTAGAGTCTAGCTGTAGGCTCTGTCTGCAGCGATTGCTGGGCTGACTCGACCGGTGAAATACCACCGTCGCACAGGAAACCGACGTGAAGTAGGAACGATGTTCCTGCGTTTCGTTCGGTGAGTGCGGTATCCGGTGCCCAATTTTATTTATTTATTTATATATTTTCTTAAAGGTCAGCAACACACCCCCAACACCTACAGTGTTGAGGGTAGTCATGGGCGGCGGTGATCACTTACCATCAGGTGACCCGCATGCTCGTTTGCTACCTATATTACATAAAAAAAAAAAAAAAAAAAAAAAAAAAAAAAAAAAAAAAAAAAAACTCATATTTTCTATATTTTTCATTATTAGATTTGGTTTTCAATATTTTCATTTGAAATAATTTATTTACATTATTTAACGCAAAGTTACGTTAAAATAATTAATGCGATAGGTAGGTACGTTTTTTTTTTAATAAATTATTTTTTTTCTTTTTACTAGTTATACTCTCTTCTTTTTTTTAATTGGACGTCGCTAATTGAGAAGGATCCAATCCACAACAACCTAGTTTTGAGATATACAACTTTTAAGTTCAAAACGAAATTCTTCTTTTATTTTTAACTTTAGCGCATAAACTTTAATCATTATAATTGGCTATTTGTATTATATTTTAGTTGATGTACTTCTTATTTTGTCATGTATAATATTTGTTTAGATATTTACAAAATATGTGGATGAATCCTTTTCGATTAAACACCATTTCAATGCGCCAAGGTGTTTGATGTATTCATCAAAAAAGATCCAAACCGGGAAATAGCGAAAAAACATATATTATTTAATAACTAAAAACTTATTTAACTAAGATTAAACACAATTTTTGCATAACTCCTCATTTGCTAATAAGTAAATACATAAAAAAAAAATTCACATATAAAATGTTTCAAAGTAACAAATTTAGGTTTGTTATTCTCAATCACATTAATTTACGGTAAATTTGCTAAAAAGAACAATAATTGCCACATAAACATTATCAAAAACCACCTTAACTTAAAATCTATTAAAAATCCTGAGCTTATCATTAATTAAAATAATCTTAAATCTTTTAAAACGTTCAACCATCAACGTCTAATGGAAAATCTAATTCGCCATAACCATCGACATCATCGCTAATATTTTTGTTTCCTTTTTTTAATGTTTTATAAAAAGATAAGCAATCATTTGGAATTAAATCAAATGACGATTTCAAGTCATCCAATTTTGCTTAAGGCCACAATGTATCTAAATCTTCTTCTTTAATGATAAGCTCAGGATTTTTAATAGATTTTAAGTTAAGATGGTTTTTGATAATGTTTATTTAGCAATTATTGTTCTTTTTTATTTTTTATTTATTTATTTTATTTACAAATTTATGTATCTACACAAAATTAAACACATAAAAGGACAAACTGATTACAAAAAAGAAGTAAATACAGAGGTTCTGCTTATTCCAAAAACGAAATCTCTTCCAGCAGACCTGTAGTTGAAGAAGTGGTATGGAAAGCAAATTTTACGTGAATCTAATGTATCACCCAGGTTCTGAGCAGATTCAGCGAAGACGATCGGTGTACCATTAAGAGTGACGGAAGGTAAAGAAGATGGATCGATACGACTGCGCATGGATCTGCTTCCAATAACTAAGTCTTGCGTTTTTTTAGTGTTAAGAACCAGACCAAAGGACAGAGCCCAGGTACGGATGCGCTCCAAATCTTCAATAATAGATGTTATGGCGGCATAAATATCGGAAACAAGGCAATGACGGTATATTTGCAGATCGTCCGCATTAAGGTGGAATTTGGAAGAAATGACATGGGACACAGAGTTTATGAAAATGGAAAACAGTAAGGGAGAGAGGACACCACCCTAAAGCACACCCGCAGTAAGCTCAGACCATTCCGAGTAAGACTCATTAAGACGAACACGCTGCGAGCGGCCACGAAGGTAGGAATCGAACCAGGATAAAGCAGGAGATGAAATATTCAAGAATTTAAGGATGCCAAGAAGGACGTCAAAATCGACAGAGTTGAAGGCATTACTGAAGTCAAGCAAAACGAGTATTGTGAGGGATTTATTTTCCATGGCCAAGCAAATGTCATCATGTCAGTCATGTTAATGAGTGCTGACACGGTGCTGTGGCCAGGACGGATGCCGGATTGTAAAGGAGAGGGAAGATGGTGGGAAGAAATAAATGATGATAACTGGCCATGTACCTTTGGAAAGAAATGGAAGAATGCAAATTGGTCGGAAATCAGCTGGCGTAGTTGGATTAGGTAATTTGGGAAAAGGAATAAAGTCAGCGTTTTTCCAGGAGGAAGGAAATGTAGAAGGAAAAGTAAGAAAAATTAAGTAGGTATGTGAGTAAGGACGGGAAGAAGATGTAGAAGGAACATTTTTGAGTATAGGCAATCATGACCTGCGGCAGTGGAGCTTATAGACAAAACTGCCTTTTTGACGTCCTCCTCTGACTGAAAATAACAAATAAATAATTTATGCAAATTGTATACAATAAATCTATAGAAATTAATTTGATACTAATTGTATGTGTAATTAATACACTTTAATATTGATCTAAAGCGATTAAAGTGCTTTATTCCTGTCTCGATATTTAATATTGCCTTTAACATTGCACAACTTATTTCTTCACAACGATCTAAGTAGCATGGATCGTCTGCGATATTTAAATAAACATCATTTAAAACAAATAAATAAATCACCGATAAGGATCCAAGTAGCATGGATTGTTTTCGATGAAACACTTAGATAGAGATCGTATTATACCATGTAGCTTGAAACGTTTTCAATATTTGATTTTTCCCTAAATTGTAAAATAAGTCAAAATCAAGTGCTGTGGAACCTTATCATTGAAAAAAAAAAGTAGGGCTGCAAAGATGTGGGTTGGTAACATATAGTGATAAAAATAAGAAAAACTTAACTTTTGATATGGCTGTTTTCGTGACATGATAGAACGTACTGAGAGGAGTACTTCTGTATACTCAACTCATTTTTGACTAAGTTGTGGGTTGGATCCTTCTCAATTAACGACGTCCAATTATACCCCTTTAACATTTTAGCCTAAGATTTGTTTCTACAATATGAACACAGATGGCGTTGAAGTAAAATTAAATCGCGCTTACACAATTTTAAGGCTATTTAGGTTGTCTGTGAATTCAAGAAAAATTGGGTCTCGCATTTCTCTTTGGTTTGGTTGAATTTGTCTGTTGTTGTCAATAACTCGTTGGTTCTTTTTGTTCAAATATCTTTGTAATTAAAAAAAATTGTGGTCGCTTGTCTCCTTTGTGGTTTTTGTTGATAATGCTGGTTGTGATCAATATAAATATTGAAGTAGCCCTGTGACTGGAATGTTGATCGTTAATACCCCCTTCCTATTTTAATAAGTTAAACTGAAATTAAAATTAAAGAAAGCTGACAATTAGAACCTGTCTAGTGGAACAGTTTTTAAAGGTCAGAAAAATTGATTGTGCCCCTGTATCACATAGGCAATCTTCTACAATATACCAAGAACTATGTAACGATTTGAAAATTAACAATGATCATAAAAATCGATTAATAATTTATAAGGCATGGCTAAAATATCACAAAAAGAAAGGTACTGAGACCTTTCACCTAAAAAATGATGATGATTTAACTATGTCAGATAACAGTAGTCATGATTTCAATTTGGTAACTCCTTTTGAAAACCCTATTTTCCAACCTGCAAACTTAACCCAAAATATCAAAACTACTTCTCAAGATTCATCTGTTTCACCTGTACTGTACTCTCCCAATAAAATAGAATCTGACGTTTCTCCGCCTTCTCATGCCATTCCAAAAACTATTTTGAATATTTCTTCATTGGATAATTCTCTTAAAGGTTTTCCTATTGATTCTGTTAATATGGAGAATTTAGATAAAACTAAAGGTTTCTTGGTAAGAGAAGGAAGCTTTTTAATAGATTCTAAACTTTTTAGAGAAATATTTATTAATGAAAAATTGGTTACAGAAACATATCCATACGTGCTTAGAAAAAAAAATTACAATTTTGTTAATAATACCTGCCTTTTCGTTTTTAAATATGTAAAGTATGGAAAAAAAAATATAAACCTTTTTGCGAAATGTAAACACCCCAATTGCAAACGGTTTAAAATAACAATTGAATATGCTACGGGGCAGGTTGTTGTTCATTCGAACGCTAAAAACTATTGCCACAAAAACCTTTTAACCCTAAAAGTAGCTGGAATAGAAAGAAAATTATTAAAAAATCATTTGTTAAAAGAAAAATCATCAGAACTTAAAAATAAATTATTAAACGCATCTAACACCTCAAAAATAAAAACTACAAAAAGTTTATTTAAAATAAAATCAGACGCCACCTTGCGGAAAATAAGATCAGAAGCTATGTCTATAAATGACAAAGCTACTAATGACGTGATGGATATTTTTTTGTATTACGAAAAGCATAAAAATTTCATTAAAGAAGTAAGTTTCCCTTTAAGTATTAAGGTTTACAGTGAAGAGCAATTAAGCATGCTTGATGTTGTCGACAAGCCTATGTTGTATTTTGATGCAACTGGAAGTGTAGTGAGAAAACCGAAAATAAATAAAAATACCAAAATGATTTGCAAACGAATTTTATATTACTGTGGAGTCGTAAATATTAATGGAAGAATATGTCCAATTTTCAGCATGGTTTCATCAGTACATGACACGAATTCAATTTTTAAAATCCTGCATGATTTTCGGGTATTTGCTGAGAGGTATAATAAGTGGCCTGCGTTTTGTGGCGTGGTTACGGATTTTTCCTTTGCAAATATTAATGCATTAGTAACCGCATTTAATGATTGCAGCTTAATACAATATATAAACGCCATTTTTGAATCTCTTGTTGCCAATAAAATTGCAAATGCATCAGTAAAAGTTCCAGTATTTTTATGTTGTGCTCATCTGATGAAAACTATGAGTCAAGATGTAAAAAAATATCTCAAAACTAAACAACAGCAAAATTACATAATGGATATTTTGGGAAACATTATGCTCCTCAAGCAATTTTCAGAAATATGTTCGGCTTTTAAATATTTATAATAAAAATAAAATAAAATAAAATAAAAATAGCCTTTATTCTACCACAAATTTCATACAATGTCAAATTACAAGATGTCAGGTATTAAAAATTATGAATTAAAATTACAATAAATAAACAAAATCAAATAAAATAGTCCTGTCGATATTCTAAATTATGTGGAAGTCGCCTCTTGGGCGTAGGCCTCCCCCAGCTTCCTCCAGTGTTCTCGGTCCCTTGCTTGTCTTCTCCAGTCTGGTCCACATATTTCCTTAAATACATCCTCCCATCGTTTCTTTGGTCTACCTCTTCTTCTTTGTCCCTCTCTTGGTGTCCATTCTAAAATTTTCTTAGTCCATCTGTCATCTGTCATTCTACACACATGGCCTGCCCAATTCCATTTTAGGTTTCTGATTTTCCATATAATGTCAGTTACTTTTGTTTTCTTCCTTATTGATACATTTCTAATTCTATCTGAAATTTTCACGCCTAGCATATTTCTTTCCATTTTACGTTGGTGTATAGCTAATTTCTTTTCATCTTTTTTGCGCAGAGACCATGTTTGGCAACCGTATGTTAGGCATGGTAAGATTACTGTATTATACAGTTTACTTTTTATATGTATGCTAATGTCTTTATTTCTCATTATCTCTTTTAAACACCAATACTTTTTCCAAGCAATCGCAATTCGTCTGTGAATTTCATTTGCTGTCTGATCTTTGAACGAAATTGATTGACCGAGGTAAATATATTCTGTAACATATTCAATTATATCTCCGCCAATTTTTATCTCTTCTTGTCGACCATTAGAGATAATTTTAGTTTTAGTCGCATTCAGTGATAAGCCGACTTTTTTGCTTTCCCTCGCAAAATCGTTGACCATGACTTCTAGTTGTATGCTCTGCTCTGCAAAGATAGCAACATCGTCTGCAAATCGTAGGTGACTCATGTACTCGCCATTTATATTTATTCCTTGGTTTTCCCAGTTGATATTTCTAAAAACACTCTCAAGCACTGCCGAGAATATTTTTGGCGAGAGTGGGTCTCCTTGTCTGACTCCTTTTTCTATGCGAAATTCTGGTCCTTCCCTCTCAAATCTTATCTTACTCGTAATTTTGGAATAAATGCTGTCTAGGAGTTCTATATATCCTCTGTCTACATTTTGTTCTAATAGTGCCTTCCAGATGGCGGGATGTTCTAAAGAGTCAAAGGCTTTTGTAAAGTCTATTAAGCATATGTACAAAGTTTTACCATATTCGTTGCATTTTTCTATTAGCTGTGTCATAACGTGAATGTGATCAACTGTTAAATAAATATTTATATTATCTTAAATAGTAAAAAAAATCAGCAACCGTTGAAAATTCCAAAAAATCTCTGATTTTAATTTTTTCCACCAATGATCAAAAAATTACTACTGAAAATTCAGATACACAAGAGCTAGATTACACTCCAGAACTTTCTCAATACAAACAGAGCAAATTCTTTCAGCATTTTCGTCGGTTGCTTAAAGACATAATGATAATTGATGATTCTAAATTAATTATTGACAACGATTTATTTCAAACTGAACTTTTTGATTGCATTCTTACAAAATACATCCCATACATACCTCTGTGGACAAACATCATTAAGAAAGAAAGAGTGAGTAATTCTGTAGTTGAAAATTATTTTGGACAATTGAAAAGTATAATATTAGGTAACCAATGTAATTTAAAGTGCACACAATTTTTAAGAAAAGAAAGGAATTACGTTTTAGCAAGGTCTAAAGAACTTTCTTTAGGATTAAAAAAAAATCGGCTTACGAAGCTTGACGAAGAAACGTGGCAAAAACGTCCTCCAAAAAAAATTAAAATACATTTTGATGGCAGGTTTATCCAAAAAAAAGAACAATTAATGTCCAATTTAATTTTAGAAAGTCAAAAGCAATTAACCCAGTGTTATTATTGTGGTAAAGGATCGAAATTTGATTCGACCTTTACGAATTGGATCCAGTGCGATGAATGTGAAAAAACCGGCCAAGTGCGAGTCGGACTCGCGCACCGAGGGTTCCGTACAAACCTGCAAAAACTAAAATACTATATACTTAAAATTTTAAGCTTTTCGGAATTTTTCTGTTACCTGTGCTGTAAGCTATTGCTTCTTACCAAATTTCGAGATTCTATGTCAGCGGGAAGTGGTCTTTAGGTTTTAATTCCCGTGCGTGTAGTTGCGAGTTTCAAAAGATGCGGTATCAATGGTTGTACTTTTGCGTTTTGCGTTTTGCGTGTTTGCGTTGACTTAGATTTTTTTTTTCACGGGTTAAAGGCAATTAGATCTAAGTATTAGATATGAATTTCAACTTATAAGTTTATATTTATTAAAAAAATATATATTTTGTAATGTAACAAAAAATTTAAGGTTTTCGGAATTTTTCCTTTATGTGTGCTATAAAACGTTGCTTCATGCCAAATTTCAAGATTCTAGGTCGACTGGAAGTACCCTTTAGGTTTTGATTCCCTTGCGAGTACTTGCGAGTTTCAAAATATGCAGCTTAAATGCTGTTTCTTTTGATTGCGTTGACATAGAAGTTTGATTTTGTTACAGCTTAAAGGTATTATAGACCTGAGTATTTGGTATGAATTTCAATTTAATACCTCTACGCATTTATGAGGAAATGGGTAGTAAGGTTAAAATTATTTAAAAAAAAAATATTATGTGATGTAACTAAAATTTATGGTTTTCGTAATTTTTCCTTTATCTATGCTATAAGACGTTGCTTCGTACCAAATTTCAAGATTCTGAGTTCACGGGAAGCACCCTGTAGGTTTTGATTCCCTTGCAAGTGTCGACTTGCGGCATAATTTGCGGCATAAACGGCTGTATCTTTTGATTGCGTTGGCTTAGAAGTTTGATTATTTCACAGCTTCAAGGGACAGTAGACCTGAGTAATTGATATAAATTTCAGCTTCAGACCTCCACGCGTTCCTGAGAAAAAGGGTCTTGACAGACGGACGGACGGACAACAAAGTGATCCTATAAGGGTTCCGTTTTTTTTCCTTTTGAGGTACGGAACCCTAAAAATGGATTCATGAAGAATGTGCAATAGTTATTGATAAAGATGAAAAGTTCATTTGCGACTTTTGTAAAAGAACAAATACAAACGTTCTTGTAAAATCTTCTGATAATGTTTTCTATGAAAACGGATTATTCAAAGACATCAGATATTATCAAGAAATGACTTTTAATCGAGGATACGTCGTCACTAAAAGGAGCACTATTAAACATTCTATTTCCCAAATATTAATAGAAGATTTTTCCACCCTGGACAACGGAGAATATGTTAGCAGTTTTATAGTGGATCACGTGCTTGACATCTTTAATAACGATAAATGTAGTTTAGTTAATGTCGAAAAGGCTTCATATATTCTTTAGAAATCTAGATTTAAATGAATCATTTATTTCTAGCATAGGGCTCTCTGAAAAAAAAGATTGTGGTTGGGCCATAATTCATTATATTTCTGAAATCGCCTCAGTAGCGACATCTCTTTAGGTAGGCTGCACTCAACAAGGCTTTCCTAGTTTGCATTGGATATTGGAGGTGCGCCTACGTATGCGTCGCCACTAGATAGATGGCGCTGGTTCAAGGAATGAGCGGGATAGAAACTTCTTCCCCCCCTCTCCCCTCTTCTACTTCGCTAAGTCAACGTGCATTGTGCCACGCATTAATTATAAATTAATATAATTATTCAAACTGTTCAAAAACCGCATATACGTGTGTGATTGTGATGAAAAGCGAGTGCCGGCCGGCTGAAGACAAACGGACAGTGACATCCTTAGGCAGCAGCACCAGGAAATACCAGGTACGCGTCACTTTCCTATTTTCCACTTGCAGCTAGGTCAAGCCTTGTTTGTACTTTTCTCTCATCCACCACCCCCGCATCTCAACCTATATATTCATACAGTCCACTTTTCTTTTATTTTCCCCGCAATTTAACATATTTTCCTGGGGTTGTATTACTCGGCCCCATCATTTTATGGTCCAATCGAGCCAGGATATTTGATACCTGGACGAAATATTCCTACCTATTGGTATTTCCTACTTATATTTATTCCTTACTGCCTTTATTTCGCATATTTTATGTAAGTGTTTGCCGCGCTGCATTATCATTGTTGCATTGACGCGTCGCACGCACGCCATTTGCTTTTTTGTGCATAATTTCTTGCAATTTCGCAAATAAATATTTTTCGCACTTTTTTCATTTTCCTTATACAGAATGGCCAATTCAGAGCTTGAAAACGAGTTAGCACAGCTTATTGCTAAAAAACAAGTTGTATTTGAGCGGATTAATCGCTTATTTCAATTATCTAAAAATATCTCAAGTTTCGATTCACGTTTAAATGAAAGTTTCTTAGCTGAATCAGAAACTATAACTGAGTTGCATTTAAAGTTTGAAACTATTATAGAACAAATTAATAATTTACAATTTCAAATTAATAAAAAGTCTCCTGATTACTCAGCATTAAATTCCTTTGAAGACTTATATTCAACAATAAAATATACACGTAGTCTTTTACTTTCTCGAGGCGATACTAAACCATCCAGGATGAATAAAATTAAACTTCCACCCATCGATATTCCGTCATTTGACGGAAAACATGAAAACTGGCCAATATTCTACGAGGTTTTCCGCAATAATGTGCATTTAAATACTGATTTGACGGACACGCAGCGTGTGCAATATTTAGTTAGTAAGTTGTCACACAACGCATTAAAAATCACTGCAGGTATTGTACCTACAGGAGATACATATAAAATTATTTGGGATGCCCTCGTTAAAAAATACCAGGATACACGTAGCATGGGCGTGCACTATCTTAACAACATTTTAGATATTAAAAACTGCACTGGTACTTCTACTAGCTTGAATACATTTGTAGAAAAATTTGCCGCGTCTGTCGCTGCATTGAAACAGTTAGACATTCCTGACCTTTCAGATTTTATTATTTTACATTGCGGACTTAGAAAAGTAGATTTACAGACTTTGCAAAGTTTTGAAAGTTCTATTAGCAGTGGTAAAATACCTACTTGTTTAGAGTTTACTTCGTTCATTCAAGATCACGTTAAAGTACTCGAAAGGTCAAGCAATAATAATTCACAGGTGGTGCCGCGCGCGACGACTAGTATGCCGACCAAACGAGATGCGCACATTCGTTCCCAACATACTTATAAAACATTTGTGTCTAGTAATGATTCAAATAATATTCAAGTTCACGTTAATAATGCTCAAGGTCATTGCCCTTTATGCCCAAGCAGCATTCATAAGTTAATTGAATGTTCGAAATTTAAAAATATGGTTACGCCACAAGCTAGATATGGATTTATAAAATCAAATAATGGTTGCGTAAATTGCCTTAGTTTACGTCATTACGTATCGAAGTGTAACTCGAAAAATTATTGTAAGATTTGCAGTAAACGTCATAACACTTTATTACATTTTGACAATAATATTATTTCATCGTCGAACCGTTCCTCGGAAGCGGCTAACTGTAACGTTTGTTTATCAAATGCGCCCGAGAGCGGCCCGCGCGCCGCCGCCGGCGCCCCCCCGTCGCCGCGCGCGCTGCCGCAGCCCGCGAGCAAGTGCAGCGCTGCCACGCCGGCGCCGTCCGTCGCTGTCGATAGCATGCATAATAATGCGTCATTGTCACTTAGTGCAGCGGTGGAGTTAAAACCGTGTTCGACTATTCTTTTATCAACCGCTCAAGTTTACGCGTCGCCTTATAATAGTAATGAAAAAGTTATTGTCAGATGTTTAATTGATAACGGTTCTCAAAATAATTTAATCACCTTAGATTGTTGTAAACGTTTAAATTTCCCTATAGTTAAGTTAAATAATTCCTTTTTACAAGGCGTCGGAATGACATCGCGGCCGGTACATGGCTATATATATTTTAATATTGAATCTCGCATAAATCCTAACTATAGGTATTATATACACGCATTGGTCGTCGACTGCATAACAGATAGACTTCCCACTAATTATGTCGACTTAGGCGAAGACATGTCATTTTTAAATAATTTATTGCTCGCGGATTTAACCTGGAATGTGCCAGGTGAAATCGACATTGTTTTAGGTGTTCAACTATTTCCGTATATTTATTTGGGAAATAGGGTCGAGTCGGGTACTCGCGCACCGCCCGCTATACTTACCACTTTCGGTTACGTACTCATGTTCCATGTCATCGCGACTCATCACCATCCGCATCTTCATTTACCGCGCTCGTTAGCTTAGATATTGAATCTAGCTTACAAAAGTTTTTCGAATTGGAAGAAGTTCCTTCTCAACGTTTTATTAGCCCGGACGAACTCGAATGTGAAAATATTTTTAACGCATCAGTTTTATTTAAAGAAAATAAATACTTTGTAGATTTGCCGTTCTCACGTGACCCGTCTGAGTTGGGTAATTCCCGCGCCGTTGCTTTACGCAGGTACTCAGCGCTTGAGCGTAAATTTAAACAAACGCCTAACTTACGGGAACGTTATAACAAGACTTTAGCGGAATACATTCGAGAAGGTTACTTGTCGGAGGTACCTGACTCCGAATTGACGGACGACGGTTACTATATTCCCCATCACGCCGTAGTGAGACCGGATAAAGATAATATACGTATTGTTTTGGACGCCAGTTCCAGACTCATACAGGCTTGTCACTTAATGACACTTTACACGTCGGGCCTAATTTACAGGCCGACTTATTTCTATTATTATTAGACTTTCGGACTTTTCCTGTCGCCATGACGGCTGACATAAAACAAATGTTTCTACGCATAGGTGTAAATGAGCACCACCGGAAATATCTACGCATTTTATTTCGATTTAATGACATCGAACCTGTTCGCACTTTTAATTTCAACCGCGTCCCTTTTGGATTAAAATCTAGCCCTTATTTGGCTATGCGCACTTTGCGTTTTCTGGCAGCTGTACAAGGAAACCACCATCCAGAGGCTTCTAAATTGATAGAAACTCAATTTTACATGGATGACTTCGTATACTCTGCGCCCGACGAACAGACTGCTGTAGAATTGTCGCAGCAATTAATTGATTTGTTCAGTATTGCGTCCTTTGACCTCATCAAATGGGCGAGCAATTCCCCCGCACTGCTGGAGATTCTTCCAGAATCACATCGCGTGCCAGTAAGTTTTTCTGACATGCATGATAACAATTTTAAAATTCTTGGTTTGTCTTGGGAGCCTGCAGATGATGTTTTTTCTTTAACTACTATTGCTGTAGAATACAAGTGCACTAAGCGCACTATTCTTTCATTAGTCGCACGATTATTTGACGTTCTAGGACTTGTTGCGCCCGTTGTTTTGTATGCGAAAATCCTTATCAAGGAGCTTTGGCTCGCGAAGATAGACTGGGATGAGATTCCTCCAGAATCCATCTTGAGTCGCTTTTCCGCTCTTACGCACGACTTCCCCGCGCTCTCTTCCTTAAAGGTTCCACGCCATATCGGTGTATTTAAGGAATGTGTAGCAAATATCGTTGCCTTTTGCGATGCCAGCCTCAGTGGATACGGTTGTTGTGTATATTTAACAAACATATAACAAACAACGAGCAAAATATTACTGCAAGACTTTTATGTGCCAAGTCTAAAGTGTCTCCAGCTAAAATAACGACGCTTGCGCGCCTAGAACTCGTCGCTGCTTTGTTGCTTTCCAAGCTTGTACGCTCCGTTCAAGATAAACTCTCTGCCCGCATACCAATTGCAGGCATTTACGCGTTCTCGGATTCCACCATAGCGCTTTCATGGATCCATTCCTCGCCTCACAGATGGTCTGTCTTCGTTAGCAATCGAATAGCAAGTATTCATGAAAATCTTCCTTCGTCTTGCTTTCACCATATTGCTGGAAAAGAGAATCCGAGCGACTGTCTCTCGCGTGGTATGCTGCCTTCCCAGCTCATCGCCCACTCATTATGGTGGGACGGTCCATGTTGGCTCAATCAGCCTACCACCTCGTGGCCCTTAAATTTTATTCCTGACGACTGTGACACTTTACCGGAATTATTAAAATCTAAAACATTTTTATCGGCTTCTAATATTGAACCTTTTATCTTAAATGATTTATTTAACCGCATTAATTCATGGGAAAAGTTGTTGCGCATAACGGTTTACATTCTTAAATTTTTAAAGAAATTATTCGGTTTGGTAACCGTTCATAATGTTAATATTGCAGAAAATTTTATTATTCGACTTATTCAAAAGATTCATTTTTCAGATGATATTAATTTAATTAAGGTCGGTAAGAGCCCATCCAAGAAATTGCGTCAGTTGTCTCTCTTTATAGACGACAATGATATCGTGCGTATTGGAGGCCGGCTCTCCAATTCAGATCTACCATACGAAGCTAAACATCCAGCACTTTTGCCAAAACACGATCGCGTAGTCGATTTAATTATTGATCACTACCATTCGAAATATTGTCATACAGGCCCTGGACTATTGATGTCCATTATACGCCAGCGGTTTTGGATTTTGGATGCTAGGACAGTTATACGTGCTCGCTGCCGTAAATGTAATACTTGTTTCCGTCTCAAACCTACGCACCCATCACCCAAGATGGCTGACCTTCCAGGCTTTCGAATTCGCGATGCTAAGGCTTTCGTACATACCGGAGTCGACTTTGCCGGACCTCTAAGTTATATACCGACGCGTCGTAGGGGTCAACATTCCCAAAAGATTTATATCTGTCTCTTTATTTGTTTAGTCACTAGGGCTATACATATTGAATTAGTATCGGATCTTTCTACTGATTCTTTTATTTCCGCATTTAAAAGATTCATATCTCGCCGTGGACCAGTGTCTGTAATATATTCAGATAATGGTACCAATTTCGTAGGTGCTAAAGCACAACTCAGTGAAATGTTTACTTTGCTCCTTAACTCTAACTTTCAGTCAGACATACGCCAGGAACTTCTAAAAGATCATATTGAATGGAGATTAATACCTCCTCGCGCTCCCCACTTCGGTGGTATGTGGGAGTCGAATATAAAAAGTATAAAAACTCATATGTTTAGGGTGATAGGTAAACAACTTCTTACCTACGAGGAGTTACTAACTGTTTTAGTGCAGATTGAAAGCATTTTAAATTCTCGACCGCTCTGTGTTTTATCTGCAGACCCGCATCCGGATGTATTGACACCAGCGCATTTTTTGATGTCTACACCACTCAAGTATTTACCTTCATCTGAATTAACAGATGAACGGATGTCTTTAACTAACCGTAAAAAACTGTTAGAGCAACTTGTAAATTCATATTGGAAAAAATGGCGTGTCGAATATTTGCATACGCTGCAGGTTCGACAAAAATGGTGCACACCGGATCGCCCCGTGGATGTTGGCACAGTTGTTCTCGTAGGTCACGATGTCACCTCCCTTACGTTGGCCCCTCGGAGTTATTGTAGAAGTTTATCCTGGATCGGATGGTATTGTTAGGGTAGCTTTAGTTAAAACGGCATCGGGTAGCTACAAACGCCCAGTTACAAAGCTATATCCTTTGCCTACTCAATGAGTAAATTAAGTAATTTTACTTTCTTCTTAGCATAATTTAGCTGTAGAATCTTAATTTATTAAGTTTATCTTTAATAAACCCGCATTTATTAGTTAACCGCATTAAGCTCTGATAAGTTGTTTCAGGCTCTTTATTCATGAAAATTATTCCCCCGCATTATATATTATATTTAGAGTAATAACTCTCTGCCTGTGCAAATGCACTGAGCTTTCACAGGTTTTTTCCCCGAATTATTATTAACCTCTTCGCATGATGCATTCTCCAGCCATCTCCTATGTATTGATACCTCTTTTCTTTGAAAGGTAAACCTTTCAAGGCGGGGAGCATGGTTGGGCCATAATTCATTATATTTCTGAAATCGCCTCAGTAGCGACATCTCTTTAGGTAGGCTGCACTCAACAAGGCTTTCCTAGTTTGCATTGGATATTGGAGGTGCGCCTACGTATGCGTCGCCACTAGATAGATGGCGCTGGTTCAAGGAATGAGCGGGATAGAAACTTCTTCCCCCCCTCTCCCCTCTTCTACTTCGCTAAGTCAACGTGCATTGTGCCACGCATTAATTATAAATTAATATAATTATTCAAACTGTTCAAAAACCGCATATACGTGTGTGATTGTGATGAAAAGCGAGTGCCGGCCGGCTGAAGACAAACGGACAGTGACATCCTTAGGCAGCAGCACCAGGAAATACCAGGTACGCGTCACTTTCCTATTTTCCACTTGCAGCTAGGTCAAGCCTTGTTTGTACTTTTCTCTCATCCACCACCCCCGCATCTCAACCTTTATATTCATACAGTCCACTTTTCTTTTATTTTCCCCGCAATTTAACATATTTTCCTGGGGTTGTATTACTCGGCCCCATCAGATTGGATTTTTCCTATATGCATTGAAAGACACTACACTCTAGTAATTATATCCATAGCCATCAAAAATATTTCAATAATTGATCCTTTGGGATGTGAGCGAAAATTAAAACAAAAATATTGTGACAGAGTAAAAAAAATGTTTAGCCTAATTGGCATTAAATTTTCTTCTTTTAAGATTACTGTTCCACATCACATAATACAAGAAGATGGGTTTAATTGTGGTGTACATATAATTCATTTTGTTCAACAACACATCAATCATGGCGATATGGCTGCCAATATTAACATTAATGATTTAAGATTAAAATTAAAATCCCTTTTACTACAACACAGCGACGATATGCAATTTCTTTGCATCATACTCGTATGTGCAAAAAAGGTTAACACCCAAGTTGATTTTAACTGCAACAAGTGTAAAAGATATATTCATTTAAATTGTTTAATAACACACACTGAATTACAACAAAATATAACGTTAGATATGAAGAAAAAACAAAAAACATGTGATTTATGCATAAGATTCGGTTGATTAATGATTATAAATAAGGAAATATTAAAAAATTAAAAAGTAAAAAAAGGTTTAAATTTAAGGCCAATCAAAAATTTTTCACATATTCGTAAGTTTCTTTAAAACATGTAAAACTAAAGTTGATTATGATAAAAAAGTTTTAATGTGTATTGGTATTACGTGCAAAAGCATTGCAATTTTTGAATAAATAAGATTAATAAATGGAAATCAAGGGTATCATAATGTACGGGTATCACATTTATTTTGTATATTTTTCGGAATAACAATTCAAAGAGGAAAAGGGAAACACATGTTCTATTGGTGTATGCTAGATTGATTGATTATTATCGAAAACAAGTTGATTGTCCTAAAATCGTTTGTCATACATCAATTGTCATAATCATAATCATCAAAAGCATAACAATCATGTCGCATATTTTTTCTCCGCATAACTTTTAAGTGGCAGTCGATAGGCATATTATTATAAAGCATAATTAATCAAATCACTAATTTTAAACGGCATATCATTAGGCAGTCTTAAAATACGTAAGAAAATTAGATTAGTGCGTTAGTCTGGAGATTTATTTATTTATATTTATGATTATAATAATTCATTACAGCAATTAGGCTTTTAAAAATAAGGCATCTTGATCATAATATTGTTTAATTTTGTAATGCTTTTAAAATTATGCTGCAAATTGTTCTAAAATTCTAAATCATGCCTTTAAATACTTATGACAAACAATTTAAGCCTACACAAAATTATGCGTTATGTTGATATGCTACTTGAAAATTATGGTTTTTTTTGGCTGCTGAGCATTTTCACCAAGAATAATTCAGGTTTCTCTAGTTTTTTTTGCTTTAATATGAAGGCTATTGTATGCAGCAAAATATGAAACCAGTCCCAGAGTGGTACAGCATCTGGATTTGGACCAGCATTACTCGTAATATCGTATATTATGAAAAACTCTATTTTTTTGGCTGCTGAGCATTTTCACCCATAATAATTCTCAAGTTTTTTTTATTTGATAACAAAGGCTATTGTATGCTGCAAAATATGAAACCAGTCTCAGAGTGGTACAGCATCTGGATTTGGATCAGCAGTACTCTAAATATAGCATTTCATAAAAAAACTCCATTTTCTTTTGGCTGCTGAGCATTTTCACCCAGAATAATTCAGGTTTCTCAAGTTTTTTTTAATTGATAACAAAGGCTATTGTATGCTGCAAAATATGAAACCAGTCTCAGAGTGGTACAGCATCTGGATTTGGATCAGCAGTACTCTAAATATCGCATTTCATAAAAATCTCCACTTCAAAAAGGCTGCTGAGCATTTTCACCCAGAATAATTCAGGTTTCTCAAGTTTTTTTTGCTTTAATATGAAGGCTATCGTATGCAGCACAAAAGGAAACTGGTCCTAGAGTGGTACAGCATCTGGACTTGGACCAGCAGTACTCTAAATATAGCATTTCATAAAAAAACTCCATTTTCTTTTGGCTGCTGAGCATTTTCACCCAGAATAATTCAGGTTTCTCAAGTTTTTTTTGCTTAATTATCAAGGTTATTATATGCAGCAAAATAAAAAAAATTTGGCTGCTGAGCATTTTACCAAGAATAATTCAGGTTTCTCAAGTTTTTTTTGCTTTAATAGCAAGGCTATTGTATGCAGCAAAATATGAAACCAGTCCCAGAGTGGTACAGCATCTGGATTTGGACCAGCAGTACTCTAAATGTCGCATTTCATAAAAATCTCCACTTCAAAAAGGCTGCTGAGCATTTTCACCCAGAATAATTCAGGTTTCTCAAGTTTTTTTTGCTTGAATATGAAGGCTATCGTATACAGCACAAAATGAAACTGGTCCTAGAGTGGTACAGCATCTGGACTTGGACCAGCAGTACTCTAAATATAGCATTTCATAAAAAAACTCCATTTTTTTTTGGCTGCTGAGCATTTTCACCCATAATAATTCAGGTTTCTCAAGTTTTTTTTATTTGATAACAAAGGCTATTGTATGCTGCAAAATATGAAACCAGTCTCAGAGTAGTACAGCATCTGGATTTGGATCAGCAGTACTCTAAATATAGCATTTCATAAAAAAACTCCATTTTCTTTTGGCTGCTGAGCATTTTCACCCAGAATAATTCAGGTTTTTCAAGTTTTTTTTGCTTGAATGTGAAGGCTTTTGTATGCAGCAAAATATGAAACCAGTCCCAGAGTGGTACAACATCTGGATTTGGACCAGCAGTACTCGTAATATCGCATATTATGAAAAACTCTATTTTTTTGGCTGCTGAGCATTTTCACCCAGAATAATTCAGGTTTCTCAAGTTTTTTTTGCTTTAATATGAAGGCTATTGTATGCAGCAAAATATGAAACCAGTCCCAGAGTGGTACATCATCTGGATTTGGACCAGCAGTACTCGTAATATCGCATATTATGAAAAACTCTATTTTTTTGGCTGCTGAGCATTTTCACCAAGAATAATTCAGGTTTCTCAAGTTTTTTTTGCTTTAATAGCAAGGCTATTGTATGCAGCAAAATATGAAACCAGTCCCAGAGTGGTACATCATCTGGATTTAGACCAGCAGTACTCGTAATATCGCATATTATGAAAAACTCTATTTTTTTGGCTTCTGAGCACTTTCACCAAGAATAATTCAGGTTTCTCAAGTTTTTTTTGCTTTAATAGCAAGGCTATTGTATGCAGCAAAATATGAAACCAGTCCCAGAGTGGTACAGCATCTGGATTTGGACCAGCAGTACTCTAAATGTCGCATTTCATAAAAATCTCCACTTCAAAAAGGCTGCTGAGCATTTTCACCCAGAATAATTCAGGTTTCTCAAGTTTTTTTTGCTTGATTACAAAGGCTATTGTATGCAGCAAAATATGAATGCAGTCTCAGAGTGGTACAGCATCTGAGTTTGGATCAGCAGTACTCTAAATATAGCATTTCATAAAAATCTCCACTTCAAAAAGGCTGCTGAGCATTTTCACCCAGAATAATTCAGGTTTCTCAAGTTTTTTCTGATTAAATATGAAGGCTATTGTATGCAACACAAAAGGAAACTGGTCCTAGAGTGGTACATCATCTGGACTTGGACCAGCAGTACTCTAAATATAGCATTTCATAAAAAAACTCCATTTTTTTTTGGCTGCTGAGCATTTTCACCAAGAATTATTCAGGTTTCTCAAGTTTTTTTTGCTTAATTATCAAGGTTATTGTTTGCAGCACAATATTGTTGTAGTTCCAGAGTGGTACAGCATCTGAATTTGGATCAGCAGTACTCTAAATATAGCATTTCATAAAATAAACTCCATTTTTTTTTGGCTGCTGAGCATTTTCACCCAGAATAATTCAGGTTTCTCAAGATTTTTTTGCTTGACTATGAAAGCTATAGTATGCAGCAAAATATGAAACCAGTCCCAGAGTGGTACATCATCTGGATTTGGACCAGCAGTACTCGTAATATCGCATATTATGAAAAACTCTATTTTTTTGGCTTCTGAGCATTTTCACCCAGAATAATTCAGGTTTCTCAAGTTTTTTTTGCTTTAATAGCAAGGCTATTGTATGCAGCAAAATATGAAACCAGTCCCAGAGTGGTACAGCATCTGGACTTGGACCAGCAGTACTCTAAATGTCGCATTTCATAAAAATCTCCACTTCAAAAAGGCTGCTGAGCATTTTCACCAAGAATAATTCAGGTTTCTCAAGTTTTTTTTTGCTTTAATAGCAAGGCTATTGTATGCAGCAAAATATGAAACCAGTCCCAGAGTGGTACATCATCTGGATTTGGACCAGCAGTACTCGTAATATCGCATATTATGAAAAACTCTATTTTTTTGGCTTCTGAGCATTTTCACCAAGAATAATTCAGGTTTCTCAAGTTTTTTTTGCTTTAATAGCAAGGCTATTGTATGCAGCAAAATATGAAACCAGTCCCAGAGTGGTACAGCATCTGGACTTGGACCAGCAGTACTCTAAATGTCGCATTTCATAAAAATCTCCACTTCAAAAAGGCTGCTGAGCATTTTCACCAAGAATAATTCAGGTTTCTCAAGATTTTTTTGCTTTAACAGCAAGGCTTTTGTATGCAGCACAAAAGGAAACTGGTCCTAGAGTGGTACAGCATCTGGACTTGGACCAGCAGTACTCTAAATGTCGCATTTCATAAAAATCT
Source organism: Emmelina monodactyla (assembly GCA_916618145.1). NCBI lineage: Eukaryota > Metazoa > Arthropoda > Insecta > Lepidoptera > Pterophoridae > Emmelina > Emmelina monodactyla. Next base: position 11,430,599 of record OU745301.1, on the reverse strand, counting down.
CCACTTCAAAAAGGCTGCTGAGCATTTTCACCCAGAATAATTCAGGTTTCTCAAATTTTTTTTGCTCTTATAGCAAGGTTATTGTATGCAGCACAATATGAAACCAGTCCCAGAGTGGTACAGCATCTGGATTTGGACCAGCATTACTCGTAATATCGCATATTATGAAAAACTCTATTTTTTTGGCTGCTGAGCATTTTCACCCAGAATAATTCAGGTTTCTCAAGATTTTTTTGCTTGAATATGAAGGCTATTGTATGCAGCAAAATATGAAACCAGTCCCAGAGTAGTACAGCATCTGGATTTGGATCAGCAGTACTCTAAATATAGCATTTCATAAAAAAACTCCATTTTTTTTGGCTGCTGAGCATTTTCACCAAGAATAATTCAGGTTTCTCAAGATTTTATTGCTTTAATAATAAGGCTATTGTATGCAGCACAATATGGTAGCAGTCCCAGAGTGGTACAGTATCTGGATTTGGATCAGCAGTACTCTAAATATAGCATTTCATAAAAAAACTCCACTTCAAAAAGGCTGCTGAGCATTTTCACCCAGAATAATTCAGGTTTCTCAAGTTTTTTTTGCTCTAATAGCAAGGTTATTGTATGCAGCACAATATGAAACCAGTCCCAGAGTGGTACAGCTTCTGGATTTGGACCAGCAGTACTCGTTATACCGAATTTTATAAAAAAACTCCATTTTTCCAATAAAATGTATTTACGTTTTTTTTTTTATTCATATTATTTTTAATAAATATATGTTTATATAGCTATTGAATGTAATGGTTTTATTAATTTTCGCGCATGGTAACCAAATAATTTCAAGCACTAAAATTTTACTTCTTAATTTGGTCGGATTATATTGGCTGCCAAAATTAGGCTGCTAACTTCACACCGGTCTGGAAGTGAAACTAGATCCCTGATCTGAGATTATAACCTTTGGGTGACCAAATACAGCACAAATGTCATCTAAAACTTTAATGGTAGATTTCGTCTCAGTGTTTTTGACTGCATGTATAAAAATAAATATGCTAACTGCATTATTTATTCCCAGAATGTAGGTACGTTTGCCCTTTATAAATGGACCAAGGTGATCTAAGTGTATCGTACGAAAGGTAGAACTTATTTTTGGTATTGGGTGTAAAAGTCCACTTTTCTTGCCAGACAACTCCTCGTTATAAGCGCCGTTAAAACAAGCTTTAACATATTTCTTTATAAAACGAGTCTGTTTAGGAAACCAGTAGTCGGATGCAAAACAGATCGTCGATCAATCTCTTCATCTATAATAATATTATAAAGCTGAAGAGTTTGTTTGTTTGAACGTGATAATCTCAGAAACTACTGGTTCAAATTGAAAAATATAACATTACGCTGCAATTATGAGAAGCTAAGAAATAATGGAAAATGTGAACAAAACGGGGAAAGTTATTCATCCTTGAGGGCTTCCGTTGCGTGCGCTGCGAAAACGGTTAAACTAGATACCAAAAATATAAGTATGAAATAATTATTCCTCTTGAAATAATCTTAAAAAGATGCGCGCGAAAGTCTGCGCAAGTATATATCTCTCTTTTTTTTAAAAATCTTTTAAGGTTAACTCACTAGAACCGTTTTTTATCAAATTTGGTCGAAGTTAGTGCATTATTTGTAAAGAAAAGTATCAACGTAATAATATAAATCTTTATCCCAATAAATGTGTTGTTGATTAAGAGTATTTAATTAACAGATATTACAATTTTCAAATAACGCCGATATACAATTCACCCGCGCCACATGATGTGCAAAACATGAAGCTGTAAGGAATAGAATCATAAAATCATAGAATAGAGGCGTTGCTTGCGAGCGATGCATAATTTTACTTAGGAATCTTAAACCACCAAATTTTACGTCACGGGACCCGACTTCAAATCAAATTTCTTCGCAGTAACGTGATCGTTGTAATAGTTTTGACTGACCCAGCGGTTGGTCAAACATTGCTTATACTTAAGTACCTCGCATCCCAATGATTCCAAATGATTTACCTTTTAATTTTAAAAGAATTTAACTTCCCGTTAAGCTATCTTTTGCCGTTACAATTAATAAATCACAGGGGCAAACATTTAAACACAAAGGAATTGATTTACGTCAAGACTGCTCTTCACACGGTTAACTATATGTCGCGTTGTCAAGATCAGGTTGCGGAGAAAACCAATGTGTTCTAATGCCACAACAAAATAAAACTAAAACTATAATTTACTATAAAATAGTTATGTCCTTTTAAAAACTTAAAAATAAATTGTCTAAGATAATAACATAACACAATAAAATTCCAAAAATAAATGATACCCAAAATAACTATTCCGCGCGGACAACGTCGCGGACACAGCTAGTTGTGAACAAAATGCTAGTTTTACCAATATTAAAACGTTACGCCTAAGTTTTAACTATTAATTTGTCTAAAAATAGTTTAATATACATAAATAACATTCAAAATATGTAATTAGCTCCGAAAAAAATGCTGGATATATATATATATGTCCTCTTTGCTGTTTTTTTTTCATTTTTAATTATTTTATGTTGTTTATATAAATACTAGTTTTCCGCCCGCGGCTTCGCCCGCGTGGAATTCGGTTATATCGCGCGACATGGTAAGGTGCAGCCATTAGTATTTCCCAAGGTCTAGACTATTTGTCAAAATTGGTTAAGTGGTTTAAAAAAAAGTGGATAAAAAGTGTTAACGCAGAAAATTATTTCGAGTTAGATCTTATTAGTAAATTTCATGATTATTAGCTGTTTAGCAGGAATAACATAGTAGACCGAAAATAATGCAAGTAGGTATTAAAAATGCTTTTGCGAGAATAAAACTACTTTATTTCAATACATTTTGATACACTACGTTTTTTGTTTTTCCGTCAATTGCAAGAACATGGAGATTTTGTGGGCTTGATACCCGTGAGCATGCCACATAGAGTTGCCCATGGGAGAAACAATGTTTTTCTAAGTGCACACCTGCTACTTTTAGCGTTTGCCCCTGAGCTTTGTTGATCGTCATGGCAAACGCTGGTTTCAGGGGAAACTGGAGTCTCTTGAATTGGAACGGCAAATCGGTGGGGATTATCGGTATACGGGGTATTAATACATTTTCTCCTTTTGCCATTCCTGTCATAATAATTGCTTTGATGATATTACGTCCTAGGTGTGTTATTTGTAGCCGCGTACCATTGCACAGTTTTGGTGCATCAAGATTTCGCATTAACAGGACAGGAACCCCAACTTTCAGCCTTAACTTGTGTGAAGGCACCCCAGATAATTCTAAAGAGTTCAAAAACTCTATTGGGTACGAAGTAACTTGTTCACTATCCACTACATTATCTACCGAAAGATACTCAATAACATCACCTTCGACGTGTTTCATTATTTGGTCATTGATCTTCCCCACTATTTCATTTGTCGGAGCCAAAATTGCTCTTTCACATAACCATTCTCTATTTTCCATATTGGTTTCTATATTGCAATAGACCTTATTCTTTAAAGCTTCAGTGGTATTGACAGTATTACAAAAATCGCGGTTCAGTGTAATCATGCCATTACTATCTTTTGTCAAACAATCTTCTCCAATTTTTAAAAGAGCAGCTGCATATAGCCCTGATTGTACGTCATTGTGCAATTGTACTCGCATATTAGTAGATAAACAAAACTTTTTTACATGCACCCATAATGTAGATGCTTTCAAACATGCATTTATTTCGTCCGCAGGTGTACCTCTTGTGATAACCGGCAGTGTCTGTCTGAAATCTCCAGCTAAAAGAACCAACATTCCCCCCATGATGTTTTGGTTGCCCTTGATGTCTTTCAGAGTCCGATCCAGCGCTTTGATTGCTTTTTTATGGGACATCGTACATTCGTCCCAAACCAATAACTTACATTGCTGCAACATTCTTCCACGCTCGCTGCTTTTGCTAATGTTACAAACTGGCATTTCCTCATGAGCCAGGTTCAATGGCAATTTAAGAACCGAGTGCGCAGTTCGTCCTCCACTAAGTAAAGTAGCAGCTATCCCAGAGGAAGCTACTGCAACAGCAACTCCTTTATCTTTCCGGATTTGTGCTAATAATAAGTTTAATAGAAAAGTTTTGCCAGTGCCCCCTGGAGCATCTAAAAATAACAAACCACCATCACCATTGTTAATTTTTTGTATAACTGTATCAAACACAATTTTTTGTTCTGGATTCAGCAGAGGGAGGGCCTCCGTTATTTGTTGCCTCAAAGAAATCACATTATAATCTAGTTCTCGAATTAAATCATTACTAACTTCCCCAATTCTTTCTGGTCTGCTCATTCCAAAATGAGATAAATCTTTTCCTGTAATAGATCTCACTTGGTCTTCAACCTTTGCCAACGCTTCGTTGTAAATGAAATCATTGTATGAAGCATTCACATTCTGTTCTTGTAGCCTGTGCAAAATATCTTCCGCCATATCATTTTTAAACTTTTCCCACAGTTGTTGTGGGTTTGAAAGTCCACATGTTGCTATTAAAATAGCAAAAAGTTCTCTCACTTTGGCCGCAGATCTGCATTGTGCAGCCTCTTCCAGAGTGATATCCCAGTGATTGTCATTTTCTAACAATTCCCTTGCCTCACATGCGTCTCGAAATGTCGAAAACACCTGATTGTTGAACGTTTTGAGATCGTTGAAAGACTTGGGGCCGCGCACATGATGTAAAAGCATTCTCAAACAAAAACATTCCATATTACTGACATGAACCGTGTATACTCGACCTAAGGCATCTCCAGATTTTACACCAGGCCAGTTCTGAACTGGAGTTCCTTGAATTCGGCGTTTCCATTCCCTTCTTGTAGTATTCCAGGTGTAATATCTCGGCATCTCAACATAAAGTAGGGTTCTTGCAAAGTCATCTCTAGTACAGATATCGAAAAAAGCAGTTAGTGTTGTTTTGGGAGGCGAAGATAGTCTCTCTTGAAAATTATTTTCAGTAAAATAGACACGTTCACCGTTTTCAAGGTGCACACTGAGGTGTGTGACAGTTGGATGCCGTTCGTGTAACGGGAACCCTAAAAGCCTCCACACAGCTTCATTGCTGCTAACATAACGACCAGACTGATAAGTTTGGACTTCATCTACAGGATTAGCGACCTCTGTGTTTCTAAAATTAAAAATGGCTTGGTCGCTTCCCTTATTAATATATTTGCAGATATATTTTATTGCGCGTACTGAACTGCAAGCCTCAACATTTATGTGGGCATTAAACATTTTTGTTAAAATAGGCGAATAAGGGACCACCCAACCATTATCTATAGTAACATAACAACCATTACAGAGTTTTACAGATGCCGTTCGACCTCCGTCTACTGGTGCTCTCCTGCGATACAGTGGATATCCATTGTCATTATGGACGGTCTCTTTAATAAGTTTGCGAGGATATTTTTTGGTACATTTCCCATCTTTCATGCAAGGACTTTGAGGATTTTCAGGACCGCATGGACCGTGGATCATATTCTTAACAATGATTTCATGGAGTGTGTCATTCGGATCTGGTATTTCAGCTCTGATAATTTCGTCTATTTGATTGGGTCTCAACTTGTCTTTCAACCATACTAAAATATGCACGTGTGGTAGTCCGCGCTTTTGCCATTCTATTGAGTACATAAAGCACAATACTTCTCCATATATGTGTCCCTTGGTAATAACTGCGATTAGTTTTTTTACTTTCAATCGAAAAACCCTTGCAACTATATCATGTCTATGTGTAGCGGTTTGTCCTGGCAACATCTCGTCAACTATTTCAGTCCAACTTGGGTTACACGTAAAAGTAACGAATAAATCAGGGCGACCATATGTACGGACATAAGCAAAGGCGTCCTGTGTATATTCATGTAAATATCGAGGGCTATTTACGAATGAAGACGGTAAAATTACCATTTTACCTAAATTATTGGGATTAACATTGCCGTCATTTGCTACAGCATCTTGAAGATGAATGTAGTTCTCCGCTCTTAATTTTTTTTGATTTAATGATATATAGCGTAATCGTTCGCTTTCAACTTTAACATACATATCAACATAAAACTGATTAGCTAGTTGTCTGTACTGTGATATTATGTTAAAATCATTTTCACGGATCATGATACGGTAGGCATAAAAATCCATGCTCGACACTTTTTTATTGGTTAAGGGCAAACCTGTTACAGGATTGACTTGGGGTATTTGAAAGTGATAACCCTCTTCGCCCTTGCAAAATATCAATGGATATTGCAACGCGTCGTAAAATTTGTGTGTGTCTGGTACCCTGAATAATGTGTCATTACGGGCGTATAAAACAATATCACGGGAGGCAAACTGTTCCCCAGTAACCACGGCTGCGACTTCATTAATTAATGGTGCATTATACCGTCTTTCATGTTCCCCACTTGGGGTACGGTCAGGGTGCATCACCAACTTATAATCTTCTCCCGGCATTCTTTCTAATGCCGTTTTAAAAGTGTTAATGAGACTGTTATGATGGTGCAACATTCTTTGAATTTTTAAAACAATGTCCCTTTCAACTCCCTCTATATTTTGACACCTACAATCGACTTCGTTATTTTCGTCTCCCATGAAATAAATCTGTAAAAATTTTGGTTGATCATTTGTAGAAAGTAAAGAACCAATCCTATGATAAACCTGACCTTGAATTGTGAACGTAGTAGAATATCCAGGCATAACAACCTCATTACCTACTCCAAACGACGTTAACTGGAAACAGCTATTATATTTCCTAATTCTGTTCAAAAAACGCCGCGATTCATTGCTATCATACAGCAGTAAAGATTTTAGGGGCTCCGGTGGTTCAGCAAGTAATGGAAGGGAAACCTTACCACCGGAACAGCACATACCTGGAGTTTCTTCTTTCCATTTTAATGCTTCACAATGTGTACACTTCTTATCCATACGTCCAATCAGTACCAATCGATGATTAATATAATCGATCAAAGGGTCATAATCAAAAGCTGCATCTTGAAATGCCCCCCATGTAGTCCGTGCAAAAGCATTTCGCCTTTGTGATTGCCGTTCAGCATTAACAATACGTCGTCTTTGCGATTCATCGTGCGACTCTGCAGCAATCACTGACGCATGACGATCTGCATCTAAACGCCGTCGTGTCTGAGTCTGATTTTCAGTTTCAGCAGCTCTTTGACCTGTATGTCGCTCTGCATCTAAAAGCCGTCGCGCTTGACTTTGCTCTGCAGTCTCAACAGCTCTTTGAGATCTGTGCCTCTGCAAATCTAAAAGCCGCCGCGCTTCACGTTCTTCTTCGTTTTCAGCAGCTCTTTGGGATGCGTGGTACTCGGCATCCAAACGCCGTCGCTCTTCATTTTGGATCTGAGTTTCAGCAGCTCTTTGAGTTGCATGACGCTGGGCATCCAACCGCCGTCGCTCTTCATTTTGGTTTTGAGTTTCAGCAGCGCTTTGAGTTGCATGACGCTGGGCATCCAAACGCCGTCGCTCTTCATTTTGGTTTTGAGTTTCAGCAGCTCTTTGAGTTGCATGACGCTGGGCATCCAACCGCCGTCGCTCTTCATTTTGGTTTTGAGTTTCAGCAGCTCTTTGAGTTGCATGACGCTGGGCATCCAACCGCTGTCGCTCTTCATTTTGGTTTTGAGTTTCAGCAGCTCTTTGTGTTGCATGACGCTGGGCATCCAAACGCCGTCGCTCTTCATTTTGGATCTGAGTTTCAGCAGCTCTTTGTGAAGCGTGATGCTCAGAATCTAAGAGTCGACGGGCTTGACGCATTCCCTCTGTCTCAGCAGCTCTTTGAATTGAATGGCGCTCGGCATCCAAAAGTCGACGCGCCTGACTCATCTCTTCTGTCTCAGCAGCTCTATGAGAAGCGTGACGCTCGACATCTGAAGCCATACGTATTTGAGTCTGCTCTTGGGACTCCAGAGTTCTAGATACTTTTGCAGCCCGAGCCCTACTGGAACTACGTGATAAATCAGATTTGCGTATTCTAGGCATATTAGAAAAAATACCTGGCCCTCCTAAATACCTCCCTAAATTACTTATGTTTTTAAACGAACTGATGCCGAACAACTAACTACTATTTACACAAAGTTAAAATACAAAAAACAAAGTAACCTAAGTTTACTCCCTAAATATAACGTAGGTAATTTAAATTATTATGAAGCCAAACAGCTAACTACTACATACATAAGCTTAAATACTAAAAAAACACTCGAACCAATTACGAATATGCACGAACAAAATTAAAATAGTTAGGTTACTACGTTTTTCAAACAAATAAAAAGAGTAGAAACAGTTATAAAAGCCTAACTACCTCCCTATTTTAATTTTCACTTTTTTATTAATAACGTAAAGAAATCAAAAACACAATTAGTATACGTAGGCACCTACTATAAAATTGAACTTAAATGTTCATCAACTACCTACGTAATAATTATAAATTAAGACGTAATAACACTAATAATTATAAAATAAGCAAAGAAAGTGACCGTTAATTACCTAAAACAATAATGAAAATCAAGAAAAAAGAAAGAAAACTTAATTCTAATTTAAAAATGTTGTGAACGTTCTAAGTTTTACCTAATAACGAAAGAAATGATAACCACTTAATCAAATTAATAACTACACCGCGCTGCGCCGCCACCGCTCCGCGCCCCGCCTACCACCCGATACGCTTGTCTCCCCGTAACTCATCTCTTTTTATTTATTCGATATATGAATTGGTCTTAAACAATTGAACATCTTACATATTATTTTGACAATAAGGAACTTCCATACAAACTTCCATCCCCTATTTCAACCGCTTCTACCACTTTTTTCGTAATAAAACGTATGGTATGTCAATTCCCAAGTTCAGCTCAATCTTCATACCGAATTTCATCAAAATCAGTTTGGCAATAACGAACTTTCATACAAACTTTCATCCCCTATTTCAACCCCTTCTACCCTTTTTTTCGCGATAAAAAGTATTCTATGTCCTTTCCCAAGTTCAGTTCTATCTTCATACCAAATTTCATCAAAATCGGTTCAGTGGTTTAGGCGTGAAAGCGTAACAGACAGACAGACAGACAGACAGACAGACAGACAGACAGACAGAGTTACTTTCGCAACTTGAATTTGAATTACACATCTGTTAGGAAGGCACGTTCAGTAAAGGCACTTCTTGTAACTTTTGAATTTTAAAGTTCTAGATCAATTTATTGGTAACTGTTTGTGTTTTACATGAACTGACATAAAAAGTCACTCAAACAAAAGATCGAACTGCCCAGTTCCGGAGATCACAAAAAAAAGTTTCAAATGGTGCTCAATGTTTCTGTCAGAACCCATAGATCGTTTATTGAAACAATTATGAGAAAATTTGGATCCGATTGCCGATCTCAGATGCGTAAAAATGGATTGAGATCATGGGATTGGCCGCAAGACGGGTCTACTCACGAACCCCAGAACAGACAGCTGATGAACATTTTTGGACGAGGAAATACACATACTGCTTAAAGTTTTCTACTACCCGGCTTAAGACTTTTTTTTAGATACTCGTATTACAAAACCTCAATAATCGATTTCAGATTAGAAGAAGAAACATTTTAATTTAAGGCCAATTTCATTCGCGTCGATAGCAAAACAGTCTCTAAAGTCGTTAACTAATTGTACTAGCCTATTTTTATGAGTTTTTGAAACTTTAGGTACTATGTTTTGCATGCTCAATGTTTTGAGGATCATAGGTTTGTAGCGTACTTCTAACATTATATTATATTTATCTATGTTATAACACACACATTTATAAAAACTAAATATATAAAATTAATTACAATATCTACATTATATAATATTTACATCTATGTTATTTATTTAAGTATATATTAACAAATATAAACATGCCGGTCCGATACCAGTTTATCGATATCAAAAATATTATCTTTAGGATATTTATCGACCTGTCCATCTCACTAGCTATCGCAAATTCCTTTGTTCTCTCGCTGCGCCGGCGCACCGCGTGGCGCATCGAACCAGTCGGAATCTAACCACGACGCGGAGCGCACGCTACTTTTCTCTGCCGCTTAATACGTACACGCTTGCTTTATTTCTCGCAAATAATTTATGTACTTTCCTTCGCTTGTGCTGTGATAACCACTAACTATTTCCTACGCTATTTACTGTGCTAAGTGTTTCTTCTGTGCCTTCTATTTCTTATGTGTATCGGACTTGTGTTATTGGATTATTATAACCATACTTAGAGTGAGTCAAAGTTTTATTTCACCAATTCACAACCCACAATACTATAGTGGTGACCCCGAAATTGGACAATGGACAAAGAATGCCACGATGCACCCCAGACCGCTACTCGCCCAACGGCCGGTCGGTCGGTCAATAGTGATGGGAACGAGTCGATACAAAATGTCGACGTTTTTAAAGTCAGCACAAGACTCCCGCCGTTCTGGCCTGAGGAGCCTGAAATTTGGTTCGCCCAAGCTGAAGGTCAATTCTCCATATCCGGGATCAGCAGCGACACTACCAAATTTAACTTCGTCATCAGCCAGTTGGATAACCAATACTCGAGAGAGGTTAAGGATTTAATAATAAACCCACCACCTACGGAAAAATACCAGACTCTTAAAACTGAGCTGATCAAGAGGCTAACAGCGTCCAAGGAGAAGAAGTTAAAGCAACTCCTGATGCACGAAGAGCTTGGAGATCGTAAGCCGTCTCAGTTTCTCCGGCATCTCAAAAGCCTCGCTGGTTTCGACGTTCCTGACGACTTCCTGAAGACAATATGGTTGAGCCGCCTTACTCACGGTATTCAAACGGTGCTAGCAGGTCAGCCCACTTCGACATGCATCGATGATCTTGCAGATCTTGCTGACCGTATCCAAGAGTTAGCCGCACCGTCACCTGTGGTAGCTTTTACAAGTACAGCAGCTGCTGGTTCATCTTTGGACGCACTTACGAGAGAGGTCGCCGAACTCAGAAGACAGTTCCAGAAGTTGAGTACAGAGAGGAACAGCAGATCCCACTCGAGGTCGAGGAGAGCACTTCGTCCTAGATCGTCCTCGAGGTCCCAGCGTTCTCAATCCAGCTACAGGCAGCATCCTATATGCTGGTATCACGGGAAGTTTGGAGAGAGAGCCAATAAATGCATCACGCCGTGCGACTACAAACCGGGAAACGCCATGGGCGGTCGATAATGGCGACTTCTGACTGCCCTACTACCCCAACTGGTCGCCTGTTTGTTACGGACCGAGCTTCGAAGGTGCAGTATCTAGTCGATACTGGAAGCGACCTCTGCGTCTTCCCACGGTCCCTTCTGCGCGATGGTCGTGCAAAGACGGACTACGAGTTGTGTGCTGCTAATGGTTCCTGTATTGCTACTTACGGTTATGTACATCTTAATTTAGACTTTGCTTTACGTAGAATATTTAGTTGGCGTTTCGTAGTTGCAGATGTTACTAAACCAATAATAGGAGTAGATTTTCTGAACTTTTATAACCTGATTGTTGATTGCCGTAATAAACGCCTAATAGATAGTACAACTTCTGTATCTGCTGTAGCTAAAGTAGTTAGTCATAATTGTCTATCTTCTGTAAAGGTTCTGACTGGTGATTCCCGGTATCATAAAATCCTCGACGAATTTCCCGAGATCACTCGTCCTACTGGTATCCACCGCGACATTACACACAACACACTCCATCATATACGCACAACACCAGGCCCTCCAGTTGCATGTTCACCCCGTAGGTTAGCACCGGACAAACTAAAAATTGCCAAACAGGAGTTCCAGTCCATGCTCGCCAATGGTACAGCCCGACCATCGCAGAGTCCTTGGGCGTCCCCACTTCACCTGGCGCCTAAAAAGGATAATGGTTGGCGACCCTGCGGCGATTACCGTATGTTGAACGCCCGCACGATACCGGATAAGTATCCGATCAAGCATATCCACGACTTTGCTCACAACCTCGTCGGTTGTAAAGTTTTCAGCACAGTGGATTTGCTGAAGGCCTACAACCAAATTCCTGTCAATCCAGCCGACATTCCGAAGACCGCAATCTCAACGCCATTCGGTTTATACGAATTCCCGTATATGACCTTCGGACTTCGGAATGCCGGCCAAACTTTTCAGCGATTTATGGACGAGGTTACCAGATCTGGATTTCACATTCTGTTACCTGGATGACATACTTGTTTTCTCTAGAGATGAGCTCCAGCACGAAAACCATCTTCGCCAGCTATTCACCAAGCTGAAAGAGTACGGCTTGCAGGTAAACACGGCAAAATGCAACTTCGGGCAAACAGAGGTAACATTCTTAGGGGCATCCATTTCTGAGAAAGGTTCTAAGCCACTTGAATCAAAAGTTCAAGTTATTAAGGACTTTCCTGCTCCTACGACGGTAAGGCAACTCAAAGCATTTTTAGGCATGCTAAATTTTTACAGAAGGTTCCTCCCACGGGCTGCTGAAATTCAAACCCCTCTTCACGCACTATTATCTGGCTGTGTTAAAGGATCACAACCAATCCTTTTGGCAGATGAGGCCCTTCAAGCTTTCAATAAGTGTAAGGAAAGCCTCGCTAACGCTGCCTTAATTGCTCACCCTGACTGTGCCGCAAAACTTGCCTTGGTGACGGACGCCTCTGATAAGGCAATCGGCGCAGTCCTTCAGCAACTCAAGGATGGTGCTTGGCAACCTCTCGCATTTTTCTCGCGAAAGCTAAGCCCATCCCAAGTTAAGTATTCGCCTTATGACAGGGAGCTACTTGCCATTTACGAAGGCATAAAATACTTTAAGTATATGCTCGAGGCCCGCCACTTTGTTATATACACGGACCATAAGCCGATTAGCTTCGCATTCCACGAGCGGAAGAAAAGCTGTTCGCCTAGGCAATATCGGCATTTAGATTACATAGCCCAATTTTCTACCGACATTCGCCATATATCCGGCAAGGATAACATTGTTGCGGATACCTTGTCGCGTATAGAAGAATTGCAGGCGCCGGTGAACCTCGAGAGTTTGGCTAAAGGTCAAGCATCTGACCCAGAGCTGCAGAAACTGCTCACCGAAGGCTCATCTCTGCGCTTAGAGAAACTTGTTGTACCTGGAAGCCATATTTCCATTTACTGCGACGTCAGTACACCGACTTCCAGGCCATTTGTCCCTAAATATTACCGCAGACAAATTTTTGAGAGCCTTCACTCCTTAAGCCATCCCGGTACCATGGCTTCTGCTAAACTCGTCGCAGAACGATTTGTCTGGCCAGGGATTAAACGAGATTGTAGGGAATGGGCACGCGCCTGCCTACCGTGCCAGAGAGCTAAAGTCACTCGCCATGTTAGTGCCCCTCTCGGCTCGTTCCACTTACCTCGCTTTCGGTTTAAGGAAATACATATAGACCTTATAGGCCCACTTCCTGTTTCCCAGGAATATCGGTATTGTCTAACAGCCGTCGATCGATTTACTCGATGGCCGGAGGCAATACCGATCAAAGACATTACTGCGGAAACAGTAGCAAAGGCACTACTGTCGTCCTGGATCTCGCGTTTTGGTTGTCCAACAAGCATTACAACTGACCGGGGTCGTCAGTTCGAATCCGCCTTATTCGCACAGTTGTCGAAAATTACCGGTTTCGAACACAAACGAACCACTGCCTATCATCCCGCATGCAATGGCATGGTGGAAAGGTTCCACCGGCAGCTTAAAGCTGCCATAGTTTGCCATGCCAATGAGAGATGGACGGAGACCTTGCCATGGGTTCTGTTAGGTATAAGAACCGCGTTTAAAGACGACCTCCAGTGCTCATCGGCCGAATTGGTATATGGAGAGACCCTAAGGTTACCAGGCGAGTTCTTTGAACCTGCCGTTGGTGGTATCACGGACATCTCCGACTTTACCGCTCGGCTGAGACAAATTGCCGATAAAGTTAGACCAGTACCAGCTTCACGGCATTGTCAGCCAAAGGTATTTGTTTTCAAGGAACTCGCAACCAGTGATCACGTCTTCCTCCGCGAAGACGCATTACGTGGGTCCCTTCAACCAGCCTACACCGGTCCATTCAAGGTGTTAGAAAGAAGCGACAAACTTTTGAAAATACTTCAAAAAGGTAAAGAAGTCACCGTTTCAATAGATCGTGTCAAACCAGCTTTCCTTCTTCCTGATCTACCTGAATCCGACCCTTTGCCAGATGTACCTAAGAGCTACACAACTCGTTCCGGACGTAGGGTACAGTTTACTCAGTTTTATCGCCCTTGACGGTCTCTGGAGGGGGGTGGTGTAGCGTACTTCTAACATTATATTATATTTATCTATGTTATAACACACACATTTATAAAAACTAAATATATAAAATTAATTACAATATCTACATTATATAATATTTACATCTATGTTATTTATTTAAGTATATATTAACAAATATAAACATGCCGGTCCGATACCAGTTTATCGATATCAAAAATATTATCTTTAGGATATTTATCGACCTGTCCATCTCACTAGCTATCGCAAATTCCTTTGTTCTCTCGCTGCGCCGGCGCACCGCGTGGCGCATCGAACCAGTCGGAATCTAACCACGACGCGGAGCGCACGCTACTTTTCTCTGCCGCTTAATACGTACACGCTTGCTTTATTTCTCGCAAATAATTTATGTACTTTCCTTCGCTTGTGCTGTGATAACCACTAACTATTTCCTACGCTATTTACTGTGCTAAGTGTTTCTTCTGTGCCTTCTATTTCTTATGTGTATCGGACTTGTGTTATTGGATTATTATAACCATACTTAGAGTGAGTCAAAGTTTTATTTCACCAATTCACAACCCACAATACTATAGGTTAAACAGTTTGTATATTTTGGGAAATTTCCTCACTACAATCTACATACATTATTAACAGCGACTGACTCCGGGTCCGGCAAAGATAATATAATGGTGGATCACAGTGAAACTATAATAAAATCAAACTATAAAATAACGCTCTTTGAGACAAGTAAAACAGCATTTAGGAAATATCTTACGAATATAACTAAACAGCGAGTCGTGGATCAAAGACGACTAATAATTTTAAACAAATACATTGACGACACACGCCGACAAGCTATTAAAGATGAAGTTGCTTGTGTGCTAGACTTATCTCAAAACCAAATAAATGGCAACTAATGACTTTCTTCAAAATCTAGATCATGAAATATTTACTAATACTCCAACAGAAAACACGCAAAATTTTTGATATATACCTACAGACTAAACTTTATGAATTTATTATACTGCAGTTAATTTTTGAGACTTAATGCAAAACTTAAAATAATTCATAATCGGGATATGTTTTTATCAACACATTGCTCTGAACACTAAGTAACGGTAAATAACCGACAAATAGAGGCCCGAGAAAGAAACTGCCAACGGTTCAAAACTGTCAAAAGCTAGGGCTGCCTCATCAAAACCATCAGAAAACTTATTTTTATTTTATAATAGAAGAAAATCGTCGTTACTAACTGGGAATTCCGGTATAGCCAAAAGTCGTGGACCAAATAAAATTTGATTTATTGAATTATATTGATATAACAACTAATTATAAAACATTAGAAAACCTTATTTCATATGGTCTTCTTACCACACAAACCAAGTGATTTTAGTATGAGTATATACGAATATTTAGGAATAATAATAACACAAAAGTGGAAAGGTATGCATGGGACATCATTAAATTGTGGTACATGAAGATACTTTTTTTTTTTTTTTAGTTAAGATTTTATTTAAAATTATTATTCTGATTTAGTTTATTAGTGTTGAAATTGATATCAATCAACATATTAAATATGATACTTATAATTTATCAAATAACATAGTTGTTAAGTCAGTGGACATTACCATTTGGCTTTGGTCACGAAATCTGAAAAATGATTACTGCGCTGCTTGGACAGCATTTGAACCTTCATTACTTGTTATTTTTAGAACCTTCTGAGCTACTAGGTCGTATTGGATACTAGGTCGTTCACTGTTCGATTCATTGTTCATCGCTGTCGAACCACGTTTGTTGATCGGTTAAAAGGTGCTGTATTGCCGTATTTTATCGTTGTAGAATAGTCGCTTCGGCTAGCCTGATTTGGTTTCAGAAGTAGAAAGCTTCCTTTCTTTGATATACGCTGAACGTAATTAAGTAGCTGTGAAAATCGTCTGAAACTTAATCCTTGGGCATTAAGCCGTGCATCAAGTTCAACACTTTTAGCTCCCGAACCGATCAGGAACGGCGACTATGTTTGCCATGCCTTCTACTACGTATCGGATGAAGACGAACTACAGAACTCGGATGTCGAGTGAATCTCACTTATAGAACTATCGGAACCAGAAGAATTATCCGGGTAAGGACGATATCGCGATCTGTTACGGGTCATTGATAGACGTCGCTTGTGTATAGGCTTATCACTAAGGACACTATTGAGTCTCTGGCCATGAGGAGGTGGAGGAGTATATTTTGATAAAAAACATCTCTCATGAAATACCTGAAATCTCTGAATTATGGAAATACCGAAAATTTACTCATAACACTAGCTTCATTTAATATAGGTAACAAGTTTGATTTCACCAAAAATAAATTGTGTACGTATACTCTATGCTTCGTAATAATAATTTTTATACATTTAATATAAATAATATAATATATTTTATATTAATATATTTTAATTAATTTATAAAATAAAACTTTAATAATTTAAAACTAAACTTAATTATCAGAGCGAATCACTGCCTTCTGAGATACAGTTACACACTAGTTCTGAAGGCAGGGATCTATTTTTATTTGTATTTTAGGCTCATTTGGGCATTTCATATTTAGATTGTTTAGCTCAAGATTAGATTTTATTTATATTCTGATTTAAGTTAAATTTTAGTTCTTTTTGTATTAGGTCTTTTGGGAATAAACTATTTGTATTTGTATACTAATTCTGTAAAAGAGATAAAAAAAAAACTATCATACACTTTACACATTATATGTTTGTCTTTAAGCACACACAGCCTAACTGTATGCGCTGCTCAATCGCATCTCAATCTGCGGATAGACATCTTTCCAAACAAAAATAAACAAATACCTACTTTTATGCTCAAGTAAGTAAGTCAAGTATAGAGAGATGTATTTACCTACCATCGAACAATAAACGTCCATACCTCTTTGCAAACCATAATTTTTAGTCCCGTCATTTCTAGTACCTACCGCATATGTCCATTGTTTATAAAGTTAAAAAGAAACTCATTAATTATTAAGTATCATAAAAAGAAATAGGTGCCTAGTAAGTTGTGATTCGATCAGATATGCTGGAGGGTATCTATAATGCAAGTTTAAACCACTAAACATGTTGCAGGTATAAGTCGTAAAGTAGGCAGCTACTCCAGTAACTTTATTCTTCTCTGTGTTATCAATTCTAATTTTCCTGCATCGTACTTAAGAGGTTTAAACACATAATAAGTTATAAAGCACAGCAGCATATTTAATTCAACAAGTTAACAAAATATAAAAAATATATGTATGTCAGTAAGCATATAAAAAGTATCTGTCTTATATAAGGTAGAAGAACCAAATATGGTTGTTTGTTTCGCTGTTCATCTATAATTTTTACGCTTTACTAAACACGTTCCTAGAATTTTTGACGTTAATAAATAGTGTCTTCAAGAATAAGTTTTAGATTAAAAAAAGGTTACTACTCGTTTGTTCAAAATAATCATAATTAGATATACCCTCTGTCAAACTCCAGTTATGGACATCTGATATCGGACACCCAAATATACACAACATATTTACAATTGGACAGACGCTTCATTTGCTGCTCATTTAAAAACGATAATCAACAATAAGAAACGGTTTACTAGTATTCAAGTGCAAGATGAAAAAAAAATATATTATTTCAAAAATACACTAATTGAACGTAATTTCATAATTGGGTCCAGGCATATAACCGGATCCAATTATGAATTAGGAAAAAGTTTAAATGTAAAATTCCGTTGGGGTTTTATGTTAGAGCGTATAATTAATCTCCCGTTATCAATGGTTCCAATAATGATTACAAAAATTAACACTACAGTTACTCCTGTCATTTAAAAAAAGCCTATAAATGTACCTACTTGCGACACGAACACGATCCTTATAAGAAATTCTAAATTTTCCAAATGTTTTTATCTACGTCTGGAAAAAGGGCTATTGTCGAAAACAAAATTGCGGATAGCCCTAAAATTTGATTCCATAGCACTTTGAATGCTGGCACGACTGATTAGAATTACTATTTCAATAAAATAATTTACCAGGCTAATTATTTTTGAAGAAATATCGATGAAAAACCATATTTGGTTCAGCGTCGTAATTGGTGCTCTTACCTACATGATCACAGTACTGACATCCCATTCTGTTGTTTATCCGCCTTGTATTTTATGTACAAATTAAATAATTTAAACTATGGGTATGAAAACAAAAGAGATTGATAAAATAAAATGTGGGTAGATAAAAAATATTTTGCCATCAAATTAAAGTCAGTTTTTATTTAGCATACTTTATATCGTTGCTGTAAGCGTCTTATGACGATGTTACCATCACTATATTGGTTAAGTTATAAAAAAAAAATATAGAATGCACTACATACCAGAAAGTTTTTCTTTTTTCATAGTTCTTACCACTTCTGATCTATTATTATACTAGATTCAGGATGCTGCAATAAATGATATTTCTTGAATTCTATATTCTTTATTAATTTAACAAAGTAAAAATAGTTTCACAACAATATATTTTTCAATCTACAACGCCCTCTTGCGAGGACGGGCTCGGTCCGAATGACAGATGCAATGACAGTTGTGTACATGGTTAAAACGTTTTTCAATCTTTAAACATTATTGGAAGCAAAACATAATGAACTCTTTGAGCATTTATCACGTATTATCTTTAAAAAAATTAAAAGTTCTAACATTAGGTTATGTCGGTGTTTTGAACTATTGCAAACCCACCGTTTTACAACAAAAACAAAATAGGTATACATTACTTGAAATTAAACTCATTTTAACGGGTTTTACGCGTTTATTTTATTATTTTTGATTTTCCGACGTTTCGACATTTTTACAAATGCCGTGGTCACGGGTAGACTGAGATGTTTGACGTCTTCATAGAGTTAAGTAAAAAACGATTTTTCGAATTCACCGCCATCTGTTTCGTAATTTTCTCGCATAGTCGCTCGGGTTCACGCAGTATACGCTGACAGTGTCTCTATTTTTCTGCTTATTGGTCTGCTGGTTGTTCTTTTTTATTTTGCTAAGTATTGGATCCCACGTTGGTGACAGCTTCCAACCATCTTCTCTATTGAAGTTAGGGTGTTTTTTAATTTCAATAGTTTCTCTTACCAGCCTAGGAATAAAATGTTTCTCTTTTGCTAGGATTTTAACGGTATCAAATCTTAGATAGTGGTTGGGCTTATCCATGGAATGCTCACAGACTGCAGATTTTGTATAGCGACGGTTTTTTACATCGGCGATATGTTCTTTTATTCGAGTAGACACGTTCCGTTTCGTTTGACCGATATATGAGAGCCCACAGTCACAGTCAATCTTGTATACGCCTGGGTCTTCTAAAGGGATGCTGCTTTTTACTGGACGAAGATGGTGGCTAATCTTGCTGTGTGGCTTGTATATGGTTTTTATTGAAGCCCGCTTCAGAATGCCCCCAATTTTGTCAGTAACACCCTTTATGTAAGGCATGTAAGCTGGTCTACGTTCAACTGTGAGTGGTTTGACGCGGTTTCTGCGACGACGACGTGGTGGTTTTAAGTCGTTGTCCCGAAGCACTTGTTTCAGGTGGTTGAGTTCTTTTTCAACGTGCTGGGCGTCGCAGATTCCACGTGCTCTCTGAAACAAAGAGGAGCCTACGGCAGATAATTGGCTCGGGTGGTGGTGGGATTTACCATTTAAATATCGGTCAGTATGAGTGGGTTTCCTATATACAGTATGACTAAGTGTACCATTAGGATTTCTTATTATTAATATATCTAAAAAAGCTAATTTATTGTCTTGCTCTAATTCTACAGTAAATTGAATTTTAGAATTAATTGAATTAAGATGGTTAAGAAAAGCAGTAACCTCATGTTTAGGAAGTATGGTGTAGGTGTCGTCAACATACCTTTTGTACATCTTCGGCATGATAGGTGCCAGTCGGAGCGCTTGCTCCTCAAACTCCTCCATGAAGATGTCAGCTATGAGAGGTGACACGGGCGAGCCCATGGCTACACCATCAACTTGGATGTAGAAGTTGTTGTTCCACATGAAGTAGCCAGATGTTAAACATAGCTCAAGTAGTTCTGCATATTCTTCAGGCAAGTTGCAATCAATTAGCTTCCTTTTCACTATGTCTATGCAGTCTTTCACAGGTATTGATGTGAATAAAGACTGAACATCAAAACTCACCATTGTGTCATTGTCGGTGAGTTGGAGGTCTTTGAGGTTCTCGACAAAGTGATAAGAATCCTTGACATATGCACTGGTTTTTCCTCTAAGTGGTGAGAGTACTTTAGCAAGATGTTTGGCCAGTTTGTAGGTTGGTGTGTCAACTTGGCTCACTATAGGTCGCAATGGTACATCAGTTTTGTGTATTTTAGGTAACCCATATAGTTTGGGAGGCTTTGCGCACGAAGGTGTTAAGTATTTCACGTCTAAACTTAGGCGATCTTTATGTTTTTGTAATAAACTGGATGTTTTCTTCGTAATTTTAGGTGTTGGGTCAGACTTGACTTGTTTGTACGTAGATTCATCCGACAATAGATCTATGATCTTTTGGTTATAGTTAGACGTGTCCATGACTACGGTGGCATTGCCTTTGTCTGCGCGGAGGACTGTTAACTCTTCATTGTTGCGTAAGTTCTTTAATGCAAGGCGTTCTTCTTTAGAAAGATTCGATTTCGGAAGATGACTTCGCCGCAAAATGCCGGAGACATCTTGGCGAATGCTTTCAGAATCTTCTTTAGAAAGTTTATTTTGCAAGAGACAATCCTCTACTTGGCATATGATGTTTTCCACCGGAATTCTGGTTGGAGTTGGTGCAAAGTTTAAGCCTTTTGTTAACAATTTAGTAACATCACTTTCTAGGTTATGTTTTGACAGGTTGACAACTGTCCGATCAGTCTCTATGATTTTTGAAGGCGATCGATTGTCTATGGCTGCGTTCAGTAATGCGCGATGACTCATACGTTTATTTATTAGTTTTTCGTATTTATTAATTTGTTTATTTTTGCTGTTATTATAAACATGAAACGCCCTTTTATCTGTTAATTCCACAATATTTGAGAGATCCGATTGAGACAGCGCCAACCGCAGATCGTTTAACAAATTTTGAATTGAGACATCTGTTTGGAACGTGTCGTACCGATGTTGTTGAATCGACTTAATAAGTAGTTTTTTACTTGCTTGTCGTAGAATGCTGGCACTCCCCCGGATGTCTGGTTTTGGTGATATTCTCATGCATACCGGGAGAAGGTTGTTGTCCCGACATCTCTTGAGGAAGTTAATAGATGTCAACAATCTTGACTTTTTGTTCTTTTGCCGTTCGAGCATTCGCACTTTGTTTGCTACATCCGCACCGTAGCGGGTTTTAATATAACTTCTTAGATTTACGCGATTATTATTACTTGAAATTAAACTCATTTTAACGGGTTTTACGCGTTTATTTTATTATTTTTGATTTTCCGACGTTTCGACATTTTTACAAATGCCGTGGTCACGGGTAGACTGAGATGTTTGACGTCTTCATAGAGTTAAGTAAAAAACGATTTTTCGAATTCACCGCCATCTGTTTCGTAATTTTCTCGCATAGTCGCTCGGGTTCACGCAGTATACGCTGACAGTGTCTCTATTTTTCTGCTTATTGGTCTGCTGGTTGTTCTTTTTTATTTTGCTAAGTATTGGATCCCACGTTGGTGACAGCTTCCAACCATCTTCTCTATTGAAGTTAGGGTGTTTTTTAATTTCAATAGTTTCTCTTACCAGCCTAGGAATAAAATGTTTCTCTTTTGCTAGGATTTTAACGGTATCAAATCTTAGATAGTGGTTGGGCTTATCCATGGAATGCTCACAGACTGCAGATTTTGTATAGCGACGGTTTTTTACATCGGCGATATGTTCTTTTATTCGAGTAGACACGTTCCGTTTCGTTTGACCGATATATGAGAGCCCACAGTCACAGTCAATCTTGTATACGCCTGGGTCTTCTAAAGGGATGCTGCTTTTTACTGGACGAAGATGGTGGCTAATCTTGCTGTGTGGCTTGTATATGGTTTTTATTGAAGCCCGCTTCAGAATGCCCCCAATTTTGTCAGTAACACCCTTTATGTAAGGCATGTAAGCTGGTCTACGT
Source organism: Emmelina monodactyla (assembly GCA_916618145.1). Lineage (NCBI taxonomy): Eukaryota > Metazoa > Arthropoda > Insecta > Lepidoptera > Pterophoridae > Emmelina > Emmelina monodactyla. The sequence continues at coordinate 11,408,249 of OU745301.1, read as the reverse complement.
TCAACTGTGAGTGGTTTGACGCGGTTTCTGCGACGACGACGTGGTGGTTTTAAGTCGTTGTCCCGAAGCACTTGTTTCAGGTGGTTGAGTTCTTTTTCAACGTGCTGGGCGTCGCAGATTCCACGTGCTCTCTGAAACAAAGAGGAGCCTACGGCAGATAATTGGCTCGGGTGGTGGTGGGATTTACCATTTAAATATCGGTCAGTATGAGTGGGTTTCCTATATACAGTATGACTAAGTGTACCATTAGGATTTCTTATTATTAATATATCTAAAAAAGCTAATTTATTGTCTTGCTCTAATTCTACAGTAAATTGAATTTTAGAATTAATTGAATTAAGATGGTTAAGAAAAGCAGTAACCTCATGTTTAGGAAGTATGGTGTAGGTGTCGTCAACATACCTTTTGTACATCTTCGGCATGATAGGTGCCAGTCGGAGCGCTTGCTCCTCAAACTCCTCCATGAAGATGTCAGCTATGAGAGGTGACACGGGCGAGCCCATGGCTACACCATCAACTTGGATGTAGAAGTTGTTGTTCCACATGAAGTAGCCAGATGTTAAACATAGCTCAAGTAGTTCTGCATATTCTTCAGGCAAGTTGCAATCAATTAGCTTCCTTTTCACTATGTCTATGCAGTCTTTCACAGGTATTGATGTGAATAAAGACTGAACATCAAAACTCACCATTGTGTCATTGTCGGTGAGTTGGAGGTCTTTGAGGTTCTCGACAAAGTGATAAGAATCCTTGACATATGCACTGGTTTTTCCTCTAAGTGGTGAGAGTACTTTAGCAAGATGTTTGGCCAGTTTGTAGGTTGGTGTGTCAACTTGGCTCACTATAGGTCGCAATGGTACATCAGTTTTGTGTATTTTAGGTAACCCATATAGTTTGGGAGGCTTTGCGCACGAAGGTGTTAAGTATTTCACGTCTAAACTTAGGCGATCTTTATGTTTTTGTAATAAACTGGATGTTTTCTTCGTAATTTTAGGTGTTGGGTCAGACTTGACTTGTTTGTACGTAGATTCATCCGACAATAGATCTATGATCTTTTGGTTATAGTTAGACGTGTCCATGACTACGGTGGCATTGCCTTTGTCTGCGCGGAGGACTGTTAACTCTTCATTGTTGCGTAAGTTCTTTAATGCAAGGCGTTCTTCTTTAGAAAGATTCGATTTCGGAAGATGACTTCGCCGCAAAATGCCGGAGACATCTTGGCGAATGCTTTCAGAATCTTCTTTAGAAAGTTTATTTTGCAAGAGACAATCCTCTACTTGGCATATGATGTTTTCCACCGGAATTCTGGTTGGAGTTGGTGCAAAGTTTAAGCCTTTTGTTAACAATTTAGTAACATCACTTTCTAGGTTATGTTTTGACAGGTTGACAACTGTCCGATCAGTCTCTATGATTTTTGAAGGCGATCGATTGTCTATGGCTGCGTTCAGTAATGCGCGATGACTCATACGTTTATTTATTAGTTTTTCGTATTTATTAATTTGTTTATTTTTGCTGTTATTATAAACATGAAACGCCCTTTTATCTGTTAATTCCACAATATTTGAGAGATCCGATTGAGACAGCGCCAACCGCAGATCGTTTAACAAATTTTGAATTGAGACATCTGTTTGGAACGTGTCGTACCGATGTTGTTGAATCGACTTAATAAGTAGTTTTTTACTTGCTTGTCGTAGAATGCTGGCACTCCCCCGGATGTCTGGTTTTGGTGATATTCTCATGCATACCGGGAGAAGGTTGTTGTCCCGACATCTCTTGAGGAAGTTAATAGATGTCAACAATCTTGACTTTTTGTTCTTTTGCCGTTCGAGCATTCGCACTTTGTTTGCTACATCCGCACCGTAGCGGGTTTTAATATAACTTCTTAGATTTACGCGATTATTATTACTTGAAATTAAACTCATTTTAACGGGTTTTACGCGTTTATTTTATTATTTTTGATTTTCCGACGTTTCGACATTTTTACAAATGCCGTGGTCACGGGTAGACTGAGATGTTTGACGTCTTCATAGAGTTAAGTAAAAAACGATTTTTCGAATTCACCGCCATCTGTTTCGTAATTTTCTCGCATAGTCGCTCGGGTTCACGCAGTATACGCTGACAGTGTCTCTATTTTTCTGCTTATTGGTCTGCTGGTTGTTCTTTTTTATTTTGCTAAGTATTGGATCCCACGTTGGTGACAGCTTCCAACCATCTTCTCTATTGAAGTTAGGGTGTTTTTTAATTTCAATAGTTTCTCTTACCAGCCTAGGAATAAAATGTTTCTCTTTTGCTAGGATTTTAACGGTATCAAATCTTAGATAGTGGTTGGGCTTATCCATGGAATGCTCACAGACTGCAGATTTTGTATAGCGACGGTTTTTTACATCGGCGATATGTTCTTTTATTCGAGTAGACACGTTCCGTTTCGTTTGACCGATATATGAGAGCCCACAGTCACAGTCAATCTTGTATACGCCTGGGTCTTCTAAAGGGATGCTGCTTTTTACTGGACGAAGATGGTGGCTAATCTTGCTGTGTGGCTTGTATATGGTTTTTATTGAAGCCCGCTTCAGAATGCCCCCAATTTTGTCAGTAACACCCTTTATGTAAGGCATGTAAGCTGGTCTACGTTCAACTGTGAGTGGTTTGACGCGGTTTCTGCGACGACGACGTGGTGGTTTTAAGTCGTTGTCCCGAAGCACTTGTTTCAGGTGGTTGAGTTCTTTTTCAACGTGCTGGGCGTCGCAGATTCCACGTGCTCTCTGAAACAAAGAGGAGCCTACGGCAGATAATTGGCTCGGGTGGTGGTGGGATTTACCATTTAAATATCGGTCAGTATGAGTGGGTTTCCTATATACAGTATGACTAAGTGTACCATTAGGATTTCTTATTATTAATATATCTAAAAAAGCTAATTTATTGTCTTGCTCTAATTCTACAGTAAATTGAATTTTAGAATTAATTGAATTAAGATGGTTAAGAAAAGCAGTAACCTCATGTTTAGGAAGTATGGTGTAGGTGTCGTCAACATACCTTTTGTACATCTTCGGCATGATAGGTGCCAGTCGGAGCGCTTGCTCCTCAAACTCCTCCATGAAGATGTCAGCTATGAGAGGTGACACGGGCGAGCCCATGGCTACACCATCAACTTGGATGTAGAAGTTGTTGTTCCACATGAAGTAGCCAGATGTTAAACATAGCTCAAGTAGTTCTGCATATTCTTCAGGCAAGTTGCAATCAATTAGCTTCCTTTTCACTATGTCTATGCAGTCTTTCACAGGTATTGATGTGAATAAAGACTGAACATCAAAACTCACCATTGTGTCATTGTCGGTGAGTTGGAGGTCTTTGAGGTTCTCGACAAAGTGATAAGAATCCTTGACATATGCACTGGTTTTTCCTCTAAGTGGTGAGAGTACTTTAGCAAGATGTTTGGCCAGTTTGTAGGTTGGTGTGTCAACTTGGCTCACTATAGGTCGCAATGGTACATCAGTTTTGTGTATTTTAGGTAACCCATATAGTTTGGGAGGCTTTGCGCACGAAGGTGTTAAGTATTTCACGTCTAAACTTAGGCGATCTTTATGTTTTTGTAATAAACTGGATGTTTTCTTCGTAATTTTAGGTGTTGGGTCAGACTTGACTTGTTTGTACGTAGATTCATCCGACAATAGATCTATGATCTTTTGGTTATAGTTAGACGTGTCCATGACTACGGTGGCATTGCCTTTGTCTGCGCGGAGGACTGTTAACTCTTCATTGTTGCGTAAGTTCTTTAATGCAAGGCGTTCTTCTTTAGAAAGATTCGATTTCGGAAGATGACTTCGCCG